>BSBM01000789.1:3122500-4322500 GCA_027924585.1 Larix kaempferi | reverse complement strand
ATTTGGGTTACATCTCCCTTGTGCTTGAACAACTATATTTACATGTGGACTGGGAATATTTACATTAAGAACCTTGATTGTTTTTTTTTAAATTACCACTCAATATTTTCAAATGGATTTAAGTTCAACCATTACTGTCAACATCGGTAGTTTCCTTTCAGGTGGTGCATCTGACATCATATATTTGACTTGCACTTTTGAGTCCCGTTTTCTTGGAAGATATTTGTTATTAATGAAAATTTGAAAACTACTTTTTAAAATATAATATCTGAAATTTTCCATTGTTTACTTCAGATTAAATTGCACTAATCTTTTAAAATGTTAAGAGTCTGTTGAACCCGTGTTTTTCTTTTTGTAGTTTATGCTGGAACTTTTTTCAGTATTTCATCCATAGCATAATGACACTATTTTACAAGCTTAATAAATTTCCCGCACCACCTTGAGGAAGCTGGAGCTACTATACAAAATGGTATATATTTATTTTCATGCATTCTAAATTGCAAAGAAGGTGCATGGCGTCTGAAGACATTGTTTTTACATGTCACCCTAACACTATATTAAGACAGACTACATATTCCACACCCATTGAATGATGGGAATCTTGGCAAAGTATTATGAGTCATGGAAACTAATTAAAAGTTAAGTTACTAAAGGTTAATGTCAAATACACCAATTTCTATAGTTCCTATAGACTTCAAGTCAGTGGCAATAGTAAATATATTTATCGTATAGTTTGTATTTATGCAACAATTTTACAACTTTTTCCTTTGTGAAGCAGGATGTTAATGAGACCACACTAGAAATTGCATGGAAGTGTAAGAAGGGATATGCTTGTTTTGTCTTTTTGGCTTCTCTTTTCTTAACCCAGATTAAATATTTCATGTAATTATCTTAAGATTTCATGGATGATGCATTAGCTATATTATTTGATTCACAATAGTGAAACTACTACATAGGGGAGCTTTCCTTGCAATGGAGATGAACACATTCTCATTAAAAAGTCACTTTTTTACAGGGACACATACCCTAGGTTGGGGGAATGCATTTCCTGCCTCTCTTGTCAAAGGGGCACCTAGGTGTGTGTCCTTACTTTCCGTGGCATCCTTAAAACATGAGAGGTATCATTTCTACATTGCTTGGACTTCTCTATTGTGTCAGGAACATGCTGGGGATGTATGGGTGCCTACCATGGAAATAAAAAAGGTGACATAAAAGATGTTAAAAAACCAATCTTTTCCATTTTTAAAACATCGATTTTCTTTCATGGAAGGTCCTATGTTTGAGTCAATTGTGAAAATATTGTCATCAAACCCTAAAGTTCTCATTTGAATCATTTTTTGGATCCAATATGGAACTAGATCCCATGGAGAAGGAAATGGATCCTACCCCCATGAAAAGGATTTTGTCTTCCTGGAACTGATCTTGATTTTTCAGAAATGAATCCTGATTTTTCTGGGGCTTTTTTGACCATGGATTCCTGGTCAAATGTATTTTTAATGCAAAAGGGCCCCAAATGGCCAAAACTCTAACTGCTTAAAACCATAAAACCCACACATACTCTATAAGGAGACTGATTCCTCCATTGCAGAATACAAAATATGGGTACTACAAACAGGTTCATCCATCATCTACAGATTGTGGATGTTCAATGCTTGTGAGGACTATATGTACGTAGGTCATTTAGTGTTTTATTCATAAATTATCAATTCATTCTTCCTTTCCATTTACGATTTCATTCTTCCTTACCTGTTCTCCTGGTTCTAAGTTAATTTTTCATTTCCATGCTTTCTTGCTTACTCCAATCATTTTTTATGAGGTTGGCCCTACTTCACACCCCATGATAAAGTGTACCCTATACTAAATGTGGCTCTAAATAACCAATGAATTAGATCTATGTCACTGCACAGTTTTTATGCTTATGCCTCTAATGGATAATATTTCTTGTTGGTTGTTTGTATATGGGAGGAAAATATGATCAGATTGCAAGATTTCCATATCCATCCATCGTGCTAAGATTGCAAGATGAACATTTCAAACTCCAAAGCTACCAATCTACGTAGCACATCAAAATTTCTACACCTTACATATATTATTATGAGAAACATCATGAAATTATGGCGAATATCAAGTTGAGAGAACATTTAAAAAAGAGACAACAATACAAATGACATTTGCAGGGTACAATTATAAAACTAAAACTTCAGGTGCAAATGATCACAGACAAGAGTCTATCTAGAGGAAGCAAACGTCCTATGCCATAAAAAGCGCAAAAAACATGACCTCGGGTGTATTTCTAATGGGATGCAATTAGACAGGAAGCTCAATAAACTACAAAAAACCATCATGAAATTTAATGGAAAATAATAAATTTTTTGAGTTGGCAATGTGAGACAATTACAATGAAACAGATCTAGCATCCTTGGAAGCCAGATATAAACTCATTTGTTCCCAAACAAAAATATTTCCTCCTATTGATACAATTTTGCATGTGTGCAATGCATGCTTCTGAGGTTCTAGGTTCTTGGTCCATATTGTCAAATGGCGTGCTTATATTTACCTATTCCATATTATTCAATAAGATTACAGATTGTTTTGGAATGTTTCTGGTCTTGCAAGTTAATATTTTATTAACATATAATATTGCTTGAACATTTATTTTCTAGCCTCCGAGAATAATTTATTGGCAAGACAAAAAATAAATATTTGATTCAAAGGCCAAGATTTAACAAGAAACAAATCAGTATCAAATAAGAAGTGCATTTACAAGATGAGGGATTACAATGATATCCGTAATGCAAAACGAAGGACTAACACAGGGAATGATGGCAAGAAGACACAAAATACATATATTCCTCTCCCAACTTTTTCTTTCCAACTAACATATCCTATTCATGTGAAGAGAACAGTTTCAAAATACCATATTCTCCCATCCATAGATCATATCTGAATTATAAACCATATCAATTCTTCATATCATATGCTACTCATATAACAGAGAACGCTAATCAAATAATACCTAAAGGAACCTCATGCAGCACAAGAACAACAGTCCAAAGAGCCGGAGTAAGACATCAAAAATTGAATGCACACATAAATATAGACATGTAATTTCCTACCAATAAGAAGCACATGAAGCATCCTAAGTCATGCTGAATCCTGACACCAAACAGAGCAATAAATCACCATCTTTGTGTATTATGCACCAAAATATAACAGTGATTATACAATATTGCTAGCTATGACAGAATGTAGGGCCAGGAACATCCCTTCCATATTGAAAGCCAGCAGTAGTAGGGACAATTGATCTTATTGATTCAAAATTGATCCTGTTTCCCTAGCATATTTTACATATCCAACCCTTGAAGGAGATGCAGCAGAGTCACCATGGTTCCATTTTGAGAGTCAGATTCTTCTATTTGTGAGAGTGGTCGAGGTGAATATTCTATTATAGATTGAAGGGAAGAGATTGAACCAACACCTTGAACTAGGATGAATTGGTATGCTTGCAAGTGCCCATATAATATCAGGAAATGTTTTTGAACCTAGTTCTTTGAATGAGCTCATCCCAGACTGGAAAGAACAAGGGGTATGGGGTTCATAGTTTTGGTGCCATCCAATCTGTTCTTATCTAACATATTGACTTGTTCTTATCTTTACATATGGATCTTAGCCTTTTATATTTTATGTATTCTCAGGTAAATGTCGAGCCTGATTATTTATAATTTCTCAGATAGGATACACGTGATGGTGATTTAAAGTCATGGAGGAATCGGTCCAAGTTTAAACTTTGGGATAACAAGTGAATATAGATTTTTGGAATTGATGTGTTTTATTAAGTTGTTTTTTTGGCAAAGGAAAAGTGATCTCAACACATGCGAACAGATATGCTTGCAAATGATCTCAACATGTGCAAATTTAAATGCTTGATTATCTTTCACTTATCTGTGGGCAACTGTTTGTTTCGAGAAATTGCAAGTAGTCAGTGCTCCCCGGTGTATCGTGACAAGGGACTAATCGTCTCTCGTGGATCCTTGAAATTTGGTGGTGGTGAGTTTACCAATCACCTGTGGGTTTTGGTGTAACAGAAGCCATACTACCAGCAATTGGTATCAGAGCTAGAGGTCATGAGTTCGATACACACTTGGCTCGCGCTGAGGGGGAGATTGTTGCACGAAATTGCAAGTACGTATCTCTTCCCGGTGTATCGTGACAAGGGACTAATCGCCTCTCGTGGATCCTTGAAATCTGGCGGTGGTGAGTTTACCAATCACCTGCGGGTTTTGGTGTAACGACAGCTGTACTACCAACACTGTTCACCCTCTAACTACAAATTCTAAAAAAAATTGCATTCCAAAAATCATGAAAATGCAATAATCGGCCTATTTACATGCAACAACATGCAAAAGATCCATCTCTGGACTTCTCAATATATCTAGCATGGTGTCATGTGAGCTCCATCGTGAACGTAGTTCCCAAGTATCATGGCCCATATGTTTTTGTGGAATTTTAGTTCATTTATCTTGAAAGAAGTGCAAGGGAGATCAGAAAAAAGTTGAACATCATAGTTGAAGACCACTTATTTTTACATCTTTATTCCATGCATAGTGAAAGGATTAATCAATGGAAGATTACAATGAATAATTACACACTGAAAATTTAAACTTCAAAATTGCATAGAAACAGAAGATCATAGAAACTTATATTTACATCGTTATACATATCCAAGTATCAGGGCTTGCAATTTACATCATTATACATATGCAAGCAATAAATGTTGATGTATTTGTAACTTCGGAAGATATTCACTTGTATATTACATTTGTACTTTATTGTATATCCAACAAAGATATATTATTCCTCTTATTGGAAGTGTCGTCATTTGTATTTGCAAGTGTCACAAGTTACATTGTAAGTGTCGTCATTTGTATTGATGGGTTATTATACCACCAGTATGGGGTCAACCCTAGTTAGGTCATGTGGTTGGATTATTAGTCAGCCCTATTAGTTTATTGGTAGGTCAAGTCAGCGTATAAATAGAGGGTGTGCCTCTCTCATTCTATTCATTCACTCACTTCTAAAGCTTGCATAGCTAAGAGAGAAAGTGGCGCACAAGTGGAGGAGGAGGAGTATCTGCTAGAGACATCTCTTTGGGTTTGATCATTGTGATCTTGGTTTGTGGCTTATTCTAGCTCTGAGGAAGTTGTGGGGTTTTTCACCTTCTTGGTTTTCCCTGAGGAAACTTTGTGTCTACTATCTCTTGTGTTTATGATTGATATGATGTACATGTTATTCTCTTAGTGATCCTAGATAATATTGAATGAAATTATCGAAAAAATTAACATGGTATCAAAGCTGACCTAAGAAGAAGGCACTATGCAACTGTGGAAGCTAGGGCTTCTTAATTTTTGGGTTTCTCTCCACAGATCATCAAATGAAGGAGGCTAGATTGACTCTCCTAGCAAGGGTGCATCTTTCTGTTGAGACATAATTAAATTCTGAGTATTTTCAGTTTTTGTCCCGTCACTACTGCGGGAAATTAAGGTTTCATAAAAAATTGTAATTTTTGGAATCTGAATCCATGTCTAGATGCTCCTCAAGAAAATCAAAGTTTAGAGCATTGGAACGAACTTTTTGGTTGGGTGAAGCTCCAGGAAAATCAAACCCTAGTTCAGGGACCTATCGAGTGAATCTAGAAGTTTCAAAGGCAATTTTGAGGGGTCAAATTTTGCATATCTCAAAATCAAAGTATACCAGCTTGACGAGCTCAGCAAGGCGCATCTTTCTATCCTTTCAAAAGTTTGAAATTAATAGTTTGAATTTTTAGGGTTTCTTTGACAAACCCTAATCCAGCTCTAGATCCAGTTTTCAGCAAAACAAGGTGTAAGACCTAAAACTTTCTATTTCCATTTGAAGTACTCTTTAAAATGTCTCACCACACCAAGCTTGAGGATAAGCTTGAAGGAGCTGATAAATTCCGATCCTAGAAGTATAGGATTGGGTTATTCCTAGAAGATAATGGAGAAATTGTAATGACTACATTGAATGGCCTACGAAGGTCATGGGACTCCTTCATCCAGGGAATCTGTGCAAGAAATAAATTGATGTCCTTTAGTAGACTATGGGAGGAATGTTCTCAAGAATAAGTTAGTCTTGTGGCCCGAGAAGAAAAGATGGGAAGTGAATATCAAGCACTCACAACTCACTCCAAGAAAGGCAAGTTCAAGAGGGAGGCATCTCACCACAAGAAATCTTATCACCCTTATCATAGAGAGAAGAAAGATCTGAGATGCTTCAATTGTAATGAGAAAGGACACTTTGCCTTAGAATGTCACAAGAAAATAAAAGAAGTTAACAACAACTTCAAGAAGAAGAACATCAAGAAGAGGCATCATGTTCATGCTATTGAGGATGATGAACATCCCAAGAAGAAGAATAGGGCAGAAAGTGAAGACTCTTCAAGTGAGGAAGAATATGTGCTGATCTCTGCTCTCACAGGTACTATCTCACATGGATTTGATGATTTGCTTATTGATAGTGGGGCTTCCAAACACAAATTCAAGCCCCACTATCAATAAGGATTCTGTGTACCTGTGGCTCATGATTGGAAGCCCTACCTGAACATGAGCCACCCCATAAGGTGAAACTTGGGGATGACTATCAATATCCCATAATAGGAAGTGGTGAATCCTCCTACATGTTAGACTCTGGGAAGTCTTTAAAAATGAAAGATGTTCTATATGTACCTGGACTTAAGAAGAATCTTCTCTCCATATCATCTCTGGATGCAAAGGGAATGAGAGTTGCATTTATAGATGTCCAAGTACTCATGTGGCCAAAGAGTAAGACAATAGATGATGCAGTGGTGATTGGAGAGCAAGAGGGAGGATTGTACAAATTGAAGGGACAACCTGAACATGCCATGGTACATGAATCCATAGATCCAAGTAAACTTTGGCATAGAAGGCTTACTCATGTGCACTATAGAGAACTTCCAATAGAAAGCAAAGCAGTAGAAGGTCTTCCTGAAATCTAGTCAAAGCATGAAGGTATTTGTAAAGGATGTGCAAAAGGAAAGAACACAAAGAAGGCATTTCCAAGCAGTGAAAGCAAAGCAAAAGGAATCTTAGAGATTATCCACTCTGATGTATGAGGACCAATGTCCTCTAGTTCTTTGAGTGGGTATGTATACTGTGTTTCCTTCATTGATGATTTTTCTAGGAAGACTTGGGTTTATTTCTTGAAGAACAAAGATGAAGTGTTTGATAAGTTCAAGGAATTCAAAGCCTTGATAGAAAATCAAATTGATAAGAATATCAAGACCTTCAAATCCGAAAATGGCAGAGAATTCACTTCAGGAGACTTCAAGAAGTTATGCAGAGAATCGGGGATTAAGAGGGAGTTGACTACTCATTACAATCCACAACAGAATGGAGTTGCAGAAAGAAAGAATAGAACAATCATGGAAGCACCACGGGAAATGCTTCATGACCAGGATCTGCCTATGCACCTATGGGTAGAAGTAGCTAGGATAGTTGTATATGTGCAAAACAGAACACCTCACACGATACTTGACAACAAGACACCCGAAGAAGTATTCTCTGGTAAGAAACCATAAGTTAGCCATCTCAGAATATTTGGTTGTCTAGTATACACACACATTCAAAAGGAAAAGAGGAAAAAGCTAGATCCTTCAAGAAAGAATGGCATATTTGTGGGTTACAGTGAAAGCTCAAAGGCTTACAGAATCTACTTTCCAGGGTTTAAGAAGATTGACATCAACAGGGATGTAACTTTTGATGAAAACTCAGCTTACATCAAATCTAGAAAAACACCTGATGAAGACAATGAAGAACCAAGGGTAACCATAATTCAAGACACTACTATGAATGAAGCAATTCTAGAAGAAGATCGTGAAATTGAAGATCCACAAGAACCTGTAGATCCACCCCGTGAGAAGAACTATCACAAGAGGAAACCTGCATGGGCTAGAGAGTTCATCCAAGATGCAGAAAGGTATGGTATTCCAGAAGAGGAACACAGAGAAAGGAAAAGGACAAGGTCACACACCAACTATGTTGCCTTGCTCTGTGATATTATGAACAAAGAACCTTCCAGTTATAAAGAAGCAGTGGGAAAGAAAGAATGGAAGGATGCCATGGTCGAGGAATACCAGTCGATCATGAAGAATGATGTTTGGGATGTGGTACCAAGACCTAAAGGGAAGTTTGTTGTGACTTCTAAGTGGATCTATAAGATCAAGCATGCTGCAGATAATAGCATAGAGAAATACAAGAGGTTTGTAGCTCATGGCTTCTCCCAGAAAGATGGAATAGATTATGAAGAGACTTTTGCTCCTATAGCCAGGTACACTTCCATTGGAACAGTACTTTCTCTGGCTGCAGTGATGAAGTGGAATATACACCATATGGATGTCAAGACAACTTTCTTGAATGGTGTAGTCAAAGAGGAAGTGTACGTGGAGCAGGCACTCGATTTTGAGACACATGACAGGGAGTCATATGTGCGCAAGTTGAAAAAAGCCTTGTATGGATTGAAGCAAGCTCCCAGGACTTGATATGGTAGGATAGACAATTTCCTATCCAGTTTGGGCTTTACTAAGAGTAAAGTGGATTCCAACCTTTACTACAAGGTTGAGGAAGGAAATCCAATGATACTACTACTATATGTAGATGACTTGTTTGTTACAGGTGAGGATGGGTTGATTTCCGACACAAAGAGGAAGCTTGTTGCTGAGTTCGCGATGAAGGACTTGGGGATGATGCATTACTTTCTAGGCATGGAGGTGTGGCAGAGTACATATGGGATCTTACTTGGACAAGGGAAGTATGAAGTAGAGATCCTGAAGAGGTTCGGGATGATGGACTGCAAGGCCATGCACACACCTATGGCATCAAACCTGAAGCTTTTGTGTGATGCTTCATCTGAGTCGGTTGATGTCATGGTGTATCGTCAGATGATTGGGTCCTTGATGTACCTGATGAACACAAGACCATATATTTGCTTTGCGGTGAACACCTTGAGCCAGTTTCTGACATATCTTAGACATGTTCACCTAATTGTTGTAAGGCATATTCTAAGGTACCTAAAGGGTACGGTTGATTATGGGCTCAAGTATGATGCAAATCAAAAGTTTAACCTGGATGGTTATGTTGATTCAGATTGGGTAGGAAGTGCTGCAGATAGGAAGAGCACTTCAGGGTATTGCTTCAGTATGGGATCAGGTGTGATCTCTTGGTTTTGTAGGAAGCAATCCTATGTAGCACTGAGTATAGCTGAAGCAAAGTATGTCACAGCTTGTTCGGCCAGTTGTGAGGCAGTATGGCTTAGGAAGCTACTATCTGAGTTATTTGATCTCCCATTGGATGCTACCTGTATCTATTGTGACAACTAGAGTTGTGTGAATTTTTCAAAGAACCCAGTGTTCCATGACAGGTCGAAGCACATCGAGATCAAATATCACTATATCAGGGATATGGTGCAGAGAGGAGCAGCGAAGCTCCTATATGTTGCGACGGATGAGCATATTCCAGATGTGTTGACCAAACCACTAGCCAGAGTGAAGTTTGAGTACTTCAGAGCGAGGCTTGGTGTTCTTCAGATAGAAGATACTTCGAGGAAGAAGTGAAAGGACACATTTGCAGGAGCCATTCTAAGCATGGTGGTAGGAGGATTCTCCCATGGCTGTGGATGTAAGCATTGTATGATGAACATCAGGACGATGCTTTAGATGACATACATCAGGATGATGTTATGACGATGATCATGTGTGATGAGTATCAGGATGATACTCTGGATGATATGCATCAGTACGATGCTATGACGATGATCAAGATGATCATGTGTGATGGGTATCAGGATGATATGCATTAGGACGATGCTATGCTGATGATCAGAATGATCATGTGTGATGAGTATCAGGATGATACTCTGAATGATATGCATTAGGACAATGCTATGATGATGATCAGGATGATCATGTGATGATGGTATGCATATGCACCGTGCGATGATGATCAGTTGGATCATGAGTATCAGGATGATACTTCGAGGTTATGGATGATATGTGGTAGGTTTTGTAGTAGCATGAAAAAGATCCTGGGAGATTCGATAGGTTGAGCTGTGTGCTCGTAATCAGTCCTAGGATGCTCTTTCGAGGTTTTTCTAGGGAGACATGCAATCAATCCTGGAGATTCAATAGGTTGAGCTATGTGCTCGTAATAAGTCCCGGGATGCTCTTTAGAGATCTTGTTGGTCATGTTGTGGCACATAAATGTTCTTGGGATGCTCCTTAAAGGTATTGCCTATTCACATGTAATCAGTCCTGGAGATCCGATAGGTTGAGTTGTGTGCTCGTAATAAGTCTTGGGATGCTCTTTAGAGATCTTGTTGGTCGTGCTGTGACACATAAACATTCCTACGATGCTCTTTAAAGGTATTGTGAAGGGATACATGTAATCAGTCTTGAGAGATCTTGCCAGTCGTGGTTAGGCACATAAATGTTCCTGGGATGCTCTGGTCAGGTATTGCATCAACACATAATTAGTCCTGAGATTCCACCTCTATCAGACCGTTCGCACAGATGATGAATACCTACAGGAGGCTAGGCCTACACCCAACATGAAAAAGGGTTTGCTTTTTAGAACTTCCTATGACGAGAAGAATTCAGAGATAGCCAAGTGATCGAGATGTCGGGTATAGTAGCACTGATGATGATGATGCTCCGTGATCCAGTGAAGATGATCCAACTCCATAATTAAAGGCTTGCGCCAATATGTATTGAAGACATGTGTCGAAAGAATACCTTCCTAGTTAAGAGGGAGTGTTGATGTATTTGTAACTTCGGAAGATATTCACTTGTATATTACATTTGTAATTTATTTTATATCCAACAGAGATGTATTATTCCTCTGATTGGAAGTGTCATCATTTGTATTTGCAATTGTCGCAAGTTACATTGTAAGTGTCGTCATTTTTATTGATGGGTTATTATACCACCAATATGGGGTTGGCCCTAGTTAGGTCATGTGGTTGGGTTATTAGACTTCATTAGAAATTCGGCCCTATTATTTTATTGCCAGGTCAAGTTAGTGTATAAATAGAGGGTGTGCCTCTCTCATTCTATTCATTCACTCACTTCTAAAGCTAGCATAGCTAAGAGAGAAAGTGGCACACAAGTGGAGGAGGAGGAGTATTTGCTAGAGACATCTCTTTGGGTTTGATCATTGTGATCTTGGTTTGTGTCTTATTCCATCTCTGAGGAAGTTGTGGGGTTTTTAACCTTCTTAGTTTTCCCCAAGGAAACTCTGTGTCTATTGTCTCTTTTGTTTATGATTGATATGATGTACATGTTATTCTCTTAGTGATCCTAGATAATATTGAATGAAATTATCGAAAAATTCACATTAAAAGAGCTATTTTCATCGAAATATACACAAAGGAGCTATTTGTTTCATTACTAAAATCTCTGTAAGTTTACAAAATAATGCCAATGGAGCCTCTCATACACATAAGAGCCATACCATTAGAGGCACCAAAATATATATAACAAGAAAATATACACATATGAGAGAACCATAACTATGTCCATCATCAAATTTTGATGGAATAGAACTTGATACCAAATCATTTCTCCCCTGCCACTCCCATGATGTTGACGTTTCCCCATACACTAGATCATTTGACATCCTATCCATATTGCTATGGTGACTTATCATGAAGGAGTCAAATTGGGAAGCAATAATTCTCGCTTCCCTATGAAGTTGTTTCAAATGCTCCTTTTGGACTTGGTATGTGCCTTTCATTTGGTTTCATACAATTTCGGAGTTTGTGAAGACACATATGTGATTTCCAACATTCTTTAGCGTTGTTTGTATCCCTTCAATGAGAGCAATATAATAGGCTTCATTATTTGTAGTCCTTCCGCATACATCCCTTTTTTGTTGGAACACTTGATTTGTAGCATTATTATGCAGGACACAAGCAATGGTTGCTTGTCTTGGGTTGGGAACATAAGACACTCCAATGCATAATGTCCACTTTTCACCCATGCTGAATGTTTCCAATGTGCTACAAAAACAAAAACAAAAGAAACTATTATAACTCGATGAAAACAAAACATGTACACTATAACAAACATGTACACAAACATGTTAACTATTATAACATGGAAAGAAACATGTACACAAACAAAAGAAACTGTTATGTAGGCCTCACTAAGGAACTTGAGGAAAACAAAAAAATTCTATCTCTCGAGCTTTTCTAATAGTATTTTATAGTAGCGGTTTTTATCTCACAACAAAGAAGCATGGTTTTTCTTTTGCATATTTGTGTGCAATCAATTTGCAAAGTAGTATTCTTTTTTTCACATGCTGATTTCATTAGCAGCAACAACGTTAATTAACAACATCCAGATTATGTTCAAAAGATGGCCTTTTAGTTCACATACATGTTAGAGCTTCCAATTCCTTTCACCAAGTGTCAATTGTTAAGCCATTTGAGGTATAAAGCATTGTTAAACTCCTTTTTTTAGCTCCAAAATCGATGTGATAAAACCACATGTCGAGTGAAAATCTACGTAAGCTTCAAAATTGATGTGATAAAAACATGTGTCGAGTAAAAAGCTATGGAAGCTCCAAAATCAATGTGATAAAATGACGTGTCGAGTAAAAAGGTATGGAAACAATTTTTTACAAAAATATTGGGTCTCCCTGATCCCAATCTCTATATTATTCCACAATTTAACTATGCATCCAAAACCACCAAACCATAAGTCTAAGCTACAATCCAAGAGTCAATCCAAGTATTGAGTGAGCCCACCTCGTGAGCCCACACTGGAGAGTATTGTGCACAACGCATTGACCAAGATTTAAAAGACCCATTCATATGAAATTTGAAATTTTTATTGTCACAGTTAATGTGGGATAGGTTCCCAAAAGCAAAAACAAGGATTGTCCATTTGGTCATGGGACTTGCATTTTCTCAGGCATGATGGGCATGGGAATAAAGAATGCAATATGGACATGGATCTCATGATTTCCAAGCATCGTTTCATAAAGGAAATATAGGGAATAGTGCATACATGTTTGAGTTAATTGCAACACCTAAAAGAACAATGGGTCTCCCACATCAAGGTTTTGATTTTATTTTTTAAGGGTGTATGGATGCTAAGATGGTACTCCAAATTCAGTGACATTTTTGAAACGTTTTAGTGTATTCTACATACCTTGTTAGCATGAGGTATTTAATTCCAATCATGAAGTTGCATGTCTTCTGAAAATTTGAAATCTAAGTAAATCTTTAAAGGAAACATCAAAACAATTCTTCAGAAAATATTCTTAGAGGTGGATCCCTTCTCGATCGATGATGCGCTCAATAAGCCTAAAATTCCAATCAAGGCATTTGATAGGCATTGTAGAAGATTTGGATTGCCTAGATGTCTCTGACTATGTTTGACGAGTTGTGTTCTCTTAGTTGAAATATGCTTGTATTTGATCTAAAGGACCAATCTATAGTTAAAGAGTACATTGTGAATATTTAGGCATGAATTTTTTGAATAACAAAATGGAATAGATCGCATAAGTAATCACCAACTTCAAAGGTGCATTTATCCAAACATGATAGTGTTGACTAGATTCAATCTATTTTCTAGTTTTTTATTTGTCTAGGAGAAATTTCGGGTCATGCATTATATACTCTAGGTGGTTTTGATACCAAGAAATACTCAAATTCATTCATGTTCCTATTGATAATGTGCTTGAAAAGGACGCATCATATTTCTTTATGTGAGGCCAACATTACTACAAGTTTGTATTTGTGTCTTCTCTTAGACATTTATTGGATTGTATAATTAGTATTTTCTTGTTGAAGTCGTAGAGAGAGGTGTTGGGGTTTAATATTTAGGATTTTATGAACATAACAGTTTTCGGGATAGTTCAAACAAAAGGAAAAACACAGAACTTTAATGAACAATGTGTTCATTGTTTTCCATTTTGTCACAATGCTGATATTGAAGTTAAGGGGAAAATACAAGGACTACTTCTAGCTAATCCTATGGAAAAATCTATCAAGTTGGTCTTGGAAAAATCCATATACTTATATGATACATGGCACAACGAATTTGATTCCTTAGAAATAGAGGAATGTATTTTAATTTTCTTACATGTGAATTGTGCAACAAAAATTACTACCAAAAGCTTGAGCAAAAGATATGGCAGAGTATCCTTCACTTGATTATATGATGAAATGTTGTTGATATTTTTATGGGCTGAGACAAAAGAATGATAAACCTTACACAAGATAATATTTGAGGGAATACAAAGCTGGAACCTCTGATGCAATTATTGTAGATTCGTCTAATCGAGTAGGCCCTGTTTATGAACTATCTAAAAGAGCATTTTTTCCCAAGCACGAAAGAATTGCTAGGGAGAAAAGTCTAATAAAACCTAAGCATTTTTGTTAAACATTATTTCAATAGAGCTCTAGTTGTCCCTATAATTCATTAGGACTATAAATATTTGGAGGGATGTTGGTGACCAAAAAAAAATCAAAGAATAAGTGCAATTTTTTAAGAGTGAAACTGTAAATCTAAATTTACAACGTACAATTCTCACTGCAAAGCACACAATAAAACAATAATATAAACAAATATGGACATGCAAGGGATAAATAAAAACAATTGTGAAACAATTATTATCACTTATTCAGTAGCCATATTGTTTCAACAACCATCTTTTCAAAGCTACCAAAGGAATACTAGCAACACAAGTATTGAAAACCCTAGAATGATATTACCCAGGAAGTATATTGTAGCAACCAAGGGATTATTTTAACACTTATTTGGCACAATTTATTTTCCAAATGCCATATTTTTAAAAGCATCAAAGAGTTGCTAGCAACAATGTTTCTAAAACCCTAAGCAATTTCACCAAAGATTTTATTGCAACAAGCATGTAACTCTTGGAGGAAGCGACACATTCTAGTAGAAGGAGAAAATAAAAATGAATGGTTATAAAAATCGACATGGCAAATGCATTTTTTTTTGTAAGCTAGTGAAGAACCTTGTATTGCCAAAAAAGAAAATGATGTTACAAACAATTTTCCGCTACCTGCCCAAAGGCCAAGTGAGGTGGAATCAACTGGCTATCTACCAAAAGAAGATCTAAGAACTCTCAGTCGAATTGGTACAACAGAAAGTAGCAGTAAGAAGCAGAAAGAAAACCTATGACATGGAAAAAACGAAGAAGAAAATCAAAGCCCTGAAATGGGCTGATTCTTAGGTCTTTCCTTGTTTCCTTGTTTTTTCTTGACTTGTATCCATCCCCTTGAAGATGGGGACACTAAGGCCAGTTGCAGCACGTCCGCGGACTCCTGAACGAGTTCCTTATCAGAGTCTGAAGAGGTAGGATCATGATATCTTTTTTTCCCTTATGGAGGGTCGCTTTTTGTGCTTTCATCTTCTTGAATAGGCGGAGGCGGAGTGGATCTCTGATCGTGCATGTGCACCTCAGGTGGAGGTGGAGTGGATCTATGTTCCTTCTTTGTTGGGGGCATATATTCCTCAATCTGGTCATCTTGATTGTCTTCTTCATACGAGAACAGCCCAGGTTGACAGCTTTTGGCTTTGTGAGCCTTCTTTGTCATTTGTTGCTAGGGCTTTCTTTGCGGGCATGCATTAAGGAGGTGTCCCACGTGACAAAAAATATGACACCTAAAGGCTGTGTTTTCATAATCCAAATCCTGAGTCCAGATGGAGCTTCTAATTTTCAGGTTGATCTTGTCGAGAAGGCCTGAAATGATGTCAATGGTGGCGCTAATGCACGCATAGGTGAAAAGACCCTGCTCCATGCGAGTGTCATCCGAGGACAAGAAACGGACAAGAGTGTTGCCTATATCTTTGAAGACTGTTTGATTATAGAAATGGATTGGTAAGTTTGGAAGACGTACCCAAATAGGCACCTTCGTAACTACCATAGTTAGAGGATCAAAATCAGGGAACCAGGGGGTTATGAAGAGCCCTGCAGTTCCCCAGAACCACGGCCCCTTGCTCGTAAGAGCATGAAGGTCTTCCTGAGAAGAAAAACTCACTAGAAAAAATCCTTTAGAGCAAAATAAAATACAAGCATCCTTGGGCTAGTTTAAATCTAACCAATCAAGGAGATCCTTTGTATTTGGCCACAATCCATTGAATCTGTAGATTAGGGTCTACTCCTTGAACTGGAGAATGTTCTGTTTGACTTCTGGTTGAGAGATCTCCAATGTGGGAACTTCCTCTGTTTTTTCGACTATGTAGACAGGGTGAGGGATCTGGACCAAATTTTGTGCTTGAGAGAGCCCCGCTTGCATTGCATCCTTGAAGGACTTGCTCTGAGAAGCAGAGGGTTTGTTGTTTCCTCCTCTTAAACTTCCCACCAGGGAAATGCATGAATTTTTGAAGATCCCGAGGCTGTAGATTTGCCGGTGGTCTGAGAGTTTCCTCCCTGCAAATATAAGCCTTTGTAGTCCTGTAGGGGTTCCCTCTACCTGATGAATCAAGGATTTCATCTCCAGAATAGAGTTTTGTGGAGGCACTCGCAAGTAGAGAGAGACCCCCATCAAAGATCTTACAAAAATCGAAAATGAAGTAGGGTCTTGAGTAGTTCTAGAGGCATTGGGTGGTGTCAAGATTGCTGGATCGGTTGAGGAGGTCAGGTCAGCTCGATGGACTACGAATCCTAGATCTTCCTTTTTCAAGATCTCTAGTCGGTGAGGATGCAAATACATGGGAGATGGTGGGTGTTTTGTAATGAGCACCTGCGCAAGGAGTTGAGCACTCATAAGAGGGAAAGTTGGGGTTCCTTCTTTGATGCATCTTGTATCTCTCATGCTCTTGTTGAGAAGAAGAAGGGCTGAGGATGCATCTTTTCTGGGGTCTGGCTGCTCAATCTTCAGCCTGTCAAAGCTGTCTCCACGATGCAACAGATTTCAGCATGGTTTAGGGACATTGGGGAGCTTCACAGGTGAGGGCAATGGCTTCCCTGGAGTGACCAGGCGCCCATGAGGCCCTCCGGCGGCACCGGATATCGCTAGGGTTTTCTGGGAGCTGATCATTCTGTCTCTCCACTCAATTTGTTACCATATAGAATTGATTTTCTACATGGAAAATGCATTTGACACAGTCGTAAATTTGGATTTTCCAGATGGATCCAGGACTGCATTGGGAGTCTGTGGATTTCCTTGCTAGTGAATGGTAGATCAATGATATTCTTTTGAATAAGCAGGGGAATTAGGCAGGGTTTCCCACTTTCTCCATTTTTATTCGCCGATAGGCGCTACAATGAACATTTCATTGTATATGGAGGGCGATCGTGTGCTTTTAATCAGGATTAACGATGGGTGGCTCTGATGAAGGATGGGTGCATATTCTTTTGTCGAGCACATCATCCAATGGCCTGAATTTAGGGTTTTCCAACGGGTTACGGAAACATTTATTTGCTAATGAGAATTTGGGTTTCCATTTTTTTGTTAATCACAGCTTAATCAAACTGTAGCCACACAGTGGGAAAGGGAATTGATAGAGCTCGATGGATTCGTGGATCGATGTATAACAGGTTCATGTGATTACACCCATCTCTATCGATCAATTCGTCAATTGATTACACCCATCTCTCTTCGATTCCCATAAGCAGTACGCCATGACTGACAACAGGTCTCCAGCATCGCCTATAGGCTTCCCAGAAGGAAATCCTCCACCAGGTTCTACTTTTTCTTCACGTTCTCCTCCTCTATTCATTTCCATTAAATTTCTCTTATTGTTATCAGGATATCCCACGTAGGTTCCTCTGCCTCAGTACGTTGAAGGCCAGTCTGCCAAAATGAAGCAGAGAGAAGAGAAATGATCCCTTGATGGTATGAATTCAGTTCAATTCAGGCCTCTTCTACTATGTGCTCGGATGGTCAGCTCTTCTGCTATGTGCAGGTGAACATCAATTCCTACAATTAATTTTCTACATTCTTCTTGGAATCCTCAGATTGGCAACATTCTTCTTGGAATCCTCAGATTGGCAACATTCTTCTTGGAATCCTCAAATTTCCAATTCCTTCAAGCTGGAATCGCTCTAAATCGCCTCTGGTTCAGAGTTCTCCAACATCCACACCAAATGTTCGAACAACACCATCTTGCCAACGACTGAGAAGCCATCTCTGAAACTCTCAATGATCAGTACCCTCAACAATGGATGATTAATATAATGGGAACTTATGAAATATCGTTTCCTAAACTTCCCAACATACACTGTCGTAGATCCCTCGGGTGCTTCTTCTACTTGGTGATTATCTGCGTGGACGAGGCTAGATGATGGTGGCCTGTTTTCAAATTTTCAATATATTTGTTCATTGGTATGGATGTTCTTTTTATGCCAGTTCCAAGGGAAATGCTGGTGGTTTCATTGCCTTGACAGAAGCTATGGCTATTGGAATATTATATGATGAAAAGTTGGCTGTGACTCATCCAAATCTATTGAATCATTTCGCAGGAGACTTTCGTGAAGTTTTAAATTCAATTGCAGACATCCTTTAATAGATTTATGAATAGTAAATTGCATACCCCTATCTACAAAGTTTTATCCATCTTCTACGGTTCTCATTTCTTTTTTTTGCTACATCTAATTTTTTTTCTTAATTGGAGATTCGATAAAGCTTAGTCGCTAATTACTCGTTTCACAATATCTCTTCTAGAAACACAGATTCACTTTTCAATTGTTCACTGAATTTAGACTTGACTCGACAACATTTTCCATGTTTCTATGTATTTCCGCTATCAATTTTTTTTTATATCATTGTTTATGACCATAAAAGTGAATCAAAGTTCTCTCAAATTGCTTAGGTTGAACATTGTATTTTCATGTTTAAAAAAACAATTATTTTAGAATTAATTAATTTTTTTTACATGGACAAAATAAAAAAAGTTTTTTGGTTTTGCCGGTAACTGCATTCATGCATACAATTGTTGAAAAACCAATTCAACACAACCATTTTTTGAAATTGTTATCAATTTCCAATTGCTCTTGTAAAATGAAGTGTATATGCCCCTTTTGATGATGTGTACTGTGGATTTGGACCAAACTTTGTTAAAATTGATCTCATAAAGAACAAAATGCGTATAGTTATCATTGCTTCTATTTGCAACAGTAATTAATCTGTTACATCATATGTTCTTCATAAAGAATTATATTTCCAAGATATGGTTTTGATTCTATTTTTCTAGGTATCAAGATTCTTAACAAGCTTTTCTACAAACTTTAAAATTGTTATGCCTATGCTCTATGATATAAAATCTTATTTTCCAAATTTGCTTGCCATATCTCTAGACACAATAGAACTTGGTCAGTGACAGGCTTCTTGCAACTAGTAAGTACTATTGATTGTGTTTCCAATTGATATCATTCTTGCACATGTGTAAGCAAATAAAAAAATGCACAAATACTTGAAAAATGCAAATTTATTTTGTTCATTGTGCTATTGTTTTGCAATGTATGTTTCTAGAAAAAATTAGTCTTCATACAAACCTTCTGTAAATAATCCCTATTATAGAGTTCTCATATTGAGAAACTAACATGAAGAATCATACCTATTATAGGGTTGTAATATTGAGCTTATCAACATGAACAATGACGATTGCAATAGTATTGAACTTACATTAGATGTCTTGGCTTTATTTGACAAAAAAACTCCATAACATCAAAACATTTCTCAGAAAATAACTTACCTATGTGCATCGTTCAGGGTTTTCCACATGGTATTAAGCATTGTATAAAATATAAAATCTCCAAATTTGGACATCAATTTAAAGGAATTTTTCTTTCTTATCAGACTAACCAAAACTATACTTTTAAATATATTTTTTATATGTTTTTAAAAAACACACCTATAAGCATTGATATTTTGTATTCTTTTTTATCTCGGAAGATGCCAACTAGATCAATTTCATTTGTTTATGTTTAGTTTATCTCTATTTATTTACTTTAAACCACTATTGTTGCTTATTTTCGATGCACGGACACAACAAGAAAATCCATCTTTTAGCACCACAAGTTAGCACCACTTATAGTTTGTGGTGTAAATGTGGTGGTATTGGCACCGCTTACATTTATGTGGTGTTAAAGTGGTGTTATTAGCACCATTTACATTTTGTGGTGTTAAAGTGGTGGTATTAGCACCACTTATATTTTGTGGTCTTAAAATGGTTTTATATTAGTTAATATTATTGGAAATTGAGTTTTACCTCTATGAGAAATGCCATGTTGGCAAGTACCATAAAGTGGTGCTAAGCTATTATTTTCCACATGGACATGTACACGTAGGATTTAATTGTGGATTTGCACCATAAACAAATTCACAAATAATTATTTTGAAAATAACTCAATTCACGTGATTCATTTATGAGGTTTACACCACAAGCACAACAAGTTCAAAAAAAATATTTGGAAAATAGCTCAATTCAGTTATTCATTTTTTATTTATTTAAACATATAAATACAATCGACAAATAAATAAAAACAACTATTTTTAATTTATTACTATTATAAAGTAGTAATAAAATTATTTGAATTTAAATTTGATTATTCATTTGAGATACTTTTATCTTCTTAAATTTTTTGATGGAAATTAGTATTATTATTAGGTTTTTAACACAAGACATGGGTCTTAGATCCATCTATATGATCAATGGACAAAACCTCTAGCTAAGGCCCTAAAATAACCTTTTAGGAATCTAGGACCAAGAAAGACACTACAAAGGTCCCCACACATATTCCTAAGCGTATTCTTAGCCTCTAAGTACAGGCATTCACACTATTATAATTTTTTAATCATTAGGGATAGGTCCAGTGGCCCTCAACATTGTTGAACGAACAATCATAGGCCTTAGCCTAAAGGAATCCTAAGGATAAATAAATGTCATGTTGTCAAGTACCATATAGTGGGGCTAAGCTCATATTTGTCACATGGACATGTACAAAAAGGATTTAATTATGATGATTTGCACCATAAACACAACAACATCACAAATAATTATTTTGTGATAACTTAATTCAATTTTTTTCATTCAAATAAATTCCCATGATTGATTTATGAGGTTTTAAACCACCATCACAACAAATTCAATTATTCAATTATTTGTTTTTATGACTATTTAAACCAACAAGTTCACATGACTCATTTATGAGGTGTTGCACAACAAACACAAGTTAACAAATAATTATTTTCTAAATAGCTCAAGTTGACTATTCATTTTCAATATTATTCAAGCAAATAAATACCCATAATTCTTAAATTTGACAAATAATTAAATACAATCATTTTTAATTTATTACTATTATAAAATATTAATAAAAATTATTTGAATTGAGATTTCATTATTTGATAGGGCATATTTTTATTGATATTATTAAATTTTCTAATGGATATTAATATCATTACTAGGCTTTGTGCACGAGGCATGGATCTCAAATCCTTGGAGATGTTTGAGGGAGGAAACCTCTTCCTTAGGCCCTAAATGAATCGTTTAGGAATCTAGGATCAAGAAATATGGTCAACACACATATATTCCTAAGAATATTCTTAACATCTATGTGTGGATATTGATTGTATTATAAGGTTTTGATCACTAGTGATAGGTCTATTGGCCCTCGACCTAGTTAAGAGAAGAGACCTAGGCCTTAGCCTAAATTAAACTTCTAGGCATGTAGGGATAATAATTATTTGTCACACTAACAAAAATGACTTTGAGAAGATCTATGGCCTTATAATTGGGATAATGGGGGGAGTTGGAGGAACTAAAACTAGGTATAAGTCTTTAGGGCATAAAGATAATTAAGGAAGGAATCCCATGCCTTGGACCTTAGAGGAAACCTCTAGGCATATACGATTAACAAGTATACCTTGAAACACCACATAAGGCCTCTTAAGGGTATCCTTGGATTGCTATTGGGGGTATTAATGTAAGTAAGAGGTTGTTGTTAAGCACTATATATGGGTGTTTAGGCCCTTAACATGTTTGAGAGGAAACCTAGGCCTTATTCCCTCAAAACACTACACATGACATATTGGGGTTATTATTTACCTCCAAGTAACTAAATCAACATGACTATGATTTTTTTGCTAGTATGCACAAGTCTTAGGTTTTTGTATAATGTCAAAGGAGGAAACTTGGGCCTTAAACCCTAAGGGAAGCTTTAAACCGCACCCATAAACTCCAAACACTATCCTTGGTATCTGATCATTCATTAAAGTGACACTAGGTATGCAAACCTTAGACATAGTGATGAGAGGAATTATAGGAACTAGGCCCTAAAGGATGGATTTAGGCATATCGGGCTAATAGAAATGACTCAAACTATCACTCAACAGATCATGCAATGTATAAGATATCATTATTCTCAAAGTGGGATATGGGTGGGAATATGTGGTTTTGCTAACTAACTATGGGTTTGAGTAAATAGTTGGGGAAGAAATTGAAAGAATTATACCCTAACATAATATTATTGAGGTAATGGGAAATGATCAAGACCATGAACCATAGCATACACCATTTAAAGTTGATATTTGACATAATAGTTGGATATGAGCATAATCAAGAGTTTTTGCATAGAGGGATGGATCTCAAGTCCTTTATTGGAGTCATAAAAGTAAAGCAAGAGCCTTTTGTAGGTGTCCCAAGGACTTCGTAATGATATTATATAGAAGATGACCATGACTTTATCCCTAAAGAAACCATTAAGGCATCCAAATCCATTGAGACACTATGTATCTAGGTCTTATGACTTTTTTTCCTAAGATAAGATCAATGGGGGAGACCTAAATATCGACCACTAAAGGAATCTTCTAGCCATCTAGGGCTAATAAGGTTTCCTCCACCGAGAAGGTTTCCTCCAACAACAACACATGCTTAGTGGAGGATACCTTAACCTTTTCCCCTAAAGGAAGCTTGTAACTATCTAGGGGTAAGAAGTTTTCCTCCACCAAACATACAAAACCTCCTAGTTGTATAATTAGCCTATGATTGAGGATGTTGTTATAGTTAGGTGTTGTTAAGTAGCATGCACATGTCTTAATCCCTTGGGAATTATGTTCCATGGAAGAAGACCATTTTTTTGGCCCTAAAGAAATCATTGACACATCTAGATACATGTATACTACATAACAGCAACATTGATTACTTCATAGGGGTATTTATGCCACTATGTATCTATGTATTGTGGCCTTGGGTCCTTACACATGGTTAGTGTAGGAGACCTAAATCTCGAACTCTGAATGATTCTTCCATCCATCTAAAGCTAAGAAGATTGCCTGCACTAAAAACACATCGCCTCTTTAGGGTATCATTGGCCTATGATTGATTATGTCATTGTCATTAGGTGGTTTTGAGTAGTATCTACATGTCTCAAGGCCTTGGGAATGATGTTATAGGGAAAAAAACCATGCCTTTGGCCTTAAAGAAACAATTGGGGCATCTAGAATGATGAACAATTCCTAGAGCACCATGCATGACCTTGCATGGATATCCATGCCACTATGTATCCATTTCTTGGGGCCTCAGGGACTTGGACATGTTCAAGGGAGGAGACTTGAACATCTAGCCATAAATGAATCTTATAGCCATCCAAGGCTAGGAATATCTCCTCAACCAACCACACATGGCCTCTTGAGGGTATCATTTTCATATGATTGAGGATATTAACACCATTATGTGATTTTGAGAAGTATGTAGGTGTCTTAGGACCTCAGGAATGATGCTATAGAGAAGAATAACATGCCTTTGGCCCTAAATAGACCACTAAGCAATCTAGAACCCTGAACAATGCCTCAAAGAACCATGCATGAATTTGCAAGGGTAGCCATTGAGCTTTGTATCTAGGTCTTAGGGACTTGAGGTCTTGGACATCGTCAATGGAAGAAATTTGAACCTTGGGCCTTAAAGAAATATTTTATCCATCTAACGCTAAGAAGGTTTCCTCCACCAACCAAACATGGCCTCCTGAGGGTATCATTGGCCTATGATTAAGGATGACAATTCCATTAGGTGGGTTGAAAATATGTATGTGTCTCAATGCCTTGGGAATGACATCCTAGGGGAAAGACCATTCATTTGGACCTAAAGAAACCATTAAGGAATCCAAAACCATGAACAACGCCTTAAAGCACCATGTCTGACTTTGCAAGGGAATCCATGGAACTATGAATCCAAGTATTGGGAACTTGGGGGATTGGAAATGGTCATGGGAGGAGGCATGAAGCTCAAGCTCTAATGGAATCTTTGCAACCATATCTATGGTTTTATGTATCTAGGTCCTGGGTCCTTGGTGTCTTGGACATGGTCATGGGATGAGACCTAAACCTTGGGCCCTAAAGAAATTTTCTATCCATCCAAGGCTAAGAATGTTTCATGTACACCAACCACACATGGCCTCCTCAGGGTTTCATTAGCATATGACTGATTATATCGGTGTCATTAGGTGGTTTTCAAAAATGTGTATGTGTCTCAAGGCCTTGGGAATGACATTCTAGGGAAAATACCATGCCCTAGGCCCTAAAAAACCATTGAGGCATTAAGATCCATGAAACAATTTTCAAATCACCGTGCATGAATTTGTAGGGGTAACCGCAGCACTATGTATCCAACTATTGGGGACATGGGAGCATCAACATGGTCATGGGATGAGACCTAAATATCAAGCCATAAAGGAAAATTTTAGCCATACAGGGCTAAGAAGGTTTCCTATAACAACCATACATGGCCTTCTTAGGGTTTCATTAACCTATGATTGAGGATGTTGATGCTATTAGGTGGTTTTGAGAAGTATGTATGTGTCTTAGGGCCTTCAAAATGGTGCTATAGGGAAAAAGACTATGCCTTTATCCCTAAATAAATCATTTAGGAATCTAGAGTCATGAACAATGCCATAAATGAATTCGTAGGGGTATCCAAGGCACTAAGTATCTAGGTCTTGTGGCCTTGGAAAATTCAACATGGTCAATGGAGGAAACCTGAACTGAGGTACCTAAAGGAAGAACATGGTAGAAGAGAACACCTAAACCTCGATCCCTAAAGGAATCTTCTAGCCATCCAAGGATAAGGAAGTTGCTTCCACTAACCACACATGGCATTCTGAGTGTATCATTGGCCTATGATTGAGTATGTCAGTGACATTAGGTGCTTTTGAGAAGTATGTAGGTGTCTCAAGGCCTTGGGAATGGTCTTCTAAGGAAGAAGACCATGCATTTTTCCCCAAAGAAATTGTTGAGGCATCCAGATCCATGAACACTTCCTTGAAGCACTATGCATTAATTTGCAGTAGTATCTATCGCACTATGTACCTAGGTCTTGTGGCCCTTGGGCCTTGGACATAGTCATTGGAGGAGACTTGAACCTCCGGCTCTAAAAGAATATTATAACCATTTAGGGTTTATAAGTAGGTATCCTCCACCAACCACACATGGAATTAGGGTATCATTGGCCAATGATACAAAATATTGGAACCATTAGGTGGTTTTTATAATTATGTAGGTGTCCTGGGATCTTGGGAATGACATTCTACGAGAGAAGACCATGCCTTTGGACCTAGAGAAACCATTGAGGCATCCGAATCCTTGAAGAATGCCTCAAAGAACCATGCATGGTATCCATGGTTATATATATTTGGATCCTTGAACAATTTGACTCAAAGAACCATGCCTTTGACCCCAAAGAAACCATTTAGGAATACAAAGCGATTAATAATGCCAAAAATCACCATACATGGCTTCAGAGTGTATCCATGGTGCTATGCATCAAAGTCATTGGGACTTGGGGCATTGGACATGGTCCATGGAGGAGACCTAAATCTCAAGCCCTAAAGGAATCTTCTATCCATTCAAGGATAAGAAGGATACCTCAACCAACCATGCATAGCCTCCTAAAGGTAGAATTGGCTTGTGATTGAGGATCTTAGTACAATTAGATGATTTTGAGTAATATCTACTTGTGTTAAGGACTTGGGAATGATATTATAGGGAAGAGGACTATGTGTTTGACCCTAAATTAATTCTCATAGCATTTAGATCCATGAACAATGTGTTAAGGCATGATGCATAACTTTGTAGGGGTATCCATGGCACTATGTATTTAGGTATTTTTCCTTGGGTCCTTAGACATGATCAACAAAGGACAACTCATCCTCAATCCCTAAAGGAATGTTCTATCAATCTAAGGCTAAGGAAGTGGTACTATCCATCTAAGGCTAAGGAGGTGGTATCCACCAACCACACATGGCCGCTTGAGCCTATGATTTAGGATGTCGGTGACAATAAGTTGTTTTGATTAGTATGTAGGTGTCTCAGGGCCTTGAGAATGATGTTCCAGGTAAGAATACTATGCCTTTGTCCCTAAAGAAATTGTCGAGGCATTCAAAGCCATGAACATTACCTCAAAGGAACATGCATGACTTTGGAGTGGTATCTATAGTGCTATATATTTGGATCTTGTGGCCTTAGGGCCTTGAACATGGTAAGTGGAGGAGACCTAAGCATTAGGCTCTAAAGGAATCTCTTAGGAATATAGAACTAAGTAGGTGTTTTCCACTGACCACACATGGTCTATTGAGGGTATCATTAGCCTATGATTCAGGATGTTGATGCCATTAGGTGGTTTGAGAATTATGAAGGTGTCCTGGAGGCTTCAGAATGGAATTCTAGAGATGAAGACCATACCTTTAGTTATAAAGAAACCATTGAGGCATCTAGAGCCATGCACAATGCTTTAAATAACCACGCATGGATTTGCATGTGTATCCATGGTGTTATGTATCTATGCCTTGTGGTCCTAGGGCCTTGAACACAATAATGGAGGAGACCTGTAACTCAAGCCAAAAAGGAATCTTCTAACCATCTAGGGCTAAGAAGGTTTCCTCCACCAACAACATGTGGCCTCTTGAGGGTATCATTATCCTTTGATAGGTGATGTTTGTGCCATTAGGTGATATTGAGAAATATGTACGTGTCCTGGGGCATTGGGAAAGTATTTCCAAGGAAGAAGACCATTCATTTATCCCTAAAGAAACCATTTCTGCATCATGGATATTCATGCCATTATGGGATTTTAAACACTAATAATGGGACTGGAGGCCCATGGAATGTGTAATAAACGAAAGTCTCTTTCCCTAAAGGAAAGGTTTAGTCATCTACATCCAAGAACAATGAATTTAAATACCACACATGACCTCTTGATGGATTCATTTGCATTTGAGTGGTGATATGGATTCCATTAGCACATTTTTAGCTCTAGGAATTGATCTCGAGTACCTTGACATGGTTGGGGTAGGAAACTTGGGCCTTAATCCCTAAAGGAAGATCCTACACATCTAATCCAAAGAGTGACACTTCAAACTAGCACACATGGCCTCGACGTGGGTATATGTATGGAATTAGTTGGTTTTTAATAGTAGGTATGATTCTCGGGGCCCTGGTGATGATTAAGGGATGAATCCCATGGATAATATCATAAATGAGGTTTTTAGGCATCTAATTCGTAAACGATGCATTGAAGCACCACACTTAACCTCCAACAAAATCCTTTCCCTCCAAGTGGGGATGTTAGTTATAGAAAGTTTGCATCATTAGGTATGGATCTTGGTTCCTTGACATGTTCAGTGATGGAAACCAAAGCCATAACCAATAAAAGAATATTCTAGGCATCCAAGTATAAATGACACCTAATATGTCTCTAGAAACAACATTGAACCTCTCTCGGTTATCTGTATCATCTAAGGAGGGATATGGATGCCATTGTGAGTCTTTGAGCACTATTTATGGGTTTTAGGATAGTTGACATGGTCAATAGAGGAAACCCAAGCCTTAGGCTCTAAAGTAAGCATTCATGGATTAAGGCAATGAACAACACATCAATCAATCACATAAAATTTATCTAGGGCATCTTAATTATTCCAATGGAAATATGGATACCATTAGTAGGTTTTGAGCTTAAGGGATGGGACTGAAAGACATAGGCATGGTTTGAGAAGGAAGACCATCATCTCATGCCTAAAATATATTTATGACTCATAGACCATGCATAAGGTCAAATACCACCACATAATCATTGTAAAGTGACCCTTTGGACTACACATGTCATATAGGAGGCATTACTATCATTTGTACGATGTGTATTGTTCTAAAGTTCTTTCTCATGTTTTTGGACTAGAAACTAAGGTTGCAGGCCCTAAAATATGCCTCTCCATGGCCAATCAGACATGTAGAATGCCCTAGATTAGCTCATATGTCCTATAATTGGATTTTCTCACTCAAATCATGGTTTGGAGTTAGAACCTATAAATTTCATGGTATTGATTTCTTTAGGGATCATGACTCATGAGATATGCATGGGGCCAAAAAAAATGACTCATTTATATAGAGGGAATTGTAAGGGACAAAACATTGAATCATTGTTATAGAAGGATTCCTTAGTCAATGAGAGGTATATGACTGATTTGAGGTAAACTGAGAGAGACTCTCCCAAAGAATTTATTAAACTCGTAGATATTGACAAGTCTATGTGGTTTCCCAACCATAGTATTTAACCAGATAGAAAAAATTACGGATCAATAAAAACATTTCCTTGGAAAGGGAGTTAGCAAATTGGTTGTGTTTCCTAAAAACATGGAAAATAGAGAACCGATTGAATATTTGAACAACTTCTTTAAGAATGAGCACCAACTCCTAGAGATCTAGATTCTGAATCATCTGCTCATCTGTCGTCCATTTAACAATCAGCATTGAGTTGATGAAGACTTGGAGAGGGTGCACTCCTAACTCTGTAGTTTTCCTCACCAAAAGTTTTAATGAGAAGAGCTTGACCATAATATTTGTACCTTGACCATTGCATGCTTTAATACAAAAATAATGGTCATATGAGAGATACAACATCGCTCCTAGGCCACATATATTTCTGGACCCTATAAAGCTCCATCAATAAAATGCCTAGCTAGATTTTTTCTTAATATGCAGTTGACTGACTTGTCACGACAAATTAGGCATGTCGTTGTTCTTTAGATAATTAACAAACACCTTCACTTGAGCATAGACCTTGAAAGTAAGCGAACACATTCTCAACAAGGTTCAGACTATTCAAACTTAGTGAGAACACCCATAGGATAAGCAAGGGGATAACAATATAAGGTTTTCGATCCCCTCTGTCGAACTAGAATTTCAAACATGATTCAATATCAAAATCGTTCCACAAATTCAAGAAGTTTAGCCAATTACTGAATTCCACAATATATTTGAACAAAAAGACATTGAACAAATATATGGGGAGAGTATTTTCAAATTGTGATCTATGTTCTTGTGCCTAAGTGTTGACCATTCAACCACCTTTTCTTAACCTTTTTCAAAGAATCCACTAATTCCCTGCTTGCTAAAAGTTCAACACTAGATTAAAAGCCACCCACTTACTCCTAACTAAGTTTATGAAATGTTTTACACTTTAACTTAATTAGATTGAGCATATCATTTACATTAAAAAATATATTAAATGAATCATTCTAAATTATAATAATTATAATTAAATTTCAACAAATCATTTAACAAAAACAATATTTCTTCAAAATAAGTTTTAACCATGACTTTTATTTACTGAGTTGTTTATCCCTAAAGTGCAATTGTTGGTCTAATCTTTAATGCCCTTAAATTGGTACAATTTATCTTACATTTATTATTCATGTTAGAGATGGCCAACCACAAACCTTAAACTCCTTCAAATAAATTAATCATATTAAAAAACAAACTATAAAATATACTACACATATCTTCAAATAGTTTTTAAGGCATAAATAAACTTTTATTATTTATCTAACCTTTAATAAAAGCAAATAATTTTTAAGACATAAATAAACTTTTATTATTTATCTAACCTTTAGATAAAGTGAAAGTAAAGATTAACCTCACATAAACATTTTCTTCTAAATAAACCAAGTAGAACCCGAGAATTACTATAAGTTTGCAATCTCATTGCACTTAGTGGATATTTCTCTACTTTGCAGCTTACCGCCTGTTTGGGAGATACCCAGTTGGCATATTTTAGTTTTATTCAACAATTTATCCTTCCCCCCATAACTTTTCCGCAAAAATATTGAGCCCAAGCTTTCCTCTATTCCTCTGATTTTCAAGCCTTCACTCCTTCGGCTCCTTGGATCCATTTTCCTGGATACCCAAAAACTAATTCGAGTTCTACGGAATCGATCACTTAATCGGATTATTGGGATCTTTTTTGAAAAAGATATATATATTATATGTTTCAAATTTCTAAAGGTTCGGATCTTTTGATCACCTATAGTATGTAGAGATTGATCTTTTGATCAATTGATTAAAGATAGACATATTGTATTTTGCTTAAGTCTTTTTGAACTTATTACAGTTTAGATTTGAACTTCTTACAGTTTGGATAAGGCTCCTCTCTTTTAGAATTATGAAGAATGTATTTAATTTTTAGTTTTTGGATTATAAATGAGTTCTTTTCAAAGAAAAAAATGAAGTAAGGTACAATTCCTTTTGGATACAAAGCTCTAGCTATATAATAAACAAAGGTATTTTTTCAAGTATTTGGATTTTTATATCTAATTTGCCACAATGCTTTCTTTCTATTGTACATGTGCTATGCTGCTTCTATAATTAGCTCTTCCCTCTTTCTTTTATCTCCCTAGAAGCTTACATTGTCTTCTTGTGGTTGATGTTCATAGCATGTTGGTTTATGCTAGTCTCTCTAGGCCTGCGTGACTATGAGACCATGGATATCTTCATGAAAGTTTTCACTCTGATGGAAAGCAATAGTTTAGGAATTTTACTTGGCATTCTCAAGTCTTCATATAACAGTAGATGGAGGTCACATGTCAAGGCCTCAATAGTCTTCAAAGCAGTAAACTCCCAAGAATTTCATTAATAAAAACTATGCATGTTCTCTCGTGATGGTATCCATCCAACGTTGTTACATCTTCTTGGGGTGACATAATATTCTTACTGGGTAGAAAAAATGATTTCTTATTCATAAAATGATCTGAAATCAAAGAAATCAAAGCTTGCATCCACTACCACATTCCTTTCACTACTTATTCTGTCCTCGAGGATGCCATTATGGATGATTTTGGTCTTTGATAAAACAAAGTCTTTGGAAACAAATGGATTATGGATGTGATATAGCTATCCAAAAAAAAACTTCTTGTCCCATGAAAGAGGGTTCCGGGAAGAACCAAATTCCCTCAAGTAATCAATATCGAAATCATTCCTAGTCGACAAAGGAATGTAGTGTGTATACTTAGAGAACACCGCCAGTGGTGAACTGGAGTCTTGTTTTACCTTCAAGGACAGTTTCACTATGCATGCAGTCTCACTGGACCTTTTATCTTTAGGAGGAGAAGGATAGGTTAGAGCATTTCTCAACAGCACTTGTACTGGTTGGAAGAGAAATTAGATGTAGAAAAAAGGAATCCTGCAAACCTTCATATAACATAGCTCTTCCACTTCCACTAAGAATGCAATCCACAATAGTATGGGGTGGGCATCTAGATGATATAACACTCGGTCTTCAACAACATTATAGAAAGGAGACTCCGTGGAATAAAAAGACGTAGCCCATGCTCAAGTCTCCACTCAAGGATAACTTCAAATCCATGCGTAGGAATGCATAACAGTGAACCGGTCATCAATTACACGCTACAAATACAACATAATACGAGTGCAGCAATGCTGCGTGGGCACTAAGATGGTCGTTGAGATGGTGAGAGTGATGGTGAAAATTACGATTTGGAATGTACTTCTCCACATTTTAGAGATTGCAATTATCAATACTTTGAACCAGATTTCGCATGGCATTTTGTCTAGCACCAACAAATTTTCCCTCCAACAGCCTCTTAAACGATGTTTTGAGTATGTGTGGACATTGCCAATTCCCATAGAAAATATGGTGACTAGTTACAATATGGAAGGAATCCATAGTTTCAGTGTTATACGCAACCTAAAGAGTAGATAAAAATTGGGTAGAGAAGTCTCACGATACAACAGTGACCTCCACATAGATCCACATTAGGTTCAATCCATGCAGCCTTTAATATGTGGAGAGAGCTGATCCACGCTCTAGTCTCATTGATGAAGGAGGAGAATGCTTGTCAATCACGAAGAGGGAATGCAAATCCATCCTGCTCGTCGATCAAATCACCCAAGCACTGCATTGTTTTTGTTTTTGTTATATTTTTTGTTGCATTGGCTTCCCAAAAAATTCCACTAATGTAGCGATACACTCCTTGGATGGGATAGATGCCATGGACGTATAGTATTTTATTTGTTTTGGTACACAACTGCATTGACATCCCTATATTCCACCTACATTAGAGTAGTCTGGATATAGGCAGGTGAAATCCATTGTTGAGACTATCATAGTGTACACTCTGTTAACATTCAATCCACTCTCATTGCATCAATACATAGAGATGCAACTCCAGTCTTCATGCAGTGCAATAGCTACCAATTTCATGCAGCAAGAGAGAGTATCCCAACAGCTCCATGGGGTAACAACTCCATGCAAATCCACACAATTTAGGGTTTTGGAGGAGAAGTCTAGGGTTCGTAGCTCTAGGAATCTCATACCAAGTTTTTTAGAAACTCCACACAATTTAGGGTTTTGGAGGAGAAACTCCACACAATTTAGGGTTTTGGAGGAGAACTCTAGGGTTAGCAGCTCTAGGAATCTCATACCAAGTTTTTCAGAAGAGAGGTCGACTCTACAGTTCAATGGATATCCCACAAGGTTGGAGCTCAGGAGACACACATAGCTCCCTTGACGTAGATGTTAGGCTCCACGCATAATATGAATGTGACCAGCAACACTAGTAGAATAAGAATGGGAAAATATTTCCACTTTTTGGAGAATGCAGAATAGGGTTTTTGACTTATAGTTGTGAGCGAGAGGAATCAAGTAGTACCAAGCATAAGGAGAAGACAATCTAGGTGATTAGTCATGAAGGGTGAGTACCTCGAAGAAATAGTGTGGAAGAAACAATGAGGAATATGCAGAATTAGAATGTCAAATTCTTGTTTTAATGATGGATTAAAACCAAATAAACTATAAAAATGTTTTAATACACATAATTAATAATATGATTTATATTGTTTTTGCACTTTTTATTATTTTATGGTGCTTTGCACCATATACAAGTTTGTTAAAGTAAATAATAATAATAAAAATTTTGGTGTTTTGCACCGTAAAATATCAATCCACCTAGGATTGGTTTTGGTGGTTTGCACCATACACCATGGAATGACACATATCCATTTAACACCAAAATAAACTTTTTTTACAAACACCACTTTTGCACCATAAATCTTAGCACCACTTGCGTATCCCCACATTATCACCAATTTTGCACCACTATTTGAAAATTGAGGAGTTCCCTAATCCTTTACAAATAGTGATGTTAATGTGAGGCTAAAATGCCCTTTTTTTTGTAGTGGACTAAATTGCATAGCTATCATCAATAGGGAATATTGCTTCTATTTTGCTAACATTATATAATACTTGTTTGTGATGCAACATTATGTTAGAGGCTATTGCATAGGACTTGTAGCTTGATTTGCAAATCTACATTCAATGGTTACTCTGTGAAAGGTCATGCTATATACTATGCATGCAAAACTTGCATTCAAGAGAAACGTTCTAGACATTGCAAAAGATACGGAAAAATTATTTCTTAGATTGCTACTACTATGTTTCATATCATAGCATCATATCATAGCAGCAAGTGTGAATGGAATTTATTGTTTTATGTATATGCATCAAACAATTTATAAATAAAATCTTGTTGAAATGAGTGTATTATCCATTTGCGCTTTCCGTTCAAATTGCAATGAGTGTATTATCCATTTGCGATTTCCGTTCAATTAATTTTACTTACAATATCAATATTAAGATTAATAACATGTTACTAACATTAACAATGACAACATTTATACAAAACTTAATAACCTTAGTAACTTTAATAATTCACTATTAAAAACATTAACATTAACATTAATAACATGGTAATAACATTAATAACTTAATTACATGGTAATAACATTAATAACGGTAATAATTCACTATTAAAAAAAATTAAAGTTAATAATAATAATATGTTAATCACACTAACATTAACCACATTTATACAAAACTTCAAACTTAATATGTTAGATGTAATATGAAGTTACTAGTGGTAAGATCATCCTTAGCCAACTTCTAACTTCATATTATATATAAACCTTTGTCGTCATCCTTAGCCAACTTCAAACTTAAAGTTTGATATATCTCATAAAATCTCCAAAAATCTGAAAATTGTATACATATTAATCTCAATTGTAAAATTTGATGACGACAAAATAAAATAACCTAGTAACTCAAAAAATATATACATATTATTGATACAAGAAAAAAAATCAATCTTATTAAGATTTAAGGTCATATTTACATGGTTTTGAAAGTCAACCAAACCAACCATGCCCAAATAACCAAGGAAACCATGCTCAAATAACCAAAGTCAACCATGCCCAAACAATCAAATTTAACCAAATTCAACCACAGTTAACCATGGCCAAACAACCAAAGTTAATCAATGTCAACCAAAACAACCATAGTAAACCAAAACAACCAAAGTCAATCAAAAAACCAACGTCAAGAAAATTCAACCATGGTCAATCAATTATATGTAAACCAAAGTCAACCATGGTTAACAAAACAAGGTAAACAATGTAAACATGTCTAATCAAACAATGTAAACCAAAGTCAACCAAACTGAACCAAAAATAACCAAACAATGTAAACATGGTCAACCAAACATTGTAAACAAAGTAAACAATTCAAGCAAAGGCAACCAATGTCATCCATGCCAAAACAACTAAATTCATTTGAATTCAACCATGTCCAAACAACCAAAGTCAACTAAAACACCCAAATTCAACCATGCAAAACAACTAATTTCAACAAAAGTGAAACACAATCAGCCATACCCAAACATCCAAAGTTAATCAAGGCCAACCAAAATAACCAAAGTTTACCAAACAACCAAGGTCAAACCTGTCGAATCAACAAAATTCAACCATGCCCAAATAATGTAACGATGTTCTAGCATAGTAAACCATGATCAATAAAGTCAACCATGGTGAACCAAACATTTTAAACTAAAGTCATCCAAAGGAAACCATGCCCAAACAAGGAAACTCATCCAAAGGAAACTATGCCCAAACAACCAAACTCAACCGTGCCCATAGTCAAAAGTCAACCATGCCCAAACAACTAAATTTTATCAAAGTCAACCAAAACAACTAGAGTCAACCAAACAACTAAGGTTGACCTAAGTCAAGCCTATTTAACCAAACAATGTAAACCAAAGTCAACCATGGTTAACCAAAATAAAGTAAACAATGTAAAGAAGGTTAACCTAACAATGTAAACCTAAGTCAACCATAGTCAAATAAATAATGTAAGGGTGAAAGTCAATCAAAGTAAAGAATGTTAACATGGTCAACCAAACAATGCAAACCAAATTCAACCATAGACAACCATACAATGTAAACATATTCAATCAAACATTTTAAACGATATAAACAATTCAACCAAATTCAACCAAAGTGAACCATGTCCAAACAACCAAAGTCATCCAAAGTCAACCATGCATAAACAACCAAATTCATGCAAAATAACCACATTCAATCATGCCCAAACAACCAAAGACAACGAAAGTCAACCATAGTCACCCATGCCCAAACAATCAAAGTCAATCAATGTCAACCATAGTCAACCAAACAACCAAAGTCGACCAAAGTTAACCATGGTAAACCATATAATGTAAACCAAAGTCAACCATTGTTAATCAAACAAGGCAAACAATGTAAACATGGTCAACCAAACAATGTAAACCAAAGTCAACCAAAAAATGTAAGGGCCTATGCCAACCAAAGCAAAGAATGTAAGCATGTCAACAAAACATTGTATACCAAATTCAACCATACTCAATTTGTCAACCAAAGTCAACCACATCCACTCATAATCAAATGTAGTAAACCATAATCAAGTAAACCCAACCAAAGTTAACCAAAGTCAACCATTATTTACCAAAGTTAACCAAATTCAATGAGAGTCAAGAGTCAAACAATGTCAACGAAATCAAAATTTCGGCCAAACAAGTCTACCATAGTGAACAATAGATAACCATAGTCAATTAGTCAACGAAACTCAACCATAGTAAAACAAGGTTAAACATAGTCAATCATGGTCAACCATAGTAAACCAAAATCAATTATATGCCCAACCAAAGTTAACCATGATACAATATCTGCCATGTATTGAAGTCAACCAAGGATTGTAGTTAACTATGAATTGAATTCAAGCTATGAACTGAAGTCAACCAAGGATTGTAGTCAACCATTATATTTAGGTCAACTATAGATTGAGTTCAATCTTGGATTGAAGTTAAGCTTGCTTAAAAGTCAATCATGAATTGGATTCCACGTGACTTGAAAGTCAACTATGAATTGAAGTCAATCATGGATTCAAATCATTAATGTTAGTATTATTATTGGACTAAAGTCAACCATTGAAGCATTATTAACATTTAAGACAACCTTCGATTAATGTCAACCTTTAAGACAACCTTCGATTAAAATCACCCACATATTGAAGTCAAGTTTTGATTGAATTCAAAAATTGATTGAAGTCAAATATGGATGGAAGTCAAACTTGGATTGAAGTCACCCATTGGATTGAATTCAACCTTGCCTAAAAGTCAACCTTGGATTGAAGGCAACTATGGATTGAAGTGAACCATGGATTGAATTCAACTATGTGTAAATGAAAACTATGGGTTGAAGTCAACTATGGATTGAATTCAACCAAGTAGTGAAGTCAATCTTGGATTGAAGTCAACAATGGATTGAATTCGACTATGTTTAAACAAAAAAATATGGGTTGAATTCAACTATGGATTGAATTCAACCAAGTAGTGAAGTCAACCTTGGATTGAACTCAATAATGGATTCATGTTGAATTCAACCATGGTTCTTTTGGTTATTTCAACCATGATCAATGATGGTTTAACATGGTCCTCCATAACTAACCATTTGAAGTCAACCATGGTTCACTAAAGTCAACCGTGTTTAACCAACATCGACAATACACTAGTACAAAATGAGAGATAAGTGACCAGGTGACCAAAAATTTTGGTCACCACGGTTTTTTCAAGTGATAAATGACCAAAATTGAGAAATTTTAAGTGAGCTAACTAAAAATGACCAAGATAAATGACCATTCTGGTCATAGGATAAGAACTAAACTAAAAATTACCAGACCAATTTGGTCACATGATAGGAACTAAACTAAAAATGACCACATAACAATTGGTCATTTTTAGTTGTGTCACTCTGAGAACATAAAATAATTATAATTTTGACAATGAATTTGTACAATTTGTATAGCAACATCAAACTACTCCATATGTTCCCATATTGTATAGCTACAGTAAGTTGGTAATTTGTTGAGTGATAAAGTAAATGCCTCTTATATGTGGAATTATATCCATTGAGCAGAACTCTTGATGTTAAGACTATGTCTATCTTGTTCATGTAGTTAGGTATGGACTCAACTCTTAACATATCCACATCAAGTGGTCCACTAGACTCTCCAGATTCCACTCACAATTGATTATCTAGGGCGCACCTTTCTCTTAATTGGTTTGATAATTACTTATAAGTCAAATTCTTGAAACATAAAGAGCCATCTACATATGCAATGTTCAATCACTAGTTTATTAACAAGATACTTCAACATCAAATTCTCCATGAAGATTTTAAAGTAGCCACCCAATAGATAATTCCCATACTTATTTAATGAGTATACTCCATCAAATTCTCCATGAAGAATTTAAAGTAGCCACCCAATAGATAATTCTGAGACTTCGATAAGTTATCCACTTTATTATCTATTCGTTGAAATGACACCTTTGAAAGGGCTTTTGATGAAGCTTGAAAACAAAAGTGGACCCCTAAAAATTTAAAAAATTGTGTGCGATGAAGCCATGCTTACACCTATTGAGATAAGATAGTTAGTGATGTCATCCCAATTCAACCTATAGCAATGGGTTTTATCCATTTACAACTTAGAACTTGAGTCCTTATTGAATATAGGTTTATATTCCATAGTGTTTTCTACCCACTTCTTTTCTACTAGAATATTAATAAAATAATCATCAATAAGATGCCCATTAATCATCTAAGAATCAAAGTCGGGAAGGGAAATACTATTAATAATCCACTGAGAAACTTCTACTAGTGGAGGAGGTAGTGAAGAGCCTCTACAACCATCACATATAAGGCTAGGACTAGAGTGAATCATTTTTTAATAAACCTAAACAAACCAATTTCCTAAGAGTTAAGCTTGATAAAAAAATATTGTATTATATGTAATATTAATAAATAAATAAACAAACAAAACAAAACAAAGAAAAATTAAAAATTAAGAGGCTTTGGTGGGAAGGGCTAGACATCATTGAGAGGCCATGGAGGAGGAAGGGTGTGCAATGGCACAAAACCATGAGATCTTGATTGTTTCCAATGAGGGAGGGTTTTCAATGGCGCACGACATGTGATCTTGATTGTTTCCATGAAGGAGGGTTGGCAATGGAGTAGGGCATGAGATCCTCATTGTTTTCGATGGTGTAGGGCATGCGATATTGATTATTTTCGATTGATTTTTCTCAGGATAAGGCTCGCGAATGTTAGATCTGCCTCCTCAAGTCGCTGCATTGTTTTCAATGGTACAGTGCATGCGATATTGATTATTTTTGATTGATTTTTCTCATGATAAGGCTCGTGAATGTCAGATCTGCCTCCTCAAGTCGCTAATTCAGTAGGTCATGTCCATTTTTAGTTTGACAAAAATTGTTGTTGTCATGTACTTCATTGCCGTGGACAGGAAAATAATTTATCTTTAGACTTGTTAAATTTGTTTCCTTCCTACCATCTTTGATCTACAGAAGTTCACTCATCGATTCCTCTCATCCCCTCCAGGTAATTTAACTATCCCTCTTTGTATTCATTTAACCCAGGGTGATTTATACTGAGTTGAAGATATGGAAATGATTGATCACCAATCGAATACCATTCTTATGCAATCGCCCCTTAGTAACCCTTTCTCTACTTCCTTCAGTTACGTTTGATTTAAACCCCCACATAAAATTCACCTGTTTTTTTAATGAAGTGGCAACACCATCCACGACTCCAGCAGATAGTGGTGTTGTCAGTGGTTTTCTCACTAGAAAATTGTTCATCTCAGTACAAATTCATGTAGAAAGAAGACAAGACAATACATAAAGAAAACCCTAAAGTGATTGTTATACTTCAGGCTTAAGATTCGATATGAATCTGGTGTTCTTATCTCAGAGACCAGTGAGCTTGGCCTTCAAGGAAACCATAGTATTTGAAATGTGTTGGTACATGTTCTCAGATGGCCAGGCGTGGGCCATTCAAAAACCTAATTCGATCTATAGATCAAAGGGGAACCAACATCAAATATGATTAAATTGCTTTCTCACCTTTGTTGCTAAGAATGATATGGACAAAGCTTACTGGGTGCTCCAGAGCAATTATTATATTAGATCTATATTACCGGCACTTGATGAGACATATGGAATCCTCAACAGGGAGTGGAATGAACTTGGAAACTTGATCTTCTTAGCTATATCGAGCTTTATACAACAACCATTTCAAGGTATGCTTGAAGCCCAATGTCATGAACATCCTTGTAAGTTCTATAATATTGTCAAAATTCATCAAGTGTATATTTTCTCTTCTTATTTAGCTTTCCTTTTGAATATTTTTTTATAATTTTTAGATGTATTTTTATTTAATGGACTCACCAGATTCCTCCTCGGAATGGGCTGGTCATGAAACCCTTCGAATCCCCTATTCATGTATTTTGTTAGAATTTGTGGAAGAAGAAATATGCAGCGAATTACAAATCCATATGTGAGGATTTTTTGGCACTCGTACAAGACTGTATATGGGAAACCTTGTATGAGGTTTTCTGAGGATGCCATAAATATTTTGGATCCTATTGGTGATTGGTATGTCGAACAAAATGTGAATTATATCATAATTTGTGGTAGCAATAAAGCTACCCATTTGTTCTCTATCTATGTGCCTGATGGAGACGACAATCCGTTATGACCGTCAGGGTTCCACTCTTGACTATTTGCTAAATTGTCCATCCACATCAGCACGCCTGCATTGAGTTAAGCTATGTGACTGCATTCGAGGTTGTGTGCTTGGGTCAGCTCCTGGGTGCATACAACTGAAATATAACACAACTGAAAGTCATTGTGATGCACGCAAAAACTAAACTGTAGGGTGCACTCATATTGAGACATCTATAGGCTGAATTCTTCTCTAGCGTGATTATTTCAGTGAAGGACTTTCAAGTTTTGTCAATCCCCAACTCTTTTACAAATCGGAGCTATAGCCGCAGGACATAAATGTATCAAAGCTGTAGTGTAAAGCCACAGAACAGAATAGTGGTCGCTAGGCTGCAATACTAAAAATAAACACTTATGAGATGTGGTAAGGCTGCAGGGTAGTACTTTTAAATTTTTGGATTAATTTTAATGACTTGCACGTTGGGAATTACTAGAGAGTTCAAGAAGATTGAGGAAGAGCAAGAGGCCCTGAAGGAAGTTGAAGAGGCAAATGCAGAATGAAGTGTAACATTCAGAGAATGAATGTTGATGCTAAGACAGACAAACTACCTTGAGCTAGCAATTTGCATCTAGTAGAATGTAGAGTTTTTAATGTTTTTTCGATGGTGTTGGGAATGACTGCTGACAAACTAATTTGGGCCAGCACGCTACATCCAATAGAAACTAGAATTTTTAATGTTCTTTCAAAGGTGACCGATTCAGTAAATAGAGCAATATAGATGACCAAAATTTGTAATTACACATCCAAATGATTTATCATTGGACTTCAGCTATCTCAGTAACCCAATGATCGGTGATCATTGGTCTCTCACTCTGCACAAAAACGTTGTTCGTGTAAGCCAACATTTTGTAACAATTTCATGTATTAATCTATGACATTTTTCCAAAAACAGAAAAGAACTTCTATAACAGACATTGGAATTGCAATATGTGCCACATCTTCCACATTCATGTTGCATCCTGGACTTCTTGCTGTAAATTTCTCAACAATGTGAGTTCTACCATCCTCAAGGCTCAAAGAAAAATATGGAATAGTTTGCATTAAATATAGGTATTGGCTCCATGTTGGATAGGATTCTCTGATTTGAGAATCGGTAGTAAAATATGATGGAAATCTAGATGTATGCAAAAAATGGCATGCACAATAATCCTATGGTGCAACAACAGAAGATATAACCATAATCAATCTAGGCTTTGTAGTAGTTTTGCATTCTACAGACCATAAAATCAACCCAGGAACATGATAAGTCGAAATTGATCATAGTTGAAGTTGGAACACAAGAACCTACGGAATGCTTTTTTGTAGGACAGTGGCTAGAGCAAAAACAATTGACAAAGAGTGGTGCTCCTATGGTGCAACAATAGAAGATATAACATAATCAATCTAGGCTTTGTAGCAGTTTTGCATTCTATGGACCATAAAATCAACCCAGGAACATGATAAGTCGAAATTGATCATAGTGGAAGTTGGAACACAAGAACCTACGGAATGCTTATTTGTAGGACAGTGGCCAGAGCAAAAACAATTGACAAAGAGTGGTGCTGAGAACAAAACACGTGCCTTCAATGATAGCTGTTAAACAGCTGGAAAAACAGATTTCCCTAAGGACACTTGAAAATCTTTGAATGAACTACAATATCCAAAAAGTGATGCTGAGAGTAAAACATGTGTCTCTAATGATCGCTGTTTAACATCCGGAAAATAGATCTCCCTGAGGAACACTTCAAGACATTTAAATGGACTACAATATCCCTGTGGCCTATATGCCTAGAGCATAATTCAATCACAACTACACAAAAGACATAACTGGTAACTGTTATGGGAAAGCATCCCACTAGCTTGATCAATTTCTTGCCACAAAAGTGTTTTGAAAGATTTATAATGCCCATCTTTAGCAACGATCTTCAGCTCAATAAGTCAAACACATAGGAAATGGGGTCTAAGATTATTTGTTGAGCCCCTGCATTTGATATGTATTCCTACTTTTAATGCATGTTTTGGATATTATGTATCTGGAAACATTCTACTGTGAAAGCTCTATTCATTGTTATATTGTGCCATGACTGTCCTGTAGGCTTCCCAACCTTACTCAATGTAATTCACTAGCTCAAGTTGCTCCAGATTCTTCTCTTGATAGCCATGTTTTATAACCTAGAGGATACATAAGTTGAATAAAAACATGGAAATGAAGATAGGGATGCAACATCCCTGTTTTTCCAATCAGAGTGGGGAAACTATTAACTCAAGTTGCTTCAGATTCTTCTCTTGATAGCCATGTTTTATAGCCCAGAGAATACATAAGGTGCTAAGAAGCATGAAAATGAAGATAGGGATGCAACATTCTTGTTTCTCCAATCAGAGTGGAAAAACTCTTACGGCAATTTCACGGAGCGTGTCTCAAAACAAAATGCTTTAATGGCATGATGCACTACATGATCATCCCTAACTACCAATACTAATTTTTAAACACCCATGACCTTTATTACACATTACTACATAATATATCAGGATTCAGGACACCTAATATATTATTGAGCGTCACTTATTCTAACACCTTCTCTTAACATGAAATACAATTTTTTTTAACTCCCCTTGATATAAAATCCATGGCAACTTACTCAGTAACTAAGAATAATTACAAAATTTGAAGGATATTCTTGTTTAGTCTTCAATAATGCAACACTGCTCTGGTTCTTAATATCTAAACACTGCATTTTGTTGTATGATGCAGGTTGCTTTGGTTATAGAACCCAAGGATAAAGGAATGTCTGCAATGTCATATCAACCAAGTTTTGCATTGGGACATCAAAGGTAATTCTCGATTTTATCAATCTTTTTTCTTGTCTTTCTTTCATTATGAGATATGATTATTGAAACAAGCCTTTGAACATGGAATCTTATGCAAAGAGGTTAAATTATTCAAATGTTCTAAGAAATTGATTTGAGTATCAATTACAATTTTAGTGCCAAGTTCCTATTTTGTTTTGATGTTCAGCTTGCATTTATAGAAGAGAGTATGAAGGAGAATCTTTGGGAAAGTGCAGTAATTTGTATGTTTCTCATGTTCTAAAATAATTCTAAAGAACAAGGAATTCCATGACTTCATGTGGCCCTTGTTCATAACATTTTGTGAAAGATTTTACCAATCCCTATGAGCAAGAGATTGAGACCTCGAAGCAAGCAATGATCAGAATTCCTTAGCAGATTGCTTGTTGGAAGCCACCATTATATTGGCTCTAGTATCTACTGTGTTCCAAGGAATGGGGATGATATATGTGAATGCAATGCACAAGCGTGTTACATTCCTTTGGCTCCAAATTTGTCTAGGTTCCTCATGGATATCCCATGCTAGGGACAAATGATGTAGTTCAATACCTTTATTTTTCCAAGGTTACCCAGATTTTATGTAGGCCCACAATAGAATTTGTGGAAGTTTTTAACATGTATTTTTTTCCTCCAAGATGAATTATTGCCACTAGGTGAGCACACTGAACTTCTCTTTAGTTGTGCATTAGATCATAATTTGTGTGTTCCAAGAGGATTTGATTTTGATGGCAAAAATTTCTATTCATGTGTTAGATTGATTGGAACTATTTTTTCCTTATGGAATATTCCATGTTGTTTTGGTGGGAGAGGGGCACCTGATACATGAAAGGATGTTGTTTTCAAGGGGCTGTACCATTCTCTAACCCCCACCCATGAAACATATGAGTCTAGTTTCTTGCATCCAATACAAATCATATTGTAGGAAGATGCAAATACCATAATGTATTGTGTTAGACCTGCTAGTCCCACATTGAGACCCTAATGCAGTACCTTCCTAATCGAATTGGGTGAACCAAGATCACATAGCTTTATTTTGCATATATTACATTCAAGATAACATCCTTACTAGCATGGCAACTTTGATGTATGGCTTCAATTTTGTTTGCTAGTGATGGCACCATGGAAGAAACTGGAGAATTTTTTTTTTATTATGGCCCAGGCTCTGCAACAGAAGATTGATGAGTACAACAGGAGATGGGAATTGATGGATGGCCTTAAAAGCCATATGCAACAGGGATCAAACCAAGCCCATCAAAAGGGGGAGATCACATAGTGGGAAGAGAGACATAAATACTTTATCTCCTGTGCTCAGTTGAACCATTTATGTTGACTCGAGAGTAATAAATACATATATTTTAGCCATAGTGGATTTAAACAACTCATAGGCAATGGGAAGCATGGTCATATCGCTAGCTGAAGCAAAAGGCCAGCTCCATGGACCGCCCACTGAAAAAGAGTAAATTGTCCAATGGATGCATACTTCCTTTTGAATTATCTCTGTCAGCAAGCAACACCTAGAATAACGTAAAGACCAGCTCTAGTTACCTGTTTTATTAGTTTTATAGTTATTTTGGAAATCAGGAGATTATCAATAGTGTTTTCATCTTACAGTCTGGCACGCAATGTTGATAATAGTAGAACTACAAGAAAAACTTATGCTAAAACTAAATTGCTCAGGTGCAATGTCAGAAGATATAAAAAATTGAGTTTTTTTTAAATGAAGACATGGACGACGCTTATAATTTTGGTTGTAATACTGCTTCACAAAGGCAAACCCAATAGTTTGTTGTTGGATGACCATTTCTGAATTGAATTTGTTCAAGTTGCGGGATGAAGTAGAGAGGCAAATATATCCCAGCTCGTCTTGCCACTGCTTTTCACCTCCTACACAACGTTTATTTACACACTCGTCGATTTGCAAAGTACTGCTATAAAATATTAATACTGGTAAACCAAATTATAGCGACAGGAAAACCCAGAAATTAAGTTTAATTCCCTAATCATTGATAAACTGTCAATGCGTTATTGGTTAAGTTTAATGCCCTAATATTGATAAACCGTCAACACGTTATTGGTTAGGTTACATTCATAGTTTCACCATGTTTGAAGGGATTTCAGTTATTTGGATATCCTAGCTAAATGGAATGGTAATAGTATGTTGAGACTCATGAGCCAAGTATTTATTCTACTGTGATGTTGGGAGCTAGCAAACGAATTCTCTTATGTTGAAGACCTAAGAGTCACATTCACAATGAATACTGGGATAGTGTAGAGAGAGAAAAGAAGAGACCCAATGGGGGACACCGAATTGAATCTTGTACGTTGAGACTCGTGAGCCAATTATTTATTTTACTGTGATGTTGGGAGCCAATAAAAGAATTCTCTTATTTTGAAGACCTAAGAGTCACTTTCACAATGAATACTGGGACAGTGTAGAGTTAACCTTGTTGATGGGGGATCCCTTAGGTCTCCATTGCAACAATGTAACAAGGATCAATGGATAGAGACCCAAAATGGAAGGGAAGAGAGCATAGGCCCAATGACTCACAAAACTTCATTAAGATTGTAAATCCCCCTACTAACTACTGATTTCCTAATACCTATGCATGGGTTTGTGTTCTTGAATGTATATTAATTAATTGGCTTAGAGTATAGGCCATCACCCAAGGACTTGGACAATGGTCCCTGAGCACCTTCGAGCATATCGTATGACTATGGTTGCTAAAGCATTTGAATATGAGAATTTTAGTGCATTTGATCGAGTTCAATATCCTAAAATTCGTTATGTTGGAATGCTTCAGTATGATGGAGAGTTAAAGCTTCCATCTCATTATCTTGTTTCCCCACCAGATATTGATAGAACATGAGGAGAATATATCATCCATAATGGGATATGGACATTTGCATGCACGTTTGTTAGAACTTATATTTTATTTCTCGAGATTAGATTTTATTCCTCCATAAGAACTTTAATAAAATGAATTTTTTGTCCAAGTCACATCTTTTCATGGATGACAGATTTACTGCCTAGTTCCCCTTTAGACCATTAACAATATGTGCATGAGGTAATTTTTGAGTTGTCTATACAACTTGGAGGTTGGTGTCCTTCATTGTTTAGATCTTATTTTTTGGAAAAATAATTGTATTATTGTAGATTTGATTTTTTTGGAATTAAGTACCAAGGCATTTCAATCAACACATAACTTGATCACAACTTTGCTAAGCATGTGCAAAAGTCCACTTCGACCAATTTGTCCCATCAAATGTGTTAAGCCCCTTTGATCTCAGAGTGAAACCAACTTAGGGAGGTCAAACAACTTCCATCACACACACACACAAGGACTCTACACCTACCAAGCTTTGAACCTAGGTTGTTTGCATGCCAGTGCCCCATCACAACACTAAGCCACAACCTGATAGATAAAAATTCACATATAGATTAGATTGACAGCAAAATTTTAGAGATGCTTACAAAATACTCGATAGGATTTTCCCAATATACATTAGAGTTCTGGAAAACATGTAAAGACTTTCAAGAAATTATGCCAAAATCATAAGCCATTGAAAGAAATAAATATTTTTAACATCCTTTTTTTGCACGGTCAAGAATCAAAGACTACAAAGAGAAGAAATTTTAGAAAAATCAAACTATAAACAAGAATAATGGTATATTTAGAATCCTAGCAGTAAAGGTCCAAGGACCACAGAGGGGACAAAAGGAACTATTATCACTACCAGAACCATCAGTTTGACAAGAGTAAGAGTCTCTAAAATGCATCTCTAGATAAACATATATTTTTTGCACGAGATGATTAATCAACTCCCAAATTGAGGTATCAGCTCTCACTCATGAGTGACACAAGGAAACACTCCAAAAATCTACCCAACAAAAACTGTGCATACAACAATCTATCCTACTGATTTACATGTAATATTTCACCAGTAACTTTTGATCTTCTCTACTTTTGAAAACACGTGAAACTCAAAAATTTTGTTAAGTTTTAAGTTCCTTTTTCAGGGACATCAAACTGCACATTGCTTTGAATTCATTTCAATATCAATAAAATTGTATCAAGTTACCTTAGTATTACTAATTGAAGCCTTTGGGTTCACAGGATCTAGGTCAATTATTTATGGCTGTCCAATTGTTGATTTCAGCATAGAATTTCCTAACGTAGTTCTTGTCAACTCTGTTTCTGAACCAGCAACAACATTCGTTGGAGCTACTTGAACAAGAACCCATGTTAAGTGTTAGTGCTTCCCATCAAGGGCCTAAAAAGCTATTACTTGAATCCTACCAACCTGTAAGGATCCGGTAAAATCTTATACCAAGATAATAGTGGGTTTTTCAAAAACTCTTATGCTAAAAAATATGTATTCCAAACATTGGCATGTTCCTTGTTCCTTACCTTCTGGGCATCTTCGCTAAAACAAGAAAATATTACACCAATAAATCCTAGATCTAGCAAATGATGCAATCCTTGTGTCCGCTCATCTGTAAAAGAGTATATAATGCAAAATATTATAATTTGAAGTACATGTCATTTTCAACGAGTTAAGATAGTAATTACAGTCAATTCAAAGAAAATTTAAAATAAACTTGAAAGAATAAAATTAGTCTCACCTGTATTCACATTTATCACCACCTCTTTGCAGAAACTCCAAATCCTGCAAATGGTCTTATAGGATGTGTAGTGTCCTGGCTCCCAAGATAACATCATTTGCATAAAGGAGGATTTTTCTGATGATCCCTGCTCTATTCAGTCCTCTCCCTCCTTTCTGATTCATCCATCCATGTAGTTTGTAGATGTAGAGTCCAAATAGAACAAGGGAGAGAGGGCATCCCTATTTCACACCTATGTCACTAATGAAGCATTTCGATAACCCTTCCTTGGTTTTGATTTTTTCCTTATATAGGTTATGGTTAGCTTCCATACATTGTCTGGAATTGCCATGTCTACTAGTATTTTCCCGTAGCTTTATCATTGGCACTATATCAAATGCCTTCTTGAAACCTACAAATACATAGCATTACTCCTCATCCTTGTTGTCCCATGTTTCTCTATCATGTGCCTTATGGTGAAGCAATGGTCTATTATTTTGGTCAAAATCAAACTTGACCCTTGGCTCTCTTTCACTCTTCCTTTACCCATTTGTTGATCTATCTTTCCACTATTCCTCCAAAGAGTTTACAGAATGCTGGGCTAATCATGATGGTCCTGGTTTCCTGGGTCATTCCTCTCAGCCCCTTTGAAGATGGACAGAATGAGAATTGTTTTCCAACTGTTGATGAAGCCTTCTTTAATTATCTGATTAAAAAGTGATGTTATATGTCGCTGAGGAGGTCCTTGCCCCATTCAAATATTCTACTTGTAGCCCTGAGAGAGAGAGAGAGAGAGAATTCAATTCAATTCAATTTTATTAACTGCTCACAAGAACAACCACTCTATGGGACAAAAAGCTTACATAGATTGGGTTGTCCAAGATCTATGCATGTAACAAAAGACAAAAACAACAGTAGTTTATGAAATAAAAAATAAGGCATATGTAAAACCATCAATAGTTGTATACAACCTAACTATGTGTCCCTCCCACATCTGAACTATCATCGGAGCTTGTAGAATTGGCTCTTAGCTAAGGGCATGTGCTAATTGCAATTGTGTAGGTAGGGGCCAGGAGAGAAAACATAAGAAGAAACAAGTGATTTCCAAGAGAGAGAGAGAGAGAGAGGGCACTCATTAATGCACATATGGAAGAAAGGTAAAATGATTGGAATGGTAAATGGGAAAGGTGAAGCATAATATTTTCCAATATCTTCAGTACTCTGATACTACCAGAGAATTCAAAATAGTTTCCTACAAGAATATTATCAGAATCTTAAAGATAGTATCCATATTGAGCAGACTGTAACACATTAGGATTTTTTTTTCCTTAAGAGGTGCATAAGTTCGAATTATGTACATCAGTGATGGCATGTCTCTTCCACAGAGCATCTTATGGAAAACACTAGGTGGTGAATTTCAAACATTAAGATGTGAAAGATGAATTAAAATAATAACAAGCCTTAAAAACAATATTACATTTTTAGTGGGCATTGATGCTCTAAGACAAGGGCACTTCCCACTGAAAAGTCAGAAAAAGTAAATTTCACGTATTTCCTTTCAAAGGAAAGATTTGAATTCAATATCAAAGAGAGTAGGGAAAAATAATTGACTAACCGATTTCTTCCTTTGTGGGGCAGTAAGTAGTCGGAGGGGGACCAAAAGAGCACCTACTCCCTAGAAAATCATCCTTTAGCCCATGCTGAAACAAAAACTGAAAAGGAACTCGAAAAGTACAAACCATGGAAAGACTACAAGAAAAAATAGTCTCACAGAAACATGCCATAAGAGCTTGATCAAACACAACAGCTCTGTTGTGAGGAAAGCATCTTTGATGATAATTGTCCACATGACCCCAACCATACTTGATATCAAATGGGATTGGTTTGGAGACTTAAATTTAGGAAATGATGCTTTTGATTTAGTAATAAGACACCTTCATCCATGTATCTGTACCATTTAATTAAACACCATATTAGCTATGAGGTAAAAAGTTAACCATGCAAGAACTTTTCACAAACATGGCCATGTTATATATCAAAATAATCAATGATAACTAGGTAGCCAACAATTATGCACAGTTAGAAATTATCTTATAGACAAGCCACGCAAGTATATATTAAATGGTTGACAATATACTTGAAACCAAAGAGATAATTGGAGATCATGGTAGATGTGCATGTGTGTGTATGAAGACTACCCTTGTGGCAACAGAGCCTATACCTTTTTCAAGGAAAAAACATAAGCCCAATATATAATGGCAAATGAAGGAAATTTGAAATTTTGTTGAGCATAAAAATATTTATAATCAAGTTATATTCACTATTTTCTATCCAGCCCTAATTTGAAATTATGCCCCTTAGGATGCTCTGCTTCTCCTGCAAACATTGCCCCTTCAGAATCACCTCAGATGGCACAGAGGATACCTTTGGCACCACCACCATTGGTATTTCCTCCCCCCTCCACCTACTAAAGGTATGGATAGTACATAATATATTTTGTTATTCTTTGAACATTTATTCTGTTATCACGAGTTGAATTTCTCTGTAATTGTTATCATTTTATTTGCAAATAAATTTACTCCATGCATATAAGATCAGTTTCCTTAGATTTCACCTTATTTTTGTGTATAAATAATCAAGATACATTATGTGTGATTAACTTGATGCATTCTTTGTATAGATTGCGGTTCAATATCTTGCACTCAACCATTGACTTCTACTCCTCTTGATGCACCATGTGGCTGTGTATATCTAATACAAGTGGAGCTTGAGCTTGGGGTGGCACTTTATGCTTTTTTTCCATTGGTTTCAGTGCTGGTTGCATAGATAGCAGTAGGAACTTTCTTGAAACAAATCCAAGTAAGGATAATGGGAGCAAATGCAGATTCTCGGGATGAGGAAAATACAATTGTGATTCTTGATTTGGTACCACTCGGAAAAAATTTTGACATTACAACTGCATTCTTGATTTTTGACAGATTTTGGCAAAATAAGGTTATCATTAACATGACCCTTTTTGGTGACTATTGGGTAATATTTGTTTCTTACCTAGGTATGTGACCCTTTTCCAAAATTTGGCAAAAGAAGGTTATCATTAACATGACCCTTTTTGGTGACTATTGGGTAATCTTTGTTTCTTACCTAAGTATGTGACCCTTTTCCAGAATTTGGCAAGATGGTGTTAACTGTTGGAAATTTTATTTTCATATCATTCCATAAGAAATTCTATTTAAGGGTGCTAGCTCAATGGTAGAGAACCTGCCTTATAGGCAGGAGGTTGGTGGTTCGATTCCTTCGTGCCCTATTTATATTCTGAAACCACTAAAAAGAGATAAATGACTTAAAAAATGACCAAAATTTGCATAGAAATGACCACTAATACAACATGAGAGATAAGTAACCAAAAAAATGACCAAAATATGCATATAAATGACCACTTTTGAGTTGACGATCGCTGGTAGCAAATTAGCGGTTATTTATCACGTGAAAAAAAGTGTGGTCATTAATTGTGACAATTAATGACCAAATATACAACCAAATATATGACCACAAGATAAGCTATAAATGACCAAGATAAATATGACCACATTTTTTGTCGCATGATATATGGCCACTAATTTGATACCAGTGGTCACCAACTCAAAAGTGGTCATTTATATGCGGATTTTGGTCATTTTTTTGGTCACTTATTTCTCATTTTGTACTAGTGATAGTTAACCATGGTTAACCAAAGTTAGCTATGGTAAAAAATGAGATGATATCAACAATGGCTAAACATAGTGAACGATGGTTAACTAAAGTTCACCATAGTCGACTATGATGCAACCATATGGAACCATGATGCACTAAAGTCAACCATGCCTAAACAATGGTCAATAATGGATTAATATAGTCTATCTTAATCAAACAAACTCAACAATGCCCAAACAAAGTCAAACAAAGCCAACCATTCCTAAACAATCAAATCCAAACAAAGACAACCATGCCTAGACAACCAAAGTCAAGCAAGACAACCAAATTCAAACAAAGACAACCATGCCTAGATAGCCAAAATCAACCAAACAACCAAAGTCAACCATGCCCAAACAATGTAAACCATAGTTAAAGATAATAAACTATGGACAACTAAACAATGTAAACCAAATTCATAAAAATAATGTAAATTCAAGTCAGCCAAAGTCAACCTTGCCTAAACAAATAAAGTCATCTAAAGGAAACCATGCCCAAACAACCAAAGTCAACTAAAACAACCAAATTCAACCATGCCAAAACAACTAAAGTAAACACAGTCAACCATGCCCAAAGATCCAAAGTTAATCAAAGTCAACCAAATTTAACCACATAACTAAGGTCAACCTTGTCGAATAAAAAAAAGTCAACCATGCTGAACTAATGTAAACCAGAGTCAACAATAGACAAGCATAAGATGTAAACATGGTCAACAAAACAATGTAAATGATGTAAACAATTCAAGCAAGTTTAAGAAAAGTATACCATTCCCAAACAACTAAAAACAACCAAATTCAATCATGTGCAAAAGGTCAATGTCAACCAAATTCAACCACATTCAACCATGTCTAGACAACCAAAGTTAATCAAAGTGAACCAAAACAACCAAAGTCAACCAAACAACCAAGGTCAACCAAAGTGAACCATGGAAAACCAAACAATGTAAACCGAAGCCAACCATGGTTAACCAAACAAATCAAACAATGTTAACATGGTAAACCAAACTCAACCCTGGTCAATCAAACAATGCAAGGGCCAAAGTAAAAAAAAGTAAATAATCTAAACATGGTCAAGCAAACATTGTAAATGAAGTCAACCATAATCAATTAGTCAACCAAATTCAACCACATCCACTCATAGTTAACTATAGAAAACCATAATCAAGAAAAGCCCACCAAAGTTAACAAAATTCAACCATTATTTACCAAAGGTAACCAAATTCAACGAGAGTCAAAAGTCAAAAATCAATTGCAGTGAAACAAGGTCAACCTGTTAGGAACCCATGTCTTTACTTTGTTAGTATGTTGTTGTTGGACGCATATGCTTTGTAAGTCGTCCCGTAGTATTTGTTGATCAATAGTTTGTGTTATTGTTGTTGGCGCATATGCTTTGTAAGTTGCTCGTAGTACTGTTGATCCATATTTTGTAACGGCCCATGGTTTCGACCCATAGTATTGGCGCTTAGAATTAGTATATAAGTGTGTGTTGAGACCTATGAAGGCACCGTGAAGTTATTTGTATTGAGCTTGCTCATAGGAGGTTGCCCCCTCGAAGTGGCCTGTGATCAATATAAAAGTGATTCTGAGTTCTGTTATTTCTGCTATTTCGCATATTCACATTAATTAATTGTTGCAGGTGCCTCACATCTGGTATCAGAGCACTTTCTTGGGCTCGCTGGGTGAAATTTCTGTCAAATTTTTTTTTCGCATCTGTTGCAGGTTCAGATTTGGGAATAATCCATATCCGCTTAACTGTGGGAAGTAATTGGGAATAAGCCCTAAAACTCATTGTGAGGAGTACCACAGGAACCTCGAAGTAGATGTCCCATTGAGAGGACCTGCCAGCGAAAAGGGAAACGAACCCTACCTGATTGACTAGTTCCCACCCGTGAGGTAAACCAAGAGCTGTCGTTTGTGGCAAAGCGGTTATCAGTTTTACCTGAGCCGTGGAGTGAGGGGTACTGCCCCAATACGCAAGCGATCAGACAGCATTGGTGGCCGAGTGAAACCCTTGAACTGTTAGGAAGCCGCACATACCTAGGGTCCATATCTAATTTCAGCTGAACTATCGCCGATCGTTGCTGCACCGTTTTACATCCAGTCATTCATATCCATTTTGCAAGCTGTTCCAGATCCAGCCATTTTCAATCCATTCGGCACCGTTTCAGATCCTTTTCGAGCCGTAGCCGCTCCAGTCTGTTTTCCTTGAAATTTTTGGGGAACCCCTATCACCCCATTCTGCATATTTCATTCCTAAGAACCCTATCCACAATTCCCCTTTCCAAAGCCCGAAATCCCACATTTGTCTATTTTTAGGGTTTGCCATAACTGCCTCAGATTTCACCCAATCACCCTCAAATTTTACCACAGAGTTCATTTCTGAATTCTGCTTCTTTATTCCCCTCTGCCAAATTTTCCCATTCTTTCACCTCGCTTCTGGAATCCTCATTTTGTTTCCCTGTCTATTGAACAGTGTCCAAAACCTAGTCAAACCCCAATTACCCTTCAGATTTTTTTCCTAGTCCAGATTTTCCCTTACTGAAGTAGTTTCTGTTTTTGTTTTCCTACCCAGTCAACCGAAGAAGAAGAAAAAAAAAAAAACTCCTGGTTATGGTTGTCACCCGTGCAGGAGCAAAAACTATGGAGGAAGCACTTGCAGCCATCCAAGCCAAACTCCAGGATCTGGATGAAAAATTTCTCGGCCTCCATCTTGAACATTCAGCTATGAACAACAAACGACAGTTCGAGTCTTCATCAAACAATGGGTTCTCCTCTTCCAACAATTTCCGTGGTCTGAAGCTTGATTTTCCTCGCTTCAATGGTAATGATCCAACTGGATGGATCTATCCTGCAGAACAGTATTTCAGTCTGCATAATACTTTTGATGTCAACAAAGTTCCGCTGGCATCCTTTCACTTGGAACATGAAGCTCTTCAATGGTACCGTTGGTACATCAAGGCTCATCCAGAGCCCAAATGGCCAGACTTTTGCCAGCTCCTTTTGCAACGATTTGGTCCTAGTGTTTTTGATGACTTCACAGGGGCCCTCACTAAGCTTCGCCAAATTGGCACGGTGAGAGAGTATCAAACCGAATTTGAGAATCTAGCCAACCACACCGAAGGATTGTCTGATGACTTTTACCGGAGTTGTTTTATCAGTGGTCTAAAGGATGCCATCCGCTCTGAGGTCAAAATGTTCTGTCCCAACACAATGATGGAAGCCCTAGGGTTGGCTAAGTTAGCAGAAGACAAGATTGCAGCCCAACAATGCTCCAAGCCCACTTTTGTTCACTTCCGAAATATGGGTTCTCAGTGACCACCTATACCGCAGGCTCCTCGACCAACTCCTATCAAGCGTTTTTCTGAAACAGAGATGCAAGCACGCAGAGAAAAGGGGCTTTGCTATAATTGTGATGAGAAATTCACTCGAGGACATAGATGTGTTCAGCAAAAGCTCTATCTCTTGGATGTGGAGTCTCCGCATGCCTTTGAAATTGGTGACGAAGATCCAGAAACACTGGATGCTCCGGTCGACATTCAGGAACCGCCTATTGACCCTCCGTCTCAGGATGACCAGCCAGAGATATCTCTCCATGCTTTAGCTGGAATCACCACCCCCCAAACAATGCGGGTCAGGGGTTACTTCAAGAAGCTTCCTCTTACAATACTCATTGATTCTGGTAGCACTCATAATTTCATTAACCCTCCAATCGCCAAACAAGCTGATTGTTTTATCCATCCTTGCTTCAACTTTGAAGTCATGGTTTCCAATGGGGGCACCTTACCTTGCAAAGGGAAGTGTCGAAATGTGCGTATCTCTATGGGAGATTATACCTTGCGCTCTGACATGTTTTCCTTGCCCTTAGGCGGATGTGATGTGGTTTTGGGCGCTCAATGGCTACGCACACTTGGCCCTATCTTATGGGATTTTGCTGAACTTTGGATGCAGTTTTCCCTCAATGGAAAAAAACACACATTGAAAATATTACAACTAGGTTCTCTCAGCATCATCAGTTCACATCACATGGAAAAACTCCTCAAGAATAATTCACATGGTGTCATCGCTCAGATCCATTCCATCCAGCTGCAACCATCAGCGGTCTCCACTACTCCTTTGGATCTCCAACAAATTCTGGATCGATATACAGGTGTCTTTGTTGAACCAATGGGATTGCCACCTTCCAGGCCAGAAGACCATCGTATTCAGCTCCTTCCTGGCAGCGTTCCTCCCAACATCGGGCCCTATCGCTACCCATTTCACCAAAAAACAGAGATTGAAATGCTCGTTCGAGACTTATTGAAGCAAGGTATTATTCGCCCAAGCACTAGTTCCTTTTCTTCTCCAGTTATTCTTGTCCGCAAAAAAGATGGGTCATGGAGCCTCTGCATTGACTTCCGAGCACTTAATCACCTCACCATCAAGGATAAGTTTCCAATTCCTGTTGTTGATGAGCTTCTTGATGAGCTTCATGGGGCTCACTTTTTCTCCAAGTTGGATCTTCGTTCTGCGTATCATCAAATTTGGGTTCATGAGGATGATATTCCTAAAACAACTTTCCGCACACATGATGGCCATTATGAGTTTTTGGTCATGCCCTTTGTCCTCACTAATGCTCCTTCCACATTCCAGGCCTTAATGAATAAAATATTTCGACCCTACTTGCGGAAATTCATTCTGGTATTCTTTGATGATATCCTCATCTACAGTAAAACATGGGATGAACATCTCCAGCATCTGGATCTTGTCATGCAACTTTTCTCTGACCATCATCTCCATGCCAAGCAGTCTAAATGTGTTTTTGGACAGAAGGAAGTTGAGTATCTCGGGCACATTATCTCAGCACAAGGGGTTCGCGTGGATCCTGCCAAAATCGATGCCATGAACAATTGGCCACATCCTCAGACACTCAAGAGCCTTCATGGTTTTTTGGGGTTGACTGGATACTACCGCAAGTTTGTCAAGGATTATGGGAAGATTGCAGCTCCATTAACTACTCTATTGAAAAAGAATGCTTTTATATGGACACCTGCTGCATAGTGTGCATTTGAAAAACTAAAACAAGCTATGTGTACTACACCTGTGCTAGCTATGCCCGATTTTTCCAAGCCCTTCACTATTGAGAGTTATGCTTGCGGCAATGGACTTGGTGTTGTTCTCCTTCAAGATGAACACCCCATTGCGTTCACCAGCAAAGCCCTTTCAGGTAAGAATTTTGCTGCCTCTACCTATGAGAAGGAAATGATGGCTATTTTGCATGCAGTACAGAAGTGGTGCCCATACCTACTAGGGAATCATTTCTGCATCAAGACTGATCACCGGAGTCTGAAATATTTCTTGGACCAGCGGGTCTCCTCCCCGGCACAACAGAAATGGGTTAGCAAACTCATGGGTTATGACTATGAGATCACTTACAAGAAGGGTAAAGACAATATTGTGGCAAATGCTCTTTCTCGCACATTTGATGCCCAAGGTTCTCTTTCAGCTATTTCTATGCCTGTTCCAAATTGGTTGCAATTTGTTCAACAGGGTTATGTCAATGACTCTTCCTTATCTCAAATCATCCAACACTTGACCAAGAACCCTTCTGTTGTACCACATTACTCTTGGGATGGTGCTTCTCTGCGATACAACGGTCGTATGGTGCTTCCCTAGAGCACAGATCTTCAACAGGCTGTCTTTTATGAACTCCATGCTTCTCCATCGGCAGGGCACTCTGGGTTCCTCAAAACGTATGAACGAGCACGACATAACTTCTTTTGGCAGGGCATGAAAAGGACAATTCAATAGATGGTGGCCGAATGTGATACCTGCCAGCATAATAAGGGTGAAACAACACTCCTTCCAGGATTGCTTGAACCCTTGCCCATACCTACATGGATTTGGACAGATATTTCTATGGATTTCATTGTAGGGCTCCCTAAATCTGGCGGGAAGACAGTGATTCTCATTGTGGTTGATCGCCTATCCAATTATAGTCATTTTTGTGCTCTCAGCCATCCCTCTACAGCCTACTCCGTTGCTCAAATTTTTCTGGACCAGATCTTTCATCTTCATGGCATCCCTTCTTCCATTGTCTCGGATCGTGATGTGACTTTCACCAGTCATTTTTTGACAGAACTATTTTTCCACACTGGCACCAAACTGAAGATGAGTTCAGGATATCACCCACAAACAGATGGTCAGACTGAAATTGTTAATAAATGCTTGGAAACTTATCTTCGTTGCTTCACCTCAGAACAACAACATCAGTGGGCAAAGTGGCTCCCTCTCGCTGAATGGTGGTACAATACCTCTTACCACACTGCCTCTAAAATGACCCCATATGAAGCAGTCTATGGTTAGGCACCTCCAGCTCTTCTTCCATACACCCCCACCAGTTCCCCAGTTCAGGAAGTTGACATGGTCCTTTGAAACCGTGATTAGATTCTTCGCATGAAGCAACAAGCTGATCAGCACCGTTCGGAGCGCACTTTTCAAGTCGGTGATATGGTTTTTCTTCGTCTCCAGTCGTACAAACAATCCTCCTTGAAAATCAAAGGGCGTCATAAGCTCGCTCCAAAGTTCTATGGGCCATATCGGATTCTTCAAAAGATTGGGTCCGTTGCTTATAAATTGGAACTTCCTCCTTCTTCCCGCATTCATCCAGTCTTTCATGTCTCTTGTCTGAAGAAAGTTCTTGGCACCAACATCAGCGGACAAACAATTTTACCCAAACTGGATAATGAAGGATCCATCCTTTTGGAGCCAGATGCCATCCTCAATCAGCGCATGCGTCAGCTTCGCTCTCGCTCTATCACAGAGGTCTTAATTCAGTGGCACGACATGCAACCAGAGGATGCTACATGGGAACCACTCCTTCAGATTCAACAACAATTTCCACATCTAAAGCTTTGAGGACAAAGCTTTTTTTAAGGGGGAGGGGATGTTAGGAACCCATGTCTTTACTTTGTTAGTATGTTGTTGTTGGACACATATGCTTTGTAAGTCGTCCCGTAGTATTTGTTGATCAATAGTTTGTGTTATTGTTGTTGGCGCATATGCTTTGTAAGTCGCCCATAGTATTGTTGATCCATAGTTTGTAATGGCCCATGGTTTCGACCCATAGTATTGACGCCTAGAATTAGTATATAAGTGTGTGTTGAGACCTATGAAGGCACCGTGAATTTATTTGTATTGAGCTTGCTCATAGGAGGTTGCCCCCTCGAAGTGGCCTGTGATCAATATAAAAGTGATTCTGAGTTTTGTCATTTCTTCTATTTCGCATATTCGCATTAATTAATTGTTGCAGGTGCCTCACACAACCATAGTCAACAATGGATAACCATAGTCAAATAGTCAACCAAATTTAACCATACTCAAACATAGTCAAACATAGTTAATCATGGTTAACCATAGTAAACCAAAGTCAATTATGCCCAACCTAAGTAAATTGATAGGTCAACCAACAATGTATACCAAAGTCAACCATAGCAATCCATACAATGTAAACAAGGTCAATCAAACATTGTAAATGATATATAAACAATTCTACCAAAGTCAACCATGCACAAACAACCAAGTTCATTCAAAGTCAACCGTGCCTATACAACCAAATTCAACCATGCCCAAACAACCAAAGTCCTCCAAAACCACCAATTCAATTATGCCCAAACAACCAAAGTCGACGAAAGTTAACCAAAATCAACCACACCCAAGCCACCAAAGTTAATAAATGTCAACCAAAGTCAACCATGGTAAACCAAACAATGTAAACCAAAGTCAACCATGGTTAACCAAACAATGTAAACATAGTCAACCTAACAATGTAAAGGCCCAAAGTCAACCAAAGCAAATAATGTAAATATTGTCAACCAAAAATTGTATACCAAAGTAAACCATACTTATTTAGTCAACCAAATTCAACCACATCCACTTAGTCAACCATAGTAAACCATAATCAAGTAAAACCAATCAAGATTAACCAAAGTCAACCATTATTTACCAAAGTTTACCACATTCAATGAGAGTCGAAAGTTAAACAATGTTAATGAAAAGTCAATTTCAGCCAAACAAGTCAACCATAGTTAACAATAGATAACCATAGTCAATTAGTCAACCAAAGTCAACCATAGTCAAACATAGTTAAACGTAGTCAAACCTAGTCAATCATGTTCAACCATAGTAGTCAACCAAGGATTGTAGTCAACCAAGGATTGAAGTCAACCAAAGCTTGTAGTCAACCTTGGTTGAAGTCAACCATTATATTGAGCTCAACTATAGATTTAGTTCAATATTGGATTAAAGTTAACCCTGCTTCAAAGTCAACCATGGATTTGACTCAACCTTACTTAAAATTGAACTATGAATGGAAGTCAAACATGGATTGAATCATTAATGTTCATATTATTAATGGACTAAAGTCAACCATTGGAGGAGGGTCAACCTTTAAGACAACCTTCAAATCAACCTTGTGAAGTCTAACATGATTGAATTCAACCTTGGATTGAAGGCAACCATGGATTGAATTCAACTATGTTTAAACGAAAACTATGGGTGGAAGTCAACTATGGGTTGAGTTTAAACAAGTAATGAAGTCAACCTTGGATTGGAGTCAACCATGGATTGAATTCAGCTATGTTTAAACAAAAACTATGGGTTGAAGTCAACTATGGATTGAAGTCAACTTTGGATTCAACCCAGCCTTAGATTGAATTCAATCATGGATTGAAGTTAACCTTGGATTGAAGTCAACCATTGATTGAAGTGAACCATGGAAGTCAAACTTGTATTGTAGTCAACTATGGAATGAATTCAACCATGGTTTGAAGTCAACATTTGATTGAATTCATTCATTGTTCGGTGTCAACCTTGGATTGAAGTCATCCTTACTTCAAAGTCAACTATGGATTGACTTCTTAATATAGTTTCATAATATGGTCAAACAATGGTTGGCCATGTTCTCCTGCCCATGTCAACCATGATCCACACCAATGTTCTTTTCGTTATGTCAACCATGAAGCACTAAATTCAACCATGCCTAAACAATGGTCAACCATGGTTCAAAGTCTACCTTGATTGAGCGTCAACTATGGATTAAGGTCAACCATTCTGAAACAGGTATAAATAATTGAACTTATATTGTTATTAATTATTTATTTTTTATTTATTTTTTTATTATCTATTTAATTATATTATTTTTTCCTATATTTTCATTAATAAGTATTTTTTTAATAATAAAATAATAAAATAATAATAAAATTTATTGTAAATAATAATATAAACATCTAAACTAAATATCGAAAACTAAAACTAATATCTAATATCTAAAACTAATATTTAGAACTAAATTTATTTAATATCTAAACTAATATTAAATTATTTAATATTAATTTAATTTAAAATATTTAATATTAAATTAGAACATATTAAATTAACAACATTTAAAAATAAATTAGCTTTTAAAATAACATTTAAAAGTTTTTGATATTAACATTTTAAATTTATTTATTTAATTTAATTTGAAAATAAATAGTTTAAAAAGTATTTTTAGTTTTTTACTTTAATTTAATTTCTTTATTTTAATTAATTTAAATGATTTATTTAATTTAATTTACTTTATTTTTATTTAATTTAATTTATTTTCTTTTTTTTAATTTTATTGGTTTAGTTTATTTTTTATTCTATTTTACTTTATTTATTTAATTTATTCTTTTTATCTTTTAAATTTATTTTACTTTTATTTAATTTTTTTACTTTACTTTACTTTTATTCTATTTTAATTTACTTTACTTTTATTTATTTAGTTTAATTTATTTTTACTTTACTTTACTTTTATTCTATTTCTTTATTTTACTTTATTTCTCTTTTAATTTAATTTCTTTTTATTTTATTTAGTTTATTTTAATATGTTTTAATTTTTTTTAAGCTTAATATGCATTTCTTTTGATTTTTATTTCCAAATAATATTTTTATTAAAATTTTAATTTCTTTATTTTTTAGCCGGAGCCGGCTGTCCACTAGCAACAACCACATTTTAAATGTGGTTGATATTCTTCGATCGATGAATATCAACTACTTTTAAATGTGTGATCATTGTTGATATACGATCGACTAATATCAACCACCTTAAAAATGTGGTTGTTGCTAGTATATAAGAATTGGGGATGTCTTAAGTCGAAAACTGAAAGCGAAAAGATGCTATGGAAATATCCCATGGATCAACATGGCAACTGGAGAGAAAGATCGACGAATATCAACCACTTTTAAATGTGTGGTCATTGTTAATATACGCCGATCAATGAATATCAACCACCTTAAAAATGTGATTGTTGTTGGTATATAATAATTGAAGATGTCTTAAGTCAAAAACTGAAAGCTAAAAGATGCTAAAAAAAATATCCCACGGATCAACATAGCAACTGGAGTGAAAGAACTAAATCATTCGCAATTTGCGGATGACACAATACTAATGGGAAGAGCCTTTGCAATCATAGCTCACCGTTTTGAACAAGTTCTCTCAGCATTTTGCAAGGCCTTGGGAGGGAAAATTAGCAAAGGAAAAGGCAATATCTATGGATGGAACACGGATCCTAGAACATTGGCAGTAATATCCAAAATTCTGGGCATCCCAACACACTCAGATTGGGAAAGCTTCAAGTATCTAGGCCACCCGGTCATGCTCAAGCGGCCAACAAATTTTTTTTTGGAAGAAATCATCTACAGATTTAAGGAAAAACTTGAGAATTGGGGAACGAAATGGCTTATCCCAATAGGTAAGTTATTTCTCCTGAAAGCAGTTCTTTCATCAGTGCCCATTTTCCAATGTACCCTCCTCCTGGATCCAAAAAGAGTCATTCATCAGACTGCACAAGATCATGCGGAAGTTTCTTTGGCAAGGTGGCAAGAATAATGAATAATGAAGGGAAAACGCACTGGATAAACTGGGCTACCATCAAAAATCCCATAAACACAAAAATCCCATAAACACAGGCGGATTGCAGGTACAGAACCCATATAATGCCAATCTGGCCTTACGGGCAAAAATTCTCTGGAGACTGATGAATGAACAAAATATCAGGATCGCTCACGTTCTAAGCAAGAAATATCTTGGCACAACGGGCCCTCAGGGATTTGACAAAAAGCCAAAGAAAGAACAAAACACTCAAATATGAAAACTCTGTAGAGCCTCAGGGGTACCTGGTATGCTTACCGGTTATAGGAATATGTGTACCGGGTATGTAGAATCCCCAATCGAGCTTGATCCATTGGTTCTCGCGAGGGTGTGCCAAGGCTGTATTTCTGCGTAGGGGGAGCATATTCATAACCGGGGAAGGGCCCGAGTTCTGCGTAGGGGGTGTTGTCTAAGTTGGCTCAACCCGAGTTCTGTGGAGGGGGGCGAGTTCAGAAGCTCGCGAAAGAGATGCATAGCATTGGCAAGTGTTCTGGAAGGGTAGAGGGATCACGGTCCACTACATTGAGCTGGAGCTTCACCAAGCTCACCGGCATGCATTAAAATCCATCACGTCGAAGGAGGAGCGGAGTTGACGGGGGCCCACGGCCAGTGATGACGGTGTCAGAACGAGATCCGGGGAATCGGGGCGGGGAATCGGGATGGTGCCGGAGGGGAGGTCGACGACAACCGGAGAACTTCCCGTCCGGGCAAAATCGTAGACGATGTAAACAACTCCTTTATTCTATTAGAGTAATGTTCAAATAAACATGTTTGACGGACATGATAACATTTCAAACCTTTATTCTATTAGAGTACTGTTCAAGTAAACATTTTTGACCGACATGCTAACGTTTCAAACCTTCCTTCGGGTTTGTAACGCTGCCTAGTTGGTATGATTCAAACCTTTTTTCAAATTTCACCTGCTACTTTGCCAGTGGATACAATGGACTTCTCTCCAAACCTTGGCAAAAGGTAGTGTTTCACACCATGAGCAATAAAGACATGATCGTAGAGTATTGACATGTATATTTTAATTAATTTTAGAAAACTTTAAATACAAGTATATTCTGTATTTTGGTGGTAATTGCTGGCCATGCCAGACTGTGGCATACAAATTGCTATCATTCATGACGTATTTGGTCATTTCCGGTGGCAAAAGAATCAGGTAATATGGCTGTGGAATAGTAATCAAAATCAAGATTCATCACGTGGCTATAAATAGTTTTGTCGGTCAACCTGGGCTGCTGCCCTCGCGAAGCACGTAACTGCCATGCTTATAGGAACCGAGACTCTGAGTGAGATTCGTATTTATCTAAAGGACAGATGGCAGACGGTATAGCTGCAATATCTAACTGAGGTCGAGACACTTCACTTACATTTGAGAGCAATGGCTACAGAGGCCTGTGAAGGAAAGGGTCAAGTGAAGCTGTTAGGTGCGAGTTGGAGTCCCTTCGTGCTTCGCGTTAGCATAGCACTTTCTCTTAAAGGGATCGATTACCAGTTCATTGAAGAGGATGTCATTCAAAATAAGAGCCAGCAGCTGCTGCAATCAAACCCTATTCACAAGAAAATTCCAGTGCTCATCCACAATGGAAAGCCTGTTTGCGAGTCCATGATTATTGTGCAGTACATAGACGAGACATGGGGTACGTCTAAGGGGCCAAATCTTATGCCCAAAGATCGATATGACCGAGCCATTACCCGTTGCCTTTGTCGACGATAAGGTAATCCAATTGACTCATAATCAGCTGTATCCAACTCTTTATTTTTTTATTTTTTAATTCTTGGCATTCTATCAACCCTCATATTTTTCATTTCATAGTTTAATTTTTAATTTTTAGGTTCTTATTCATGATATTCTGTCTACACTACACTTATTCTTATCATCATTGATGACTGTTATCTGGTTTAATTTTTTTATTCTTGATATTCTCTAATGCGCTTATGTGTATTCTTATTATGTGTGACCTCAGATCGTTCCATGTCTTCGAGTTATTTTCATGGGCCAGGGCGAGCAGGTGCAGAAAGCTGTGGAAGAGTCTGTGGCAAACTTTCTTTTGTTAGAGGAAGCTCTCCGAACGAGCAACTGCTTCTCGGGAAAACCTTATTTTGGAGGAGATGAGATAGGCTTTGTTGACATCGCACTGGGCAGGATGTTGGCATTTATCAAAGCTCTTGAGAAGATACCAATTCAGTTTTAATAGATTCGGCGAAGATGCCACAATTAACTGCATGGATTCACCGATTCTCTTCTGCCGATGGAGTGAAAGAATGTATGCCCGAACTGGCCACAATTGTGGAATTTGTTTCCGCCAGAAGAACCAAATTTGCGGCAGCAGCTGCTGCCAATTAGGAACAGCCATCTGATTTAGATGGATGCTATCATGTAGTCTTCTTTCCTTTCTATGTTTATTAACCAAAGTATTAAATTGAATAAGCTATTATCCAATCTAGCTACCGTGCTATTCTCTCGGCACGAATAATGCAGTGCAAATATATTTCATGGTGTATACCAATAATTGCTGGTTATTGTTTGGTACTCGATGAATGCTACAAGTTATTCCATTAAATGACAAAGATCATATTGAAAAAAACTGGTCTTATTATACCTACCCATATGTAATGTGTATTGGATTCCATATCTTAGTCTTATAATACCTACCTACATGGAGTATATATTGCATTCGATATCAAAATGACTTTGTACTAATTCAGGTTGAAACTTTGATTTATTTTATGTATTTTCGTTGGCTTGCAAGCATTCAGCATCAAGATTTTAAGGCACTTTAAACTTGAACTTAAGTTTTAAAGGCATTGGCATAACTATTAGGTATAAGTTTAAACTCTTAGATTTATATGTAAGATTAAATGGAAAAGTCATATTTAGATTTATATGTAACATTAAAGGAAAAGTCATATTTCAATTTGAATAGTTAATATTTTAATTATTTTTCTTATATTTCTATATTGACAAATTAAAATAAATTATTCTTTTCATATAAAAATAAAAAATAAAAAATGATATAAAATTTCTTATAAAATAATAAATTTTACTGTACTATTTAGTAATAGTAGTTGTTATAACATATATCTATTTTCAATTGGCTATGTGTAATAAGCTTTTATACATTGGAAATGATACCTTCAATTCTTCAATTATTTATGGCCTTTAGTTATAAAATATTTTAATAACATCACTTTGTCCAAAACTTGGCCTTTAGTTATAAAATATTTTAATAACATCACTTTGTCCAAAACTTAAGTATGTAGGTACAAAAAAGTTTTAAATCATTAAAATGAAGAAAAAAAACTTGATTTTAAGAGATTTTATAACAATTATAAAATGACAAAAAAATATTACAACATCAAATGAATTATTTGAATACAATTATTTGAATACAATTAAGGAGACTTTCTCCACTTAATAGATATTTACTAAATTTTAATGGTTAACCTTTTGAATATAAAGAAATTGGTATTAAGTGACATAAACACATCAATACTTAATGAACAGCCCAGCATGAACATACACTTGAATAAATATTTATAATTCAAATCACATAACCAAACTCATTGAGAAAATGCTAGTAAGCATCATTGCAACTTTTAAGTTGATTAACATTGTATGCACTCTTTATTGTGTAAGGTTTTATATGAAGAAGCAAAATATAACCAAAATGACAAGGAGTAGGCTGCAAGCTACATTCATCTTTGAAGCCTACCATAGTGACTAAGATCAACAAGTGCTATCTATTTATTAATTTATTTCAAATTTTTGTAGACCATATTTAATGGATTTTTTTATGCATCAATAGAAATCTTTAATAACCAATTTAAAAAAATTGATTAAATAAAAAAATTTCATAATAAAAATTAAAGATTTACTAAAATGCATAAACTTCATAATAAAAATTAAAGATTTACTGAAATACATAAACTTTTGTTGGAATATATATATATACATATACAATCACATAAATTTTTTTGTCAATATATGTATGTATGCACGCACCCAACTGCACAATAACAATTAATTTTTTAGTTTTAAATTTTATTTGCATAAGAAATAATCGTATACCCTTCTATGACACCTTAGAGAGTTCTTGGATCCCTACATCGTTGGGCCAAGTTTCTAAAGCCTAGAGACGTTGTATTGTTTCCATGTCATGAGTTTGAACATTGGAGCTATGTCTCCTGTGAATTGGTGGTCTTGAGTTTGAATATTGGATTTATGTCTCATGTGAATTGGTGGTGAATTTTAGATGTATAATAATTTGTTGGTGATTTTGTTGTTGTGTTAGTTACATATTATATTTATTTTGTTATAATCAATATAGATCAATTTTAAATTTAGATTTATCAAGCATTAAGGGATATACAATTTCTTGAGGTGTAAATTTTTTTATCTTAAATTTTTTACACATTAAGAAAAAATTTACACTTTGATCCTTCTCCGTGCTTTGATATATTTGTTTTTTTTGTTTTGTTTAAGATGACATCATTTGCATTTTTTTTTATGGGAAAGACATGTTTTATAATGTTACACAACTTTATGCTTTACAACATCTTCCCCATAATAGTCTACAATTGTTCTTACAACATACTTTGTTTTTTATTAATAATAAACTAATATGTTAGAAAATGGTTATTAAATATAAAAACTATCAATACCTGAATCACCCAAACATTTGTAGAGTTGGTGACCCCACCCAGCACATAAGGTCTACAACATTGTTGGAACATCAAAATGTATCATTTGCACATGAGCAAATAATATGTATAGTTGGAAAAAAATCTATAGTAGATACATAAAATTTAGTAAAAATTAAAGAATGAACTAAGTTTTTATCTTGTCAATAAAGTTAAAATTGGAAGATGCAAAAGTACATAACTGCTTGAGCTTCCCTTGGTTTCTAGAATAATTAATTCTCTATTCAACAAGACCAACCACTTGAAGGTGGAATCTCATCTGGCCCCTCCCCTCCTCACATCACTCTCAATTCCCCATAACCCATCTATCTATTAGAGTGAAAAAGAGAAAAAATATAGTTCATCAAATAGTTAAACATGTAGATTCAAAAAGAAATAGCATTTACAAAATAGTACCAAATATATTATATCAAAAAAGTTTATTATACAAAAATGAAAGTACAAAATGTATCGTGTCAAAAAAATATTCATTGTACATCATTTTCTATGGGCTTTCTTATTCTTAAACAATTTCATAATAGGCACGCAATCCTCTGTTGTGTTTGCTGGACATTGTTGGTCTAGCTATGTTGATTCCTGCTGCTTAACATGGGAACACAACATACATATCTCGCCACATATAGGTGGAGTTGGACCAATATTCACTATAGAAAAGTTAAAAGATATATAATTAATATTCATAATAATTGTTTATTGTTAATAGTAAATCAACATTTAATAGTTGTTTAGCATTAATATATATTAAATCAATGTTTATTACCTTTTTTACGTGGAGAGGCCATGGTAAGCACATTCACCTCTTCTTCTCTTCTTCTTTCCTCACATGCAACCTCTTCCCCTAAATCAAAATGAAAGTTGTAATTATATGAAATGTAATATTAAATACAATATCTTATAAATATGATAATTATCCAATCATAGTACCGTCTTAAGGATGTCGATCTCCTCCCACATCAATATTTCTTGATCTCTCCTACATTATTAAAATGAAAACATTGAACTATAGGTGTTTTATTTTGTAAAAAATATCCTCTTCTTCTTGGAAATGATTCTAAGCATAAATGCCATTTACAAAATAACATTTGTTTGGTATCTAGGTTTCCCACGACCTTGGACATGTTCAATCACAGATTGAAACCTACATTTGAATGCGGGTTTCCTTTATTCTTTAGTGGGTGTTCGTTTCATGGCATCTCCCTAACATTCCAAAACATGGACCAGTAATGAAAATATTGCATATTTTTAGTAATAAGAGGTTAAAAGCATTTTCATACTTGCAAATCAAGCATATAATTTCAAGTATGCACCCTAGCCAAGTTTGGGTTGGTCATGCTTCTCTAACCTGGCCTAGGTGACCTTCGATGTATCTTTAATCCTATAAGGAGATTTAAGGACATCAGATAATACAATTTTAATTTTATGTTCAACTTTATAAAAACAACATACTAAGTTAAATTGCAAATGTTATACCTTCCTGCATGTGGAGGTGTCTTTCATTGTCTTCCCACCCTTTTCCTTTGTGTCCTCTTGGAGAGATTTCCTCTCTCTCTGGAATCATAGGAGGTCAATGAGACCTAGGTTTTTTTTCTAGATTAACCCTATATGTGTCTCTTATCATTTTCAAACATTTACCTATAATAATTTTAACTTGTGATTGGTTGAAAATATCACCAAATAGAACAACCATGTAATCCAGAAGCTCCTTATTCAAATGAGAAAGTTCTTGGTTATATCTAGTATGAATGCTTGGCCCAAAATCATCTAAATCCCTCTCTTGTAGGCGTTTCCAAAACATATTATTTCCTATAAAATGAATAATATTAGAATACATTAGAAATTACTACAATTATATAATGTTATGGCATATAGATGCATTGTTAGTTACCTAGGAGTTTCTGTAGCTTCAATGGCACTAGGATTTTGTCCATGAGAATCTCAATGGATATTTCCCCATTACTCTTAATGCAGATCGCTTCATCAAAGGATTCACTTAAATTAGGAATGGGGAAAACACCTCCACCAACACCTTGATGTAGATCACTTGTTCCATGGGTAGAAGCGTCATATCAGAAACCAAAAGTTGCTAGACGAGTATCCAATACATGCATTGTACTAGTAGACATTCGTGGATAAGATGACACAATGTGAGCAGGAGGCGACGATGGACATAATATCATGGCTATGTTATTGGTGGTGGTGGGGGCATGTTCTAACATAGCCTCTTGTGTTGCATGGTTGCTTCCAACACAAGGATTATGAGGCTCAGTCTATTGAAGAAACATCAAATACTCACATGCCAAACAATTTCATTTTTTCCCATGTTAATATAAAATTAAATCAAACTATAAAATATGGAAAATGGTAAAATTGACAAATATACTTATAGATTACTCACAATCGCCTTAGTCTATCAACTAAAACATTCCACCTCTGTAGTTGTTCAGGTGAGTTAGAATCAAACAATGAAAACAATTATAGGTTCATCTTCCATATAAGCTTACAAATACTTTCCCATGGGTTTGTCTCATCGAGAAAGTTTTCATCATCATCACCCACATTTGGATAATGGGTGTAGGGTGCTCACACGAAGTTGGTGGACTCAAAAGCAACAATGGGAATTTTATGAATGCGTTCATGTAGGAATGCACACACATTCCTTTTTCTATATGTTTTGTGCCTTCCAAACCAACACACATATTGCCACATCTTTTTCCACGTAGGAATCCATAAGAATGCACACACACTTTTACAAAAGTGCACATGCACTATATAAAAGCATGCAAGTGCTCTAAAAGTGTGCACACACTTTTATAATTAAAAAAATATGCCTTAGTATTTTGGTTATAACTTCCTATCCATGTATCCGTTTTTGAAGTTTTCAAGCTCATTGGAAAGGTAATAAAGATATCTACATAATTATATCATTAGTATTTTATGCTTATACAAAAATTATTTTTTATTTTGAAAAAGAATAGAAAATATACGTTTAGGTCAAGATCGATACCTCAAACCACTACATAGTCCCTCTGATGATGATATTTGGTTTTGAATGGTATGTGGGTCCTCTTATGAGGTTTTTTAAATTAGAGATAGGTTTCAAGAGAATGGATATTATAACGGGAGGAAAAGAAGGTAATTAGGATCTCAATGAAGCTCTAGGGATCTTGCACCATGAAATGGGACTCAAATCATCACATGAGCCCTTTAAAGGGGATGTTTGGCCTCCATTTGAGTATGATGGATCATATAATGAATTGGCTAGGAGGGATGGTTTTCAAGGCCTTAAAAATGGGAATGGGAGGAAAACAGGACCCTCAATCCCTATCTAAAATGTGCGGGGACCAAGGACAAAAAACAAGGCTTCAAACCAAAATATAAGCACTGTATATGAGATAATTATCCTTAAAATGGGCCATGGGTGGCGTTATGTGATTTTGTGCATTAGGGATGGGTTTTAGAGCATACTTGGAGAATAAATTGAAGGAAATAAACCCTAAGATAAGATTCTTGAGGTAATGGGCAATGATAAATGCCATGAACCATAACATACACCCTTTAAAATGGATATTTGACATAAAAGTTAGATATGGGAACAATCAAGATCTTTCAGATAGTGGTCCATGGGTCTCAAGGCCTTGAATGGATTCATTAGAGAAAATCAAGATCCTTTTGTAGGTCTCTTAGGGCCTTGGGAATGATGTTATAGGGAAGAATACCATGCTTTTGGCTCTAAAGAAACCATTAAGGAATTCAGATCCATTAACAATGCATCAAAGGACCACACATGACTTCTTAGGGGTATCCATGACGCTATGCATTTAGTTTATATGGGCATGGAGCCTTGGACATGGTCAATGGAGCAATACCAAATGATGAGCCCTAAAGGAATATTCCATCCATCTAGGTTTAAGATGGTTTCCTCCACCAAACACACATGACCTCCTAAGAATATCACTAGCCTATGATTGAGGATGTTAATGCCATTCGGTGGTTTCAAGTAGTATGTCGGTGTCTTAGGGCCCTGCGAATGATGTTCTAGGGAAGAAGACCATATCTTTGGACCTAAATAAAACCTTGAGATATCCAAATCTATGAGAAATGGATCAAATAACCATCCATGAATTTGTAGGGGTATCCATGGCACTATCTATATAGGTCTTATGGAGTTGGGGCCTTTGACATTGTCACTAGACCATGTCTTTAGCCCTTAAATAATTCTTGAATCATTCAAAGTCATGACAATTCCTCAAAGCACCACATGACTTCACAGGGGTGTCTGTGGCACTATGTTTCTAGGTCTTATGACCTTGGGGCTTTTGAAATGGTCAATAGAGGATAACTGAACCTTAGGACATAAAGGATGATTCTAGCCATTTATGGTTAAGAAGGTTTCCTCCACAAAAGAAATATGGCCTCCTAAGGGTATCGTTAACCTATGATTGAGAATGCTGGTTCTATTAGGTGGTTTTGAGAAATACGTACATTGTATTAGGGCCTTGGGAATGTTTTTATGTGGAAGAAGACCATGTCTTTGGACCTAAAGAAACCATTAAGGAATTTGGAGCCATTAAAAATGCCTCAAATTACTACACCTGATTTGGCATTTGTATCCATGGTGCTATGTATCCAATTCTTGGTGATATGGACCTTAGACATGGTCAGGGCAAGAGACTTGTACTTTAGGTTCTAAAAGAATATTCTAGCCATATAGGGATAATAAGGTTTCCTCCACTAAGCGCACATGGACTCCTTGTAGTATCATTGACTTATGATTGAGGTTGTTGGTTTCATTAGTTGGTTTTGAGTAGTATTTACATATTTTATGGCCTTGGTAATGATGTTCCAGGGGATATGACCATTTTTTTCCTTGAAGAAATTATTTAGGCATCGAAATCCATGAAGAATGCCCCAAAACACCACACATGACTTCGTATGGGTATTAATGACACTATATATATATATATGTTTTGTATCCTTAGGGCCTTCGACATGGTTAATGGTGGAGACCTAAAGCATCGGCCCTATTGGAATATTACATCCATTTAGGGCTAAGAAGGTTTCCTCTACCAACCACACTTGGCCTCCTCATGGTACCATTATCTTATGATTGGGGATATTGGTTATATTATGTGGTTTTAAGAAGTTTGTAGGTGGCTCGGGACCTTGGGAATGGTGTTACAAGGGATAATGCCACACCTTTGGCCCTAAAGAAACCATTGAGGCAAGTAAATCCATGAAGACTGCCTCAAGGAATGACACATGACTTCAGAAGTGTATCCATGGAAATATGTAGAAGAGTTTGGGACTTATGGCCTTGGAGATGGTGAGTGGAGGAGACTTAAATATTAGGCCCTAAATGAATCTTCTAGCCATCTAGGTCTAAGGAGGTTTCCTCCACAAACAACACATGGAATTTCAATGTTATCATTGGCCTATTATTTAGGATATTTATGCCACCAGGTAGTTTTGGGAAATATTTACATGTGTCAAGGAGTTAGGAATGATATTCTAATTAAGAATAACATTCCCTTGGCCCTAAAGAAACAATTGAGGCATCCAAATCCATGGACAATGCCTCAAATCGCCATGCATGACTTCCTAGGGGTATCCATGGTGTTATGTCCCTAAGTATTGGGGACATTAGGCCTTTGACATGTTCATGGGAGGAGACCTAAAAATCTGGCCCTCAAGTAATATTCTAGTGATCCAAGGATAAGAAGGTTGACTCCATCGACCACACATGGCCTCTCGATTATCACTAAGGATGTTGATACCATTAGGTGGTTTTGAATAGTATGCACATGTCTCATGACCTTGAGAATGGTGTTCTATGGAATAAATCCATGCCTTTTTCCCTAAAGAAATCATTGAGGAATTTAGAGCCATGAATAATGCCTTGAATCACCATGCATGACTTGGTATGGGTATCTACGACACTATTGATCTAGATTTTGTGACATTTAAGCCTTAGACATGGTTAGTGGAGGAGACTTGGTGCTCAATACCTAAACAAATATTCTGTCCATCAAGGTCTAAGAAGGTTTCCTGCACCAATCACATATGGCCTACTAAGAGTATTGTTGGCCTATGATTGAGGATGTCTATGCCATTAGATAGTTTTGGAGTAGTATATAGGTTTTCCAAGGCCTTGGGAAGGGCATTCCAATGAAGAATGTCATGCATTTGTCCCCAAAGAAACCATCGAGGCATCTAGAAACATGAATAATTACTTTAATAATGACACGTGACTTCGCAAGGTTATCCCTGGGATTATCTATCCAAGTTGGGGATTCTCTCACTCTTTCTCTCTCCCCAAAACTTCTCTCTATCCACCTCCCTCTCTCTCTCTCTCTCCCTCCATATTCCCCTATCCCCTTCTCACCTCTCTCTCTCAATATTCCCCTTTATCTTTCCATTTACTCTATCACCCTCACTCTAGACCTTCCTCTCCATCATTGTCTCTCTCTCTCACTCCCTCCCATCCTCCTGTTAGCACCCCAATAACTCCCCTTGATTTTGCAAATAAAGTGGCCCACATTAGAATGCTGTAAATACTTAAGTTTTAAATTTTCTTTTATCTTGCATGATCTGAAGGTGGTCTCATGGATTTCATTCCTTGATATTTCACTCTTTCGATGCTTGTTCTTTGGCTTGGTTTTCACACCTTTAAGGATTTGGTCATTTGGATTATATTTATCATGTGACTCTCTCAGTTTTCGGGTGGTTGAATAACATTTGCATACCCTTGGTTCTCATTTTGGATGACTCATTATCTTAAGTGCATAGGAAGATCATTTTGTAACATGGAGTATTTTTATTCCTTTTATCTTCTTGGGTTTAATTTGTTTTATTATTCATCATTGATGTCTATTTATTTATCATTATTAATGATATGTAATAACAACTAACAACTTAAATATCTACTTTCTAATATTGGGTGAAAATGTTATTTTTTGTAACTTTTAATTCATTTAGATTTCGGAAATATGAAACATACTTTAATTAAAACGTGAGTAAGCGTTTTGACCTCATTATTTGAATTTATATTCAAATTACATCAACGCGGATATGAATTAAAACATTATACTAAGGAACCTTGGAGTCATAAATATACACACAAAATAAATCTTACACATAGTAAAAAGTGATTCTTATAATGTTCTTTCATCATTATCTTGAATTCAATTTCATTAAATAATAAACCATGATAATGTCCAAAAATATTACCTTTTATCATTCATATTTTTCAAAAGTTATGAAAAGTAAATAACTCAATGAATTGTTTCCTTTTTTATAAATTTGTTTTATGCGAGGAATATAATATATAAAAATCTAATCCATTTTTCACATATCAAGTTTAGAATTGCACGTAATGATCATGATGTCAATACTAATGATTATATTTAAACAAACCAACAAATCACATGAAGAGATGTAAAGAATGGTTTTTTAAGAAAATTTAGAATTTAATGCCAAATTAAATATAGCGAATATTGGATGCTAGATCATGTATTCTTTTAAGAGGATAAATTTCACAATGATTATGTTTTATTGTTGTGAAATGTCGTTATTAAAAAATGACTTTGTGATTTTATGATTTGCAGATTCTATTTTTGCAGGAAGACGTGAATCATTCCAGAGAAATCACAGAACTCAAGGAATCTAGATAGATAGAAGGACACGACCATGCTCATTCATCAAAATGGAGAATTGTGCACCAGCAGGAGGCGTGTTTTTGCGTGGATTGTTTTGGGAAAACCGTAAGGAATTATCTCGAACGGTTGAAAACCCACTTCACAAACGGTTCACAAATGGGCCTATATAAATTTCACCATGGGATGTTTCCAAAACAATGCACGAGATGTGAGATATTCGGTCCTATTTCAGTCAGATTTTTCCATAGTTTTCTGTTGCGTCTAGTTGTAAAATCCGTTTTTATGGAGTTTGTTATGATCCATTCTCTCTATTTAAAAAGATATAATTCGACTTCTACAGGGGGGGAAGACTCTGTAGAGAGATAGAGGAAAGAATTTTCCCAAAAACTTTATATTGTTTTTCTTCTGTAGAGGAGGCTCCATAGAGATAAAGGAATTTCTTGTCTCAAAGCTTTGTATTGTTTCCTCTACGATAGGTTATGGAACGATAGACTATCGGAAGTTGATATTGAATTGCAAGTGATCTTTATTCTATCTATGGAGAATTTTTTCTCATAGATCAATACAAATATTTTTTGTTATTTAGTCTTATGGTAACATCTGAATTTGATTTCAGTTTGATTGCTTAAATTTCTTTACGGTAAATATCTTCTTTTTTATTTAATCATTAATATATTTTCAAATGCCAAGTGCTTATATATATTTTGATCTGTTGATTATATTCAGTTAGTCTATGTTGTGTAAGTCATTTAACTAGCTTTGCATTTCTGTTGAATGGTTATTGGTAAAAATGGCTTATCTCATAATTCATGTAATAACTTAAAAACTTAGTTTTATTCTTAGTTTTTAATAATTATATGAATAATATTTTCAACGTAGTTTAACTTGATATTAATATTATTTATGCTCCTCATCAGGATATAATTAATGTATAATCATAATTACGTTTTATTTAATAGTCAAAATCTATAGAATTTTTAGGAGCTACTAAACCGTCGCTTACAGTTTAGGTGTTACTAAACTGTCTGTTTCAGCAGTCGAAATCTACAAAATTTTTAGGAGCTACTAAATTGTCGCTTACAATTTAGGAGCTAATAAATTTTATGTTTCAGCTATTATAAAATTGCATCATAGATTAATTTAGATTGCATCTTAGGATTTTAATTACATTTTTTAGGAATTTAGATCATCAGATTGAGAGACTCTCTTATTGAGAGCAAACTCATAAGGCAATAATGCCTTTGTTCCCATGAGAGGTAGCTAATGCAAACATTCAAGGAGATTCTTTAAGCAATCTGAGTGGGTTATCTCTCTTTGTTGGCCACTTGACAGAAAACCCGACCAACACCTCCCTTACTCTTTCTCTCTCTATCCCTTCCTCTCTTCCTCTATCTCTCTCACCCTCTTCGTTTCTATCTGTTGAGATATTGTAACTTCAAAGAATATTATAATTGTACTTTATTATTCCGGAGATGTTTCATTCCTCCGTAAAGATCTTATTGTATATCCGGAGATGTTTATTCCTCCGTCAGAATGTGGTAACTCGGGTTATTAGACTTCCCTAGTGGAGGTCGGCCCTTTATGTGTTATGTGGGTCAAAGGGTTATTAGACCACCCTAGAGGGGTCGGCCCAGTTAGTTGTAGTGGGGTATTTAACCCATTGGTTAAATACGAGCCTACGTGTACTTGTGTAAAATACATATCAGTGAAGTGTATAAATAGAGGAGGTGTGTTCCTCATTTGACACACTCACTCATTCAAGGGAGGCGCACTTTTGGAGGAGAGGTCTGCTACGGTGGAGAAGGAGATCATGTCTTTGGTTTGCATCTTTGTATATTGCTGGTCATCTATATTGAGGAAGCTTTACTGGGTTTTCTACCCCATGAGGGTTTCCCAGGATAAATCTGTGTCTCTTGTGTTTATGCTATGCTTGTCGTTTCTTCAGTGATCCTGTATATGCTATTATTGTGAAATGGAATGTAATGCTGCTATTTTCTGTCTTAGCATATTGAATTTTAACATGGTATCAGAGCTAACCTGAAGGAAGACAAGGTATGGCACTAAAGACACTTGCTTTACTTACGACAATTTGAAGGTTAGGGTTTTACATAGCAAAAACCAGTCATCGTAGCACTTTCGCTATAAATCCGTTTTCGCGAAGTTTTCGGATCTGAAATTGTTATAGGGCGAAGCTAAAATCTCCAGGTACCTTGTGTCCAAAGGAAAACCTCTAATTCGTTGTACTTTGTGATTTATGATCTGTACAATAGAGGGTTTCTGCCTCTTCCAGATCTGAGTCAAAATCAGGTGACCTTGGGAAAAAGGTCATAACTTGGGCTAGGAATCTCCAAATGAAATTTCGTGAAAACTGACAGGTAGTACACAGACTGTACTATCTCATAAAACTTTTTCAGAGGCCGAAGTTGAACCAGTGACACGTGGCACGCCGTACAAGTTCGCTCTCCTGTTTTATCCCAAAACAGGTGACGTTGCGACATTTGGCATAACTCTCTCTCAGAGAGTCCAATTGAGGTCAGACCTGTCAGGATGGAAAGGTAACAGGCTGAGATATCTCAGAAAAATTTTTCAGAGGCCAAAGTTGAAACAGTGACACGTGGCACGCCGTACAAGTTCGCTCTCCTGTTTTATCCCAAAACAGGTCACGTTGCGACATTTGGCATAACTCTCTCTCAGAGAATCCAATTGAGGTCAGACCTGTCAGGATGGAAAGATAACAGGTCAAGCTATCTCAGGAAACCTTTTTCAGACCCTGTGGATCGAAAATTTCGGAGTTACACCAGAAACAATCAGGTACATATTTCTGTCAAAACAGAATTATTTTTGGTACCTTCATTCATGGCTTCCGGAATTTAGGGCTTTAGAGAAAGTTGAAATTTTTGTAATCGGAGACCACAGCTGGATGCTACTCATCAAAATAGAAATTGAGAGACCAAGATCAGAATTTTTGGTTGGGCAGAAGGCCGGGTTTGATTAGACCCTAGTTCGGGACTTTGATCAGAAAAGTGGAAAATTAGGGCTTCTGTAAAAATGGGAATTTTTGAAATCTGTGACCATGGCTGGAAGCTCCTCAGAAAAATAGAAGCTTAGAGCTTTGGATCAAACATTTTGATTGGGCAGAAGAGTGGGATTTATCAAACCCCAGTTCAGGGTCACGTCCAGTGAATCCGAAAGTTTCAAAGGCAAAATTGAGGAGTGAAACTTTGCAGTTTTCAAATTCTAAATATATCAGTTTGATCAGCTCATCAAGGCACATATTTCTATCCTTTCGGAAGTTTGAAATTCAAAGTTTGAATTTTTGGGGTTTCTCTGACAAACCCATATCCAGCTCCAGCTCCAGTTCTTGCAAATCAAGTGGATAGGGTTAATCCTAGAAGAAGATGGATTGGTCACCTGCATAAGTGAAGGAGTTCCTATTTTAGAGGGAGATGAGGCTAAAGCTTTACATAAGGAGATTACAAGCGATCTCGACAGGTATGACTCATCGAGGTATGTTTTGATATTTGTTCATGATTAAGTTTATGGTATGTTTGTACAATCTTGATTTTTAGATTTGTTGTATCACCTTAACAAAATTATGAGTGCATGATAGAAGATATTCATTGGTTAGGGTGTTGACACTTATGATTGTACTAATGCATTATGATGTTGTGTGAGGTTGATGTTGTCCGCTAATAAGATACAGGTACATCACAAAAGACAAATCAGGTTCCATGACCATGAAAAACATGAAGACAAAGACTCATCCACAATCTTTGTTCTACTTACGAGGTATGTATGACTTTGTTATATTATGCTTAAACTATGAGACATGCAGGTTCTAGCTCAGGATCTCTAAATCATTGAAGAGATTGTTTAGGTATGTTGTACATAAACAAGCAGGTATACTAATCCAGGTATGTTTCCCATGAATCTTACCTTGTGTTAGGATCCCCTATATAAGTATACTTGGAATGATTGGTTATGCTTATTCATAAAGTTAGTAATCAAGGGATTATGCATATTATATCTTTTATCTTGATTGATGATATGCATGAGTAAAAGAAGACTTCCCTGAAATCTTGAATACTAATGTTTATTAACTATAATCATGACTATACATTCTCAATATTATTTAGAACTATAATGTTTTGATAACATTTAGAACATACTAATGGGTGTATGTTTGTGTATGAGATCATGAGGATGACACTTGAACATGCACAGTGGTACATAATGAATAGAAGTTCAAAAGACATACAGAAGATCAAGCGGGAGGCAACCACACAAACATTAAAAGATAAGTATTTGAGTTGTTATTTGAAATAGTGATGATATTGCCTGTAATAGGTTGTATGCATATTTGTATTCCTAGAATATATAATGCTGAGTATAAACATTCATAGAGCATTCAACAGTATACTACTAATGTGCATATGATTGGTAAGTTGGACAAACATTCCATTGTTGCTTGTCTAGAATGAAACCTCTTTGCTGACATGCCGAGAGCTGTGCACACTCTCAATAGTATGTTCTGGTAGAGATGGAAGGCATCTAGATAGCCACTGTATGCATACAAGATATGGGAAAGTGTTGTGCCAAAGTATTGGTCAAATTAGTTGCATAACTATGTAAATGATATCTGTATGCATAATAGGTTACTATGTCAATATGATTTGATGATTATGAAGTATTACTAATCCTGTACTTAATTTTGTTTTGTAGGAAAGATCATGAAGAATGATGAACACCGAACAAGTGATGGATGTTCAACAAGAATATTTACAAATCAAACAAAATATAGAAGGCTCATGGCTAGAAGATTCTCTTAGAAAGAGGAAAGAGAACCTTAACAAGATGTTTTGCTCCAAGGGACTAGATAAGACCATTCCCTTAATAATGTAATCAGGTTCTGCATGGGTTCCCAGGATCGGTAGTCAATTGATGAGCTTAATGATCATCATGGGTGATGTGGAATGCAAGAAGAAACTCACCACAGAGTTCAAATGATTTTGAGGCTCATATTAGTAGACCCTTTTGACAAGAGATGGCACAGATAGATATGCAGAAGATCACTCAATGCTGAGTGTGAATAATGGACAATTGACAGCTTCATGACAAAGCTTGGGATTTACCAGAAGTAAAGTTGTCCCTAACCTTTACCTTAAGGTTGTGGATGATGAACCTAACATAACATTATTGCATGACGATGATCTCTTTCTAACAAGGAATGAGAAACAGGTCATGAAAATGGCTGCAGAAATGGAAATGAAAGATCTCGGATTAATGCACTACTTCTTAGGTCTAGAAGTATGGCAACATCCAAAAGGAATCTTTTAAATCAAGGTAAGTATGCTGTGAAGTTTCTAAAAAGATTTGATATGTTGGAGTATAAAGCCATGGCCACTCCCATGGACTCCAACTTGAAGTTATTAGTTAATGACTCATCGTATTTAGTGGACCTAACCCTTTATAGACAAATTATTGAATCATTGATGTGTCTAAACGAATACTAGGCCAGATATATGCTTTGTTGTAAATACCGTAAGTCAGTATCTAGTAGAACCTAGAAAGGTTCACTTAATAGCTACAAAGCATGTAGTGAGGTACCTAAAAGGTACTTTAGATTTTGGTCTATATAATCTTGGAGGTCATGAACTCCATTTACATGGTTACTCAAATTCTGATTGGGCAGGAAGTGTCTCAGACAGAAAGAGTACTTTAGGTGGATGTTATAGTCTTGAATCTACCATGATCTCATGGTTTAGCAAGAAACAATCTAGTGTGGCTCTCAGTACTACTGAAACAGAATATATAGCTGTCTGCTCTGCCAGCTGTGAAGCAGTGTGGCTTCAGAAGCTATTATTTGGAGTGTTTGACTTAGAAATGGATTCCACTATGATTATGTGTGACAGTCAAAGCTGCATCAAGATGATAGGAAATCTTGTATTCCATGATAAGTCAAAACACATTGAGATCCGATACTTCTATATACGAGATATGGTGCAGAGAGGAGCTATCAAGATCGAGTATATAAGTACTGAGGATCAAATTGATGATATCCTGACCAAACCTCTGTCTCGAGTAAAGTTCGAACACTTCCGAGACAAGCTTGGTGTAGTTCAGAAGAACCCTCCTCGAAAGGGGGAGTAGCACAGTATGAGACAGACAAGCCTATCTCATCAATGATGAGGTTACTTATTTTTTCCTTGCACTTACTCACCTAGAATTATTTAGATTTAGGACTCTTATATTCTTTATTTTGATGGTTAGATGTATACATGCTCTTGATGATAGATGTATACATGCTAGATACTTTTGATGATAGATGCTTTTGATGATTAGATGTATACATGCTTTTGATGATAGATGCATACATGTTTTGATGATGATGATACATGTTGTGGTTATACATGTTATACATGTTGTGGTTATACATGTTATACATGTTGTGGTTATACATGTTTTGATGATGATGATACATGTTGTGATTATACATGTTTTGTTGATGATGATACATGTTGTGGTTATACATGTTTTGATGATGATGATACATGTTGTGATTATACATGTTTTGTTGATGATGATACATGTTGTGGTTATACATGTTTTGATGATGATGATACATGTTGTGATTATACATGTTTTGATGATGATGATACATGTTGTGATTATACATGTTTTGATGATGATGATACATGTTGTGATTATACATGTTTTGTTGATGATGATACATGTTGTGGTGATACATGTTATGATGATGAGGATACATGTTCTTGATGAACATGTGAAGGGATTGGATCATCCCTGGACTTTCAGTCCTAAAGAGAGCCGTAGATGTGAGGTCTCCGAGAATGAAGTCCTTAGTGGACAGTTGAGGGGATTGGATCATCCCTGGACTTTCAGTCCTAAAGAGAGCCGTAGACGTGAGGTCTCCGAGAATGAAGTCCTTAGTGGACAGTTGAGGGGATTGAGATCATCCCTGGACATTCAGTCCTAAAGAGAGCCGTAGATGTGAGGTCTCCGAGAATGAAGTCCTTAGTGGACAGTTGAGGGGATTGAGATCATCCCTGGACTTTCAGTCCTAAAGAGAGCCGTAGACGTGAGGTCTCCGAGAATGAAGTCCTTAGTGGACAGTTGAGGGGATTGAGATCATCCCTGGACTTTCAGTCCTAAAGAGAGTCGTAGACGTGAGGTCTCCGAGAATGAAGTCCTTAGTGGACAGTTGAGGGGATTGAGATCATCCCTAGACTTTCAGTCCTAAAGAGAGCCGTAGACGTGAGGTCTTCGAGAATGAAGGGATTGGGATCATTCCTGGACTTCAGTCCGAAAGAAGAGCCGTAGACGTATGTCTCCGATAATAAAGGGATTGGGATCATTCCTGGACTTCAGTCCGAAAGAAGAGCCGTAGACGTATGTCTCCGATAATGAAGGGATTGGGATCATTCCTGGACTTCAGTCCGAAAGAAGAGTCGTAGACGTATGTCTCCGATAATAAAGGGATTGGGATCATTCCTGGACTTCAGTCCGAAAGAAGAGCCATAGACGTATGTCTCCGATAATGAAGGGATTGGGATCATTCCTGGACTTCAGTCCGAAAGAAGAGCCGTAGACGTATGTCTCCGATAATGAAGGGATTGGGATCATTCCTGGACTTCAGTCCGAAAGAAGAGCCGTAGACGTATGTCTCCGATAATGAAGGGATTGGGATCATTCCTGGACTTCAGTCCGAAAGAAGAGCCGTAGACGTATGTCTCCGATAATGAAGGGATTGGGATCATTCCTGGACTTCAGTCCGAAAGAAGAGCCGTAGACGTATGTCTTCGATAATGAAGGGATTGGATCATTCCTGGACTTTAGTCCGAAAGAAGAGCCGTAGACGTATGTCTTCGAGAAATAAGGGATTGGATCATTCCTGGACCTCAGTCCGAAAGAAGAACCGTAGACGTATGTCTTCGATAATGATAGGACTGGATCGTCCCTGGACTTCGGTTCAAAAGGTACATGACTGGTTTACATCATTCCTTGACTATGACGATGATCGTGTGATGACGATGCTGATGATCGTGCGATGACGATACTGATGATCGTGCGATGACGATGCTGATGATCGTGTGATGATGATGTTGATCGTGATGCTGATGACGATGTTGATAATCGTGTGATGATGATGCTGATGATCATGTGATGACGATATTGATCATGATGTTGTTGATCGTGTGATGATGATGTTGATCATGATGCTGTTGATCGTGTGATGATGATGTTGATCGTGATGCTGATGATCGTATGATGACGATGCTGTTGATCGTGTGTTGACGATGCTGATGATTGAGTACTATCAACTCTGATGATGTTGATGTTCCAGTATTGAAGATGTTCCAGTAACTGGTTGAGTTACTGATGATGTTGAGAAAGCTTCCAATGATTTATAGATGTATCGTGTATGATGTTGATGACTCCTTGCTCGTGCAGGTGCTGTTATAATATCCTTCTTGTTAAGGGGGAGTGTTGAGATATTGTAACTTCAAAGAATATTATAATTGTACTTTATTATTCCGGAGATGTTTCATTCCTCCGTAAAGATCTTATTGTATATCCGGAGATGTTTATTCCTCCGTCAGGATGTGGTAACTCGGGTTATTAGACTTCCCTAGTGGAGGTCGGCCCTTTATGTGTTATGTGGGTCAAAGGGTTATTAGACCACCCTAGAGGGGTCGGCCCAGTTAGTTGTAGTGGGGTATTTAACCCATTGGTTAAATACGAGCCTACGTGTACTTGTGTAAAATACATATCAGTGAAGTGTATAAATAGAGGAGGTGTGTTCCTCATTTGACACACTCACTCATTCAAGGGAGGCGCACTTTTGGAGGAGAGGTCTGCTACGGTGGAGAAGGAGATCATGTCTTTGGTTTGCATCTTTGTATATTGCTGGTCATCTATATTGAGGAAGCTTTACTGGGTTTTCTACCCCATGAGGGTTTCCCAGGATAAATCTGTGTCTCTTGTGTTTATGCTATGCTTGTCGTTTCTTCAGTGATCCTGTATATGCTATTATTGTGAAATGGAATGTAATGCTGCTATTTTCTGTCTTAGCATATTGAATTTTAACACTATCTACCTCTAACTCTCTCCCCTCCCTCTCCAACTCTCTCTCTAAAAATTCTCCGTCCCACTTTCCCCCCTATTTACTCTTTATCCAAATGGATATCGAGGGCCATCCATGTATTCCACTGGTTCAAAATAGTTTTTCCAGTTTGGCAGTTTTTTATGATTTTTTGGGCCCAAAACATTTTGGGTCATTTTGAGCCCCTAAATGATGTTTTTTTGGTAATACCACAACCCATTCATAGTTGAAGGAAATTTATATGGGTGAAATGTGTACTTATTGGCTATACCTTTCCAATGGAATTCTGAGCACCCTAAATGAATATTGTATGCAAAATTTATGCCCCCAAGAAGTTGACACATCAACTAACCACCTCGGTGCTTGCAAAACTTTTTCTAGTTCATCTCCTAAGGTTAGGATTTTAGATGTTTAGGGTTTTGTCGTTCATGAGCATAGTTTCCAAATATATTCTCAAAGACAAATAGTTCTAGCCGATTTTATTTTGCATTCTATTATGTTTCATTCACTTAACATAATTTGAGTTTACTATATCACTATGTTCCTTGTAATATATCTATGTATGTGGTTCTAAGCTCTTGCATTTCCTTTCTCACATGAATATGGATAACCTCTACCCCTCTCTCTATCTCCCTCTCTGTCCACCCACCTCTCCTATTCATTCTCCCTACCTCTCTCTCCCTCTTTGACACTTTTAGTACCACTATCACTCTCTCATTCTCTTTCTACCTCTTACTCTCCACCTCTCTCTCCTTCTCTATCCCCCATAACTTCACCCCTTTGGGTTCCCCTTCTTATATCCCATTCCATATTCCCTAAATCCTTCCCCCCTCTCTCCCCCTCTCTCATCACCATCGTCTACCTCCCACTCTTTCTTCCTCCCTCTCCCCCACTCTCTCTCTCTCTTACCCACTCTAACTCTCTCTCTTCCTCCCTCACTCTCTCTCACTCTTTTTCTCCATCTCTCTATGTCTCTCTTCCCACCCTCTCTCTCTCTCTCTCTCCCTCACTCTTTTTTTCTCTCTCTCCCTCTCTAGCTCGCTACTACCCCCTCATCTCTCTCTCCATCCCTCACTCTATACCTATCTCTCTCTCTCTCCCTCTCTCTCTTCCTATCTCTTTCTATATATTCCCCCTACCTCCATATCACTCTATCCCTCTCCTATCTCTTACATAGATATCTATATCTCTCACTCCTCAACTCTCTCTATCTCTCTCTTAGCCTATCACTTACTCTCTATCTCTTCCCCCCTCCCCACCTCTCACTCACTCACTCCCTCTCACCCTTGACCTATAACTCTTCCCCACCCCCTTATCTCTCTCTCTCTCTCTCCATTTGTAAGTCCCTCGCTCTTCACCTTTTAAAAAATAACCCTCTCCCTCCCCCTTGACCTATCACACATAACCATCCACTAATATCATTCTCTTTCTCCATCTACAAGTCCCTCCATCTCTCCCCCTATTAGGGTTAACCTTGACTTGGGAATGATCCCAAGTAGTTTAGGTCTCAAGTGGTTTTGGGCACATGGTTTGTTGTATCCCATGGTATATTCCCAAGGTATTGCATGTAAAGAAGCCTTTATAACGCTTGAGGAGGCTCCATTGTAAAGTGGCGGGGAGGTGAGAGGTGAAGGATCACTTGGTTAGCTTGGTTGAATTTGGATAAGGGACACTAATAGAGATCTCTTCTTTGGTGGTTCTTCCCGGTTTGGGTTTTCCACATTATAATATTTTTTTATTGATATGATTGATCATTTTATTACTCTTGTTGTTTGCTCATTATTTAAAATATGGTATCAGAGCTACATGATATTTAACACTCTCACAAGAGTGGCTAGGGTTAGATGACTGAAGGTTGGACATCATAGCTTCCATTGAATCCTAAAGCTATTGGGACTTTTCTGTGGTGTGTTACTTGGAGGAGGTTGCATAGGGGTTATATAAATAGATCCATGGATTTTTATGAAGAGAATGCCTGGATCTAGATGAAAATGTGTAGGAGAAGGATGGATCTGTTTGTAGAAGGGTATCTTTGATGCTTGAAAACCTAGATCCGATTATCAATGGGTAGATATTAGATCCATTCTAAGATCATAAGATCATGGATATGATGGAGGCATGTGGTCCAATATATGTGTGAAGGAGGTTGAGGCATGAACCCTTCATCACAAATGAGGAGAAGTATCAGAACATGATTCTAAGTCACAGGTCACACATGTTTCTTGGGATCTAGGTTATGGGGGAAATATTTGGAAGTCAGCTCAAGCGTCCAATAAATGGATCTTATTTCCCAAATGAGAAGAAATGGAGATCGACCTGAAATCTGGTGAATGAAGTCCAAGGAGTTTGGTAAATCTAGTGGATACCCTTACAGATCCTCAAGGATTGAAATCGAGTTCAAATTATTTGTTTAAAATGTTGAAGGCAGTAAGGAAACTGCACGAGGGCAATGCAAGAATTTTCCAACAAAACATTTGTGGTGATCTGTTTGTTTGGAAGCCTTGGAGGAAGCCACGTTTGGTACTCAAGGAACTACTAGGAAGTGTGCACCTAGAGAACAACCGTTATGGAAGTAAAGAACTAAAAATGAGGATCGATGACTTGAAGACTGGGCCCTCTTCCATTGAAATCCTCAAAATGAATTTCATTGTTGAACAAGTCATGAATTTGAGTGTATATCTGATGTGCTCTTTTAGATATGTTCTATGTGTGTGTTTTTTGTTTTCTTGAAAGATTCGATGTTGATCTATAGTAGAGGGCATCGAATTTATGGTAGGAAAGTGCATGGGTGGTTGTGCTTGGGAAGAAAAGAGGGCACAACTAATATTTGAACCTTAGATAGTAAGGAACAACAAAAATCTAAGAGAAACATATAATGAGTAGTGTTGAATAATATTGTTGGCAGAAAGAGCCAAAATTACAACATTCAACCATAGTGATTTGAGAAAGAAAGGTCCCCTTCATAATCAATTCAAGTGCGTGTATTATTTGCCAAACGTTGAAGAAACAACTAGTATTTGACCTAATAGGTAAAAACATGGTGTATAATCTCTATTTTTCTGACAAGAAACTATATGCTTTGCTTCTCTACAACAATTTTAAAACTTACATTTGGTATTAGAGGTTTAAAACTTACATTTGGTATTAGAGCCACGGTTGTGCTCGTTGAGAATGCTGGTGTAAGTGTGCAGAGCACAAGGTAAGAGATCCCTCATAATCTATGGTTTGGAGTACCAACAATGGAAAGATCCCAAGCCAAATTTGTTTCGAGGATATTGTGAATGTAATGGAAGGATTAGGGTGCTTTCTTGCACTAGAAGAGTTGATCTGCAAAGCCACTACATGCAAAGGGGGGTGGTGCACCCCCCCGAATTGAAGGTTCATGGGGGTTCAGGGGCGAGAGCCCCCGGAATAATTTTTTTGGTTCATTTTATTTAAATATGGGAAGTTTGAATGATGATTGTTTGGGAAAGAATTTGATCTCAAGCATAACAATGAAGAAAAATGTCTCAATGTAGACCTGTGGATTTGTGTAGATCCACAGAAGTGGATAAGGTTCTAAAGCCGGAGAATGCTTCGAAGATGAGCATTGTGCAGGGAGTGAGGCCACATCAGGAGATCCATGTAGCTATATGAAAACAAATGGGAGGAGGTAGTCTTGGTTCCGGGCAGTCCTACATGTTGGAGAGGAGAACCTGCATCCCCAAGCAATGGAAAGGCAGATCTACAAAGAATCACTTAGATCTATACGATTTCCATTGGTGCATCCTATCATTATCAAATTGGAGCAGTCTATGAAGAGAGAAGAGACGATATAGAAGGTTATTTAGGGCATAGACCGTTGTGGATGGGCTGCAATTTCAAAAGCGTGAAGAGGATCTGAAACCCAACTCATATGATACCCTAGAGATGGGAGGTCATATTGAGAAAAGGAGCCACCACCATAGAAGATTGAGTAGCTACAAAAGGTTTGAAAGAAGGATGTCAAGGTCTTAATGGAAATATTGCTGCTAAAGTAGCTAACAGACTGATATTTCCTAGTGAAGATCATGAGCTTATACCAATTGTTTGAAGCAAACTAGATGTAATTTTGACTATCATTGTTGTTGAAGAAGCCTGTAGGGATTGTCTACATGAAGAATCATGTGAGGAACCTCCATAGAAATGTTTCTATTGTTTTCTTTATAGATATGTGTCAGATATTTGGTCTAAGTTTGCGAACGCATGAAGAAAATTGTGGAGAAATACTTGTGTTAAACATAAATCAACAAATCTTAATCGAGTCCATGTTGTTAGCAATCATGAGCATGAGAAAATATTGCTTAGTGATATGGACAAGTTTTGAGAGAAACTCAACAATGATGATTCTTAGAATAACAAATAGTTGCACCGTGCATTTAGTCAACCTGGTTATTTTGATAGAAATATTGGTTGGATCCACAACAACCAATTGTTGAAGGAGAAAAACTTGCATTAACAAAACGTGCCCTTTTCTAGGCTTGAGGAGATTGCTCTATCTCTTTCCATGGATGCAAGTATAGAGGCTCAAGTTACTAAAACTTGAGAGATCAGTGGTGTAGATCATGGTCGCTCACCAGGGGGGTAGGATACTGAGTGAGGTAAATTCACTCCGATGGTTTGTGCAAGGAGAGATAATGAAAAGTATATGGAAATGAATAAGTTGAGAGATCTGACTCATAGTCATTAGGTGGAAGGAAGAATGGATGAAATTTTTCATTCTTTGCATATGTGATGGTTCATGCATTTATGAATCATGGTGAATGATGAGTAAGAAGATGAGCATGGAAAATCAAGATAATTTAGCAACGAATGGTGATGGTGAAGTTACCATGAGACATGAACAAATGAAATAAAAATTATTATAATGGAGTTGACATTTTGTAATTTGCATGTAAATGGGAATATGGCTGTAAGACCTGGTAAGGAATGCATACCCCTAGTAACTCATCGGTAAAGTTGGGAGATAGACCTAGGTGATAGGGGGGTGTATGGGAGATCCCCAAGTCAAGCTTAAAGGGGGGTTTGTTAGGGTTAACCTTGATTAGGGAATGAATTAAACATAGTTTAGGTCTCAAGTGGTTTTGGGAACATGATTTCTTGTAACCCATGGTATTGTCCCAAGGTATTGCATGTAAAGAATCATTTATAAGTCTTGAGGAGGCTCCATTGTAAAATGGCCTGAAGGTGAGCGGGTGAGCTCACTTGGCCCGGTTGGTCGGTTTTGGCCTAAGGTAATGGAGATCTTTATTGGTTGGTTTTTCCCCTTGTGGAGTTTTCTAGGATAACCTATGTGTCTATGTGTATGTTTCTTGTAATTGTTAATTTTCCTCTTGCTAATCATTTATTATGCACATACATCCAAGACATCGCATGCACATTAGGAACACATTCAATTCTCCTCTATTGATCATGTTGAAGGTCCCAAGGCCATAAGACTTAGAAACATAGTGGCATGGATACCCTTGTGAATTCATGTGTGGTGCTTCAAGGAATTTTTCATGGCTTTGGATGCCTCGATAATATTTTTAGGGTAAAGGAATGGTCCATTGACCATGTCAAAGGCCATAAGGCTGCAAGACCTAGATACATAGTGGAATTTCTACCCTTATAAAGTCATGAATGGTGCTTTGAGGAGGTATTCATGGATTTGGATTCCTCAAGAGTTTCTTTAGGGCCAAAGGTATGGTATTCTTCCCTGGAATGTCGTTCCTAGGGCCTTAAGACACCTACATACTACTAAAAAATACCTAATGGCATTGATATCCTCAATCATATGACAATGATACTCTTAGGAGGCCATGTGTGTTTGGTGGAGGAAACCTTAATAGTCATTGATGGATAGAATATTCCTTTGGGTATCATGGTTCAGGCTTCCTACATTGACCATCTACAAATCCCCAAGGCCACAAGACTTAAATACATAGCACCCTGGATACCCCTAGGAAGTCATGTGTGGTTCTTCAATGCATTTTTCATGGAATTGGATGTCTTAATGGTTTCTTTAGAGTGAAAAGTATGGGATTATTCCCTTGAAAATCATTCCCAATTCCCTAAGAAACCTACAAAAGGATCTTAATTTCCTCTTATGATTCCATTCAAGGTCTTGAGACCCATCCCATTATGAAAAAACTCTTGATTGTTCACACATCCATGTTTTATGCCAAAGATCCACTACTATGGCAGATGAAGAAGAGGAACCTAGAGAGTAGTTCACCTTTCCCATTAACATATCTCTTGGTGAGGCTAGGATGAAGAATATCAACCCTAACAATCTGACAAACTTCCATGGTTTGACTTCGGAAGATCCTGACACATTCCTGTTTGAGTTTGATGTAGCTTGCAAATCCTTGGATTACACTATGGATGCACAAAAGCTAAGGATTTTTCCCTCCACACTAAAATATTTATCACTTAGGTGGTTCATGAGTTTAGAAGGAAATAGTATTTTCAGCTAGGACCAAATGAAACAAGCATTCCTAGAAAAATATAGGGACTATTGCAAAGCAAAGGATACAAGGGATGAAATATTTAGGATGCAGCAGGGAGACCGTGAATCTTTAGAAGACTATGCCCAACGTTTTTAGCTCAGCTACAAATGAGCTAACCATTGCACCCTAGACCCTGAATCGTTGAAACTTATCCTTCTTAGAGGGATCAAAGAAGAGAATTTTGAGATCTTAAACCTCTTGGGAGATGGAAACATATTCCAAAAAACTTATGACTAGATGCTACAGATCTTCAAGAACCATTCTAGGTCTAGGAAAAGCAAGAATGGGACAAGAGATACACATCTCTCCATTGGATCATCATCATCTTCAGGACCAAATCTTACAAAATCTGATTTAGGAAACCTGTTAGATGACATGAAGACTGACATCTTACAATCTCTGGCCATGCAACTTGATGCACTTCAAATAAAGAAGAAGCATGATGAAATTAACCAAGCCTTGGTAGTATTCTGTCATCGTTGTAGAAAGAAACATGAGAAGGGGAAGTGCACATTAAACACCATAGAAATATGTGGTCTCTGCACTGACGACCACTCCACTGATAAATGTCCCCTCTTACCCTCATGTAAGGCTGCTATTCAAGATCTCGCAATTGAAGGAGCAATAGAACAACTCTGTTTTATAAATCAAAGGAGGAGTAATTTTGTTAGACCATACCAACCTAGAAATCATGCCTACTATAATCAGGGCCAACAAAATTGGAACTCTGCACCAACTCCATGGAAAGCACAGCCAAATCCAAACCAATGGTAGCAAAATCAGCAGACTTATCAGCAAAATCAGCGAACTTATCAATCACCCTATCAACAATCTTACTACCCATTGTCTTACCGCTCCATAACCCCCACCTTTTCCTCCATCAACCACAAATTATGCAAATCAATACCCCCATCCATCAAATTGGAGAGCCCCATTATAGTAGCCACTTATTATGCCACCCCCACAGACTCAACCACCCCCCAGAACCCCACCAATTCCATCCCAGCCCATCCCAAACCCTAATAATAACAAACTTGCACAAAGCAATAGACTTATAACACTGAAATCACACAATTCCCTACTTATGTAGTAGACACCATGGAAATAAATGAAATAAACCTTAGGTCTGGGAAAATGTTACAAAATACAACCACACAGAATATCCAAGAACCTGAAGCTCAAGAACAAACAACACAACCCAATATTCAGCATCCGGATGAACCAATTCCTCAAGAGGAAGAAACTCAACCACTCCTATGAAACATAAACCCTCCATTTCCATAGAAACTTATATGCAGTACAAAAGAGGAAGAAGAAAATGCAATCTTAAATGAATTGAAGCACTTAAACGTCCAAATTTCAATTTTGCAAGCCATAAGGGATGTGCCCATCTGTAACAAATTTATTAGAGAAACTTGTCTGAAGAAACCAGGGAGAAGGAAGCGTGACCCTCCAACCATAAATGTAGTGGGACAGTTGGCTGATTTAATGCTAGGTATTATTATTAACCCTAAATATCTTGATCCTGGCAATCCTATAGTAAATGTCACCATCAATAACAAACAAATAAATAGAATCTTAATCGATTTGGGAGTTGCTATCAACGTGATGACTAAGGAAACCATGATATACCTAGGACTCCAATCAATGGTTAGACCAACAACTACAGTACTCCAGCTAGCTGACACATTCAATGTGAAACCTGAAGGGATGCTCGAAGACAATATGATCAATATTGAATCCTAGGAATACCCAGCTAATTTCATAGTCATCGAAGTAAAAAGTAAACTTAGTGGTTATCCAATCATACTAGGAAGACCTTGGTTGGAAACTGCAGATTATTACATAGGTTGCAGATCATGAAACATGACTATCACTAGTGGACATGCCAAGAAGAAAATCACGATTTACCCACCAGCAAGGAAATCTTCAGATTTAGAATATCAAAATTGGATTGATGATTATAACGACACACCAAATCAAAACCTACGACTTGTCCTAACAATTGATGCTGCACTATCGTCAAAAGAAATAGATGAAGATGGTCATATAGATAGGTTCATACAAAATGCATATTCTAACAATGATGGTCTTGAAATATTTTTTGACACAGACCAGCAACAAGAAGGCGAAACTTCAAACTAGAACTTAAATAAAATGTGGGAAGAAGTGCTATCTCTGGAAGAACAATCAGAAAAAGAAAAGATAGTGGAAATTATGCCTGGAAAGACAATCAACAATAATTCCAATCTCAATCTAGCGCAAGAAACATAGTTAATGAAAGTATTATCAGAACACAATAAAGCTTTTGCATGGACATATGCAGACATGAAAGGTAAACATCCTGATATTTGCAAACATTACATTTACATCAAAGAAGGTTCTATCCCTATCAGGAAACCACAAAGGAGGTTGAACCCAACATTGAAGGACATTGTCAAAGTAGAACTACATAAGTTATTAGATGTTGGGTTCATATATCCCATCTCTGACAGTGAATGGGTCTCGCCACTGGTTATAGTCCCTAAAAAATGAGGCAAATGGAGAATTTGTGTGGACTACAGAGAGCTAATTAAATCAACCAAGAAAGATCACTTTCCACTGCCATTTATAGATCAAGTGATGGACACAATAGCTGGGAACAAGCATTTTTCATTTTTGGATGGCTTCAGTGGGTACAACCAAATTTTAATACACCCAGTTGATCAAGATAAGACAACATTTACATGCCCTTGGGGTACTTATGCATATAGAATACTACCCTTTGGGTTATGTAATGCTCCAACAACATTCCAAAGGGCCATACTAAGTATATTCTCTGATTTCATAAATGATCAAATGGAAGTCTTCATGGATGACTTCACACCCTATGGACAAAACTTTGATCAAACATTGAACCATCTTGAATTGGTATTGAAAAAATGTATTGAGATGAGCCTATGTCTGAGCAATGACAAATGCAGAATGTTAATGGAAGAAGGCATTGTTCTAGGGAATCATATACCACAGTGGGGGATAGAGGTTGATCAAGCAAAAGTTCCAGTAATCAAAATGTTGCCACCACCTGTTAAGCAAAGGGATGTGAGAAGTTTCCTTGGACAAACAAGGTACTACAGGAGATTTATTGAAAACTATAGCAGGATTACTGCACCAATGTTTTCCCTTCTCACAAAAGACACTGAGTTCATATGGACAAACCATTGCATGACAGCATTTGATAAACTTAAGGAGAAAACAATTACAGATCCAGTACTCCAAGGACCAGACTGGGCACTTCCATTCCACATCCACTCAGATGCATCAGATAAGGAAATCGGGTCTGTCCTTGGACAAGAAAAAGAGAAGAAGCCCTATGCAATATATTATATCAGTAAAAATTTGGCAGGGGCATAATTAAATTAGACTATTACAGAGAAGGAAGTTTTGGCTGTCATCCATGCCATTAACAAGTTCAGGCACTACATAACAGGTTACCAAGTTTTTGTTCATACAGACCATTCAGCCATAAGGTATCTCATGAACAAACCTAACACAAGTGCTCGAGTCATTAGATGGTTGCTACTCCTCCAAGAGTTTGACATCACAATTTTAGACAAGCCAAGTAAACACAATGTGGTGGCTGACTTTCTATCTAGTCTCACACATGGACAAGACAATGAAGTGATCAATGACAGTTTTCTAGATGAGCACCTTTTTTCCATATCCACAAGAAGCCCATGGTTTGCTGACATAGCAAACTATTTAGTGTCTGGGAAGTTTCCAGAACATTACAGTTATAAAGAAAAGACTAAAGTAATAAGGCAAAGTGCCACACACACATGGATAGAGGGAATTCTCTTCAAACAAGGACCAGATCAAATACTCAGAAGGTGCATTAGAGAAGATGAAGTACATGACATAATGCATGCCACTCACAATGAACCATGTGGAGGACACTAGCTGCAAATATGACAACCTATAAAATTTTGCAAACATGGTACTATTGGCCAACACTCCACAAAGATGTTTATGAATATGTTTCACACTGTGATGACGGCCAAAGGATGGGGAAACCAACACAAAAAGAAGAAATGCCACTCCATCGACAAATCTCTTTGGAGGCATTCCAAAAATGGGAATTTGACTTCGTTGGTCCAATCAACCCACAATCAAATCAAAAGAGCTACATCCTAGTATGCACTGACTACCTCACAAAGTGGACTGAGGTAGTAGCACTTGCTACAACCAATGAAACCAATGTGGCAAAATTCTTCACTGAGCAGATATTTCACAGGTTTGGAGTACGAAGAGAACTAGTTTCTGATCAAGGGCCACAATTTACATCAAATTTAATAGAATACTTGCTTAAAAGAAACAATGTCAAGCACAGACAATCCTCCTCCTATCACCCTCAAGAAAATGGTCAAGCTGAGGTAACCAACAGAGAATTATAGAGGATTTTGACAAAGACTATCCAACTCCACAAAAGAGATTGGGCTGGTAGACTGAGTGAGGCAGTTTGGGCCTATAATACCACATGGAATACAACAACATGATTCACACCTTATGAACTAGTATATGGAAAGAAAGTCATGCTACCAATTGAATTTGAAATAAAGACATTAAGAATTGCAGTTGAGTTAAATATGGAACTAATAGAGATACAACAATAACGCATGCTACAATTGAATCAACTGGATGAGCAATGCCAACAAGCACTTTCCCATACTAAAATCATCCAACAACAAAGGAAGAACTGGAATGACAAACACCTAAAGGATAAAAAGGTTCAAAGAAGGTGACTGGGCACTATTCTATGACTCCAGGTTTCACACATTCAAGGGAAAGCTAACAACCAGATGGATGGGACCTTACATAATTCAAAAGATCTATGAAAATGGAGCTGTAAGGATCATCACAATTGATAAAGAGAAGTTTCCTATGATAGTAAATGGACATCGGCGCAAATTTTACAAGAAGCCACAGTCAAAGGAGGAGTTTACACAGATAGTCTACCAACAACAACTGATGCTGATAGAGAGCATCAAAAATCATTGAAATTCAGTTCATAAAATATATATATATATATAGAGAGAGAGAGAGAGAGAATTGCTAAAAAAGAAAAAAGAAAAAAGAAAAAAAAAAGAAGCAAAATGGAAAAAAGGAATAAAAAAAAGAAAAAAACAAGAAAAATGATAAGAAAAAAACATGCAAAGGGGGACGAGCAAAATACCAAATAACAAACTACATAAATGATAAGGTAAAATTGTAGGGCATCATACATCCCCACGAAGAAACAACATGCAAACTGTAGACAATCAATAATCAAGCGAGCCAGTCATATATTCAAGTCAGCAGCAAAGATATCACACTACATAATTCAATCAAGCGAGCTTGCTATTATTCAAAAGACTGCTACTATTCAAGCGAGCCTGTCATCGGAATACAAGCGAGCCAGCAATCTAATCAAGTGAGCTCGATTATTATCAACCATTAAAGCAACCAAGCAATCTAGCCATGTATACCAAGGAATACAACAAAGGTATCAACTACTACAGAATTCATTTCCATCAAACAAGCTATTCAATCAGATTTGCAATATCTTCACGTGAGCCTGCCATCTATTCAAGAGAGCCAGCATAGATTACAACAATACAATGAAGAATCCTAAACCCAATGCAAAAACAACAACACAAAGTCGAATCAGAAGAAGGCACAAAGTTCAAAAGCAGCCAATACAACAAATTCAAACGAACGCAAGGAAAAAAGTAGCAAGCGCACGTAACTACTCACATGCCAAAATTTACTACAGACATTGCCAAATCTACTACAGAATCCACCACGCATAAAAATCAGGCCAAATCATGAACTCAGGTATGCTAAAACATAACGAGGTAATCTCTAAACATCTTTGTTTTATTTTTAAGGCCAAATCATTATCCCACAAGAAATTTGTTTTCTAAAGCTGAGGACAGCTTACATCTTCATTCGGCGGCACGGTTCAGTTCAGAATGACCTCAATAAATCATGATTGCTACCTAAGTCATATCAGCCTCAATGAATCATGATTGCTACCTTTCTCATGTCAGCAAATGATAAACCCGTATCTAGCTGCCATACTTCCAAATAATCAGAGCAAATGGGGAAGATATAATCATGAAATGAAAAGCAGGGCTCGATCAAGCAATAGGTACAACAAACGTTAATGAGGATAACTGCGGAAAGACAATTAAGTAAGGCTGCATAATCTTCCAAAAAAACAGTTTTGCATATACGAAACCTCTTAGAACTCTCCAGAAGCAAGGAACTGGAAGTTAGTGTGGTCAAGCAGCCAGCAATCCATCCCTCGAACCTATAATTAACCTCGACCATTTGAGGTAAGATAGCCACTCTCCAAGTGTTGGTTTATTGTTATAGCAAAGGATTTCAGGATGACAAAAGGTTTCAAGAAAAGCGAACGAGAGGAACACAGCGCTATTTATCAGAACCCGCGAATCCTAGCAATCATTCGCAGCACGGGCTGGATGCCTTTCATCTTAGGATTGATAGGGTACAATGCAGGGGTGGCTCTGGAGTTTGCAAGAAATTTAAAACATATCAAGGATGAACAGTTCGTCACCCGAGTGAAGGGGTTACATATAAGGTTGGATGATGAAGTGATTGCCAAATTCACTGGTCTACCAATGGGCCTGGATTGGAGCACGGATGACCGGGAGGCAAACCATGAAGAAAAGGAAACATTTTTCGAGCAAGGAGAGGTCTACGACGAAGATAAAAATGGAGTCAAAAGACTCTCCATGCCGGCACCATGGGATGAAATGGCTGCAATCGTCTAGAAATACATTACATGCACTGGTAGGTTAAGTTATGTCCCCTTTTTTCATTTTCAAAATCTAGAGCTGTTGAGGCATAGGGCCCATCTTCCACTGAACAACAACATTAGTATTCCATACTACCTACTCCTATCTCTAGCAGAAATGAGCAAGAAAGTGATTAAAGGAAAGGAGGATGCTTTTGCCCATCATGGGATGATCAAATTAATCGTTTGTGAGGAATTAAAAGCGCAGATCCTAGAGCTTTCTTGGGAAGAATTCGTGTTGGTATCTGCTGAGGATGTTCAAAGAATGAAGGGTACACCCATAGTTGGCATACCCCTACCTCCTGGATCAAAGAGAAAAACTGCCTCTGCATCAGGGACTAAGAGGAAAATCGACCGGGACAGCGTGGCTGATACCCTAGTGAAGATAAAGCATTCATTAGATGACTCCCCCAAAACAAACCCAGGGATTTCTACCAGTAATCAAGGGTCAAGAGACGAAGTAAAAGATTCACACAAGCATCCAGAATCTGAATTACCAAGGAAGAGAAGAGGGAACCCAGTCCCCTAGTTCAAAATGTGTCTGATGAGGATGATGATCAGTGGGTAGATCAAGAAGATCCCACTACACCAGAAGAGTTGGATGAACAAGAAGGGTAGGATGTAGAAGAAGAACAGGATGCAGAAGAAGAACAGGATGAACAAGAAGAGTAGAATGAAAAAGAACAACAGAATGCACAAGAAGAGCAATACAACTTCCAGGGGAACCCTCCTGAGCACAATGAAAACCCTGGGGTCATCAACCAAGTCGATGAGGCACGGGTTGAACTAGAAAAGCTTAGAAAGGAGCTGGCAACATTGAAAATTGAATCCAGAAGCGAGCCAGCGTCTCCCCTGTTTTCACCTAAAAAGACACAAATTCTGAAAATGCATCATGCAGGGGAGCTAAAACTAGCTGAGCAGAAAAATTCAACACTTAAAGAGAAATTGGCTAAGGCACAAGACGAGTTAGCCAAAAAGGACTAGGAGATTGTTAAATTGAGGGACATTTTGGATACTACCACTAAAATATATGATAAATTACTGGACCTCAGGCCGCCATCAGCAATTTATGCAGTTTATCTATAAGAGAAGTGGGGCGAATTCCATCTCCAAAGGATAAAACAGGGACTCCCGATAGCGATAAAATCCCCCAAGGAATTTTTGGATACATCTCTAGACTCCACATAGTTGGAGAAGGACCAGCTAAGTGAATTTTTCTTGCACAATTTTGTAGTTTCTAGCTCGCCCAACTGGTCACCAAACCCTTACATGGGTGATTTCCAGTTGTGGGCACTATGTTCATGGATGAATCACGAAATTGAACGAGCTCAGGACTACCACATTTACATTGCATCAAAATGGAAAACTCCATTATGGGTCAGGGTAGAGGTGACTCACCCTGAAAGAATAATTTACCACCATAGGAACATCACCCAAGATGAGGAGCTGATCCCCATTCTCCTTGGGAAGCAGCAGGAGGCTGTGGCACACTTTGACATTACTCTCTAGAGCACACACAAAGAAGTTCATGAGTCTATTAATGAAATATGGCACAGAGTAGCAAGTGATATAAAAAGAAAAGAGCTTCACTCCCCTCTCAGACTTGAAGATGCTCTCATCATAGCTAAATTGTACAAGGAATCCTTGGTAAAGAATCAACTCAGATGGCTTGGAATGAGGCTAAATCCCCCATTTTTCTTTCCCCTAGTTATTAAGGGACAAATTAATGAGGAAGAAGAGAGGAGAGCATAGGTCAAGGAGGATCAGAGCTTGGGTTACTACAGGAAGACAGGGACCCCCAGGGTGGTAGCATGGGACATCATAGATGTTGTTGAAGAACTGAATACGTCACCTAAGGATGGGTGAATCCTTCAAGCATGGGGGAGATGATAAGCCTGAATAATAGGTACCCTAATAGCCTTTTTCCCACAATAAAGCACAAGAAAGGGTGAAGAAATACACTTGTTTTGTGGGAGAAATGATTTACCTTGATTATTTAATGAAGTTGTTTTAAAGATTATTCTTGTATGTTGAATGCGTGTTCAATAAAATAATTATATAAAAATCGAGTATGATTGAGCAGGTCTAGGTACACTAAGGGACAAACACGCAGATCAAGCAGAGGACTGAAAGCTCAGTGCCTTTTTCCTGATTTCTAGAGAGAAAACTTGTTCAAACAAAATTGACAATTAGACATATAGTTAGGTTAAGCATTATAGGCATATATATACGGGCCTCTCGGCTAGCGAGAGGATCCTATTGCCATTTTTTAGAACCACCATTTCACGTTTTTATACTATTGAGATAATTTGAGTTACAGACTTTTATTAAACTATGAGGTTGCTATTTTGAATAAAGACTTAATGTTGCTTTTAATTCAGCGTCTATAAGTTTTCTCCACTCTTAAGTACGGGTTGGAGAGGTCCCCTCCAACACATAAGTCAGGATATCTTACTGTTCATTACATGCTTTACATTGATTGAATCTATATTGCATATGAAAGCATTTAAATGGCATTAAATAGTACGATTTGATTTCTGTAGTAAAACGACCATTCTGATTCCATAGTTGGTTATAATGCATTTTGTAGTTCGGTAACACTATTTCAGTAGTCCTGTAGCAGCATTCCTCCAAGGAATATTTTAAGCATCTATTTCCCTATGTGCTCGCATTGCTTTTGAAACAGTGATTCAGATCTTAAAGCTTATGCACTTTCCCATTATTATGGTTGCTCATCAAGATTGCTTACTTTCAATATTGTGGTTGATTAATGATATTCACTTCTTAAAGTTTTTAGCATTAGATAATGGCATTCTCAACTTGGTTTTGGCAATTGAATAGGTTAGACCAGACTTCTAGTTTTATGCATTCGATTTACAGTAATTGCTTCTTAGATTAAAGATCCAGCTTTCATTATTTTAGAATATATCTTCCACGTTTTCAGAATTCAATTTCATAGTATAAATTCACTGTTTTCAGCAAGTCAATTCTTAGGGATATATTTACTGTTTCAGCATTTAAATTCCTTAATATAGATTTCCTGTTTTCACAATTTGAACTTCTTAGCATATGTATTTTTCATCCGTAGATTAGGCAATAATTTCCTAGATTATTCGATTTATTTTAGGCAAACCCTTAAACATTGATACCAACACCCAACCACGAAAAAGACTATCCTATAAGAGCACATATAGTGCCTGCACCTCTGAAGTTTGTGCGTCCCCTGGGTTGATAATTAAAGTAGGCTCCTAGTCTAGCTACTCTCATTAGGTATCCATTCTAAGAGCTCACCAGTCATTTTCACCTGCATTATGCATTTGACCTTTGACCATTTATCATTAACCCTAGGTGCGACCCCGCTTTGTAACCGACACAGAACCTTCACATTGTTATAGAAGTGTCGTTATTTAGTGGTAGTGCTTGTCCAAACATGGGTGTCCTACATAGAGCCTTGTTATGCCTTTTGGCGCCCATGTTGTTGTTTCTCCCTAGAATCGGGAGTCCTTTGTAGCTACGCCATGACTTTGCGATAAAGACTCATACTCTACTTTGTATTATGCTGGCCATCTCCCATAAGGACTCCCCCAATTCTACCAAGTTGTGATTGCATTGCATCATCCTGCTTGCCGCTTGAGGCTTGTGCCGGTTCCCACTTACTCAATTGTTAGCCTGGTGCCTGAGCACTTCCCTTGTCGAGTCCTGCAAAGCTTTCATTTTCCTTTCGCAATTTGATGACCTTTTTGACCCTAAGGGAACACCCCCCCGAGTGTCCACACCCTGCACATGCTTCCTTGCATTGATCATAGGTATGTTCCACTGCTTGGACTAGTTTGCTCGCTATTTGACACTCGTTCCCTCACTCGTTGTACTATAAGCAATTTTATTCTTTTTCAAGCTTTCCAAATATGAAAAAGACCAAAAAAATCAAATATTCCAAAAAGTTGGACGGGAGAATATTTACTTCTTTTTGTTGGCAGCTGTTGTGTCACCTTTGAACAGAGCATTCATTCCACACCATCCATCATGATTCGGGACTATAGTAGGACCTTAGGAGCTATACTCATTTCTTAGAGTTTACTCCACTGATTGGTTAGGCTTCAAGTCACTACAGAGACCTTTTGTTGATGCCTCCTACATCACATAGTGGTTGTTATATTGAGTTCATGCTACCTGAGTCTATCCATCTATTCATTCTCTTGTTCAAAGGAAGTCCTGAAACCTGAGTTGACCGCCCCTCAGATCTCTTGATTATTGCATGTCGGCCATCCTTATTGAGTCATTCCGTTCGTCTGAGTTCTTCCAAATATTTTAGTGTAGTTTTTACCTCGTGCTGGTTGATGGGGGATGCCTTAATGCCCTCCTTCTAGCGAGTTTCATTCCATCAAATTCAACTCATTTATTCCGGAATTGAGAATTAGAGTCAGTTGAGTACCTTGAGGCTTGCAGTCATTAGTGGTAGGTTCTCTCGCCATCGACAGTTTTGGGAATACATCAATGTCACCTGATCAATGGATTCATCTTAGTGTTCGACTTCAACACATCTATTCACACTTTGATGATTGTACTCTATGCGTTGATGCCCATTTTAATCATTCGTGGGTTATCTCGCGTCTATTAATGGTATACATCATTGACCTATAATCAGACGATGTCACATCAGGTTCGACCTCAACACCTTTATTCATTTGATGGGACTTGCATCGTAGACAATTTGTGTAGAAGACCCCAGACGTTAGTAGCATTCAGTATGCTACTCTTGATCGTGACTGTACTCATGAGAGCTTATTCTCATACATCAGCAGTTTGTACCTCTAGTATTGCACCAGTTGTTTACTTTTCAGCAGGAGACCATATCTTACTGTATGGGTCATGGCTATGACCACTCATGACATGTATTCACTATATACTGCCTATCATGGCCATTGTATCAGATTGTTGTATTGTATCGACATGTATTGAAAGATATTATGACGAGTGAGATACTCTCTCCATTTGTGTCTCCATCACTCCACTTCTAAGATTTATAATCTATTTCGGCCACCATAGTACTTTCTCTGACCTCACACAATAGGGGGCATCTATTACAGCATAATTTTCCACCTTGTGAGCATCGACATTCATTGGCCTTCAAGATCCATTTTACTGACTTAGATCTATCATTTTCCCTCTAGGAACACACAAATCCCTATTTTTGTTTCTGTACACTAGTTGTTCCACTATAGCCAGCATACACGCAGGCTGTTCCACTATAGCCCATAGACACCAAGTAAAATGGTAAAAATCATTAGAAAATTACTTTTTACTCCCAAAAAGCGGTCTTAGGGTGACCTTTGGCCCTCCATATACCTCGAAAGGACTCGATTCGACATTTCACTTACCTTTGGAAGGCTATATATTGAGTTCTTATGGTGTATGGAAGGGAGGAGAAAGAGAGAGAAAAATAACTCTAGTGGATTTTTGCCGTGACTTGAGTCTACCCTCATTGATCCTTGTTGTTGTGAACTCCTTATGTTCACTTACCAAACTCCTTTCATAGTTTGAGTTTGTCATTGCATGGGGGATTGAAGCGGTGGAGGCACAAGTGGAGAGACCCAGTTCTTGGTTCAGATTGGTTGTCGACAAGAGGTCGTATATTGTCTTTCTTGTTAGTCATGAATGGAAATACTCATTTTCTCATCCAATTGATGTTGTGAATATTGTTAAATTACATTGGGTTATATTTTATTATGATATCATGGATCATGCTAATGTCTTTGACATGTTATATGCACTTGCTTGTACTTGTTGTTGAGACTAATCTGCAGGTTCAAGTGTAGATGTTGAAAGCTCAACATGGATCTACTTCGAACATCCGGTTGAAGGTTGGTCTTTTCTTTATTATCTTAGCATTGTCATTTATATATCATTGCATTGGGAATTGAGTTATTTTCTGGTAGTCAGTTGTTTGTTGTGGTCTACCCCAAGCCATAGCTGTCTATTCTGGTCTACCTCGAGCCATAGGAAGTTTTCTCTATAAAAAAGATTCATCACGTGGCTATAAATAGTTTTGGTAGTCAACCTCGGCTGCTGCCCTCGCGAAGCACGTAACTGGCATGCTTATAGGAACCGAGACTCTGAGTGAGATTCGTATTTATCTAAAGGACAAATGGCAGATGGTATAGCTGCAATATCTAACTCAGGTCTAGAAAATTCACTTACATTTGAGCGCAATGGCTACGGAGGCATGTGAAGGAAAGGGTCAAGTGAAGCTATTAGGTGCGAATTGGGGTCCCTTTGTGCTTCGCGTTAGCATAACACTTTCTCTTAAAGGGATCGATTACCAGTTCATTGAAGAGGATGTCATTCAAAATAAGAGCCAACTGTTGCTGCAATCAAAACCTATACACAAGAAAATTCCAGTGCTCATCCACAATGGAAATCCTGTTTGTGAATCCATGATAATTATGCAGTACATAGACGAGACATGGGGTATGTCTAAGGTGCCAAATCTTATGCCCAAAGATCCATATGACCGAGCCATTACCCATTTCTGGGTTGCTTTTGTTGACGATAAGGTAATCCAATTGACTCATAATCACCTGTATCCAACTCTTTATTTGTTTTTTAATTCTTGGTATTCTATCAACCCTCATATTTTTCATTTCATAGTTTAATTTTTAATTTTTAGGTTTTTATTCATGATATTCTGTCTCTACACTCTACTTATTCTTATCATCATTGATGACTGTTATTTGGTTTAATTTTTTTATTCTTGATATTCGAGTTATTTTCATGGGCCAGGGCAAATACGTGCAGAAAGCTGTGGAAGAGTTTGTGGCAAACTTTCTTTTGTTAGAGGAAGCTCTCCGAACGAGCTCGTTTCATGGCATCTGCCTAACATTCCAAAACATGGACCAGTAATGAAAATATTGCATATTGTTAGTAATAAGAGGTTAAAAGCATTTTCATACTTGCAAATCAAGCATATAATTTCAAGTATGCACCCTAGCCAAGTTTGGGTTGGTCATGCTTCTCTAACCTATCCTAGGTGACCTTGGATGTATGTTTAAGCCTATAAGGAGATTTAAGGACATCAGATAATGCAATTTTAATTTTATGTTCAACTTTATAAAAATAGCATACTAAGTTAAATTACAAATGTTATACCTTCCTCAATGTGGAGGTGTCTTTCATTGTCTTCCCATACCTTTTTCCTTTGTGTCCTCTTGGAGATATTTCCTCTCTCTCTAGAATCATAGGAGGTCAATGAGACCTAGTTTTTTTTTCTAGATTAACCCTATATGTGTCTCTTATAATTTTCAAATATTTACCTGTCATAATTGTAACTTGTGATTAGTTGAAAATATCACCAAATAGACCAACCATGTAATCCAGAAGCTCCTTCTTCAAATGAGAAAGTTCTTGGTTATATCTAGTATGAATGCTTGGCCCAAAATCATTTAAATCCCTCTCTTGTAGGCACTTCGAAAATATATTATTTCCTATAAAATGAATAATATTAGAATATATTATAAATTACTACAATTATATAATGTTATGGCATATAGATGCATTATTAATTACCTAGGAGTTTTCGTAGCTTCAATGGCACTAGGATTTTGTCGATGAGAAGCTCAATGGATATTTCCCCAATACTCTTAATGAAAACCGTTTCATGAAAGGATTCACTTAAACTAGGAATAAGAACAACACCTCCACCAACACCTTGCTGCGGATCACTTGTGCCATGGGTAGAAGTGTCATATGAGCAACCAAAAGTTGCTAAATGAGTATCCAATACAGGCGTTGTACTAGTAGTCACTGGGGGAGAATATGACACAATGTGAGCAGGAGGCGAGGATGGACATAATATCATGGCTATGTTATTGGTGGTGGTGGGGGCATGTTCTGGCATAGCCTCTTGTGTTCCATTGTTGCTTCCAACACAAGGACTATGAGGCTCAGTCTATTGAAGAAACATCAAATACTTGTATGCCAAACAATTTCATTTTTTCCCATGTTAATATAAAATTAAATCAAACTATAAAATATGGAAAATGGTAAAATTGACAAATGTACTTATAGCTTACTCACAGTCACCTTAGTCTGTCGACTGAAACATTCCACCTCTGCAGTTGTTCAGGTGAGTCGGAAATCAAACAATGAAAACATATATAGATTCATCTTCCATATAAGCTTACAGATACTTTCCCATGGGTTTGTCTCATCGAGAAATTTGTCATCATCATCACCCACATTTGGATCATGGGTGTAGGGTGCTCACTCGAAGTTGGTGGCCTCAAAAGAAACAATGGGAATTGTATGAATGCGTTCATGTAGGAATGTACACACATTCCTTTTTCTATTAGTTTTTTGCCTTCCAAACCAACACGCATATTGCCACATATTTTTCCACGTAGGAATACATAAGAATATGCACACACTTTTACAAAAGTGCACATGCACTATATAAAAGCATGCAAGCTCTCTAAAAGTGTGCAAACACTTTTATAATTAAAAAAATATGCCTTAGTATTTTGGTTATAACTTCCTATCGAGGCATAATTTTTTGAAGTTTTCAAGATCATTGGAAAGGTACTAAAGATATCTACATAATTATATCATTAGTATTTTATGCTTATACAAAAATTATTGCTTATTTTGAAAAATAATAGAAAATATACGTTTAGGTCATGATCGATACCTCAAACCACTACATAGTCCCTTTGATGATGATATTTGGTTTTGAATGGTATGTGGGTTCTCTTATGAGGTTTTTTAAATTAGAGATAGGTTTCAAGAGAATGGATATTATAAGGGGAGGAAAAAAAGGTAATTAGGATCTCAATGAAGCTCTAGCTATCTTGCACCATGAAATAGGACTCAAATAATCACACGATCCCTTTAGAGCGGATGTTTGGTCTCCATCTGAGTATGATGGATCATATAATGACTTGGATAAGAGGAATGGTTTTTGAGGCCTTAACAATGGGAATGGGAGGAAAACATGACCCTTAATCCCTATCTGAAATGTCTGGGGACCAAGGACCATAAACAAGGCTTCAAACCAAAATACAAGCACATTACATGAGATAATTATCCTTAAAATGGGGCATGGGTGGTGTTATGTGATTTTGTGCATTAGGGAAGGGTCTTAGACCATACTTGGAGAAAAAATTGAAGAAAATAAACCCTAAAATAAGATTCTTGAGGTAATGGGAAATGATAAATGCCATCAACCATAACACACACCCTTTAAAATGGATCTTTGGCATAACAGTTAGATATGGGCCACGTATGGGCACAATCAATATCTTTCAGATAGTGGTCCATGGGTCTCAAGGCCTTGAATGGATTCATTATAGGAAATCAAGATCCTTTTGTAGGTGTCTTAAGGCCTTGGGAATGATATAGGGAATAATACCATGCTTTTGGCTCTAAAGAAAACATTAAGGAATGCAGATCCATGAACAATGCATCAAAGGACCACACATGAATTATTATGGGTATCCATGGCGCTATGTATTTAGGTCATATGGGCATGGAGCCTTGGATATGGTCAATGGAGGAAGAATGAATGATGAGCCCTAAAGGAATCTTCCATCCATCTAGGTTTAAGATGGTTTCCTCCCCCAAACACACATGACCTCCTAAGAATATCACTAGCCTATAATTAAGGATGTTGATGCCATTCAGTGGTTTCAAGTAGTATGTCAGTGTCTTAGGGCCCTGAGAATGATGTTCTAGGGAAGAAGACCATATCTTTGGACCTAAATAAAACCTTGATATATCCAAATCTATTAGCAATGGATCAAAGCACTATCCATGAATTTGTAGGGGTATCCATGGAACTATGTATATAGGTATTATGGCATCGGGGCCTTTGACATTGTCACTAGACCATGCCTTTATCCCTTAAATAATTCTTGACTCATTCAAATTCATGACAATTCCTCGAAGCACCACATGACTTCACAGGGGTGTCTGTGGCACTATGTTTCTAGGTCTTATGACCTTGGGGCCTTTGAAATGGTCAATAGAGGATAACTGAACCTTGGGACATAAAGGATGATTCTAGCCATCCATGGTTAAGAAGGTTTCCTCCACAAACCAAATATGGCCTCCTAAGGTTATCGTTATCTATGATTGAGAATGTTGGTTCTATTAGGTGGTTTTGAGAAATACATACATGTCTTAGGGCCTTTGGAATGTTGTTATGTGGAATAAGGCCATGTCTTTGGACTCAAAGAAACCATTAAGGAATTTGGAGACATTAAAAATGCCTCAAATTACTACCCTTGATTTTGAATTTGTATCCATGGTGCTATGTATCCAAGTCTTAGGGACAAGGACCTTAGACATGGTCAGGGCAGGATACTTGTAATTTAGGTCCTAAAAGAATATGCTATCCATATAGGGATAAGAAGGTTTCCTCCACTAAGCGCAAATGGCCTCCTCATAGTATCATTGAATTATGATTGCGGGTGTTGGTGTAATTAGTTTTTTTTTAGTAGTATTTACATATTTTAGGGCCTTAGAAATGATGTTCCAAGGAAGATGACCATTTTTTTGCCTTGAAAAAATCATTTAGGCATCTAAATCCATGAAAAATGCCCCAAAACACCACACATGACTTCGTATGTGTATTAATGACACTATACACACACACACAGACACACACACACACACAAACACACACATATATGGGTTTTGTATCCTTAGGGGCCTTCGACATGGTCAGTGGAGGAGACCTAAAGCATGGGCCCTATTGGAATATTATAGCCATCTAGGGCTAGGAATGTTTCCTCCACCAACCACACATGGCCTCCTCATGGTACCATTATCCTATGATTTAGGATGTTGGCTCCATTATGTGGTTTTAAGTAGTTTGTAGGTGGCTCGGGACCTTGGGAATGGTGTTCCAAGGAATAATGCCACGCCTTTGGCCCTAAAGAAACCATTGAGGAAAGTAAATCCATGAAGAATGCCTTAAGGAATGACACACCACTTCACAAGTGTATCCATGGAAATATGTAGAATATTTGGGGACTTATGGCCTTGGAGATGGTGAGTGGAGGAGACTTAAATATTAGGTCCTAAATTAATCTTCTAGCCATCTAGGGCTAAGGAGGTTGCCTCCACAAAAAAAACATGGAATTCCAATGTTATCATTGGCCTATTATTAGGATATTGATGCCACTAGGTAGTTTTGGGAAATATTTACATGTGTCAAGGACTTAGGAATGATGTTCTAATGAAGAATAACATTCCCATGGCCCTAAAGAAACAATTGAGGCATCCAAGTCCATGGACAATGCCTCAAATCACCATGCATGACTTCCTAGGGGTATCCATGGTGTTATGTACATAAGTCTTGGGGACATTAGGCCTTTGACATGTTCATGGGAGGAGACCTAAACCTATGGCCCTCTAGCAATATTCTAGTGATCCAAGGATAAGAAGGTTGACTCCATTGACCACACACGACCTCTTGATTATGACTAAGGATGTCGATACCATTAGGTGGTTTTGATTAGTATGCACATGTCTCATGACCTTGAGAATGGTGTTCTAAGGAATAAATCCATGCCTTTTTCCCTAAAGAAATCATTGAGGCATTTAGAGCCATGAATAATGCCTTGAATCACCATGCATGAATTAGTATGGGTATCCACAACACTATGGATCTATATTTTGTGACATTGAATCCTTAGACATGGTCAGTGGAGGAGACTTGGTTCTCAAGAACTAAATGAATCTTCTATCCATCAAGGTCTTAGAAGGTTTCCTCCACCGATCACACATGGCCTACTAAGAGTATCGTTGGCCTATGATTGAGGATGTCGGTGCCATTAGGTAGTTTTTGAGTAGTATATAGGTGTCCCAAGGCCTTGGGAAGGACATTACAATGAAGAATGTCATCCATTTGTCCCCAAAGAAACCATCGAGGCATCTAGAAACATGAATAATTACTTTAATAATGACACATGACTTTGCAAGGTTATCCATGGGATTATCTATCCAAGTTGGGGACTCTCTCCCTCTTTCTCTCTCCATAAACATTTTCTCTATCCCCCTCCCCCTCTCTCTCTGCCTCCATATTCCCCTATCTCCTTCTCACCTCTCTCTCTCTACACCCCCTCATTCTCTCTCCCTCTCACTCTCTACCTCTTTCTCTCTCTAGATTTGTCTCCTTCTTACCTTCTCCCCTACCCCCTCCTCTCTCTCACTCCCTCTCTCTCTCTCTCCATATTCCCCATTCTCTTTCCATTTACTCTATAACCCTCACTCTAGACCTTCTTCTCCATCATTCTCTCTCTCTCTCTCTCTCTCTATCTATCTATCTTTTCCTCTCTTCCTCTATCTCTCTCACCCTCTTTGTTTCTCTCTACCTCTAACTCTCTCCCTCTCCCTCTCCAAATCTCTCTCTAAAAATTCTTGGTCCCACTATCTCCCCCTATTTAATTATTTATCCAAATGGATATCTATGGCCATCTATGTATTCCACTCGCTCAAAACAGTTTTTCCAATATGGCAGTTTTTTTACGATTTTTTGGGCCCAAAACATTTGGGTTCATTTTGAGCCCCTAAATGATGTTTTTTTGGTAATTCCACAATCCATTCATAGCTGAAGGAAATTTATATGGGTGAAATGTGTACTTCTTGGCTATACCTTTCCAATGGAATGCAAAGCACCCTAAAGGAATATCATATGCAAAAGTTATGCCCCCGAGAAGTTGACACATCAACTAACCAGCTCGGTGCCTGCAAACCTTTTTCTAGTTCATCTCCCACGGTTACGTTTTTAGATGTTTAGGGTTTTTCGTTCATGAGCATAGTTGCCACATCTCTTCTCAAAGATAAAGCTACGACCATTCTAGCCGATTTTATTTTATATTCTATTATGTTTCATTCACTTAATAGAATTTGAGTTTACTATATCACTATGTTCCATGTAAAATATCTATGTATATGGTTCTAAGCTCTTTCATTTCCTTTATCACATAAATATGAATCACCTCTACCCCCCTCTCTCTCTCCCGCTCTCTCCACCTATCTCTCCTATTCATTCTCCCTACCTCTCTCTCCCTCTTTGAAACTCTTAGTACCACTATCACTCTCTCGCTCTCTCTCTACCTTTTACTCTCCACCTCTCTCCCCTTCTCTACCCCCCATAACTTCACCCCTTTGGGTCCCCTTTTATATCCCACTCCATATTCCCTAACTCCTTCCCCCCTCTCTCCCTCTCTCTCATCACCTTCCTCTACCTCCCACTCTTTCTTCCTTCCTCTCCCCCACTCTCTCTCTCTTACCCACTCTAACTCTCTCTCTTCCTCCCTCACTCTCTCTCTCTTCTCCCCCCCCCCCTTCTCTCTCTCTCTCTCGCCTACCCCCCCTCTCTCTCTCTCGCTCACCCTTTTCTCTCTCTCTCCCTCTCTAGCTCGCTACTATCCCTTCGTCTCTCTCTCCATCCCTCACTCTATACCTCTCTCTCTCTCTCTCTCCCCCCCTCTCTCTTCCTCTCTCTCTCTATATATTCCCCCTACCTCCATCTCACTCTTTCCCTCTCCTATTTGTTACACAAATCTCTCTCTCTCTCTCCTCAACTCTCTCTATCTCTCTATCATCCTATCGCTCACTCTCTATCTCTTCCCCCCTCTCCACCTCTCACTCACTCACTCCCTCTCACCCTCGACCTATCCCTCTTCCACACCCCCTTATCTCTCTCTCTCTCTCTCTCCATTTGTAAGTCTCTCACTCTTCACCTTTTACACAATCACCCTCTCCCTCCCCCTTGACCTATCACACATATCCATTCCCTGATCTCATTCTCTTTCTCCATCTACAAGTCCCTCCATCTCTCCCCCTATTAGGGTTAACCTTGACTTGGGAATGAACCCAAGTAGTTTAGGTCTCAAGCGGTTTTGGGCACATGGTTTGTTGTATCCCATGGTATATGCCCAAGGTATTGCATGTAAATAAGCCTTTATAAGGTTTGAGGAGGATCCACTGTAAAGTGGCTTGGAGGTGAGAGGTGAAGGCTAACTTGGTCGGCTTGGTCGAATTTGGCTAAGGGACAATAATAGAGATCTCTTGTTTGGTGGTTCTTCCTAGTTTGGGTTTTCCACATTATGATATTTTTTTTATTGATATGCTTGATTATCTTATTGCTCTTGTTTTTTGCTCATAATTTTAAATATGGTATCTGCATGAGATTTAACTCTCTCACGAGAGTGGCCAGGGTTAGATGAATAAAGGTTGGACATCATAGCTTCCATTGAATCCTAAAGCTATTGGGACTTTCTGTGGTGTGTTCTTTGGAAGAGGTTGCATAGGGGTTCTATAAATAGATCCATGGATTTTTATGAAGAGAATGCCTGGATCTAGATGAAAAGATGTAGGAGAAGGATGGATCTGTTTGTAGAAGGGTAGATTTGACGCTTGAAAACCTAGATCTGTTTGTCAATGGGTATATCTTAGATCCATTCTGAGATCATAAGATGATGGATATGATGGAGGCATGTGGTCCAATATATGTGTGAAGGAGGTTGAGTCACGAACCCTTCATCACATATGAGGATAAGTCTCAGAACGTGATTCTAAGTCACAGGTCACACATGTTTCTTGGGATGCAGGTTATGGTGGAAATATTTAGAAGTCAACTCAAGCGTACAAGAAATGCATCTTATTGCCCAAATGAGAAGAAATAGAGATCGACCTGAATTGTGGTGAATGAATTCCAAGGAGTGTGGTAAATCTAGTGGATACCCTTACAGATCCTCAAGGATTGACATCGAGGTCAAATCATTTGTTTGAAATGTTGAAGGCAGCATGGAAACTACACATATGCACGAGGGCAATGCAAGAGTTGTCCAACGGAAACTTTGTGGTGATCTGTTTGTTTGGAAGCCTTGGAGGAGGCCACGTTCGGTACACGAACTACTAGGAAGTGTGCACCTAGAGAACAACAATTATGGAAGTAAAGAACTAAAAACGAGGATCGATGACTTGGAGACTGGGTCCTCTGCCATTGAAATCCTCAAAATGAAATTCGCTGCTGAAGAAGTCATGAATATGAGTGTATATCCGATGTGCTTTTTTAGTTATGTTCTATGTGTGTGTTTCTTGCTTTCTTGAAATATTTGATGTTGATCTATAGCAGAGGGCATTGAATTTATGGTAGGAAAGTGCATGGGTGGCTGTGCGTGGGAAGAAAAGAGGGCACAACTAATATTTGAACCTTAGACACTAAGGAAGAGCACACATCTAAGAGACATATAATGAGTAGTGTTGAAAAATATTGTTGGCACGAAGAGTCAAAATTCCAGCATTCAACCATAGTGATTTGAGTAAGAAAGGTCGCCTTCATAATCAAATCAAGTGCATCTATTATTTCCCAAAGTTGAAGAAACAACTAGTATTTGAACTAATAGGTAAAAACATGAAGAAACAACTAGTATTTGAACTAATAGGTAAAAACATGAAGAAACAACTAGTATTTGAACTAATAGGTAAAAACATGGTGTATAATCTCTATTTTTCTTAAAATAAACTATATGCTTTGCTTCTCTACAACAATTTTAAAACTTACATTTAGTATTAGATCCAACAATTTTAAAACTTACATTTAGTATTAGATCCATGGTTGTGCTCGTTGATAATGCTGGTGTAAGTGTGCAAAGCACAAGGTAAGAGATCCCTCATAATCTATGGGTTGGACTACCAACAATGGAAAGATCCCAAGCCAAATTTTTGTCGAGGAGATTGTGACTGTAATGGAAGGGTTAGGGTGATTTCTTGTACGAGAAGAGTTGATCTGCAGAGGCAGTACATGAAAGGGAGGTGGTGCAACCCCCCGTCTTGAAGGTTCATGGGGGTTCGGGGGCGAGAGCCCCCAAGAAATTTGGTTTTCGTTCATTTTTTTTAAATATGGGCAATGTGAATGATCGTTGTTTGGGAAAGAATTTGATCTCAAGAATAACAGTGAAGAAAAATGTCCCAATGTAGACCTGTGGATTTGTGCAGATCCACATAAGTGGATAAGGTTCTAAAGCCGGAGAATGATTCTAAGATGAGCATTGTGCAGGGCGTGAGGCCACATCAAGAGATCCATGTAGCTGTATGAAAACAAATGGGAGGAGCTAGTCTTGGTTCCGGGCAGTCCTACGTGTTGGAGAGGACCACCTGCATCCCCAAGCAATGGAAAGGAAGATCTACAAAGAAACACTTAGATCTATACGATTTCCATTGGTGCATCCTGTCATTATTGAATTGGAGCAGTCTATGAAGAGAGAAGAGACGAGATAGAAGGTTATGCAGGGCATAGACGGTTGTGGATGGGATGAAATTTCAAACGCGTGAAAAGGATCTGGAACCCAACTCATATGATACCCTAAAGATGGGAGGTCATATTGAGAAAAGGCTCCACCACCATAGAAGATTGAGCAACTAAAAAAGGTGTCGAAGAAGGATGTCAAGGTCTTAATGGAAATATTGGTGCCGAAGTAGCTAACAGATTAATATTTCCTGGTGAAGATCGTGAGCTTATAGCCATTGTTTGAAGCAAACTAGATGTAATTTTGACTATCATTGTTGTTGAAGAAGCCTGCAGGTACTGTCTACATGAAGAATCATGTGAGGACCCTCCGTATAAATGTCGCTATTGTTTTCTCTACAGAGATGTGTCGGAGATTTGATCTAAGTTTGAGAACGCATGAAGACAATTGTGGAGAAATACCTGTCTTAAAAATAAATAAACAAATCTTGATCGAGTCCATGTTATTAGCAATCATGAGCATGAGAAAATATTTCTTAGTGAGATGGAGAGGTTTGAGAGCAACTCAACAATGATGATTCTTGGAATAAAAAATAGCTGCACCCTGAAGTTTTTCAACCTCGTCGTTTTGATAGAAATATTGGTTGGATCCACAACAACCAATTGTTGAAGGAGAAAAACTTGCATTAACAAAGCATGCCCATGCCCATGCCCTTTTCTAGACTTGAGGAGATTGCTCGATCTTTTTCCATGGCTGCAACTATAGAGGCTCATGTTCCTAAAACTTGAGAGATCGGTGGTGTAGATCATGGTCGTTGACCAGGTGGGTAGGATATTGAGTGAGGGAAATTCACTCCGATGGTTAGTGCAAGGAGAGATAATGAAAAGTATATGGAAATGAATAGCTTGAGAGATCTGACTCATAGTCATTAGGTAGAAGGAAGAATGGATTAAATTTTTCTTTCTTTGCATATGTGATGGTTCATGCGTTTATGAATCATGGTGAATGATGAGCAAGAAGATGAACATGGAAAATAGAGATAATTTAGCAACAAAGGGTGATCGTGAAGTCACTATGAGACAAGAACAAAGGAAATAAAAATTATTATAATGGAGTTGAAATTTTACAATGAGAATTGTAGTGGAAGGGGATAACAACCTTTTAATCCCTAATTAAAGATGGATGGCAGTGGTTTGGCATATACCCTAAGAAAGATTAAGAAAGATTAGTCAAACACACACATCCCAGATTTGTTCTTGCCAAACAGCATAGTGAACAGTCATTTGTTAATCCACGTTTTTTTTTCATTAATCAAAGCCTTTGCCAGGCAGGAGTCAGTTTTTTTTTATCCGAGCCTTTTCCAGGCTGGAGCTTCAATGGGTTAAATGAATCGCCTTAGAAACCAAACCGTCTTCCATGACCGCTGCTCGACATTGTCCTCACCTGCCATACTCATCAAGCACCATTCCTTCTATTTCTCTGACTGGATCATCAACTGAACGCTCTGCTCCGGTGTTCGAGTCTTCTCTTTTGAGTTTGCTGGACAATGGATATTCTGTGTATATAAGGTCGTATGGATTGGTGAAGATCTAACAGAGATATGGGTCAATCTCCTTTCTGTGAAAAAGCACATACCAAGAAAGGCGCCTGGAGTAAAGAAGAAGACGAGGTACTCATTTCATATATCCAAGCCCATGGAGAAGTATGCTGGCGGTCCCTTCCAAAGGCGGCAGGTTCCATTCCTCTAATCCATATCATATTCCTCTCTTGTTTTCCAGTTTCAATGCAATGTTATGTACTTACTGTTCTCTGTTCGCTCACTGCATTGTTACTGCACTGAATATTATTTTTACACAGAGCATTCGATATGATAAATTGTGGTGGAACAATACAAATACATTTATATTATTGAGTATTCAAATCCTTGAATCTTCAAATTATGAAAACCTATTCACTTCTTCTCTTTTGACAATAGGTTTCAGTAAAGACAAGCGCTCTATAGTACAGCACAATTGGAGAGATCTATGAATCAATTAGGGTTGGTATCTATCCTTCGATCTCTAATGCATAAATAAATTGAAAAATGATTGAAACCCGCACTTCCACTTATATTATGAATTGTTTTTTTATAATAGCAGAGGAAGAATTTTCTCTAAGCTGTATAGAAAAGCCCCTGTAGAGTTTTATTTTCAAAAGAAGTCTGCAAAATCTGTTCCAGTTGACGTTGAATCAACATCTCACAGTACATGGTTTCTGATCTTTATCATGAAAACTTTTTGGTTTTTCTTTTACATACCAGCACATGATTATTAGAAGACGTTTACCAGCACAATTACATAAACCAAACATAAAACATTTTTTCTCTTTTGGATTTAAAATAAATAGCAGTCTACACCCCTCTCTTCCTGAAATATCTTATATGAACTCTGTTACTTTATGTGGAGATTAACAGCGTGAGTCTGTCTTGTAACTTCTTTAAATAGTTATAAAAAATCCTTTGAAATTTATGATCTCGCCTCTTAAAATCTGTTTTTACATACTTAAAAAAATGGAAAACAAATCAAACTTCATTAAATAGTTATAAAATATCCTTTGAAATTTATAATCTAGCGTCTTAAAATCAGTTTTTACATACTTAAAAACATGGAAAACAAATCAATACATTGTTGATTAGAAAATAGACCATAATCAATAGAATTCAGACCAACTTTCTGAAAAATATTCACAAAAAGCTGTTGGAATTCGACTATAATCAACAGAATTCAAGCCAATTCTATGAAACATACCCACAGAAAATTTATTTAACAGTTGATGCACTTCATCACCATTGCAAATCAATTGTCCGGAACTTTTAAAATGTTTATGCTGGTATGAGTCTGATTTGAGGTTTTGTAGGTTTGCTTCTTGTGAAGCGAATTCAGGCCAATTCTATGAAACATACTCACAGAAAAGTTATTTAACAGTTGAAGCATTTCATAGCCATTGGAATCAATTCTACAGAAATTTTGACATGTTTATGCTGGTATGAGTCCGATTTGAGGTTTTTTAGGTTTACCTCCTTCTTAAAAGGTCTATGATTTTCTATCTAAACTAATGATATAACTTCTATAATTATTTCAATTTTCAGAACTCTGTGATCGAAGTTATGGTGAGAGTGTTCTACTTGATCCATCTCATATGTTTTTAATGGATGTTTCAGAAAAATAAAATGTGTTTTTAATGGATGTTTCAGAAAAATAAAGTGTGGTCCATGCTGTTGATGATGGACCACATTGATTATTCCAAAATGCCCAGTAAGCTTTTACTCTGTTATTTCCTGTAATTTACACTATGATGTATTTATTTTGATGGGTAGATTACACTATGATGTATTTATTTTGATGGGCAGAATCTACCTCTGACAAAAAAATTCGTATCACATTTTATTTCATAGAAGAAAGAATCTGAGCTATATTCATTACTATCCTTTAATGGCTTGGTATCCACATGCTGAAGAACTATAAAAGGTATATATATCATCAAAATTAAGGATAATCGAGGCATTAACCATTTGATTATCAAGATTTCCTTAACAAAAAAGCACCACTGATATGTATACTCAAATAAAACTATGATTCGAGATTCGAAATCAAATATTAAATTTAGAATAGTTACAATTCAATTTACTCAGATATTTCATTGGTAGATGTTGAATTAAATTGTTTAATTTGTTAAATAATCTACAGATCTGAGTGAAGAATCTAACTCTCCTTTTCCATATGAAGCCTATGTTAATAGTCAACGGACAGTATTCAGGACATACCATCTTTGCTCGGGAAGGATATCAAGTGGTCGTTAAACTCACAAATCATGTGAAATCGAATGTTACTATTCATTGGTAAACTTCTTGCAGTTCTTCTCCTCTTCAATATATATATAGAGGGAGAGCACCTAATTTTCTGATCCATCTTTTATATATTCATATTATATTTTACGGTGGATTTATTTTATATGTGCACATTCGAAGGGCATGGGATTCGTCAGATTATATCTGCATGGGCAAATGGTCCTGCGTACTTGACTCAGTGCCCATTCAAACTGGATAGAGCCCATTCAAACTGGATGGAGTTACATCTACATTTTCACCATCACAGGGCATAGGGGAACTCTGTGGTGGCATGCGCACATTTCCTGGTTGCGTGCAAGCTTGTATGAACCTATTATCATCCATATTATTCAACCATTGTGCACCTAGATTTATACTGTTTTATGTTTTTATTTTTTAACGTTTATCTCTTGCAAGCTGCAGAGAACTTCTGTGGTTAGTAGTTATTAGGTATAAATTTGGAGGAAAAAAATTGTATGTATGTCTTTGGTTTTTAAGAGTGAATCTGCAAATAATTTGTATATAATCTTAATATAAAAATTTATATCTCAATAGATTTTTAAGTTTAACATAGGTTCATATTTTTTAGTTTACAAGATCTCTTCCAAGCTGTTTCTATGGTTAATAGTTATTATTAATTTGTAGGAAATAAATAGTTATTATTAATTTGTAAGAAATAAATTGTATGTATGTCTTTGGTTTCTAAGAACGAATCTGCAGATAATCCCAATAATTTTTTTTATATCTCAATAAAGTTTCAAAGTTTAACATAACTCTATACTGTTTTTTTAGTTTTTTAGTTTTTGTTTTTTAACGTCTCCCAAGCTGGAAGCTGCAAAGAACTTCTGTGGTTAATAGTTATTAGGTATAAATTTCTAAGAATTTTTTTTATGTATGTCTTTGGTTTGTACGACTGAATCTGCATATAGTCTCAATATAATGACAAAACTAAAGCAGCGGTGGTACAGAACAGAATTGGCATTTGAACGTGGTCATGCAGGTCATTCTTGGATTATGGAGATGAACTTGCCTTCCAGCTCCACCATCAATACAGAGAAGTACGGTTCCACCCGGAGATCGTTGCTGGCCACAATTAATGAATATAGACCGTTGGTAGGTGAACAAAGAGCAGAAAGAAAAGCCATAAGTTCGTGTGTAAGAAAGTAATAGCAAATTGCTAATATCACCTCATGTTGAAATCTATTTATGGAACAGTCCGTCACCGTTACGTCGCCAATTGTTTTCATTCGAATTGTCTTCTCCTTGCCTATGTCCTAAAAATTTCAGTCTTCAGGATAATGATTGAGCCATTCAATCACTTTGCACGAACTCTCTCTAAGCTTCATGATTTCTTGATATTGATATCTTTGTATGGAAAAATTATATTATATTTACGATTTTTTCACAAACTCTGTTTCAGCACCATGAATTCTTTATATTATATCTTTGTATGAAAATATGAGATTATATTTACAAATTTTGATATTAATCTGGTTGGTTGAATCACTCAAACTAAATCTTAACTTCTGTGTTACTTTTATTTACAAGTCTAAGTTACAATCACAAGAAGTCATTATATTTTTACTATTTTACAGTAAACTCATTTTGTTTTCTATCATAATTTTGAATAGAATTTAATAGAAGTTTTGATTTTATTTTTATTAAAATGTATATTAAATTAAAGATTTTGATTATTTAAATAAATATTTTCTTACTTTACAATATAATAATAAGTTAATTTTTTAACGAAGGAATCAAAGTGAAGTGATTTTTAGGAATATATTAAAAATATATATTATTTTTAATAAGAGAGTTTTTATATTGAATATTTTTGTTTGAAATGTTTAAAAAAATTATTTTAAGTAAAAATTCTTAGTTAATTTATATAGTTTGATATATAAGATTGATTGGATCAAATATGTTCAAAATTAAAATATTCACATAAATTTGTTAGTGTAAAAAATGTATTTATATTGGTGAACAAAAACATGGTCATGTTAGTGAAAAGGATTACAAGGAGTTATAAGAATTTTAAGTGGATAAATGTTTTTAAGTAAAAAAAATGATCATTTACTTTAATAACTTTTCTTATTGAATTTCAAAACACATGCTAAATTATTTATATCTATCACTCTTCCTATTATAAAACATACATGGAAATATAATGTAGTTTTTTTTTTCATTTAACATTTAAAATAAGTAAAAACTTATAAAATTAAACCATAAAATATTTAGAAAATGTGAACTTTGTTATTTCAAATCTTAAAATACCTAAAATTATAACTTATAGAAGCTTTCAAATGATAAATTTAACTATTTTAATTTTGTTTTCAATTAATTAATTTTATTATTTTAACAAAATTATACAATCACATTTATTTTTTTAAAATTTTGATTATGTCATTAAAATGAAATGATTATATATTGGACATTGTAATGCCTCTAGACTAGTTAGAGACCTTGAGGGTACTTGCCATGTGACCCGACTAAATAAATTCTTAATAAAATGGACACTAGAGAAACATTGGCATTACGATATCACTCTTCATGGACATGTTATTGCCATAACACCCAAAATTGAACGTAGTCAACCATGGCCAAATTCAAACATAGTCAACCATACTCAACCATGGTTTCCTTGAGTTAATCATAGTCAGCCATGGTAAAACATAACCATGGTCCACCATAAAAAACATAATTACACATCATCAACCACATTCAACCATGGATTGAAGTCAACAATGGATTGAATTCAACCATGGATTGAATTCAACCATGGATTAAAGAGAACCTTGGATTGCTCTCAAGCTTGGTTCAAATTCAACTATGGATTCAAGTCGACCCTGCATTGAAGTCAACTATGGACATAATTCAATTATTGAATTAAGTCACCCATCAATTGAATTCAACGTTGGATTGAAGTTAACCGCAGATTGAATTCAACCACGGATTGGAGTCAACCACAGATTGGAATCAACCTTGGATGGGAGTCAACCTTGGATGGGAGTCAACGATGGATTGAAGTCAACGATGGATTAAATTCAATCATGGATTGATGTCAACCTTTGATTGAATTTAACCTCTAATTGAACTGTACTTTGCATAAAATTCAACTATTGTTTGAAGTCACCTGTGAATTGAAGTCAATGTGGTTAAAAGTCAACCTTGCTTAACACTTAGCAATCGATTAAAGTCAACTATGGATTGAAGTCAACCATGTAATGAATTTAACCTTGGATTGAAATGAACCTTGCCCTGAAATTCAACCATGGATTGAAGTCAACCTTGCTTAAAAGTCAACTACAGATTGAAGTCAATCTTGATTAAAAGTCAACTATGGATTGAAGTCAACATTTTTTAAAAGTCAACAGTAGATTGAATTCAACCAATTTTTACTGTAGTCAACCATGAGAAACCATGGTCAACCATGAATAACCATTGTTAACTATAGTCGACTATGGTAACCCATGAAAAACCATGGCAAAGTATGCACAACTATTACTATTACCATAGTCAACAACCACATTTTTAAATGTGGTTAAAGTCAACCATGGATTGAAGTCAACCATGGATTAAAGTCAATCATGGATTGATGTCAACCTTTGATTGAAGTTAACCTCTAATTGAACCATACTTTGCATAAAATTCAACTATTGTTTAAAGTCACCTATGAATTGAAGTGAGGTGTGGTTCAAAGTCAACCTTGCTTAACACTTAACAATCGATTAAAGTCAACTATGGATTGAAGTCAACCATGTAATGAATTTAGCCTTAGATTGAAATGAACCTTTCCCTAAAATTCAACCATGGATTGAAGTCAAACTTGCTTAAAATTCAACTATGGATTGAAGTCAATCTAGATTAAAAGTCAACTATAGATTGAAGTCAACATTTTTTAAAAGTTGACAGTAGATTGAATTCAACCATGTATTGAAGTCATTAATGTTAACATGATTAATGGATTGAGGTCGACTATTGGATTGAAGTCAACCTTCGATTAAATCCAACCATGGTTTGAAGTCAACCTTGGATTCAAGTCAATCTATGATTGAAGTAAACCTTGGATTCAAGTCAACCTTTTTTACAACCTTGGATTAAAGTCAACCTTTTTTACAACCTTTGACTAAAATCAATATTGAAGTCCGGCTTGGATTGAAGTTACTGATGGATTGAAGCCACACTTGGAATGAACTAAACCTTGGACTAAAGTCAACTATGAATTGAAGTCAACCAGAGATTGATGTTAACCTTGGATTGAAGTCACCCTTAGCTCGAAGTCAACCATGGATTGAATCCAGCCTTGCTTAAAAGGAAACTATGGATTGAAGTCAACCTTTACTTGAATTTAACCTTTGATTGAAGTCAACCACGGTTTAAATTCAACAATGGATTGAAGTCATTAATGTTAATATTATTAACTAGATGAATTTAACCATGGTACAAAGTCAACTTTGGATTGAAGTCAACAATGGATTGAAGTCAACCTTGTATTTAAGTCAACCATGGATTAAATTCTACCTTCACTCGAAGCCACTCTAGGATTGAAGTGAACCTTGGATTGAAGTGAACCTTTTAGACAAACTTGGATTGAAGTCAAGCTTGAAGTCAACCTTGAATTGAAGTTGCCCATGGAATGAAGTCAACCATGGATTGAAATGTAACTTCGATTGAAGTAAACTATGGATTGAATTCAACCATGGATTGAGGTCAATCGTGAATTGAAATCACCGTTAGATTGAAGTCAACCGTAGATTGAATCCAACCTTTCTCTAAATGAATCTATGGATTTAAGTCAACCTTTGATTGAGGTTGACCTTGGATTGATGTCGAGATGGATTGAATTCAACCTTGGATTGATTTCGACCATGGATTAAAGTCAACCTTGGATTGAATTCGACCACGGATTGGAGTCAACCTTCGATCGAAGTCAAGCTTGGATAGATGTCACAAATGGTCAACATAGTCAAGGTCAACAATAGTCAACTATTCTCCATAGTGATCAATCATAGTTCTATAGTACCAAATGAAAATATTCAATTAAATCTCACCAATTATTAGCATTATTATTTTTATTATTTTAATAGTAATAGTAAAATCATCAATTATTATTATTGTAATAACATTAATAATTTATGAATTATTTCATTAAATTCAAAGTTATAAGAAATGTAATACATTAGACAAAAAAAAATTAATAATCGACAAACATTACAATATCAAAATCATAATGCATCATAACCATACCATTCATAAACATTGCAAGGTGACAAAATAATTTATGTACGTCGCAATGTGCCATAACTATTTTTGAATGTAACATCGTGCCATACCCATGGATTACCATAATCACAGTCAACCATGGTAAAACATAACCATGTTCAACCATAAAAAACATAATTACACATCATCAACCATATTCAACCATGGATTGAAGTCAACCATGGATTGAAGTCAACCATGTATTGAAGTCAACCTTCGATTGCAATTAATATTGGTTCAAATTCAACTATGGATTGAAGTCAACCTTGGATTGAAGTCAACTATGGACATAATTCAATTATTGAATGAAGTCACCCATCGATTTCAAATTCAATGTTAGATTGAAGTTAACCCCAGATTGAATTCAATCCAACCGAGTTCAACCATGGTCAACCATAATCATCCACGATCAACCAACTAGGTTCAGCCATATTCAACCATTGTTGACCACATTCGACAATGAACATCCATGCTCATCCATGAATAACCATAATCAATCATAGTCATTCATCAACAACCATGGTTAACCATGGTTGTTGAAGATTGACTATGATTGCTTATGGTTTTTCAGCCATAATCAACCATAATCAATCATAGACAGTCATGAACAACCATCATCAACCATAGTTAACCATTGATAACTATAGTAAACCATCACTGATGATAGCCAATGATAGCTAACCAAATATGAACAACCATGTTCATCCATGAACAACCATAATCAACCATGGTCATCATGAATAACCACTATAAACCATCGGTAATCATTAATAACTATAGTAAACCATCATAGACGATAGCCAACTAAAGTCAATTATGAAGAGTCATAATCAACCATAGTCGACCATGGTCAACCATTTTTTACTATAGTCAACCAGGAGCAACCGTGGTCAACCATGAGAAACCATGGTCAACCATGAATAACCATTGTTAACTATAGTCAACTATGGTCACCCATGAAAAACCATGGTGAAGTAACCCATTAACAACCATGGTTAACCATAGTCAACCATGGTCAACTAGGAATAACCATGGTCGACTATAGTCAACTGTGGTCAACCATGAAAAACCATGGTGAACCATGAACAACCATAGCTTGGCATTAACAACTATGGTTAACCAACTATGGTCAACCATAGTCAACCATATTCAACTAAGGTCAATCATAGTTGTCTAATAATAGTAAACAATATTCAACCAAAGGGTCTACTATAGTCATCCATAGGGTCAACCATAGTCAAGCATGGTCATCCATCATTCACCATAGTCAACCATGAATAACCATAGTCAACAATGGTCATCCATAATAAACCATGTTCAACCATGAGTAACCATGGTTAACCATAGTTAATCCTATTCAACTAAGGTCAATCATAGTTGGCTAATAATAGTCAACAATATTCAACCAAAGGGTCTACCATGGTCAGCCATAGGGTCAACCATAGTCAAGCATGGTCATTCATCATTCACCAGAGTCAACCATGAATAACCATAGTCAACAATGGTCATCCATAATAAACCATGTTCAACCCTGAATAACCATGGTTAACCATGGATTGAATTCAACCACGGTTTAAAGTCAACAATGAATTGAAGTCATTAATGTTAATATTATTAACGGGATGAATTCAACCATGGTACAAAATCAACTTTGGATTGAAGTCAACCTTGTATTTAAGTGAACAATGGATTAAATTCTACCTTGGCTTGAAGCCACTCTAGGATTGAAGTCAACCTTGGATTGAAGTGAACCTTTTAGATAAACTTGGATTGAAGTCAATCTTGAAGTCACGGGGGGTTCACTAAGTGAACATGTTACATAGCACGACCGTTCACATTATATTAAAGAATATCCCTAATTTCACTAAATATTGGAAAATTCCTCCTAAAATTTTATTGTTGAACCCCCCTCCCAATATTCCTTTCTAATTAAGAAAGCCCCTATTTTCACCATATATTGTCTGTATCCATTTTTATCAACCCATTTTTAATACCCCCTTTATATCATATTATGAATTTGTAACAAACAAGAGCCCTAACACATCTTACTATAAGCAAACATTATGCTAAATAAAATAATAGTATAATGCTAATAATGATCCCACCAAGATTGCAGGGGTGACTGATCAATTTGTAGTGTTGGATAGTGGAATACCCAACAAAATAGCACCAGGAAGGAAAAATGCATTAAAGGAAACCCATTCAAGAGGTCCACATAACAAAGAATGTAAAAAGGTTGATAGTCCAATGGTTAGTGCAATGCTTAGAAAATATGAGAATTGTAGATGTTTCACACCACAACCTGCCAATCTACCAAATTTATATCATGTAAATATAAGTATAGCCATAGAGAGCTCATGTTTTCTATAATATTAATAAATTAAACTCCATAAAAATGCAAAATTGAAACCCTTTCATGGATGGACTCAAACTTATATGATACCATTTCTTGGTAACCATAACACATAGGGTATGTAAATAAGGATTTAGATGTTCACCTATGTTCATGTCAGTTCCAATACAATATTAAGACGGATGCCTTGCATATAAGAATTGAAATTACAATTATGAATGTGCCAAATATAACTCAATCTAACAACTATTCCTAACTGGCAATGTGAAAATGTTAAAGAAGAATACAAAAAGTTGAAAGAAATAATTAGTCAAGAAAGATTGATCTAACTTTTCTTTTTTCCAGTGAGCCAAGAGAGAATGATCTCACTTTTCTTGGTTTTCATGGAGCAAAGTTTGATTGAATCTCAATACCCACCTAAAACCCAACCTAAAAAATGAAGAGTTAGATCTTTTACTTAAATGCCTACAAAAAATACAATACAATAGTTCAACTCCGTAACTCCCAATTAGCTGCATCTCTTAACTTAACGATGAAAAAAATATAGCATCAATTCAAACCAAGCCTAAATAAGCTATTAAATGAGTACTTCTCAAGGCCAGTTATCCAAAGAGACTTCCATAGATATTATCATTGGTACACTATTATCATATTTATGCAAAACTTAGGATCATAAGCAATATCAAATAAAAATGGAGGGTCCTTAAGTTTTAGGTGGGTATGAATTGAGACCATGATTTGAAGGTATGAATCCATCCCACGATTTGGAGGTTATTCCTCAACCCACTCAAATAAAATAACCCTCAATATTTATATTACTATCTCAAATTAAAAACCCCCCTTTACCCCTTAATACGGGGCAATATATTTTTGAGGTTTTTTAGAGTATTCAAACCCCCAATATGAATGGACGTGATATGATATTGCCTTTCTTAGTGAACCCCCTGTGCTTGAAGTCAACCTTCTATTGAAGTTACCCATGGATTGAAGTTACCCATCCATAGTCAACCATTGGAAAGCACGATCAACCATAGTAACCCATTAACAACCATGGTTAACCATAGTCAACCATGGTCAACCATTCTTGACTATACGAAACCATGAGAAACTATTGTCAACCATGGTTAACCATGAATAACCATGGTTGACTATAGTGAACTGTGGTGAACCATGAAAAGCCATGGTGAACCATGAACAAACATAGCTTGGCATTAACAACCATGGTTAACCAACTATGGTCAACCGTAGTCAACCATATTCAACTCAGGTCAATCATAGTTGGCTAATAATAGTCAACAATATTCAACCAAAGGGTCTCCATTGTCAGCCATAGGGCCAACCATAGTCAAGCATGGTCATCCATCATTCACCATAGTCAACTGTAATGTCCCTATTTTGACCCTATTGCATTAAAATGTAAATGATATAATATTATTATAAAATCATGGTGAGGAGCTCAAGGCCAGGGCCCCGCCATCAATTTATTGATGCATATAGTTTACGTGCTAGCCAGGCATAATGGAATTGCAAATATCATGTAAATGTGCATTTTAATAAAATACCCACAACTAGCTATGCAATGCAACAAGAGATGGGGCATGATTTTATAAGGAATTGCGAGGGAAACATTCAAACCCTTGAGCCAATCAAGTCAAGCCATGTGTCAATGAGAGAACCCATTAAACCCTCAACTACCCATGTTGACTTTTGTACCCAATCATTCATTTCTCCCAAGAGTTGGTTGAAATAGTTAATGCATTGGGGAACGGGAGGTATGGTTGTCCAAATTCGGGTTTGGGAAAGCCACCCTACATAGAAAATCGTGTTTGGCTTCTTGGGCAAGAAGAGAGCCATGAATTGCTTCCCATGCCATTACCCATCAACCGGTTTTCTCTCTCACACGTTGTGAGCTGGATGGGCATTTTTCTCCATCAAGATTCTTTGTTTTCCTTTAGTCTCAACTGGGAGAAGGGCATTTTTTTTTTCGTTACTAGTGGGGAAGAGAAAAAATCGATTTGGGGTTTCATTGAGGTCGTTTGGGCGATTGGAATGCTCATAACCTGTGGGAGAAATCGGTTTTTCTCCCTGTGGCCAAATTTCTCTTTCCAGAGTTCGTTTTGGTGTGCCCATGATTTGGGGGAAATCTGTTAATTTTTTAGTATTAATTCAACATACTCTAGGATCTTTACTGAGAGAATAACATGTACAACATATCAAACATAACAATCACAATTAGCAATCACATGAGACAATAGACACACAGAGTTTCCTTGGGGAAAACCATAAAGGTGAAAAACCCCAATAACTTCCTAAGAGATAGATAGAGCAATGATACAAAACCCAAGCATAAGAGATAGTCTCCTAGCAACATCTTCTCCTCCTCCACTAGTGCGCCACTATCCAATGAGAGTATGAGTGAGAGAGTGAATGATCAAATAGAGTGCCTCCTGCACTCTATTTATACTTGACTTGACTTGCCTAATAACCTTTACTAGGTCGGCCTTAACTTAACCACATAACATAATGCTGACAGGGCCGACCCCAATAGGGTGGTCTAATAACCCTTTTACCCACATCACTCATACAGATCCGACCCCATCAAGGTGGTCTAATAACCCATCAAGTATAAGTTACGACACTTACAATATAAATGACGACACTTCCGTATAGAGGAATAATAACATCTCTATAGGAATACAAACACTTATGTATAGAGGAATAATAACATCTCTATAGGAATACAATATACATAGGTGAAATACATTCTGAAGTTACAATTACATCAACACTCCCTCTTAACTAGGAAGGTATTTCTCGACACAAGTCTTCTTCTCTGGATCATCGTCACTGGATCATCGACATCGAATCATCATCATCATCATTGCTGCTACTATCTCAATCAATCTCTGAACTACTCATCATAGGAAGTTCTACAGAGCCAGTCCTTTTTCATACTAGATGTAGGCCCACCACCAGCAGGTCTTCATCATCACTGGCCATACTGTGGAATCCTCAGACTTATTATGTGCGTCACAAACCCTCGCAAGAGCATCCCAGGACTTATTACGGGCACATAGGCCAACCTATCGGATCTCCTAGGTCTTACATGTGGTCATGGCACAACCTCGAAAGAGCATCCCAGGACTTATTACGGGAAAACAGCCCAACCTATCGGATCTCCCATGTCACATTACATGCCATAGGACAAACCATCAAAAGAGCATCCCAGGACTTAGTATGGGAAAACAACCCAACCTATCGGATCTCCCAGGTCTTACATGTCCTCCCAAGCACAACCTGTCCACGGCCACAGAGTATCATCCTGATACTCATGATCGTACTGATCATAACATTGTTCACGAAGCACAACCTAGATGCACATCACACAACACTTACATTCACTGGCACGAGAAGACACACTTCAACCATTCGTGAAAGGCTCAACACTTATATCTATGCCATGGGAAGACACACTTCAACCATGTGAGAATGGCATCGCAATTATATCACAGCCATGGGAAGACACACTTCAACCATGCTAGGAATAGCACAACACTTATATCGCAGCCATGGGAAGACACACTTCAACCATGCTCGAATGGCACAACACTTACATCAATGACCATGGGAAGACACATTTCAACCATGTCGGAATGGCACCAACACTTATATCACAGCCATGGGAAGACACACTTCAACCATGCTCGAATGGCCCCAACACTTATATCGCAGCCATGGGAAGACACACTTCAACCATGCTCGAATGGCACAACACTTACATCAATGACCATGGGAAGACACATTTCAACCATGTCGGAATGGCACCAACACTTATATCACAGCCATGGGAAGACACACTTCAACCATGCTCGAATGGCCCCAACACTTATATCGCAGCCATGGGAAGACATACTTCAACCATGCTCGAATGGCCCATGTGCATCTGTGTCTTCGGAACTCATCACACATAATCCAACTGATTATGTAATGTATCCACCTGATACATATCATCACATATGATCATCCTGATCACCATCATAGCATCATCCCGATGCATATCATCTGGAGCGAAATCCTGAAGCTCATCATCCATGATCATCCTGATCATACAATGCATCTACCTGATGCATACATAGTATCTACCTGATACATATCATCATACATGATCTACCTGATCATACAATGTATCCACCTGATACATAAACAAATACATGATCCACCTGATCATATAATGTTTCCACCTGATACATATCAACATACATGATCCACCTGATCATACAATGTATCCACCTGATACATAAACAAATACATGATCCAACTGATCATAACAAGCATCCAACATGATGCATATACATAGTAGTAACTGGAGCATCGACCTGATGCTTATCATACAACGCTTACATCCACAGCCATGGGAAGGATCCTTCTCTCACCACGCTTGGAGTGGCTCCTGCAAATGTGTCCATCACTTCTTCCTCGAAGTGTCGTCAATCTAAAGAACACCAAGCCTCTCTCTGAAGTATTCAAACTTCACTCTGGCTAGTGGTTTCGTCAACACATCTGCAACCTGTTCATCCGTCGTAACATATAGGATCTTCACTGCTCCTCTCTGCACCATATCCCTAATATAGTGATATTTGATCTCAATGTGCTTTGACCTGTCATGGAATACCAGGTTCTCAGACAGCTTCACACAACTCTGGTTGTCACAAAAAATACCAGTAGCCTCCAATGAGAGATCAAATAGCTCAGATAGTAGCTTCTGGAGCCATACTACCTCACAACTAGCCGAACAAGCTGCAACACACTCTGCTTCGGCTGTACTCAGTGCTATGTAGGACTGCTTCCTACTAAACTAAGAGATCACACCTAATCCCATACTAAAGCAGCACCCATAGGTGCTCTCCCTATCTGCAGCACTACTTTCCCAGTCCGAATCAACATAACCCTGCAAGTTAAACTTTTGATTCACATCATACTTGAGCCCATAATCAATTGTACCCTTCAGATACCTCTGAATATGCTTTACAGCAACCAGGTGAACACCTCTCGGATCCGTCAGGAACTGGCTCAATGTGTTCACTGCAAAGAAAATATCTGGTCTAGTGTTCGTCAGGTACATCAAGGACCCAATCATCTGACGATACACCATGAAATCAACCGGATCAGATGAAGCATCACACAGAAGCTTCAGGTTCGATTCCATAGGTGTGGCCATGGCCTTGCAGTCCATCATCCCGAACCGCTTCAGGATCTCTACTGCATACTTCCCTTGTACAAGGAAGATCCCATCTGCACTCTGCCACACCTCCATGCCTAGAAAATAGTGCATCACCCCCAAGTCCTTAGTCTCAAACTTGGAAACAAGCTTCCTCTTCGTGTCGGCAATCAATCTATCCTCACTAAGTCCTAGGAGATTGCTTCAAGCCATACAAGGATCTCTTCAGTTTGCACACATAAGTCCCTCTTTCTGGGAGAAGCCATGAGCTACAAACCTCGCTTTGTATTTCTCCATGCTACCATCTACTGTATGCTTGATATTATAGATCCACTTGGAAATCACAACAGGATTCCCTTTAGGTCTTGGGACCACATCCCAAACATCATTATTCATGATCGATTGGTATTCCTCGATCATGGCATTCTTCCTGAATCCTTGGAACTTCAGATTCTTCAATATCTTCAATAGATAGCTTTGTTGTTCGAACAAATGTTGTAGTCCTTCTTTTGTAGGTGATGGTATACGATCTTTCCTACAAGACAAGTTAAATTGCATGATTAGAAAACATCTCATAGTTTTCAGAACAAATTCTTACACATAATGAAATATGTCATACAGTCATGCATTTAATTTAGCCAATGCTTTAATACAACATTTATCCATATCCCGTAACTTTCTAGATGCCTTCCAATCTCTACCAGAACATTGTTAAGAGTGTGCACAACTCCCAACATGTCAGCAAAGAGGTTTCATTCTAGATAGGTAGCAATGGAATGTTGTATAGTGCCATAGGCCACTTACCCATTACATGCATATTAGTAGTATACTGTTCATTAATGCAATTATTTTAATATGCATAATACACAACCTAAGTCTAGGAACATAAGTATATACATCTTTGAACAGTATTATTTAAACAATCAAATATACAAGAAATGACAATTCAAATACTCATCTTTGTTTGTTTGATGGGTGGACTCCCTCTTAATCTTTGTTTCCTTGTAGGAACTACTGGAGTGTGCTCCCTCTTGATATTTGCTCCCTGGATTACCTGTCCTTGAACTTATATCCATCCTCGATCACTATGCATGCTTACTAGTATCATCATTGTGTTATCCTCAAGATCTCATACATAATCATACATTTATTAGTATAATCTTAATACTATCAAAACACAATAATCTTAAGCATGTATAGTCATGATTATTTCAAACACAGAAAATAAGCATTAGTATTCAAGGTTTATATAGGACTTTTCTGGTTAGTCATATCATTAATCAAACTTGTAACTTCATGAGTAATCATTATCAATCATATCAAAGTATAAGATCCTTACATAGGGCAGGATTCTAACTTGATATAGGAAAAACATACCTCGTCATCATATTTGCTAGTTATGTCTAGCAATGTTTTCTTGTTCTCTTCAATGACCTGCATAACCCATAATTTAACCATTGTAGAACCAAATTATACATACATCTATGTGATCCATGACGATGGATGAGTCTTTGTCTTCATGTCACCATGGTCTTGATCTAGGACTTGATTTGTACCTTCATGTTAGCGGATAACATTCTCCTCATACAACACCACAGTGCATTACTGTCAGATTGCTTGTAGTAGTAGTTGTTGTTGTTCCTTTTGTTCTTAGGACAATCTGAGGAAAAGTGTCCTCTTCTTGATATGTGCCATGAGAGCTTGATCTTCATTCCCCATATTTTCTTCTCGAGCTACAATCTGAGCTTCTTCCTGAGAGCATTCTTCTGACAAGCTACCGAATGAGATAAGTTTCTTCCTAGCACAAATTCCTTGGATGAAGGAATTCCATGATCTAGGAAGGCCATTAAGAGTGGTCATTACCACTTCTTCATTCTCTATATCTTCTCCCACAGCTTCAATTTGTTCTTTTATCTGGGAGACCCTTGAGAAATAAGACTACATGGACTCCACATTCTGGCTCTTGATATTCTTCAATTGATTCCTCAAGGTCATCTTCTGATTTATATTCTTCCCTTCAAATAGCTTGGTCAAGGAATCAAACATCTCCTTAGGTGTCTTCAGAGATGACACATGTGGCATGAAATGGTCTTTGATAGAATAAGCAATGATCCTCTTAGCCTTGACCAAGTTCCTCTTGTGTAAGGCCTTAGTCTCTTCTCCCCTTGGGACAAGAAGACCTTCACTTATGTAGGTGTCCAACTCACTCTCTTCTAGAATTAACCCAATCCTATACTTCCATGCTCGGAAGTTATCATCCCCTTCAATATTATCCTCAAGCTTGGTGTGGTGAGAAATTCAAATGAAATAGAAAAGATTTAGGTCTTACCACTTGATTTACAAAAATCTGAACCTGGAGTTGGATTAAGGTTTGTTAGAGAAACCCTAAAAATTCAAACTTTGAATTTCAAACTTATGAAAATATAGAAAGATACACCTTGATGAGCTGATCAAGCTGGTATACTCAGAATTTGAAGACTCCAAAGTTTCACCCCTCAAATTTGCTTTTCAAACTTTCGGATTCACTAGAAAGGACCTTGAATTAGGGTTTGAATTTCCCAGAGCTTCATCCATCCAAAAAGTTCGATCTTGATCTCTAAAATTCGATTTTTCAGAGGAGCTTCCAGCCATGGTCTTAGATTTCAGAAATTCCAACTTTTGTAGAAGCCCTAATTTCGAGCTTCACTAGACAGGACCCCAAACTAGGGTTTGATTTTCCAGGAGCTTCACCCAACCAAAAATTTCGATCCAAAGCTCTAAACTTCAATTTTTCAGAGGCGCTTCTAGCCATGGTCTCAGATTTCAGAAATGCTTATTTTTGTGGAAACCCTAATTTTTAGGGCCAAAAATGAAAGTGGCCAGAATTGAATACTGATTGGACAGAAAGATGTGCCTTGCTGAGGAGAGTCAATCTACCCTACTGCCTTTCCAAAATCTGTGGAGAGAAACCCAAAAATAAGAAGCCCTAGCTTTCGCAACTGCACAGTGTCTTCTCCTTAGGTTAGCTTTGATACCATGTTAATTTTTGAGCATTAATTCAACATACTCTAGGATCTTTACTGAGAGAATAACATGTACAACATATCAAGCATATCAATCACAACAAGCAATCACATGAGACAATAGACACATAGAGTTTCCTTGGGGAAAACCATAAAGGTGAAAAACTCCAATAACTTCCTCAGAGATAGATAGAGCAATGATAAAAAACCCAAGCATAAGAGATAGTCTCCTAGCAGCATCTTCTCCCCCTCCACTAGTGCTCCACTCTCCAATGAGAGTATGAGTGAGAAAGTGAATGATCAAATAGAGTGCCTCCCGCACTCTATTTATACTTGACTTAACTTGCCTAATAACCTTTACTAGGTCAGCCTTAACTTAACCACATAACATAATTCTGACAGGGCTGACCCCCAATAGGGTGGTCTAATAACCCTTTTACCCACATGACTCATACAGGGCCGACCCCATCAAGGTGGCCTAATAACCCATCAAGTATAAGTTATGACACATACAATATAAATGATGACACTTCCATGTAGAGGAATAATAACATCTCTATAGGAATACAAACACTTTTGTATAGAGGAATAATAACATCTCTATAGGAATACAATATACATAGGTGAAATACATTCCGAAGTTAGAATTACATCAACAAAATTCATGGTCATCTTGTTGTAAATCCCATTGTTCAAATGTGTATCCATGCCCAATAATTATGTTTTTGTTGTTTGTGTAAGAGTATGTTGATGTATATGTAACTTCGGAATGTATTTCATCTATGTATTTCATATATATTTATTGTACCCTTATCAGAGATGTGTTATTCCTCTATAAGGAAGTGTCGTCATGTGGATTGACACGTGTCGCAAGTGAGTGTACTTACCGATGGGTTATTAGACCACCATGTGTGGGGTCAGCTCTAAAAATATATATTATATTGTGGATGTATCTAGATAGACAAGTCGGCCCCATAAGGTCACTGGGCAAATAGGTTAAGTATAAATAGAGATTGGGAGATCTGTATTTGGATCATTCGGAAAGACACACTTCTCTCACTCAGAAAGTGGCGCACTAGTGAGGAGGAGGATCATCTACTCTAGGAGACTATCTCAAGTGTATTTTGGTTGTACTTTGGTTGAGCCATTGCTCTCTCTATCTCTGAGGAAGTTGTGGGGTTTTTCACCTTAGGGTTTTCCCCACAAAAATTCTGTGTCTCTTGTCTCTCATGCTTTTGATTCTTGTGATGCTTGTCATGGTTATTGTGATTGTTATGCATTGATATACTGTATATGTTATTCTCTTAGTAAATATCCAAGAGTATTGTGAATTAATGCTCAAATTTTAACATGGTATCAGAGCTAACCTGAGAAGAAGACATTTTGCAGTGACGGAAACTTGAGTTTCTTGTTTATTGGGTTTTTCTCCACAGTTTTTGGAAAAGCAATATAGTAGATTGACTCTACTCATCAAGGAGAATCTATCTGTCCAATCAGAATTCAATTCTGAGCATTTTTAGATTTGGCCCTAAACATTAGGGTTTCCACAAAAATAGGAATTTCTGAAATCTGAAGCCATAGCTGGAAGCTCCTTGCAAAAATCGAAGTTTAGAGCTTTAGATCGAGAGTTTTGGCTGGGTAGATCTCTTGGAAACTCAAACCCTAATTGAGGGCTCTCCCCAATGAACCCGAGAGGACAAAAAGGCAAATCTGAAGGGTAAAGCTTTGCTGATCTCAAATTCTGAATACACCAGGCTGATCAGCTCATCAAGGCACATCTTTCTATCCTTTCAGAAAGTTGAAATTCACATTTTGAATTTTTAGGGTTTTTTCGACAAACCCTAATCCGGGACGAGATCCAGTTTTCAGCATTTCAAGTGGTAAGACCTAAATCTTTTCTATTTCATTTGAAGTACTCTTTAAGATGTCTCACCACACCAAGCTTGAGGATAAGCTTGAAGGGGATGATAACTTCCGAGCTTGGAAGTATAGGATTTGGTTAATCCTGGAAGAGAATGAGTTGGACTCATATATAAAAGAAGATATCCCTATCCCAGAGAATGAAGAGGCTAAGGTATTGCATAAGAAGAACTTGGTCAAGGAAAAGAGAATCATTACTGATTCTATCAAAGACCATCTCATACCCCATGTGTCTTCTCTAAAGACACCCAAGGCTATGTTTGACTCTTTGACCAAACTATTTGAAGGAAAGAACATAAATCGGAAGATGACCCTGTGGAATCAATTGAAAGGGGTCAAGATGTAGAATGGAGAAACCATTCAATCCTATTTCTCCAAGGTCTCTCAGATCAAGAAACACCTTGAAGCTGTAGATGAAATGGTGGAGAATGGTGAAATTGTTATGACTACATTGAATGGCCTACCTAGGTCATGGGACTCTTTTATCCAGGGGATCTGTGCCAGAAAGAAGTTAATCTCCTTCAACAAATTATCGGTGGAATGTTCTCAAGAAAAAGCAAGGATTGTGGCAAGAGAAGAGAAGATGGGAAATGAAGATCAAGCTCTCATAGCTCACACTAAGAAGGGCAAGTTCAAGAGGGAGCCATCCCATCACAAGAAGAAATATTCTCATCATTTTCACAAAGACAAGAAAGATCTAAGGTGTTTCACTTGTAATGAGAAGGGTCACTTTGCTTCAGAATGTCCCAAGAACAAAAGGGACAAACACAACAAAAACAACTCCAACAAGAAGAAGAAGGGTAACAAAAGAGGTACCATGCTCATGCTGCCGAAGATGATGAACCTCCAAAGAAGAAGGCTAGGGTAGAAAGTGATGATAGTAATGATGACTCATCAAGTGAAGAAGAGTATGTTCTAATCTCTGCTCTCACAGGTACTATCTCCCATGGTTGTAATGATTGGTTAATTGAGAGTGGGGCTTCCAAACACATGACTGGGTTTAAAGAATCCTTTGTAAATCTATCTGAACATGAATCACCCCATAAAGTGAAACTTGGGGATGATTATGAATAGCCCATTAAAGGAAGTGGTGAAGCCTCCTACAACCTAGATTTTGGAAAATCTTTGAAGATGAAAGAAGTCCTTTATGTACCTGGGCTCAAGAAGAACTTACTTTCCATCTCTGCATTGGATACAAAAGGTATGAGGGTTGCATTTGTGGATGGCCAAGTCCTAATGTGGCCAAAGGGAAAGACCATAGATGATGCAGTTGTGATTGGAGAGCAAGAGGGAGGTTTGTATAAATTAAAAGGACAACCTGAACATGCCATGGTGCATGAATCCATGGAGCCAAGTGAACTTTGGCATAGAAGACTTGGTCATATGCACTATAGGACATTTCCAATTGCAAGCAAGGCTTTAGAGGGTCTTCCTGAAATCAAGACCAAACATGAAGGTGTTTGCAAAGGATGTGCAAAAGGTAAGAATATTAAAAAGGCTTTCCCAAGCAGTGAAAGCAAGGCAAAAGATATCCTGGAAATCATCCACTCATATGTATGTGGTCCTATGTCATCCAGTTCTCTAAGTGGGTATGTTTACTATGTCTCATTTATTGATGACTTCTCCAGGAAGACTTGGGTATACTTCTTGAAAAACAAAGATGAGGTGTTTGATAAGTTCAAGGAATTCAAAACCTTGATGGAGAATCAAACTGACAAAAATATCAAAACATTCAGATCCGACAATGGTGGAGAATTCACCTCAGGTGACTTCAAGAAGCTTTGCAGTGATTCAGGGATTAAGAGGGAGTTGACTGCTCCTTATAATCCTCAACAGAATGGAGTTGCAGAAAGGAAGAACAGAACAATCATGGAAGCAGCAAGGGCAATGTTGCATGACCAAGATCTACCTATGCATCTATGGGAAGAATCAACTAGAACAACTGTATATGTGTAGAACAGAACACCCCACAAGATATTGGACAACAAGACACCAGAAGAGGTCTTTTCTGGTAAGAAACCTGAAGTCAGCCATCTCAGAATATTTGGTTGTCTAGTATACACTCATGTCCCAAAGGAAAAGAGGACCAAACTAGATCCTTCAGGAAAGAAGGGTATCTTTGTGGGTTACAGTGAAAGCTCGAAGGCTTATAGAAAATAGTTTCCAAGGTTCAAGAAGATTGATGTCAACAGGGATGTAACATTTGATGAAAACTTAGCATTCATCAAATCAAGGAAGGCACCTATCGAAGTTTATGAAGAACCTAACGAAACTAGATTTCAAGACACTACCATGACTGAAGCAATTCCAGAAGTTGTTCGTGAGTTTGAAGATCCGCAAGAACCTGTAGATCCACCCCGTGAGAATAACTCTCAGAAGAGGAAACCTACATGGGCTAGAGAGCTCATTCAAGATGCAGAAAGATTTGGCATTCTAGAAGAAGAACATAGAGCAAAGAAGAGAACCGGATCACATACCAGCTATGTTGCTTTACTTTGTGACATTATGAACAAAGAACCTTCCAGTTATGAAGAAGCAGCGGAAAAGAAAGAATGGAAGGATGTCGTGGTTGAAGAATACCAATCAATAATGAAGAATGATGTTTGGGATGTTGTCCCAAGACCTAAAGAGAAGTCTATTGTGACTTCCAAATGGATGTACAAAATCAAGCATGCTACAGATGGTAGTGTAGAGAAATACAAAGCAAGATTCGTAGCTCGTGGCTTCTCTCAGAAAGAGGGAATAGATTATGAGGAAACGTTTGCACCTGTAGCCAGGTATACTTCCATTAGAACAGTACTTGCCCTGGCTGTAGCAATGAAATAGAAAATACACCAGATGGATGTCAAGACTAATTTCTTGAATGGTGTAGTTGAAGAGGAAGTATACGTGGAGCAGCCACTCAGTTTTGAAATACATGACAGGGAGTCATATGTGTGCAGATTGAAGAAAGCCTTGTATGGCTTGAAGCAAGCTCCCAGAACTTGGTATGGTAGGATGGACAGTTTCCTATCTAGCTTGGGCTTTACCAAGAGTAAAGCGGATTCCAACCTCTACTACAAGGTTGAGGAAGGGAATCCAGTGATTCTACTCCTATATGTGGATGAATTATTTGAAATAGGAGATGACATATTGATTGCAGATACTAAGAGGAAGCTTGCTGCTGAGTTCGATATGAAAGATTTGGGAATGATGCATTATTTGCTAGGTATGGAGGTGTGGCAGAATTCAGGTGGGATCTTCCTTGGTCAAGGGAAGTAGACAGTAGATATCTTGAAGAGATTTGGGATGATGGATTGCAAGGCCATGGCCACACCCATGGCATCGAATCTAAAGATTCTATGTGATGCTTCATCTGAGCCGATTGATGTCTCTATGTATCGTCAGATGATTGGGTTCTTGATGTACCTGACGAACACGAGACCAGATATTTGCTTTGTAATGAACACATTGAGCCAGTTCCTGATGGATCCGAGGAGTGTTCATCTGGTTGCTGTAAAGCATGTTCTGAGGTACCTGAAGGGTACAGTGGATTATGGGCTCAAGTATGAAGCGAATCAAAAGTTTAACCTGCAGGGTTATGTTGATTCAGATTGGGCTGGCAGTGCTGCAGATAGGAAGAGCACATCTGGGTGCTGCTTCAGTATGGGATCAGGTGTGATCTCTTGGTTCAGCAGAAAGCAGTCCTACGTAGCACTGAGTACAGCTGAGGCAGAGTATGTTGCAGCCTGTTCAGCTAGTTGTGAGGCAGTATGGCTACGGAAGCTATTGTCTGAGTTATTTGATCTCCCATTGGATGCTACTGGTATATTCTGCGATAACCAGAGTTGTGTGAAGCTATCTGAGAACCCAGTGTTTCATGACAGGTCAAAACATATAGAGATCAAATATCACTATATCAGGGATATGGTGCAGATAGGAGCCATGAAGGTCCTGTATGTTGCGACGAACGAGCAGATTGCAGATGTGCTGATGAAGCCACTAGCCAGGGTGAAGTTTGAGTACTTCAGGGAGAGGCTTGTTGTTCTTCATATCGACAACACTTCAAGGAAGAAGTGATGGACACATTTGCTGAAGCCATTCCAAGCATGTTGGAAGGAGGATCCTTCACATGGTTGTGGATGTAAGCGCTGGATGATGAGTATCAGGATGATGCTCTAGTTACTACTCTGTATATGCATCATGTTGGATGTTGGATATGATCAGTTGGATCATTTATATGTGTATGTATGTACGCATCGTGTTGATGCTGGATATGATCAGTTGGATCATTTATATTTGTATGTATGTACGCATCGTGTTTATGCTGGATATGATTAGTTGGATCATTTATATTTGTATGTATGTACGCATTGTGTTGATGCTGGATATGATCAGTTGGATCATTTATATTTGTATGTATGTATGCATCGTGTTGATGCTGGATATGATCGGTTGGATCATTTGTATGTATTTGTATATGCATCATGTTGGATGCTTGGACCGTGTATCTGTATTAGGTGGATACATTGTATGATCAGGTAGATCATGTATGTTGATATGTATCATGTATTTGTATTTGTATCAGGTGGATACACTGTATGATCAGGTGGATCATGTATGATGATATGTATCAGGTAGATACTTGGTGTGCATTAGGTGGATGCATTGTATGATCAGGTTGATCATGATGATGAGCTTCAGGATGTTGCTCTAGATGATATGTACCAGGATGGTCCAAGTGATGATGATTAGTATGATCATGGGCATCAGGATGATGCCTCGTGCGATGATGATCCGTTGGATCATGAGTATCAGATTGATACTTGGAGGTCAGAGATGATATGTGATAGGTTGTGCAAATAGCATGTAATCAGTCCTGGGAGATCTTGTCGGTCATGCTGCAGCACATAAATGTTCCTGGGGTACTCTTTCCGGTATTTCTATGTAGTATGTAATCAATCCTCAGATATCCGATAGGTTGAGCTGTGTGCTCGTAATCAGTCCTGGGATGAGGTATTACTACGGAGACATGTAATCAGTCCTGGAGATCTGAGACGTTGAGCTGTGTGCTCGTAATTAGTCCTGGGATGCTCTTTAGAGATCTTGTCGGTCGTGTTGCGGCACATAAATGTTCCCGGGATGCTGTTAAAAGGTTTTGTCTATCCACATGTAATCAGTCCTGGAGATCAGAGAGGTTGAGCTGTGTGCTTGTAATAAGTCCTGGGATGCTCTTTAGAGATCCTGTCGGTTGTGTTGTGGCACATAAATGTTCCTGGGATGATCTTTAAAGGTATTGTCGAGGAGATGCATGTAATAAGTCCTGGGAGATCTTGTCGGTCATGCTTAGGCACATAAATGTTCCTGGGATACTCTTTTCGGTATTGCATCCACACATAAAATTAGTCCTGAGAGGCCACCTCTATCAGACCATTTACACAGATGATGAAGACCTGCAGGTGGTGGGCCTACATCCAGTATGAAAAAGGACTAGCTCTGTAGAACTTCCTATGATGAGTAGAGTCAGAGATTGGTTGATATAATAGCAGCAGTGACGATAATGATGACGATGATCCTGAGAAGAAGAATTGTCTAGAAGAACTATGTCGAGAAATACCTTCCTAGTTAAGAGGGAGTTTTGATGTATATGTAACTTCGGAATGTATTTCATATATATTTATTGTACCCTTATGAGAGACGTGTTATTCCTCTATAAGGAAGTGTCGTCATGTGGATTGACAAGTGTCACAAGTGTGTGTACTTGCCGATGGGTTATTAGACCACCATGTGTGGGGTCGGCCCTAAAATATATATATTATATTGTGGATGTATCTAGATAGACAAGTCGGCCCCATAAGGCCACTGGGCAAACAGGCTAAGTATAAATAGAGATCGGGATATCTCTATTTGGATCATTTGGAAACACACACTTCTCTCACTCAGAAAGTGGCGCACTAGTGAGGAGGAGGATCATCTACTCTAGGAGACTATCTCAAGTGTATTTTGGTTGTACTTTGGTTGAGCCATTGCTCTCTCTATATCTGAGGAAGTTGTGGGGTTTTTCACCTTAGGGTTTTCCCCACGGAAACTCTGTGTCTCTTGTCTCGCATTCTTTTGATTCTTGTGATGCTTGTCATGGTTATTGTGATTGTTATGCATTGATATACTGTATATGTTATTCTCTCAGTAAATATCCAAGAGTATTGTGAATTAATGCTCAAATTTTAACAGAGTATGCTGGGATATGGGTTATGGGTATCCATTGCTTTGGCTTGAGCTTGAGTGCAAGCATCCAGAAATGAAGAGGGTTCCAATCTAGCTTGATAAACCCAACTGTGGACTGGATTGGCTTAGACGAAATGATTATTTGGCTGTGCCTGAGCTTGAATGTCCCCTTTTCCTTGTAGAAATCATGCCCAGCTCGGGGGTGGTCTCTGAGTGCTGAAAGAATACAGGCTGGGAAGAGACCTATGGTTGGGTGGAACGTTGCAGCAACATAGCTAGTTTCTTGGGACAATCTCACAATAAAGAGAAGTGATTTTCTATCTATGTGTTTTGGCTACGCAATGTTTTAAATTGATGACTATTTTTGATATGCTGAATGCATATGAAATATGTGTGGATGATGCTTTTATTCCGCTGCGCATGTTTGCTTGATTTGCATCTCAACACATTTATTTTAATTGTATGAATCTAATGAATAGGATGAATTAATGTGAAAGCCCCAGAGATTGGAATCATGTTCCCTTCCTCGAATTGGATCCATGGGAGGGGACGTTACAGAACCATGAATAACCATAGTCAACAATGGTCAACCATAATAAACCATATTCAACCCTGAATAACCATGGTTAACTATAGTCAACCATATTCAACTAAGGTCATTCATAGTTGGCTAATAATAGTCAACAATATTCAACCAAAGGGTCTACCATAGTCAGCCAAATGGTCAACCATAGTCAAGCATGGTCATCCATCATTCACCATAGTCAACCATGAATAACCATAGTCAACAGTGGTCAGCCATAATAAACCATGTTCAACTCTAAATAACCATGGATTGAAGTCAACCACGGTTTAAATTCAATAATGGATTGAAGGCATTAATGTTAATTTTTATAACGGGATGAATTCAACCATGGTACAAAATCAACTTTGGATTGAAGCCAACCTTGTATTTAAGTCAACCATGGATTAAAGTCTACCTTGACTTGAAGCCACTCTATGATTGAAGTCAATCTTGGATTGAAGTGAACCTTTTAGACAAACTTGGATTGAGATCAAGCTTGAAGTAAGCCTTGTATTGAAGTTACCCATGGATTGAAGTTACCCATACATAGTCAACCATTGGCAACCATGATCAACCATAGTAACCCATTAACAACCATGGTTAACCATAGTCAACCATGGTGAACCATTATTGACTATACTAAACCATGAGCAACTATTGTCAACCATGGTCAACCATGAATAACCATGGTCGACTATAATCCACTATGGTCAACCATGAAAAACCATGGTGAACCATGAACAACCATACCTTGGCATTAACAACCATGGTTAACCAACTATGGTCAACCATAGTCAACCATATTCAACTAAGGTCAATCATAGTTGGCTAATAATAGTAAAAAATATTCAACCAAATGGTCTTTCATTGTCAGCCCTAGGGTCAACCATAGTCAAGCATGGTCATCCATTATTCACCATAGTCAACCATGAATAACCATAGTCAATAATGGTCAACCAGAATAAACTATGTTAAACCTTGAATAACCATGGTTAACCATAGCCAACCATGGACCATCGTGTTCAACCATGAACAACCATAGTAAACCACGAATAACCATGGTTACCCAACTAAATTAATTAATTAAATTATTTAAATTAATTAATTAAATAAATAGATAATTAATTAAATTTAAATTTAATTAAATTAATTTAATTTAAATTAATTAATTAATTTAATTAATTAATTAATTTAATTTAATTAGTTAATTTAATTTAGTTTAATTAATTATTTTAATTTATTTTATTTAATTAAATTAAATTAATTAATTTAATTTAGTTAATTAAGTAATTTAATTAATTAATTAATTTTATTTAATTATTTAAATTTAACTTAACTTAATTTAATTAAATGAAATTAAAATTTAATTTATTTAAATTTAATTAAATTAAATTTTAATATGTTTTAATATTTTTATTTAATTTAATTTTTAATATGCGTTAATTTAATTTAATATGTTTAATATTTTTATTTAATTTAAATTAATTTAATATTAATTTAATTTAATTTAATTTAATTTTTAATATGTTTTAATGTTTTTAATTTAATTTAAATTTAATTTTTAATATGTTTTAATATTTTTTAACTTAATATGTATTTCTTTTCATTTTTATTTCCAAATAACATTTTTATTAATTTTTTAATTTAGCTATTTATTAGCTGGGCACGCTGTCGACTAGCAACAACCACATTTTTAAATGTGGTTGATATTTGTTGATCAATGAATATTAACCACTTTTAAATGTGTGGTCATGGTTGATATACGTCGATCGACAAATATCAATCACATTTAAAACTGTGGTTGTTGCTAGTGTAATTTGCATGTAAATGGGAATATGGATGTAAGACCTGGTAAGGAATGCATACCCCTGGTAACTCATCGGTAAAGTTGGGAGATAGACCTAGGTGATAGGAGGTGTATGTGAGATCCCCAATTCAATATTAAAGGGGGGATTGTTAGGGTTAACCTTGACTAGGGAATGAATTAAACATAGTTTAGGTATCAAGTGGTTTTGGGGACATGATTTCTTGTAACTCATGGTATTGTCCCACGGTATTGCATGTAAATGATCCTCAAGTCAAGATTAAAGGGGGCATTGTTAGGGTTAACCTTGACTAGGGAATGCATTAAACATAGTTTAGGTTTCAAGTGGTTTTGGAGACATGATTTCTTGTAACTCATGGTATTGCCCCACGGTATTGCATGTAAATAATCATTTATAAGTCTTGAGGAGGCTCCACTATAAAGTGGCCTGAAGGTGAGCGAGTGAGATCACTTGGCCCGATTGGTAGGTTTTGGCCTAAGGTAATGAAGATCTTCATTGGTTGGTTTTTCCCCTCATGGGGTTTTCTAGGATAACCTATGTGTCTATGTGTCTATTGTTTGTAATTGTTAATTTTCCTCTTGCTAATCATTTATTATGCACATACATCCAAGATCGTGCATGAACATTAGGAACACATTCAATTCTCCTCTATTGATCATGTTGAAGGTCCCAAGGCCATAAGACCTAGAAACATAGTGACATGGATACCCTTTCGAATTCATGTGTGGTGCTTCAGGGATTTTTTCATGGCTGTGGATGCCTCGACAATATTTTTAGGAATAAAGGAATGGTCCATTGATCATGTCAAAGGCCATAAGGCCACCAGACCTAGATACATAGTGGAATTGATACCCTTATAAATTCATGGATAGTGCTTTGAGGAATTATTCATGGATTTGGATTCCTCAAGAATTTCTTTAGGGCCAAAGGTATGGTATTATTCCTTGGAATGTCGTTCCTAGGGCCCTAAGACACATACATACTACTCAAAACTACCTAATGGCATCAATATCCTCAATCATATGACAATGATACTCTTAGGAGGCCATGTGTGTTTGGTGGAGGAAACCTTAATAGGAATTGATGGATAGAATATTCCTTTCAGGATCATGGTTCAGGCTTCCTGCATTGACCATGTAAAATTCCCCAAAGCCACAAGACCTAAATACAGAGCACCATGGATACCCCTAGGAAGTCATGTGTGGTTCTTCAATGCATTGTTCATGGAACTGGATGTCTTAATGGTTTCTTTAGAGCGAAAAGCATGGGATTATTCCCTTGAACATCATTCCCAACTCCCTAAGAAACCTACAAAAGGATCTTAATTTCCTCTTATGACTCCATTCAAGGTCTTGAGACCCATCCCATTACGAAAAAAGTCTTGATTGTTCGCATATCCATCTTTTATACCAAAGATCCACTTTAAAGGATGTATGTTATGGTTCATGGCCTGATCATTGCCCATTACCTCTAGAATATTATATTAGGGTATAAGTCCATTGATTTATTCTCCAAGTACTGTCCAAGACCAATCCCCAATGCACAAAATCACATAACTTTGCCCATATCTCACATTAAGGACAATGATGTACTATACCGTGCATGTCTTTTGGTATGAGGACTTGTTTATGGTCTTTGGTCCCCAGAAACTTCATATAGGGCTTAAAGGACTTATTTTACTCCCACACCCATTGTTAAGGCCTTGAAACCATTCACACCATCCAAGGAAATATATGAGCCATCATACTCATCTTGGAAGAAAAACATCCCCTTTAAAGGTCTTGTGTGATGGTTTGAGTCTTTTTTCATGGCGTAAGATCCCTCGAGAATCATTGAGAGCCTAATTACCTTTTTTCCCTACCATTACAATATCCATGTTCCTAAAAACTATCCATCATTTAAAAATCCTCATAAGAGCACCCAAATACCATTGAACACCTAATATCATTATTAGAGGGACTATGTAGTGGTTTGAGGTATCATTCATGACCTAAACATTTATTTTATATTTTTTTAAATAATTTTTTTTTTTGTATACACATAAATTATTAATGATGTAATCATGTAGATCTCTTCAATACCTTTCCAGTAAACTAAAGAAATCCAAAAAATAATGCCTGGATAGGAAGTTATGGCCAAAATACTAAAGCATTTTTTTAATTATAAAAGTGTGTGCAGTTTTAGAGCTCATGTGATTTTAGAGCGCATGCACTTCTAATGTGCATGTGTGATTTTTTAAATTTATTTTTTTAGGCAGGAGAATTACTTGTTTGATGCCTAGGTTGGTTCATATTTAGGTTCGGGATGACAAACCTGGTGCTTCAGAGTGAAAATTCATGAAAACTTCTTATTTTTAGAATATGTCTCTATATCTTTATTTTTGTCATTATTTTTCTATAGGCTAGACAAAGCTGTTGTTAATGAAACTACAAACACATATAGAGTTGACTGTGTAAATTACAATATATATATATATATATATATATATATATATAACAGTAATAATAATATTGTTTACTATTTTTAATATATTTTTTGCTTGACATAAAACTTTTTTCTATAACTTTCTTTTGTCTTAAGCATTTTTTACGAAAATTATATGGTGCACTAGAACACACTGAGACCTATGATGTAAAAAAAAATTGTTTGATAACAAAAGGCCTTATCATTTTGAATGATAGAATGACTTTCGTAATTAAAAAACTATAAAATTAAGAATATAAATTTTGAAAAAATAGCCATGCTCTAGATCAATGTGTTCTCTAAATCTCTACAAATTTTTGTATAAAAATTCCATCATTTATGTACTACAAGGTTGCACTAACAAACACATATACACTATATTTCGCATCAAACTTAACATACCAATATTCGGAAAACACAAATTTAACCTAGATATACAAAATTTCTATATTTGGAACACTAATTCATTTTTCTACATCTCACCTTTTTACACCATATTCAAATTCATTGTGGAAGTATCTCGAATTATCCCTCCAAGTTAACATATTATTGTTTTTCCAAGTTTACATTTCCAATAACATGTGATGAGAGACTAGCATTAGCTTCCACCATCCTTGGAGTCCTGCCCACATAAAGCATGTAAATTTTATTATAGCATTAATTTTAGAAAAAAATATAAAAAATTAAACAAATACAAGAAATCAAAATGAGCTAGGATTTTAGAGGAGGTTATACACTAGGTGTAGGTGCCTTACCACGATTATTTTGCCAAAATATTTAAATAATATTATTTACAGCATAACATAAACTAAATTTTGTAGACAAGGAAAAACTTCATCAGTTTGATATGTAAATAATTTTATTTTTTTACCCCAGTGATTGTAGGGTTTGACACTTCTAATATTCGATTCAAATGATAATCTATTGGAAACTCCTCTCCTAGTGCTATTGTTTTTACCACACATACCACTACACGGTTTCCTTCACATGCCTCAAAGTCACAATTGGGAGTCTTTCTAGTTGTCCTTGGTTGTGTAGTATTTATAAACCATGATATAAACCATGTGTACTATTTGTAAACCATGATTTCCAAAAATTTTTTTCCTTCCATCAATGTATATAGTTCCTTCTTCATTTCAGCTGGAATCTTTTATTTGAAAAAGTTTGCAAAAAATACCTATCTATGCATGCTTTTCATAAATTGGAAAATCCTAATACAAACTCCATAGTCATAACATGGCTCGACATATTCCATCAATTTAGTTACCGTGCCATCTTTGACCTTTATACCATCCATTGAAAATATCCTGTGACTATGTATAGATGATGGAGCAATGCGATATATTATTTCATTGATCATAAGATATTACCACCCCCCAAATGTAACCTAAATAAGAAATTGATTAAAAATTAATGAAAAGTTAATTAACACCACTAATCAAGTATTTAGTAAAACCCTTATTTCCCCTAAAAAAAATTTGGCTGCACAAGAAACAATGTGGAGTTTGGCACATGATACGATGTGGGGTTAATTCAAAATTTTTGAAACCGGATATCAATGGAAAAATCCCTCCAATTTCATATTTTTTTAATTGCCCCAAAATATCCAATTTACCAAGACATAAAATATGTTTTGAAACCAAATATGCGTCTGTATTGAATCTACCCTGCTTGAACAAAATCCATGCACCTGTCAACACACTCAGTTTATGATCAAACCAAACAGGACTGTGTTGAAACCATCTGAAGAAAATTTATGCTATCGTGATCGATTGGTAAGAGTATGTTTTTTCCAGTTTTTTATGCCCTAGCTTGTATATTTTCAAAGATGTTTTTTTTCAAATCCTATGATAAGTAAAGAGGAACATTCTATTGCTTACATAATATGCCTTGCAGAGGAACTCTCTATTTCTTAAAAAAAATTACTTATTTTGTTTTATATATTACCCTGATCAAAATATTCGAACTCATGCCTTGTTTTAGATCTAACCCTTCTCGAACCATCAATGAACCAACTCTCTGATCAAACCAAATCGTACCGCGTTGATATCCTCTGAGAAAAATTGATTGTGTGGTGATATGACTGGTAAGTATTTTTGTTTTTCAGTTTTTTTGTGCTTAAATTTTTTTGCATTCTTACCTTGCTTGAACAAAATATACGAACCCATCAACAGGTCCGTGATCAAACCAAAATTGACTGCATTGAAATCTGATGAAAAAATTGATGGTTTAGTGACCGATTGACAATACTTTTTTTTACTTTTTTTGTTGATCGACTAGTGTAGTGATGGACTTCTTATCGTCCAATTGATTAAACCCATCAACTATCTGATCAAACCAAATCGAACTGCGTTGAAATACTTTGAGCAAAATCGATGGTGTAGTGATACGACTGGTGAGAATATTTTTGTTCGTTTTTTATGCTTAAAATAATTTACATTCTTACCATGCAATTTTTTTATTTAATCAGTCTAGAAAATTATTTATCAGATACTGTATATGTAGAGTAATTAAATTCACCCTTTATTATTTGATGCAGATATCAGTTTGGACCATGTGGGTGCGAATCTAAAATCTTGGTTGGAAGGGGAAAAGAAATCGAAGGTTTTTACCAAAGGTTAGAATTTATATAGTTTTAATATTATGACTTTATAAATACTCTATTTTTTCACTCTTGCTTTCCAATTAAGAGATCACGTGTAACCTGTGTAGGCCAGTTTGGCTCCTTGTCATGATTGCAGAATTTAACTTCTTATAAATTTGATCATGTTCAATACAAATCCTTATCCATTGCCACATAAAGAAAGAAATTCATTGCCTCCAAAGGTTGTGGAAGAATCTTTTCGAATACTTGCTGAAGAGGATGTCGAACAAGAAAAGAGACGGAAAATGAAGCAACAATTGTCTATATAGCGACAAAAGTCACGAAAATTATATAGACTTGCAAAAACTGATTGTTGGAGTGACGATGATGTATCCAGCAGTAATGATATTCAGAACCAACCTAATGATAGGGATATACCTTATCAACTCTGATGTCGTTCAACTCTGCAGTATGTTAAGGGAAAGGCTCCAAACTTTAATACAATTTTTGTTCTTAAAGGAGAAAATGGTTTAGAATAAATCATTATCTGCAAAGTTATAGATGAGTCACATACAATAAATGTAGAGTTGACAATGTTGGATCCTTGTGGTGATGATCCAATTCTTTATACTGATAGTACCAATGACACATGGACACATGCTATGGATGATGTTCTTCCTGTTCAAATGGTGTATGCATATGAAAGTGGCATGCTTACTTTGCAACATCCTTCAATTTATGAAATAAAATCACAATTATCTTCTAGTGGGCCAGATGAAAATCATAAAAAAAATCCCACTGCAGTCATCAAGCGAGGGTTTTATATGGGATCTTATTAAGATGTGACTCCCCTATTGACTCAAAAAGGTCATTTTGTGAAGATTATTGAAATAAATTCATTCAAATGGATGGGCTATTGGCGCACAACACAAATCTATTTGATTTTACCATAAAGGGAGGCATGTATGTCCATATTTATTATGAAAAATTGTCTGGAATGTCTGAAGATGAGTCATTGAAAATTACATATCTTGTAGAAGTGTTGGATTGTCTAGTAGATGTTTCAACTGGTGGAACATTTTGTTGGGTAAGAATATTTGAAAATCATGTAGATGTTTTTGGTAGAGGGCACTATATTTCTGAAGGTGTGAATTTGAATCCACATGAGGTGTTTTACACAAAACAAGCTTTGTTGATACCAATTGAAATAATTGATGGTGAGTATACATGTGTATCTTTTAATATAAATTCTTCAACTCATATGAAAAATTTATTTATAGTATCTAATGTTATATTATGTTGTGTTGTAGGCATTGTTGATGTTTTCTTTACAGTGATCTCTATTAAAAGGTGGGGCACTAGCAGTTGAAAAGGAGAATCTTTTTTTTGTTGGTTTATTGCTACGAATGATGATAAGCACACCAGTTTTAAACTTCTTGCAACAAAAGGTGACAATGAAGTTGTGACTGCTAGATTAGTCGTATCTATAGAATATGGAACACACAATGCATTTCCATCATATGTCAGAGTATTGCAGCCCAATCGAGTACATCATCACAATATTCACCTTTTTTCCTACAAAGTTTTCAATCACATAAGGTATCGACACATTATACATAATGAATCTTTTGTGGAAACTCCTTGTTCAGATGAAAGTTTCATTGTTGCTTTTGAACTAATTGCAATGCATTATGTACCTCCCGGGATTGTAAAGAATAATAATTCACTAGAGTTCAAAATAGAAGGCTATGAGAATCTTAAGGAGGCATTTTTCTATACATGGCTAACCTTTCCTGATAGATATCAACCAACTTCAGGCTCAAGTGATCAGAATCAACCCCTTGGTAAATGGAGAGTGGGACTAAAATTTAGATTTCATTGTTTGTATAATAGCCTAGAACCTCGTGTACAAGTACACTTTTCATGGGATTCACACCAATGGGACCCATTCCATCAGTGTTATGGATTAGCGATGAGGATTGGTGTACCCCATTTGGATTTGTAAACATTTTTCCTTTCATTAATAAATTTTTATACTGTTTGGTGTAATATGTATGGTGAATTATATTATTTGGTATATATGAATTATTTATTTCTTACATTAAATTGTTTTATATGTACATGCACTCTGGTTCTATAGTAGCTGCTCCAGGATTAGATGTGTTGACCATTTTGGACTTTCAGTCCACTGAAGAAGCTTGGGGTATTTTAATACAACAATTTACAGATTGTTGAATAATGTACTATATTTCAGCTTGAAATATAATAGGCTTATTTTTGACGAAAAAATGAGTGGTGTTTTACCTTTTTTATCCAAGGACTAAATTCAGATTATTTAATCTAACACAGAAATAAAAACATTCTTAATGTGCTAGTAAGAACATTACATAGTCAAATTGAATGATATGAGTTGAATATGATGTGTATTAATAGTCACCACTACACTATTCAATATTTTCAATTTTATCCTAAAAATTGCTATTGTGTAATCATACAGAAAATCAACCCTAAAAATAGGGTTCAATTTTTGGCCCGTTTGAGTGATTCAAATTGGAAAATGTGAGTATTATTATTCTCTGTTTTTTTACATTTTCGTATTTCCATTTCATATTTGCAAATACCAGGGAATTTGGCTGACTTATTTTCATTGACAACAATGTCTAAGTACTGAAAATATGGCTTAAGTGGCTTTGGGAAAATGACCGCCATTTCCTCATAGAGAGAGAGATAACTATTTGGAGGGCACCATCCTGTAGGCAGATGACTAATGCACCTGAATATAGTCTCAGTCTTGGAAAAAATTCTATGGTGAAGAATATATTGGCCTACCAAAACATCCACTCGACCTTTTTTCCACTTAAAACTAGCCTAAATGGCTCTAGGAAAATGCCCACCAGTTCTCACGAGTGAGGAATTAATTTTTTCTGACAACATAAGATTTCAGGTGGAGGATTTACACACTTGACCATTGAATCATTTGTGATAAAAGGTCTATGGACAAGAAGAGAATGGACTACCAAAACAACCAATCAACCTTTTTTTCACCCTCCCATATTATGCCCCCCTTTGGAAAAAATGGCTAAGTACTGAAAATATGGCTCAAGTGGCTTTGGGAAAATGACTTCCATTTCCTCACAAAAAGAGAGATAACTATTTGGAGGGAACCATCTAGTAGGTTGATGACTAATGCACCTAAATATAGACTCAGTCTTGGAAAAAAGTCTTTGGTCAAGAATATATTAGCCTACCAAAACAACCTCTCAGCCTTTTTTGCGCTTAAAATTGGCCTAAATGGCCTTAGGAAAATGCCCACTAGTTCTCACCGGTGAGGGATTAAATTTATCTGACAACATAAGCTTTCAGGTGGAGGATTTACACACTTGACCATTTAATACTTCTCGATAAAAGGGTCTATGGCCAACCTCTTTTGCACCATTCTAGAAAATGCTCACCATGGGAAAAAATGGCTAAGTCCCGAAAATATGGCTCAAGTGGCTTTGGGAAAATGACTTCCATTTCCTCACAGAGAGTGAGATAACTATTTGGAGGGAACCATCCTATAGGTGGATGACAAATGCACCTGAATATAGTCTCAGTATTGGAAAAAAGTCTCTTGTGAAGAAAATATTGGCCTGCCAAAAAAACCACTCAACCTTTTTTGCACTTAAACCTAGCCTAAATGGCCTTAAGAAAATGCCAACCAATTCTCACCAGTGAGGGATTAAATTTATCTGACAACATAAGCTTTTAGGTGGAGGATTTACACACTTGATCATTTACTCCTCAATAAAAGGTCTATGGCCAAGAAGATAATGGCCTGCCAAAGCATCCAATCAACCTATTTTGCACCATTCTCTTACCTTTACTTATGGACTTAACTCTTTGGCGTAATAACAACACTAGTCTTTGTTTTTATTTCCTCCTTTAAAAATTATTTTGCTAAACAAAACATGACTCTCTCTCCACTATTCAAATTATTACCAACACTGATCCATTTATTAATTATGGAAATAGATCAAATTTCTAAAGGCATATATTTTTGTAATTTAATTCCAGGTCATGTAATATTTTTCATATTAAATGATTAAAAAAATTACAGTTTAAGGAAATTGATCTTTTTAAGTCATGTGTGTAAGCTTATGGATTATTATTGTGTAGATATGTTGAAGAGATCAACGCATTTCGTATGGACACGCTACCCATCCTAGGGATAATATGAATTTGTAGGATGATAGAAAAGAATTGACAGTTTAAAGAAAACTAGTGGGAGAGAACTATCCTTTTGAAAGAAATGTTAGGGATATGATAACGAGGGTAAAAAATTAGAGAATAAGGTGAATAAAATAAAATAATGATTAAAACAGAGAAATAAAATACATAAAAATTAAAATAAAAAATTAAAAGATAAAAGTATAACAAGGGTAATTTTTGTAGAATGAATGAATTATTAAGTAGGGGATTTGTAAAAATTTAATTATTAAACAATATGGGAAAAAAGATTATCGTTAAAAATAAATAACCATAATAAGTAAAAGGTATAATTTATTAATAAACAAGAGCCACATGGTGGCATTGTCCTTGAGGTAGAGTCTGATAGATGAAATTTTGCAATTGTAGTAACAACGAAGTGGAAAAGAAAAATAATTTATGAACTTGCTAATTGACAATTTTGAATGTGGATATGGTTTTTTGATCTATTGCGTTAGTGATTAGACTCAACAATTATATAAATTCCCAACACAATAATTTTAATAGATTTATTCAATATTTAATTTTAATTGTTAGAAGGACTAGCCAGTTTTCTTTACGTTATAAAATACTTAAAGACAATAAGTGAGAAAGAAAAAGATAAAAGACATAAAGACAATAACAATAGGGTATTTTAATTGATAATGACAATCTCATATTATATGGTTTCCTCTTGTGAGAGTTCTTCTCACGGGGTGGATCTACAAGTTCTTGTGGATCTTCAACTTCATGATCTGCTTCTGGAATTTATTCAGTCATGATGGTGTCTTGAAATCTGTTTTCCTTTGGTTCTTCATGATCTTCAACAGGCGTCTTCTTTGATTTGATGAAGGTTGAGTTTTCATTGAATGTTACATCTTTGCTGACATCAATCTTCTTGAACCCTAGAAAGTATATTCTGTAAGCCTTCGAGCTTTCACTGTACCCCACAAAGATGCCCTTCTTTCCTGAAGGATCTAGCTTTGTCCTCTTTTCCTTTGGAACATGAGTGTATACTGGACAACCAAATATTCTGAGATGGCTGACTTCAGGTTTATTACCAGAGAATACTTCTTCTAGTGTCTTGTTGTCCAATATCTTTTGAGGTGTTCTGTTCTGCACATATACAGTTGTCCTAGCTGCTTCTTCCCATAGATGCATAGGAAGATCCTGTTCATCCAACATTTCCCATGTTGCTTCCATGATTGTTCTATTCTTCCTTTCTGCAACTCCATTATGTTGTGGATTGTAGGAAGCAGTCAACTCCCTCTTAATCCCTGAATCACTGCATAGCTTCTTGAAATCACCTGAAGTGAATTCTCTGCCATTGTCGGATATGAAGGCCTTGATCTTCTTATCAATTTGATTTTCCATCAAGGCTTTGAATTCCTTGAATTTATCAAACACTTCATTTTTGTTCTTCAAGAAATAAACCCAAGTCTTCCTAGAGAAATCATCAATGAAAGAGATATAGTATACATACCCACTCAAAGAACTGGATGACATTGGACCGCATACATCAGAGTGGATAATTTCCAAGATACCTTTAGATTTGCTTTCACTGCTTGGAAATGCCTTCTTAATGTTCTTTCCTTTTGCACATCCTTTGCAAATACCATCATGTTTTGTCTTGATTTCAGGAAGACCCTCTACAGCTTTACTTGCAATTGGTAGTGCTCTATAGTGTACATGTGCAAGCCTTCTATGCCAAAGTTCACTTGGCTCCATGGATTCATGTACCATGGCATGTTCAGGTTGTCTCTTCAATTTGTACAATCCTCCCTCTTGCTCTCCAATCACTACTGCATCATCTATAGTTTTACCCTTTGGCCACATTAGGACTTGGCCATCTACAAATGCAACCCTCATGCCTTTTGCATCCAATGCAGATATGGAGAGTAGGTTCTTCTTGAGCCCAGGTACATATAGAACATCTTTCATCTTCAAAGACTTCCTAGAGTCTAGGTTGTAGGAGGTTTCACCACTTCCTTTGATAGGATATTGATAGTCATCCCCAAGTTTCACCTTATGGGGTGACTCAAGTTTAGATAGATTTGCAAAAGATTCTTTAAACCTAGTCACGTGTTTGGAATCCCGACTATCAATAAGCCAATCATTACATCCATGAGAGATAGTACCTGTGAGAGCAAAGATTAGAACATATTCATATTCACTAGATGAGTCATCACTTTCTGCTCTAGCCTTCTTCTTGGGAGGTTCATCATCCTCAGCAGCATGAACATTATATCTCTTCTTGTTTCCCTTGTTGTTGTTGTTGTTGAATCCCCTTTTGTTCTTAGGACAGTCTGTAGCAAAGTGTCCCTTCTCATTACATGTGAATCATCTCAGATCCTTCTTACCCTTTTGAAGAGGTTTCTTGTGATGAGAGTGCTCCTTCTTGGGCTTGCTTCTTTTAGTGTGAGCTGTGAGAGCTTGATATTCACTTCCAATCTTTTCTTCTTGGGCTACAAGCCTAGCCTCTTCTTGTGAACATTCCTCCCACAGTCTACTGAAGAAGATCAACTTTCTTCTTGCACATATTCCTTGAATGAAGGAATCCCATGACCTAGGTAGGCCATTCAAAGTGGTCATGACAAATTCACCATTATCCATCACTTCATCTATAGCTTCAAGTTGTTCCTTGATCTAAGAGACCTTAGAGAAATAAGATTGAATGGTCTCTCCATTCTGAAGCTTTACCCCTTTCAATTGGTTCTGCAGAGTCATCTTCTGATTTATGTTCTTTCCTTCAAATAGTTTTGTCAAGGAAGCAAACATCTCTTTGGGTGTCTTTAGAGATGACACATGTGGTTTGAGATGGTCTTTGATAGAATCAGCAATGATCCTCTTTTCCTTGACCAAGTTTTTTTTTATGTAAGGCCTTAGCTTCTTCTCCCTTTGGGATAGGGACCTCTTCACTTATGTAAGTGTCCAATTCATTTTCTTTCAAGATTAACCCAATCATATACTTTCATGCTTGGAAGTTATCAGTCCCTTTAAGCTTATCCTCAAGCTTGGTGTGGTGAGACATTTTAATGAGAAACTCAAATGGAAATAAATGATTTAGGTCTTACCACTTGATTTGCTGAAAACTGGATCTCGTCCCGGATTAGGGTTTATCAGAGAAACCCTAAAAATTTAAAATATGAATTTCAACTTTCTGAAAGGATAGAAAGATGCGTCTTGATGAGCTGATCAGCTTGGTATATTCAGAATAATATGCAAAGCTTTGCCCTTCAGAAATGCCTTTTAGTCTTCCAGGATTCACTAGGGAGGACCCAGAATTAGGGTTTGAGTTTCCCGGTGCTTCACCAAACCAAAAATCTCTATCCAAAGTTCTAAACTTCAATTTTTCCAAGGAGCTTCCATCTATGTCCTCAGAATCCAGAAATTCCTATTTTTGTGGAAACCCTATATTTTAGGGCCAAACATGAAAGTGCCCAGAATTGAATTCTGATTGGACAGAAAGATTATCCTTGATGAGTAGAGTCAATCTACCTTACTGCTTTTCCAAAATCTATGGAGACAAACCCAATAAACAAGAAACCCTAGTTTCTGCCACTCCATAATGTCTTCTTCTCAGGGAAGTTCTGATACCATGTTAATTTTTTAGCATAAATTCACATATACTCTAAGATATTTACTGAGATAATAACATGTACAACATATCAATCACATGAGACAATAGACACACATAGTTTCACTGGGGAAAACCATAAAGGTGAAAACCCCACAACTTCCTTACAGATAGAAAGAGCAATGATACAACCAAACTACAACCAAAGTACAAGAGATAGTCTTCTCCTAGCAGCTGATCCTCCTCCTCACATGTGCGCCACTTTCCGAGTGATGGAAGAGTGAGTAATGAGATGACCAAATAGAGATCTCTCGATCTCTATTTATACAGACCCTGTCCTGCCAAATAAACCAATAGGGCGAACTTGTCTAACTCAGTCTAATAACCCATGGTTAACTTAATCAGGGCCCATCCCACACATGGTGGTCTAATAACCCATCGGAAAGTTATGACACTTGTGACACTTGTCAATACAAATGACGACACTTTCATATAGAGGAATAATAACATCTCTATATAAGTACAATATACATATATGAAATACTTAGGTGAAATACATTCTGAAGTTACATATACATCAACAATCTTCGCCAATGGTGCATTAAGAGATAGTTGCATTCCTTGGTGCTTTTTATACTATTACATCCTAGTGCGCTACAATATATTTGTTAGCACTTAGATTTTATCCCGGTTGTAAAAGGATAACACCTAAGGTAACCTATTTCAAACCAAATTTTAGGTAGAAAACTTAGCCATTTTTTCCACCAGAGAGAGCTCTCTCACAAGATATATGTAAAGGCTAAAGATATATAAAAGTCTGCTCAAAATTTCTCAAAAGGATTTTCTTGGTTGAAAAGGAAAACAAGAAACATTGGGCATGGAGTCAACTTTTTCAAATATTTAATATGCCAGCAAGAGATTTATACCAAACAGATTTCCACAGAGGCAAGATAGCAATCATATCACAGTCAATTAGATTTTTTTAGGTGGTATAGAAAGAAATAATGACAGTCCATCAACAACAGGCATCTAACTGGGATGAATCTATTGTCAACTTTGGAGAAATAGTGGATATTTAAATGCGATAAAATGAGGCATAACTAGTATGAATCCTGATTTATTTCAGACGTTCATTTAAATATAGAAGAAGAACACAATGGAAGATATAACGAAGAAAGTGAACATGCACATATAAAGATAAGGGAAAAACATACTGTAAAACTGATCAACACATGAATCTCTGGTCTCAAAAAGATAGGTATCTTCACTGTACTGCATTTTATTTATCAAAAATTGGACTTCAAAACATAATCATCTCTCAAAGAGTTTCCAACCCTTTCAAAAATGACCCTCATTGTCTTTTATACAAAATTCAGAAGAAGTTTGACATAACCGCTTCTTCTAACTAATAACTGAAAATGTTTTAGCTCGAAAGATAACTGTCTTTAAACAATAGATAACTGTATTCAAATAATATTACAAATTTTAAAATAAAAGTATATTTTTGCCACTTGGCAAAAATTTTGAATAGTATCTTTTTTTTTTTTTTTTTTTTTTTTTTTTTTTTTTTTTGCCACTTGGAAAAAATTCTGAATGTATTTATGAATGGACAGAATATCTTGTCCTTCCATATAGGTCCACATAGTTCCATTGGTCGGCCGTGGGTAAATCATAACTGGTCATCTCTTTCACCTAGACTCGCATTTCAACATGACCTGCATAAGAAACAGGAGGAAGATTCTCACAGGTTGAGATCAACATATTTAAAACTTCAAAGTCTTCCGCAATTTTCTCCATTAAAATTTTCCATGTAAGCATATGATCCAACTGCTGAAACTTTTTGTGATCCATTCTTATGTCAAAAGACAATCTCTTATATTCATTAGGAGGAATCAATTCATTCTTTTCATTCCGAAAAGCAGGGAATCCTTTGTTTATTAATTTTTCAAATTGCTTCTTAAACTTTACTACTTCCTCTCGTATATCTCCATATTTAGCTTCAATATTTTCAACATGTGGATACTTTCCCAAGATTCTTCTGGCCCATGTAATGACTGAAATTCTGTTCATTATATTCACTGCTGTGAAGTCTGCTTCAGTTAAATTGTTTAAGAAAGTTATAGCTCTCTGTGTTATTTCTTTTGGCTTTTTATTTAAATTCTCTCTGACTGCTCTACAACTCTCAAAGGCGTCTTTGGCTACTTTTTCTTTGACTCTTATATAATCCATATAGGGTCTTAATTTTTCAACTTCTTTTATAATTTGATCCCATACCATATGTTTGCAACCTTGCATAGCATCTTCCCCTATCACATGAGCTGCCAAACCTTTATTATTATCACTTAATTCCTGATTCCTTATTTGCAAAGTTTTTATTTCCTTATCTTTAATTTCATTTTCTTCTTTGAGCTTCTGTATTTCCATCTTCAATTCTTTAATTTCACCTTCTTTCAAACTCACTTGGGACATGGCTTGTAAGAGACCATCTAATCCAGTTTTATCTTCATCTGTTTCTGCATGCACCTGTTGCTATCCAAATTCTGCTAACTTTTTCTTTATTTCCTCCAACTGCTCTTCCAAACCAAATTTCTCTTTTTTCCAATGATCTTTTTCCTCAGAGAGCTTCAACATTTTTGCAGTAACGTCCTTTACCTCATTTGACAGATCTTCTTTTTCTTTTTCCAGTACTGTTAGTTTGGCTCGTTGGATAAGCACAGTGTCTGGAATTTTTAGATTTCACCTTAACATCAAAATCGTATCATCTTTTTCTTTGAGCAATTTTGTTGCTGCATCTCCTTCTTTATTTATCAAATCTATTTGCAATCTTTTTATTTGTTGTTTTCGAGACTTATTTTCTACTTTCTCTTGTCTCAACTGGTTATTCAATTTATCCAATGAATTTTTTAATTTGTCTGCCTTTAATATTGCTCCCAAATAATCTGAATATATAACCTCTCCTGTTTGTCTATGCAATAAACTTTTATCTGAGGCATTGATTTTGGTCAGATCTACCTTCATCTCTGAGATCTTATCTTTTGTAACAACTGGAAATTTCAAAGAATTATCTTTAACATTCCTGCTAGTAAACAAATTGACTTCAGTATTGGATATATTTCTAACCTTTGGAAATAACATACTGGTTTGTCTGGAGGATTCTTGTTTATTTTGATTGTGTTCATTAAATACATCCATCATATTATGTGGTCTATTTACATCATCTCCCACCAGGGATTCTTCAATACTGTATTCTTTTACCATGATCTCTGGTATTTTTTCTTCAGATCTTTTTTCCTCTTCTGAAACTGCTATCAACTCTTGTTGCTCATACATTTTCAACTTTTTTCCTTTTTCTGTTCCTTCACCGTCAATGTTCACTACGTCCTGTATGGGTCTTTTCAACCCCACCAATGCAGTATTCATCGTGCTTTCTGCCTCTGCTGTTGTATCTGTCAATACCATTTCTTTATCATGTGAATATGGAATGATTTCTTCCTTGTACTCCAACCAATTGGCTTTGTCAGACATTCCCTCAATCGTCTGATGATTCAACGCTTTGATGCGATGATTCGTTCTCCGTTTTGATATTATGTTTAACGGATCATACTTAGTAGCCATGTCTGTCTCAAAACCCATATCTTTCAATAATTTCTCTATATAAACAGCGGCGTTTTTATTTTTTACTGTGAATGGGCCAAGTGTGAACAGATATTTTATATTTGTTGCTTGTTTGAAAAGTAAGAAATTATTATCCTCAACGATTAACTTCTGTCTCAGGAACTCTAAAGCAAAAACCCTTAAGGTAAGAAATGCTGGTAAAACATAAGGTTTATGTTTGATACCGTATAATCTGATCACTGTACTGTCCTTTGACAAAAACCAATCTCCTACAGCGTACTCTACACTCAATTGCATGCATGCTTGCATTTCTGGTAATATTCTAGGCAATTTTTCACCAAAGACCATTCTGTAAATCTCAAAGAGCATATAATTTATGTAATTGAACATGTTATTTTCTAACAAAGTTGTGAAAATGATCTCAGGGAATTGCAATTCTTCATGACTGGCTACCATGCTCATTTTCATCAAAAAAGACTGAAATCTGAAATGCCTCAGAGTGGGGAGATTGACCATCTGGTCATGAATCTTCTCTATCAAAAATTCTTCAAAATTAAGTCGAGGGATTTGATTTTCATCAATCCCTGACTAAATTGCACTTATTTTATACAAAAGACTCATCTGAAACTCGGTTACATACATGTCTATATCAAACCCTAGGATTAAAGCCAACAATGTCAGAACCAATTGGGTATTTTCATCAAATAAATTGATATCTATAGGGTACGGGATATCTGAAATGTTGGTTTCTAGTTTAAGACACGTAGACAAAAACTTTTCTCTATCATCTTGAAGGGTTTGCTGATAAAATTCAATAACAGAAGTTTCAGAAAAAATCTCAGACTCGAGGGTTTGGGAAAATTCTATTTCTAGGGCTTTAACTACGATGGCAGGCTCTATTTTGCAAACGACTCTTGTTTTCCGACTATCTAAAACAGTTCTTTCCTCTCTGGAGTAATTCTCAGCACACCATGACACAAATTATGGAAAAGATGGGATTTGGTCAGGGCAAAAGGCTAACAAGGATGACTGGTGGACTCTGTGCTTATCTATACCTTATTTTAATAATTTAGACAACCTAAGCTTAACTTCAGCGACTGGAAACCTGGTTAGGGTATCATGAATGTCTCCGTCTCTATCTTCTAGGTCTTCCTTTCCTTTAAAAACATCTACATCATGTACAGTTTCCATTTTAAAACGTTTCTTCACACAAAATTCTGTTTAAAAAGTGGGCCAGGTCACCAGACCCTACCTGTATAGACACGTCTTTATCCTTCTATCGCAATTGCTGATCTGCACCAATCTTCAGAGCTCCCATGGATAGCGACACATACACAAAATGTCGTTATTTGAAACCCTTTTGTTTTATATAAGCCTTTTTTATTAACTTTCCGGCAGCTTTCTGAATGTAGTTCATATCTCACCATTGATCATGAGCCTTTTGATATGAGCCATTAGATTTTGCGTTCCTTTATCTCCCATGGTGGTATCCGCGATCCCAATAACGGTTTTCTTCTCTGGTTTTTTCCTTGTGCGGATCAACCATTTTATGACACCTGTTAGAGTGGTTTAATTTCTGCGACCACTCTTTCCTCTATCGAGTGCGCACCTTTCTTGATGCGGATGAATCTTGGCCATTGATTTTGTTCCAATGTATATTATCCCTCCGATTAATATCCACATGTGGCATATTCCCTGACGTCTTCTCCATCTGCCACGTGCTATGACCTGCCACTTATTATCCTGCTACGTGATATGGCCCACCACGCCTTATCCTTTGGTGGTTCCACACGGCATTGTGGTGGTTTGTGATACCACTATCACATAGATGCAGACGAATGGAACTGTGACATGTATCCGGCGGTATTGAGTCCGCAACCACTCACTACCATTTGCAAATGATCCTTTTGGCAGTGCGGGAAACTATAACAGCCGTTGATCTCGACTATTGTCATCTCTGTCATTGAAACTTGACCAAGACTTAACCTTTTCAAAAAATTACTTTCCGACTTTGCATATGTGGGTTTTTCTTGTTGTTTTTGTATTACAAACCTTTACTTCAACTCACTTGTAGTAATTTCCCTTCTTTTGGATATTTTTTGGCAAATTTTTTTTAGGGTTTGAGCATTTTCAAATATAGTGTCAACAATATTATCGCACCGTTAAATTTTAAAAATATAGCAAGCGTCAACATCCCAGTGAACTCTACTAGTGTGTTTTTCTTCAGTTGTGGAACCGATGCCTTGTAATAGTTAGAGAGAAATGGTGCTTTTTAATAGTAAGACAGCACTAGTTCTTTTTAATAGTAAGAGAGCACCAATGCTTTTTAATAGTTCATAAGCATTGGTGCTAGTTTTACCATAAAGCATCGGTTTGTATATTGTTATATATCAATGATTCTTTTTAGTAGGTCATAAGCACCAATGCATGTAGTGTTATAAAGCACTGGTTTTTGTTAAAATTTAGTTGTGCACTAGTGTTATGTCTAATGTCATGCATTGGTGTTTTTATTGGTTATAAAATACCTGATGCATTATGTGTGTATCAGCACCGGTGTGTTTCATCCAATAAAGCACACAAAAAACTCAGGCCGCCGAGTTTTTTTAGTTATAATTCATTTTCGTACAAAAATATGCTAAAATAATCGTTACCATTTGTGGATGTTGTAGCGAAGTTTTTTTTGATAATTTTGACCAATTTTGTAACACTAAAAACCTCTGTTATAGGGCCTTTTCCTTGTAGTGTAAGGAAGGATCTCATCCCAAGTGTGGGAATGTTTGTAGTTGTACATTCTCAAGATATGCACAATCATCCTGCTAACCACTTATGTTTGTCCATTGGCTTGGGGGTGGAAGGAAGTTGATTTGGTCAGAGTGATGTCCATCATCAACCATAAGATGGAATAGAAATTACTCAAGAACCTGTTGTCATGATAAAAAATAATGGTCAATGAAAGGCCAAAATGAACCCAAACACACTTGAGGAAGTTCTTAGTAATGGCCTCTACTGTTATTCTCCTCTTATATGGAGTCAAAATGAAATCTTAGAGAAACTATCAACAACCACAAATAAACAGTCGTTTCCATTATGGTAGGTTTGGCAATGGAATATATTGTGCATGATAGGATTTACCTACCAACATCTTGTCGGAGATTCATCTAGTATAATTATTTATTCAACACATCCATTGTCTTCTCTATGTTGAAGTTCCTTGCCACTCAACTATTGTGCATCCCAAATCAGTTTCTCATGCTCTCTTGAAGGAACATATATATGGCCAAGATTACATAAAATTTCATCTTGGATATGAAAGTTTGAGGATGCTATTCATATTTGTAATGTATGATAGGAAACAACAAAGTTAGAGCCACTGTCATACAACTTGGGCCACCCTGATGTCTCGTGTCCACAAGACTTGAGCATAGTGATCAATGCAACAAATGGAGGTTGTATGTGGCAATTTGAAACTTGATTGGTGCTACCCTTATTATACTTGATGTTCAAGTGGAATTATTGCAAGTATGTGAACCACTTCTGATGGATATCATTACATAACTTTCCCTACATTTGCATGAACTATAGTAGTGTGGATGATTGCCTCCTTTCCTATGACGCAATGTTCCCATTGACGACAAGCCTATACAAAGGAGTACATATCCTTGTAATAGGTTGGATACCTACGAATATAATCAAAGGTTGTATCACTATGATAGACCATTGGATGTCCATGTTGAGTGAGAACTGTACCAATAGCATAATCAGAGGCATCTACCTCAATCTCAAAAGGTTATTATAGGTATGTAATAGTGGGTACTAGTGCAAATAAGAGGAATTATTTTACATCCTCAAAGGCATCCTATTGTGACGCACCCCATGCAAACTTGGATTTGGCTCCACCCTTGGTCACTTGGCTTAAGGGACAAGCAATATGAGAGAAACCCAACACAAGCCTGTAGTAAACATTGGTGAGGTGCAAGAAGTTATATACCTCTATTAGAGATATGAGGTATGGCCAATCACGAATGAATTGAATCTTGGATATCTCCACATGAATGCCATGTCCATCCATGATGTATCCCAAGTATTGAATTATCTCCTTGTCGAATGAGCATTTCTCCAAATTGGAATATAGCTTGTGTTGGTGTAAGGTACTAAGGATTTTCTAAATGTGCTACAAATTCTCCACCCAAGTTTTGATGAAGATGACGATGTCACCAAAATATATGAACACGAAAGAGAATGTGAATGGGTGTAATATATCATCCATAATTCTCATAAATGTTCCTAAATAATTATTGAAGCCAAAAGGAATGACCAACCACTCAAAAGGCCTTCTTTATACTTAAATGCTATCTTCCATACATCATTTTTCTCAATCAAGCCTTGATCGTATCATGGATGCAAATCAATATCACTAAGGAGCTTGGAACCCTTAAGCTGATCATGAATATCATCAATATGGGGTATTGGGTATCGATTCTTGATGGTTATTTTGTAAGGCTCTGTAATCAAGACAAAGTCGCCATTTCCCATCCTTCTTCTGTACCAACACAGTTGAGCTTCCATGGGGTGAGTATCTTGATCGAATGTGGTCTTTTTGGATGAGTTCTTGAATCCAATGCTTTATTTCCTCATTCTCCAAAAGAGATCGTATATATACCAAGGCATTATGTAAGGGAGAATGGGGTATCAAATCAATTGAATGTTTGACATGGAAATCTAGAGTCACCCTTTTAGGTGAGGTAAAGATTTATTTGTATTGTTCTAAAATATTGTCCATCTACTTTTTCCATTTAGAGAGACCATGATTTGAGGCTATGGAAATTGCAATGACCTTCTGTCCACCTTCTAGATGAAATATGAAGAAGAAAAATTTCTATCTAAGAGGATACCTTTCGACATTACTTTTGAGATATAAAGGAAAATGAAGTAGTTGTAACTACCTTAGGTATCTTGTAGAGTTGGACTTCCAAGGTGATAATGACACTACAAGGCATGACTCATAAACAAGATGACCTTTCCACTTATAGTGTTGTCCTAAAACAACATCACAAACTTCAAGTAAAGTACCTCATCTTTGAAGGGCTTGATGACATCGGATATGTGGCATTGTTGATTGATGTAGATGTCTCATTGTTGTATCAACCAACCAATGGTGTATGGTTGGGGGTGTGGTGTTGTCAACTGCTTCAATATCTTGACAACCTTAACTAAGATAAGGCTCATTTGAGTACCACCGTTAATAATGAAATTCAATAGATTCTTCTTCACCCACGATTGTGAATGGAAGAGGAACTCCCCTTCCATTGGATAATTTGACACTTCTAGTTGGATATTTGTGGTTGTCATGGCTGTGCTAGTTTTCATGTCGATGAATTACTTTCCATTATATTGCTTTGAATTAGAGTCCAAGCTAGAGTTTGGATCTAAGAATTTAATTTCAGCCAACAATGATTATTTTGAGTTTCATTCATTAGCTGGTTTGTTAGGGGATTTTTTGGAACTTGGACCACTTGTCAGTGTCCTTCTTTGACTTCCCATTACCCTTATTTACATGTCGCTTGGATTGGTTGTCATGATTTGGACATCCTTGCTTTGTCCTTTATTCTTTGAGTTAGGACCTCCTTTACTAGTATTTTGTTGTAGTTTATTTGCAAACCTAAACTCCTACTTATTATTATGCTTAAATGTTTTCTCGATCTTGACAGCATACTGATAAGCAGTTCCTAGTGAGGATATGTCTAAGAAATCCATCTCTGTTTGGATGGACTTGTGCATTCCAATATGATAATTTAGGACCAAGTATTGTTTGGTGTCTTTGATACCCATCTTTGAGCATAATATATGGAATATATTGGTGAAATCCAACACTGCCTAGTCTCTCTCCTGATGCAAAGCTTTCCATTTCATCTACTAGTCATCATAGTTTATGACAATGTAGAATTCCTCCTTAACGGCATAAAACAAATACACCCAAGTGGGTTCTGTCTTGTATGTTTCAGAGTCATCTCCAGCATGCCTCTCGTAGTATTTTTCTCATGAATATTTCACACAAGGGAGGAAATTAAAGAGCATGAAGGTGATCTTTTAATTTTTTTTGAATAAAGTAATAACCCTCTAATAAATTTAACCATTTATCCAAAGAATATACATCTATACGACCTTCAAATAAATGTAAAAGTTAACATGTACTTTGAACAGAGTCACACCTCGAAAATGAATACTCATTAAAGGGGTCTCTTCTATCATTGGTAGTTGTTGAAGGATCTGGGTGAAATTATCCGTTAACGTGTTCTTACATTGCGTGACAGATTCCTTGAGCAACAACTTAATAGGATCCCTTACTTTTTCATCTCTCTTCTCTTCTACTACCATGTGTGGCTACTTGGGCCAATGAGAGTGGTTATCCCCAATCTCAATTAGTTCAATACTCAGATATTGATACCTTGATCTCTTTGGGGACATGCACCGAGAAAGAACATGATCATATTTCCCTAATACCAATGATATATATTATTTAGAGAACGAAATGACGGAAAAAATATAAAATGGAAACACACATAGGAATGTTTTGTATAGAGCACGATAGTATAGTAAAACCCAAATTCTATTAATTAATGGAAAGGAAAAAACACTATAAACTGCAAAGCAATACAAAATAGGTTAGATGGTGGCAGCTTATCTCTAAAGTGAGATGTGTTAGTGATGCTCATCCATAAGAGTTGATTACAAAGACACCAAAAAATGGCCTTTAATTTATCATAATAATGAATCCGAAGAGGTAAAAACCCTAAACATCTAGAAAAGATAACCCTAGGAGATGAAGTGCTAAAAACAAGTAGTGGGGCTTGAGGTGGCTAGCTAACAATTCAACTTCCTAGGGGCATAATTTCCACATAAAAACTCTATTTGGGGCATATGATATCCTGATAAAAATATCTCGAAGAGACAGGCAAATTTTGGTAGGTCTAGTTGTTTTAACCGAGTTTGAGACCATTTAGGGCCTAAAAAAAACCCTGGAAGTTTGGGACCAAAAAAACTATAGAAAATTACCAAGGAGATGGAGAACCGTTATGAGCCAATGGTAGAGGTGGTTGGCCACCAATATCCACTTGGATCAATTATATTAGTTAATAATTTAATAATAGCGTAAACATTTTATACAAAAAAATCAATGTCTGATATATACTGTAATTTTTGTTTCTGGAATTGAACTCTCTAAGAGTTTATGAATCCCTAAAAACATTTGGAGTGGACACTCCACCCATTATCAGGGGAACCATGAAAATCACTTGAAAAATAAGGAAACGAAATAGTTAGGATGATATTATAAAATATTTGGAAAAAGCTAACTATTGAGAAGGGAAAAATATTAATTAATTTAAAGAAAATGAAAGGTGGAAATGAGACTCATAAAATTAGCAAAAAAGGGGGGTTTTGAAAAAAGGTACAATAACAATTAATTAGAAGAAATAGATTACAAGAAAAGGGGTTATGGATAAATCGATAATGATATTAAGAATAAGAGTTAAATTGGGTCCTTGGGTTAGCAAGTATGAGAGGAGTCATTTATGACTCTAAGGGGAACAAATAGAAGGAGTATGCTTAGGGAATAGGGAGAAAATCAAACAATGGAGCGGAATGGTTGGCCTTAATCAAAAGCCTGGAAATCGCTAGAAACATTGGCATCGAAGAGATGATAGTTATCGGTGATTCGCTAATGGTCATCAGAGAAGTAAGGAGCTCGACGAAGAATCAGAAGACACCGACTACAAAGATGCACTACCTGCTGAAATGCTTGGTTAAAGAATTCAAAGCTATCAATTTCCTTCATGTGTTGAGATCCCTTAATTAGCAAGTGGATATCATGGCTAATAAAGGCTCAATTTTGAATCGCGGCATCCTGGTGAATGATCAACGGATCCACGAAAGACATTGGATCCCCTAACCTAATCTTTGTTGATTATAGTATGATTGGACTTAGAAGTCCATGGAGCAAGGAGGAGGAACCCCTCCACGTTGAAATTTTCCCTCATTGTCTCACGATTCGCGATGATACATTGAAATCATACCATAGTCGTTGTGCATTCAATGCTTCTGACCTTTGAAACATTCCTTTGGTCCTCCTCCCATGCCACATTAACTGCGAAAAGGTATAGTGTATATTGGGGACAGTTGGCTGCCATGCGGTGCATTCAAATGATGGATACGCAGGATGGGATCAGCATATCAATTGGCATGTGGGAAGCAGCTCGCATCATTTCAAATTTTAATTTGCGTTGAGGTTGAAGAAGAGACAGGGCATCTGTGCTATGGGAGAGTTCAATGTTCAAGCTTGGGACTATGTTTCGGCCCCCTCTTGGTGTCTGCGGTGCAAGAAATCTCTTTGGAAGCGCGGAAGGCTTTCCAACATGGCGGAATCGAAGATATGTTCTGGGATGGATGGAAGCCAAGAGATGGACAACGACCTTCTGGTTAGCTCCCACATTCATGCCCCTCGCCAACTCGACTTCTTGGGACTAGAAAGAAAATGGGTCACTGCAATGGCGAAGAAGGAGCATGGAAACTCTGGTTTCTCTCATTTGCTTTAAAGAAATTCAAACTCGGTTGAAGTTGTTAGTCAGCTCAAGAGCATGGAAGACCAAATATGCCTACTCCGCAGTGAGAATCTGGATCTGAAAAGGGCTATCACCCTCCTTTTCTCTCTGGCTCAATCCACACACCTGGAGGTAAGAAATTGCAGCAGTCACGGGAAAGCAAAGCCTGGAAGTTTAGAGGAAATCATTGATAGGGTTTTCATTGTCAATATGAATCTAAAATTAAAAAAAAATAGCAGAAATTTTAAAGAAGTGGAAAAGAAATTGGATGGTCTGAGATCTGATGTGGGAAAGCTCTACTCGGCTCAGCACTCTGGTGGAGACTCAACAGCAGGGATGCATGAGGACACTCCGAATGACGCTCTCCGTGAGATCTAGTCTCTTGGCTCTGGTTCATTTTTTGTGCTTCGAAATGGCCCCTCTCGAGAGCATCTTTCTCGTTTTTGTTTTGTGCGTCTGTAGAAGTTTATTCGTCTTTCTTTGTATGGATAACCTCTTAGTGCCATATGTCTTAGGGAGGTCTAGAATAGGTTTTTTGTTTTTTTACTTTTTCAAAAAGAAGATGTACACTTTGGGTGATATTTTGGAAATTCAGACACTCCACCCTTCATAGTTATGTTTTGTTTCTGCATCCTTTTGCTTGGTCAGTTTGTTAGCAGATACAGTCTCCACAGACTAAAGAAGTTCAATGATAGTTTGCTTGGTCAGTTTGTTAGGAGATACAGTCTCCACGCACTAAAGAAGTTCAATGAAATTCAATGATAGTTTTAGAATAGTTAATGATGAATAAAGAGTTTTGGACTCTTACTCTTGTGGGAGCAATCCTTTATCAGCTATGTGTAACTTCTATCTACTTTTTATATAATCAAAAACTTTTCAGCCGTTTCTCTAAAAACAAAAAAGAATTAGATTGGGTCAATTTAAAAAAGAATTAGATTGGGTCAATTTAATGTTATAGGTGAAAAAGGGAAAATTTGACTAATTAATAATGTTAAAGAAAATTAGGTTAAAATAATAAAGAAATGGGAAATTAGTATTAGAATAATTAATAATTAATAATAAATTAATAAATTAATATTATTAAAATAATGAAAAAATATAGGTCAAGTTAATAATGTTAAAAGTAATAAATGGAAAAAAATGAATGGGTAAAAATAATAAAGAAAAATGAGAAGTAGAAAATTAATAAATTAAAGAATAATTAATAAAAGATTGATAATTAATATTATTAAATTAATGAAAATGTTGGCGAATTTTGTGAAAGGGTTGACCATGGGTGTAAAGCCAAATTAGGTTAATGAAATTATGGTTTTAAAAGTAATGGTGAAATTAATGGAGAGGCCATTAGGTAAAAAAAGGGGTTAGAGAGATGACGTTAAAAGAAGGGGTGGGAATGCGTCAACCAAAAAAATCAATGAAGAGAGAGTAAATAAATTTAAAATATATTGTTTAAGGAGGTTTATGGAAACAATATTGAGGATATTAAGAAAGATAATGAGAAAATAAACACCAAAATTTGTTAAAGAGAGGAAGAACCCTTTCGGGCAAAAAGAGAAAGGGATTTATTAACATAGTTGACAAATGATAGGTTTTTATGATTGGCTCAATTTTTTAGTCATATTTATGGTTAAGACTATTGGGATGTTTTTCAATTTATAAGGATTCTTTGATAGTACAATACAAATAATGGGGAACAAAAGCGAGTATTTTGGTTTGGTTAGAATATATAGCGTGCTTAGAATTGCGAGAGTGTTCGACGATAGACAATTTGGTAAGATGATTGCATAAAGTTTCTGCTATATGCTACTTGAGATGGAATTGACAGATAGACTAGTCTAGCCTATCTAGGATTTACCACAAGCACATGGAATCTAGTACACTCCTTAACCAAGCATTGGGTCAGATTTATCTTTAACATTTTCTAAAAGTTGTTTAAAGATTTTGTGGGGTTTGAAAAAAAAATTGATGTATTTTTATAAAGAATCTTTGAGATGTGATCAACGAGAGCATGAATGTAATGGAGAGTGAAAATAATGATAAGGGAGTGTTGGAGGAGGGAAGGGTTTTTAATGTTGAGTGGAGGGTTGAGTGAAAGTCTTTATTAATTTGAGAGGTAGAGTAACCATTGTTGATGAGGGATTTTGTAAGGTGGGATTTTTATTTCTCAAAGATGTTAGGTGTATAGATTATAATGGATATGAGGGCCTTTAGGAAAACATATTTATGGGCTTCATAAACTCTCACATAATTCAATTCCAGAAACCTAAACTACACAAAATCAATATGGATAAATGTTGCTATTATTGTTAGTTGTGCATCGTTATAAAATGGAAATAGGGATGAAAAATTGATTGAATATATCCAAATATAAAATTAGAATGTATGATAAGTGTACCTATTTTAAGAGAGGTGAAGAATAGAAGTAATCCCTTCAAAGAATTCGAAAGTGTGTTGTTTGAATATAAATAATTTCTTGAATGGATTGGTAGGTTTTTCTTAATGGTAGCATCTTCACAATAGTTCAAGTTCATCAACAATGACTCACCTTTAGTCTTCTTCCTTTACCCATTCTAAACTACCTCTTTCCATCTACTCGCATGTACCCTTAGGACTGCCTAAGCATTATCATGAATATGATCCCCTAATATCCAATCCCACTTCACAACACTCATAGGGTCCCTCCCACTATTTTGTTTAGTATTCCATAAACCTCAGAGAGTTGATTAGTTTGTCTTGTAATGTTAGTTAAATTCAACAATCAATCGATTATGCTTTATTATATAAGAGAGTTGATTAGTTTGTCTTGTAATGTTAGTTAAATTCAACAATTTATTGATTATGCTTTATTGTATAAATGATGTTTCACTTCTATTTAAGTGACAATGAAGTAATATCTATATCTATATATATATAGATAGATATATATTCCCATCTAGTTGTTTGGTTGTCCATTTCGATTATGATGGTCAATCTTTTGTAGGCATTTCTTGGAGACATAGTATTGCTAAATTTAGTTGATTGAGTCACGATAACATAATATGCATTTATTTCTTTATACTTTGATGTGTGATGTGTGTGCGCATAGTGAAAATATCAATTTTAATAGTGGTCCATGTATAAGAATTTTTTTTGGCAAGGCATACCAAATGCTAGTACATAGAAGTCGAAAGGTAGTTTGAGTCCTTGTTAAGTATGCACATATAATGAAATGATCAATTTTAATGTTTCTATATTGATAACATTGTTTTTTTTTTCTTTGCAAAAAAATACCATATTTTCACACATGGAAGCTCATCGTTAAGTATGCATGTATAATGAAATGATCAATTTTGATGTTTCTTTATTCATAAGATTGTCTTCTTTTGATAGGGCATACCAAATTTATGTTTCTTTATCCATAAGATTGTTTTCTTTTGGTAGGGTACATACCAAATTCTCACACAAGGAAGCTTAAAAATAATAGTCTTGTTAGGTATGAAGGAAATAAAAAAAGGAAAAGTGTGAAATGTAGTTGAAAAATACTAATAATAATTAGAGTCTAATATCATGTTTAATTTAGTATTATTATTATTTTTTGTTATATTTATGGTGCACAATATAATGTAAATGAGATGATAAATTTCGAATGAGATTTGCAACTTAATTTGACTCTATTTTATTAAGATATGCTCAATGTGGTGTTGATATATGACACATTAATAAAATTATAAATATAAAGTAAATAAAAGTTTCAAAAAATCAATACTATGTGCACAAAATTGACATGTGGCACTTTAATAAATTAACGAAATATCAAATAAATAAAATGTTTACAATGTAAACCTTAATCTAAAGTTCAAAACCAAAAACATATATATTAAAACTAATTAAAATGAAAAATAATAATTAAACCATACTTCTTGCCATGTCATGTGGGAGTTGAACCATGATTTTGATTTGAACACCTGTAAGAGAATTACGTATTAAATTAGTATATAGCCATCTTAACTTCGGATCTACCAAACAAGGAGAGGGATCATATCAATTAAAGTGTAAGTTTTTCCTCAATTTTATATTTAAAAAAATGCACCTCAAAAGATTTGATTACTCTTTACCATTTGGTACATTTAGAATTAAAATGAATCTATATTAGTGTATGTTTTAGTGTTCAATTAAGAAAATTTATTTAATATTATCATTTATTTAAGTGAAAGTTCAAATCTACACATGCAAAGTATCTTTGAAAATAAAATATAAACTAACTTTTATTATTGATATGGCATGAAAAGACATTTTTGGCATTTATATATCTTTACAATAATTTAATTATTTAATTTATATATATTAACTTTATATTTTATTTAAAATTAATTAAACATAACATAATATTAAAACTATGACTAACTACTTTACAACTATTATCTAAATAGAATATAATATCTTTTTTCATAAATATTTTAATTTTAAAATCACATAATTATTAATAAAAAAATATATACCACGACAACACTAATACATTTTGTATCTGTCATTGAAAAATCCTACACACTTTTGAAAAGACAACGAATATTTAATTAATATTGATCAATCCTTCCAAGAATACCATGATCCACTATATATTAATATAATCAGTCATTGGAAAATATGCTGTACACAAGAAAAAATCCGTAGACAAGAAATGGAGAGTCATTAAAGAAGTCGAGAAGTGGTGAGGTATGCATTTAATTAATATTGATCAAACCATGGAAGAATACCATGATCCACTATGTATTAATATAATCACTCACTATGTATTAATATAATCAGTTATTGGAAAATATGATGCACAGAAGAAAAACTCCGTAGACAAGAAATGGAGAGTTAGTAAAGAAGTGGTATGGTATGTATTTAATTAATATTATCAATCCATAGAAATACCATGATCAATTGTATATTATTAATATAATCTCTCACTATATATTAATATAATAATAAGTCATTGGAAAATATGATGTACACAAGAAAAAATGGAGAGTACTTTCAAAGAATATAAACTGACATTTATTATTGATATGGCATGAAAAGACATTTTTGGCATGTATATATCTTTACAATAATTTAATTATTTAATTTTTATATATTAACTTTATATTTTATTTAAAATTAATTAAACATAACATAATATTAAAACTATAACTAATTACTTTACAACTATTATCTAAATAGAATATAATATATTTTTTCATAAATATTTTAATTTTAAAATCACATAATTATTAATAAAAATAAAATATATACCACGACAACACTAGTACATTTTGTATCTGTCATTGAAAAATCCTACACACTTTTGAAAAGACAACGAATATTTAATTAATATTGATCAATCCTTAGAAGAATACCATGATCCACTATATATTAATATAATCAGACATTGGAAAATATGTTGTACACAAGAAAAAAAAATCCGTCGACAAGAAATGGAGAGTCATTAAAGAAGTCGAGAAGTGGTGAGGTATGTATTTAATTAATATTGATCAAACCATAGAAGAATACCATGATCCACTATATATTAATATAATCACTCACTATATATTAATATAATCAATTATTGGAAAATATGCTGTGCAGAAGAAAAAATCCGTAGACAAGGAATGGAGAGTTAGTAAAGAAGTGGTATGGTATGTATTTAATTAATATTATCAATCCACCGAAGAACACCATGATCAATTGTATATTATTAATATAATTTGTCACTATATATTAATATAAGAAGTCATTGGAAAATATGATGTACACAAGAAAAAATGGAGAGTCAGTAGAGAAGTGGTATGGTAATGAGCGCCTGAAATAACGGGATGACAATCGAAAGGGTTTGAAATAATCACAAATATTTATATACCCATTGTACATTGAGGCTGGCATTGGTTAAGGTTATATACCCATCGTAAAGATAGGGAAGATATGTTGTTTATTTTATTCATATTTATTATTTTTTAAATAAATTAAGTAGTACAGGGAAGATATGTTGTTTATTTTATTCATATTTATTATTTTTTAAATAAATTAAGTAGTACAGGGAAGATATGTTGTTCAGGTTACTTATATTTATTATTTTTTAAATAAATTAAACTAAAAAATAGTTTTGTATTTAACAAAAAAGTTTAAATAAAAACTAAACTCATAGAGTGAAAGATAAATTTATAATGAATAATCTGTTTATATGAAAATACTTTGTAATTAAATGTAAATACTTTTTATCATCCCAAATTACAATAACACGTTTTTTCTAAGTCACTAGAAATGAAAAAGATATACGAGTAAAGAGCACATGAAACAATAATTAGTAGAATTGAGAAAGATGGATGTGGAAAGAATATATTTAAGATGCTTCTTAAAAAATTTAGACTCCAATTTTAACTTGTAAAACTAAAAGAAAAATAGGATTGTTTTGAAGGATTGGAATTCCCATTTTAAGATGTTTTATGATTTTTATGATCTCATGAATAACATTAAAATCCTCTATATCGCTGCTTTTTTTTCTTCTTTAGAAGACATGGATTTCTCGGTAAAGTGTCTAGCAAATGGAAAAGCTAAATACATTGAAGGCTACCAAGAAGAAATCCTAAAAAGTGGAGGGTCTATTCTCATCCCTCACATCCACAAGCTCTTCAATCTAGCGGTTAAGAAAGGCTTCCTTAAATCGTGCACTTAGTGTTCCTATTTTTAAAAGCAGTGATAAAAATAACCCCTTTAATTATTGGATCGTTTTGGTTAGCCCTCTCTTAGACAAGTTATATGGTATTATTTTGGAAAATAAGATCATCATATGGCTAAAAAGTGAAGGTGAATGGGATAAAGATGAGGCGGGTTTCAAAACACATCATTTAACTACAGACCACCTTGTTACACTCAGGATCATTGTATAATAAATCTGATCTCTTTTGTTGCTTTGTGGACTTTAGAAAAGCTTTTGATATAGTGTCTAGAAATAATCTGTGGAATAGATTAGAAAAGCTAAAGGTTCCTTTTAAGTTGAGAGTTGTTGCGAGAAGGTTATATGAGAGTGTCATTGCAAAGTTTAAGAACACTAAGAGTTGGTCAAAAGATATTAATTGTCATGTTGGAGTTAAGCAAGGTACAGGAAGGATGATTGGGGCACCTTTCCCTTTGGTTTTGAAGATAATTTGGATTGTAAATTTTAGATGAAGTTGCAGGAATCATGTTGGACTTGTTTAAGAATAAGGTAGATTAGTGGCCATTCTATTAGGACTCTTACCATGAAAAACTCAAGCGAGTACATACTTTGGCATCTTCCATTTTTAGTTTTATTGATAAGATGTTAAAAATGGTTAAATAAATAGAGTATTGGTTAGTTGATCATTCATCTTATGTTCCCTTGTGCACGGATCTCTGGATGATTCATATATTGATACTTTCTATTGAATATTTTCTCTAGATGTGACATATTTTTAGTTCCGTATTACTTATTTTTAACTAAATATAAAATCCCACGTGAGTTCATGTAATGGGTATGATAAAGAGAAGTCAAAGAACAAGAGTACTACTAACTATTCCGTCTTTTTTCATAATTCTTCAATTTCTTGAAACAATTCCTCATTTCTTAGCTATTTTTGTTCGAGTTCTATTACATTTGTTGGGTTTTAAGATTTTACCTCTCATTTGCAAGTTAGTGGTGAATTTCAGTATCTTTTTACAATAGGAAAAATGAACAATAAATGAGGGGCAAGTCTAACCAAACAAGAGGTACTTTCTTGTATGACATGGGTGCAAGTTCTAAGGGATTTAATCTCCCTTTATTTGTATGTTCATTTTATTTCTCTATGATGCAAATTAGTACTCCACTTTGGTATGGGAGAATCAATTCTCCACTTTGGTTTGGGGACATATGATCCAATTTGGTCTTGGAGCATCAATGGAATTAGTGCTCCACATTTTGCTAGGAGTATCATTTATCCACTTCAAGTATGATAAATGTATCATAGAACTCATGTGGAACACTAGTACAAAAGATATGAATTTATAAATTAGTAATTTATTAGGATCCTCTAACAAACACTTACCTGATCACTTAATTAGTTCAATGAAGGAAATAAAAGCATTTAACTAACAACATCAAACCAATAACAATAAAATATAGTGGGGGAGTAAAAGATTATACTATGAGGAGATAATAATATATACTTAGATCCATACCATTGACATGTGAGATAGAAACAATTAAAATTATTCATTCCTAGACCCATAGACCAAATTGTAATATGCTTTAAAGATAAGGCACGTGTTACATACAAGATAATTCCTTGTAATAATTAGTATAGTTGAATAGAATAAAAAGTAGTAGCTCAATTATGTAAAGGTATACTCCAACGCAAAGACTAGTTAATGGAGTGCAAGTAGAAAATAGACGTACTAAAAATTTAGTCAAGTTTAATATTATAGGTTGTGTTATTACTAGCATTTGCCCCTAGAGGGGCAAAAGGAACGCCGAATGGAAAAATACAACTCTTTCATAGAACTAGTGGGTATAAAACAATATAATATTGACTTTAAGTATGTATCAAAAGTCACCATCTACAATCGATACAGTTTTATGAAGGTATAAACATTCGTAGCTTTTAGATCATTTTGGCCGAAACTGGGCTCAACGTTTTAGCCATTTATAGCCAACTGTTTTTCCAGATTTTACTCATCTGGTGTCGACCCATCTTGTGGACCGCAACTCAGCTTCACCACTCATTTCGTCGTTTTTTGTTATTTCTTGCCGACCATGGGCACAGGTTTTAATTCACCCATCGTCGTCCCTTTCGCGTATATCATAACATTTATGCAGACCAAGTAGTCTTTTTTTGACCAACTCTTTAGATTCATTTCGCGGTGCTTCGGTCGCAGTTCTTTCAACTATCTCGCTGACCGTTTCGCGGCTTTATTGATAATTTTGCCGACCATCCAGCAATGACCAAGCCTTTTTCGCTAAGCGTTCCACCGTCTGATCGCCCCCTTTTGATTAGCGTCGTCTGTCCCTTTCGTCGCATTGAAGTCTTGTCGCACCAACTTGGTTGCCGCGGCCCGTGCTTTTGAGCCGACCGTTGCGTTGTGGTTAGGATAAAGTTGTCGAAACCACCGATGGGATTTTTTTTTGGGACGCGCGCCTTGCATTGCATGTGAATTACCTTGTGAGTCCCCAAGTATTCCATAGGATATCTTCTAGTAGAAAATGCATAGTTCGAGGCTCATTGCAATAAAGAACTTGAAGGGAAAAATCATTACAAAAGTGAGTATGAAAAATATTTTTAAGAAGATAAAAATTAACAAACAGTTGAGGAAGTTACTGTCCTATATTATCATGAAGAAACCTTTATCCAAGAAGAATACCAAGAGACTCAAATGCCTTATAAGACAACACTAAATTTCTCATCAAACTACACCATGGAATCTAATCCGCAATCAAGCCAAGACTTCATCTACGTTGTAATGTCAGGAACGACTATGAACACCATAGCACACCATAATGAACACCATGCCACTCATAACAATATGAAATCGAAACAAATCACCAAGCACGCTATGCTTTTGAAAGGAATGGAAATTTTTCTTTAGGAATAAATAAACAAAAAGTAGAGGAAAAAATTTGTATAATGAACACCATGTCACTTGTAACAATAGGAAATTGAAACAAATCACTAAGCACAGTATGCTTTTGAAAGGAATGGAAATGTTTCTCTAGGAATTTGAATTTTTAAAAATTGTGAATTAAATATATTTATATCTTTATGGAAAAGGAAAAAAAAAATATTTCAAATGTGTTCCAAAAAGAAAAAGAAAATCATATTTGAAAGGTGTTCCAAAAAAATTAAAGAAAAAAACATCTTCAGTACAAAAGATAAAAGAATTAAGAAAAAAATAAAAATATTAAGAAATTGTCAACTAAATATGTTTATATCTTTATAGAAAAGAATAAAAGTTCTAAGAAATGGTCAACTAAAGATATTTATATCTTTATTGAAACGAAAAAAAAAAACATCTTTCAAAGGTGTTAAAAAAAAAACATAAAAAACATCTTGAGGAAAAAAGATAAAACAATTAAGAAAAAATTAAAATTTTAAAATATTGCCAACTAAATATATTTCTATCTTTATTTGGAAGTAGCTAATTAACCTTTTTTCCTAAAATAAAATTTACCTTATAAAATTTAATTATCAACCAATAAACTTATTCTTCAGAAGTATTTTCCAAAACACTCTGAATAATCTTATGGTAAATTATGATAAATAATATAGCGCAGCATCCTATCTCAACACCTTTATAGAGAAATTCGCTAATGTGAATATTACAAGGTCATCATCATCCATCTCTTCCAAATGTCAAAAAGCCATGCAGTTATTTAATGATCTAGAGAAGGAGGCTATCACGCTCTTTAAAGTCTTCTAAACAATAATATGCTTAAGACTCCTACCATAAACATATATGGTACATAGAGGCAAGATTTGCAAAATAGAAGCTACTATGTTAAGTGCACCACTACAGTTTAAGATTAGTAATATGTGCATCGTTTACTTCAAGTGAAAACAAGTACAAGGAATGGCAAAATGAATGTGGAATGGAAGGGCCAACTTTTCTAGGACACAAAACTGTTGCAGTGAAAATTAAACAAACCACCCTTTCATATGAAACCAACAGATAAATCAGATACATGATCAAATACTAACTTTAAAGGGTGAACATACAAGTAATATTGGATGACTACACATTATGCTTTCAAAATGTGACAAGCATTATATTGTCAAGCTTACTTGATTTCATTTTATAATTAATTTTTGTTAAGGACTTTTCATGGGAATCACTAAATTTTCTTCTTGGAATGGCCTATAGTTGTATTAGCTCTGGGCTCAGACAACAATAAATTGGGAAACATACCCTAAATAAATTTGTCCCTAAAATGGATCTGGGATGGGTATGTAGAATGAATGTGTTTTTTGTGAACCTTGTAATGTTGTGAAGTATGATTCCTTTTGGTATTAGAAACCATCGCTATAAAGGATAATGCAAAATCCAGGAAATGAATACCACTAAGCTGTAAACAAGAAGACAAATTCAATTTTAAAAAGAGCAATCAGTTGGATGAGCATTAAATCCTACAATAGCCATAACAATCTAGGGCCATTTGCATAGATAAAAGCCTCTATGCAAATCAGAAAGGTAACTACGGTATTATATCATAATACAGTTTTTGTAACTATTCGAGCAAAAGATGAGAATGACATTTCTATTGCCTACATCAAAAGGATGGACACTTTAATTGTTATACATCAAGAGGGATTGACACTTTTAATTCACTTTTAACAAGATTAATCACTAAATGAACCTCCTAGAATCTTTCACTTCATCACAAACAATAACCATCATTGCATAAAATATGTTTTATCATTTATTTACAAAAGCATATTTCAAACTTATGAAAGATCCAAGTTTTATTATTATATATGTATTATAATTAACAACTGCTGCATAGATTTAGATTTGAAATGACCTCTCACCATAAATCTGTATGAATCATAGAACACTAACTTTATTCTCATATTAGGTCGCGATGCAAAAAAAACAAAAGTACATGGTATAATCGACAATAAAATTAATAAACAAAGAACCTTACCCTTCATTAGGGGAGGAAACATTCTTAAAATAAGTAGCAACCATAGTGACATTAAAAAAACTGATATATCTCAAATTTTTTTTTATATTATATCTAAGGAAGCATCAATACCTCCGTGGTGTAAGTTATCCTTTGAATGTGTACGCATATAGGGATAGATATATCACTTAATAATTGCTTCCGTACTACTAATTCTTTTATAAACTTAAACACCTAGTTATATTATCCAATGTTTTGAAATTCATGTCTCTTTCTGCAATTGATCTACCTACTACCATGTTTGTTTCATATATATAAAATAATAATCATATTTAGAATCATATTAATTATCTTATACCTAATAAGTTTTGAATGTTTATATATATTACATAGAATTAATAATGATTTTAATTATTTATTGATGTTTAAATATTATTTATATAAATCAATAATACATGTGATAAATAAATATGCTAAATTATTTAAATTTAAATTAAATAGTGATGTCAAAAATATTTATGTATATTTTTGAAAAAGAAAGTGTTATTAATTTAAAATACGAATACCAAACTTTCAACCAAAGTATTTCATAACTAAATATACTTGATAAGTAATTTTTCAAATAACATAGAAAGTAACAATTTCAATAAAGTTTCAAACTCCTATTTAAGTTAAATGACACATGTATTATACATTAGCAAAACAACCTCTTTCTAATGGATCTTACTAAAAAGAATATGATACCAAGAGAACCATATGAAACTTAATGCCTTAGCACTCATGAGCAATAAAACAATTCCAAAATAGGCAGCATAGAGTCTCAATACCTAATCACAAAGTTGTTAAGTATCAATAGTGAAACTTAACACCTAATGTCAAGAGGCACTCGTTGAAAGGAAAGCTTTGGAAAACAAAAATCCATGCAAAAATCCATAATATGTAGGAGAGCCTAGACGATCATACCGTGCAACCTTGATTTACCCACTTGGCCTCCTCATATTAAAGTCCCCGTCTTTTATTCAACTTCTCTTGGAAAAGGATATGATTACTAAATGTAGATAAATCTATTTAGGCTTATAGATATAAAAAGTTTCTCATAGCCTCACCTCCATTCTCCCAAATACACTTCAACGTAAACATGTTATCTCATTAGCTACTACAAGCATCGATTAAATACTTTGAATGGTCAAATTATCATTTCACATCAAATCCATATTCATAGGAAAGATAGTGTGATATTTTCAATAGCCTAGCACCCTCATCATAGAGACATTTCGTTACATAAATCACTTTATTAAAAAGTCTCTCATGGAAACATATGTTTAAATGGGTTAAACTGAGAAGCTGTCACTTTTCAAATCTAAACCGAATGACAGGCCAAATCCAATGCTCTTATAATACCATTCCAATGCCAAGAAAGGGTCATAACTATCTTCTTCCAAGCTTCTCAAATACTTCCTAAAATAGAGGAGACATTAATTTTGAAGTCACACGAGGATGTAATAGTATAGTCTGCCACAACCCAGAAACAATTAAGCCCGTGATGTGGAATTCAAACAAGGATTGAATTTGTCATGTTAGTTTTACAAATGGATGTTGTATAGTCTGCCACAACCCAGAAACAATTAATCCTATAATGTGGAATTGCAAGAATTCTAGGATGATTTGGGATTGTAATAGTTCTGAATACAGTACCCATTTTATCATTCCACTTCATTGGTAATGGATTGTGTTTGGGCTTGAGTGGATAATTAAGTAGGCTAGCAAATGTATGTGGGATGTGATCAGACTAATCAAAGCCTTCTTATGGAAGAATTGTTGCCATGCAATTTTTCAAGAGCCGACTATCATTCAACCTAGAAAAAGTTTCAACATTTAGATCAGATTTGGCTATTTGAATTTCGGACAGAGGGCACACCTTTTGGGAAAGATATCGATACTTTCTGAGATGGAACCGAGTCAGATATGCTTGCTCCCCTTGTTTATGTAGGAAGGGGGGGGAAACCGGATCAACCGCTTTGTGGCACCTGGATGTATCATTGTTGTTACATATTGATTGCTAATATAATATATGATGCATTTTGAACAAAGATATATATGCCGCAAGAAAGCTCTGTGGGAATGGAACCTCGAGCAATGAAACAATTCAACCCATTATTTTATCGCTCTGTATTTGTCAAATAGAATGGCAATTATAATTTGCAATAAGGTCTCATACCACTATATTGGGATGCGACAGATTGCGAAGAAGCTTGACCTCTTCCTTGAGCTCCTGAATTTGGGCTTGATGCGGTCCATTACACAAACAATCAATGATTAAAAGAAAGCTGTAAGGAAAAAAATACTTTCCTGCATTCTGACCCCAAAAGAACTTAGGGGATGAGGAGGGGAAAACGGATTTGTAAAATAAGGATATACAAGATGCTTACCTAAGACTTATCTTTTGATGAACAGTTGGCAACAATCAAGATCTGCATCCCCATAACCATTAAACCCTCGAATGTAGATGAAATTTGTGCCCTTGATCATATAAACACTCATAGTTATGTACCCATATTAACAAAGATAATTAAAAAAAAAAGAATACCTGTTTGATGGCCAAAAGCTCTCTAGAGTCCAAATTCATGCCCATGTAAACACGGCCATAAGCTCCGCACCCAATGAGTTCGCCCTTCCTCCACCTGATCGCTTGAGGACTACTGCTCTCCTTAGGAGTTTCCCATACACACTCCATTGGGGAATTGAATCCTTCTTCCGGCATTTCCACGCAAAGATCAATAGAGGAGAGTAGAATGCAAACGCTCCAATGCGGGTGCTGTGAGCATAGTTCTATTGAATTAAGTCTGATAAGACATGGACATGAACATAATGAGCTCGAGCTACAGTATCTACAGAATAATGTGAATATAATGTTCAAACCTTATTCAATAGCTTGTCAAATTTTCATGATTTACCTCCTGAAAGTTTAGGAATAATATTTGAAGTTGGATTCAGGTTTTAATACTAAATATATCATGCGCTCAAATAGCCGGTGTTCTGCTAATCGAAGTATGATGACACTTGTGCATTTCACTGGCAATGTTAACCCTACTGTTGACAACCTTTTATTTTTACTGTCTATGCTTGGAAGCTTGGCAGTTTGGGAATTTTCGGTGCTTAGCAAATTAAAAATATTCAAATGGAATAAAAACATTCCATCATTAAATGGTAGGCTCCATCATAGATCTCTGCTTCAAATTAGTGCACACGCAAATAATGAGGATTTTATAAAAGATAAATTGATTCCTTTATAAATAGAAAGATAAGTTCACTAAGTAATGAGCAATGCAACTCATCAAATATCTGCACCGACACCATCAACATCTGCATATTTCCTTTGACACTTGGCTTACAGTTTCAACACTTGTACGCATTTGACACTTGAAGCATTGTTTCAATGCTTGGAAGATCATTCAATAATTCATGTTTGATGCTTGAACATTATCTTGACACCTGCGGGCATGGAGCTCTTTAACTTTGCCTATACGCACTTGATAACTGAAACGATGAAGCTCAGATTCTTTTACTGTTAGAATCATTTTTTTTATGTTTTGTGTGATGGGAATTATCCCACATACACAACATAAATGAAGTCTTTTCCTTTGGCGTATGGTGTATGGTCCTCCTCATTGTTTGACGCTTGGACTTGAGTAAATTCATTACAACATTAGTCGTGTGGTCCATGGGTAATATAGGATTCGTGGTGTTTCTATACGAGTGTTTTCATGGGACCACAAACCATTCTTCATTCTTCATCCTCCATAAACGGTTTTGAAAACCACGTTTGACCCATGCTAAATGCATTTGGTGAAGCTACGTTGACATTTGATTGACCGGGGATTTAAGGTAATGACTATGATGTTTGAGATACAATGTCGATGGCCTTCGAGTTGATGAACATGAATGGCTTGGCTTGACTTAACTGAATGTAGAAATGGATGAAAGACCCAAACTTTTAATAATAAACAAACTCTAATCCCTTTTCAATCCATGAGATCATGAAAAAACTTATGGAAAAAGTTATATATAAAATAGTTACTTTTTCATTTTTAATAAAAATAATTATTTTAAGAAAAATATTTTATTTAAAATAATATTAACTATTAAAAATCATAATATCCAAGGTAGCTAATGGTGGAATTTGCACATTGGATAATGGTTTGAGAAAATGAATGGCTTTCTCAAGAAACAAAGAGAAATTAAGATAAGAAATTAACCAGGTTGATACTAAAACTCAAGTTTTTGGTAAAAACATCATTGTATGTTTGAAATTTTGACAGCGTCTTCTTTTGAACTTTCCGGTCACCATGTTGCCGGAAACTAAAAATTTTGATAGGGAAATTTTTAGTACTAACAATTGTGTTGAAATATAATTTGTACTGCATGGTTAGAAGCATCGCTATGGAATTCCATTAGCCATTCCATTTTCTTTTGGTGTAAGGGTAGTAGATATGCACTTGTCCTCTTCAGTGTGTATGAGCACATATCTTTCATAATATGTTGCTCAGTTACTCCTATCTATTTATTTATTGCTGCTAAGTTGTTATGGCTTTCAATTGCTGTACTCCACATGTATCTGTTTGATCAATATTATCTGGGTTGTGCCCTCATATTTGCTTTTGTATCAGAAAATATGACTGATTTAGGGTGATAAACAGTCTAGCCTGGACATATGAGCATTGAGGACACCGGTCTCCCAATTTGTTTACAAAGTGTATTTTTAAAGCTTCTAGATTGGTAACACTTTTTTTCCAAAACATTTCTTCTCACCTAAGTGTCACACCATGTATGAATTTGGATAATTCTTTGGCACATACTCACCTTTGTTTACTTCCCTTAATGTATGAGTGAACACTCTTTAATGTGAATAATGTTATGGACAATTATAACATTCCTTGTTATGACTATAACATGTATTGTATGACATGAAAGCTTATATTATGCTAACAACTACTTTATTTTCTTTTAAAAATAATTTCTTAATTTTCATCAAACAAATCTTTTATTTTCTTTGAAAAGAAAATAGCATAATAAATTTCATAATTTGAACAACTACTACGAGAAGAAAAGAATTCAAATTTTGAACAAATAAAGTTATGGTCAATCTTTATGGTCAATCTTCATGGATCCAAATTTGTTTATCTAGAATCCCATTATCATAATAGAGATCGTGTCACATACCCCAATTTTGCAAAAATAATGTAATTATTTTATTATTATTCCTGAGACATTATGTTAAAATAAATGCTAAGTAGGAATTAATGACTCAGCAGAGTCACCAGAAATGGAATGTAAATTCTGAATATTTTATTATTAATAAATAAATTATGGAGACAACAGCATGGGAGAGCTGTTAAAAGAGGTTACTGGTCTAACTGGTGGATGGAACTAGGTGGAAAGGCAAAAGACAAGTGGCAGCATCCTCAAACACTTCCTAAGTTGCAGGTGGCAACTTCCCTATATTTTGGGGTCATGATTCCCCAAGAAAGTGGAATCTGAGCAGGTGTCTCATTAATGACAGTTAACCCAACTAAGACCTAGGCAATCTTTTAAATAGTACTCAATGAACTGAGCTGGGGGTTCAGCATTGTTCTAGAGGGAGAATACTTTGAGGTGAATGCTATTCAGGAGTCCCATTGAGGAAGAGGGATAATACAGTAAGGGAGTGTTTTGATTTGGAATGCTGCAGTAACTTGGTTCCAGTTTAGCTATTTGGCTGAGTGAATTATCCTGCTGTACCTAGTTCCAGCCAAGGAGACCAGAGCAAGCTCGGGGGTCCTGAGAAGTGCTGTTTGGGCACTCTCCAGGAATTGGTAGGGAGGAACATCCTCCCATTGCTGTTGTTGTCTACTATTGATACAGGTTCTGCCACTGATTCCTGTCATTTATTGAGTAAATTTAAATATAGAATATGGCTATCTCATCTAGGTTTGAACAGAATTTCAAATTTAGTAAAGTTAGCATCTCTGTATTGTTAGAAGATAGAATCTGCAGAACTATTATGTTTTAGAAATTTCATATTATCATTATCAACTTACAGTCGAGTAAATGTTGTATGCATAATATGTTTTGTTAATATTATAAATAATAGAATGTTATTGTAAATTTTCCTTTGTTTATTTTCAATAGTTAAATAGACAAGCATAGACTACTCATACCGTAAATATTCCTGGCAATTATACTTGTTTAAACAATTAGAGGAACAGAATTCATATACAATTTTATAATTACAGTGAGTTATTTCATAGAGAGTTTAACAGGTATAAACCCTAGCTGAATAAGTATACTATTCTATATCTGTCTCAGGTTTAGTTAAACAAGAATACAGGTTATTATCTGTACCAAGATTAGGTGAACAAATTTATATCGGTAAGTTTATTTATATTCAGAACATAGCTGAGTTGTTATTGACTCTTCAGAGATTTCAAATAGCAGTATGATCAGATCTTAAAACTTTTTCCCTACAATCTTATTCGACAAAAACAATCATAGCCAAAACAAAACCATTGAATTTATAAACAAGGCTCGTGACGAAGAAGTTCTAGTTACAAACCAATCTCTATCGTTGTTACCACCAAGAAACTCACAGCAGAGTTTGACTGAGCTATTAACCTGAAGGCAGAAGGAATTTAGAGACAAACCCACTAACTAGCTCGAGTCCGAATCTCTTTATTATCACAGTATTTTTCCCTTTGCTCAGTCTTGAGCTCATTTGTTTTCTTCATGCTAATACACAGAGTCATTAGAACCTATCTTAATAATAGATTCAAACTTATATCCACAGAGCTAGCATTTTAAACCAGACTGTTAATTGTTAATTCGAAATTTAAAACCATATCACAAATTTATTTAAGAAATTTATTCCCAGTATTTAATTTTCGATTAGTATTACAATGATTCGACCCCCAGACGTAGTTCCTATCAGTTCATCGTAGATTTTAACACGCAGAACTTACTCTGGTGTGTATTAAAACTACCATGAAAACAATAGTTTAAATTTATAAATTATATTATCCAAACCTGGGAAGAAAACCCTATCTTGACAGAGTTATTTAACAACAAAAAAATCTCCATCGTTACCATTTAAATACTTAAAAACAAAAACGCTGAGAAGTAAGATGAGATAATTACTCACGGCCGTGTCATCCTTTCACTTAAATAAGAATCATGAAAACATAACCATATTTTATTACAATACATAGTATCGGATGCAAAAGAAATCGCAGACAGTTTGCAAAACTTTCCAATCCTTACCACATATCTATCTACGGCCGTAGCCTTGTCACTGAAAAAGTTTGTTGTAGAAAACCAAAACCCTTTATGAGTACAGTAATGGAGGCAGAACCATAGGGTCGTAACCCATTTTTAAAACCAGTTCTAGCCTGGTTCTCTACGGCTTAAACATATAACACAACATTGGTGGAAACCATACAACACCCTAAGGAAAACCAATAATTTACAGTCAGCTGAAGTCATAATGATTCTATCCTATGACAGGGATAACACCTATTGAGGTCCCACATGGTTAAGCTATTAAAAGACTCAACAGAACGGCGATAGCAGTAGAATCATGCCCTTTGAAGACCAACCCTATTCGTCCACACAACAAAACCCCAAGGAGAAAATGCCATGGTAAGGACCAGGCTTACCCGGAGGAGCCAGATGACGAGAGCTGTATCCTGTACGCCTTATGGAGTGTTCAAACCCTGCTGAGATTTGGAAACCACAAACCATTTATCAATTATATTATTTTCAATAAACAAAACCTACAGACTTTTGATTTTAAATATCGAACTAATACTAAGAAACCTCAAGATTTACTTACCAGAACTTGGAATGAAGCGACCACACTGTGACAGGTCTGGAAACCACGAACAATGGAGTTTGAACCCTAACCCTGGCCACCAAAGAAGCAATGGCAGACTCAAAGATGCATTCCTCGACGAAGGTGGTTACAGAAATAGGTCAAGGGAAGGCACTACTGGAGGCCACGACTGGTATGAAGCTTGCAACCGAAAGGATAGAACCTTAGGGTTCTCACAAAAATTCTATAAGTGCTGGAAGGTTAACAAAACATATACAACTCCTAAACCTTAGCAAGGAACTAGCGCAGCAAGAGCTCAACAGTGGGGAAGGAAGATCCCACCATGGTTTCAGCAAGTTTGGACAGGAGAAACCCACAGAGCGGTCGAGCCCGAAGGCGAGGGAAGGAATGTAGAATGGTAGGGTTTGTCAACGTTTTTAGGTGATGAGTACTTGGTTACGAGTGAGCCACGTAACCCTTAATTTATTCCCATGCAATGGATCACCTTTACATAGTTTGTTTACGATAACAATACCATCATTTTGCCAATCAAAAGGAATGATATGGATATTCTATAGGGTCGCCTTACCATATGATTGAATCCATAAATCGATTATTGCAATCAGATGTTGTACAATGAACAATAATACCTTGTCTATGACCCATAATTCAAAACAAATGTTCTAGCATCTAACATTCTTATGGGAATATCACCTTGAGACCAAACAAATCATAGTAAGCATAAAACGAATTATTGTTCGGTGATATGACTATTTGCAATTGTATGAATATGGTTATTTACAATTGCTTAAGTTTCTCATAAAAATTCATTGATGAATATCATAATGAAAAAAAACCCAATCTTGGAAGTAGCCTACACATAATGGAGATATATAAAAAAAAATAGGGATGCATCGACATTTCCAATTTTACCATAACCAGCTTTCAATTACTTCAATTTTCCATATAAACATTTAAACAAATTACTCCGTATAAGCTTACAATCATCGATATAAAGATAATTTGACCAAGCTATACAAGCCTGAAATGGTTAGACGGAGACTTGTCAAATATCTAGTTAATGCTGACAATCGGTAAGAGATTTATTTTCACCATGCTAAATATGCGGCGCATTTACAGTACAGAATCATCATTAATGACAAATGTTTATACAGACTTGTTTAATGCTTGGACACTTCAGAAATACAGCTATCCTCGTCACTGGAAGTACATTTTCAACAAAAGAAAGAATCGAGAAGTTGGTAGATAGAATGCTACCTTCAAACACTTGAAAACTGAGTGAGCAAGACCTTTTAATTGAATAACTTTTTGTACAACTAGTTTGAGTATAACATTTTATAATTGTCGCAACCGCATCTTACCTGTAGATCTGTAAAGAGGAAAACAATTCGATGCGTTAGCTCATAAGCTAAGTAAGCCAGCCTGTTATGGCAAGTTCCCCTGGAGTTTACGACAATACAACAAGAAAAAAAAAATATATATATATACAACCATAATAACACTTAAGTACAATAAAGATCCTTCATACACACTTACAACCAAGTAAGTTAAACAGACGGTTAAAGGACTGATTTTACACAACATTTATTGCTATCATAAAAATTTTAAATTCCTTTGAAATTTTCGGGTTTTGACATGTGGTATCAGAGCATGGTTCAGACACTAGGCCTTCTTATGGCTCCACTAGTTTCCGCAGAACAGTGCAAATGACAATAAAATTTTAAATATGTTATGTACTAACTTATAATTTATGTTTCATAAAGACAGAGCAGAAAAATTCTTTTCTGAATCCAACAGCAGGTATGGAAAAGCTAGAAGAATATGCTGAACAGGATTCCCCAAACACTATGACAAGACAGATGTCGAGAGAACCTGAGACAGAGGAGGTAATTGCTCACACCACTGAACTGATGCAGACCATAAAAGGTTTAAAGACAGAGATAGAAACAGTCAAGAAGGATAATGAAAGGATTCTGAAAACTCAAGAGTAGCTAAATCAACTATTGATAGAAAAATTTCAGACAGAAGGAAGGAGCAAACGAGCTGACTCAGAAGAAGCTAGTCAGCAAAGAGGGCCAAAAATGATGAAACCAGCTAAATCTGACAGCAGTTCATCATCTGAAGAAAGAAGGGAACAACACAGTTACCGCAATACTAGTGACAGCAGTGAAGCTGAGCTGCACAACAGAAGGAAAAAGTACAGGCCTTATGAAGAGATTTCCGGGGAGTTTAAGAAGATAAAACCCCCAACTTTCAATGGAGAATCTGAAACAGGAGAAGAAGCAGAATCCTGGTTATCCGGGATGAGAAAATATTTCCAGATTTATAACTATTCAAATCAGCTGAAGGCACGAATGGCCATCTACAACCTTTCTGGAAAGGCGGACATATGGTGGCAAGATCTGAAAAGGGTCAAGGGGATTAAAGAAAAAGAAGTTAATTGGAGTACCTTTAAAAGATACTTCAAGAAGAAATTTCTGTCTGAACAGTATTATGAGGAGAGGGCCAAGGAATTTTATGAACTGAAGCTAGGATATATGACGATGAAGGACTTAAACAGTAAGTTCTTAAGTCTGTTAAGGTATGTGCCGTATTTTGTTGAAGAGAAACCAAAAATACAGCGGTTTCTTAGCTGTTTGCCATATCATATCAAGGACAGAATTGAATATGACAACCCCAAAACTCTGGAAGAAGCTATGCGAAAGGATAATTTCTGTTACGAACAGAATAAAAAGAAAGAAGGGATAGCCAGCTGGAAAGCCAAAAAGAACAGTAATCAGCTTGAGTACAGGAAAAAGGAGTTTGTCCCTCATAAAAGTTTCAATAATAACAAGAACGGAAACCATTTTAATGGTAAAAGCTTCCAGGGAAACAAAAATGGAGTTGCTAGCCATTCCAACAATTTCAAAAGCAGCAAGGAGGCTCCTAACAATCATGGAAATTACACTAAGAACTTTGAGCGAAAGGAACCTGTTAAGTGCTGGGAGTGTAATGGCCCACATTATGCTTCAGTTTGCCCAAATAGAAAGAAACAAATCAGCAATATTCACACTGTTCAAGATGAAATGACTGTTGGGGACTTTGCAGGGACTATGCCCCGAATTAATGCAGCATTGGAAAACCGCCAGGCTGACTACCAAACTTCCATGGTGGAAGTAGGAGGTATGATTAACAAAACCCCTGTAACTATTTTAATAGATCCGGGTGCTAGTCTTAGTTATATTTCACCCTAGCTAGTAGAAAAATGTAAGTTGACTGTTGAAATATTTGATAATTCTTGGTCTGTACAACTAGCTACTGGGGCAAAAAGGAAAGTAAACTGTTATGCTAAAGAATGTATCTTAAATATGAATGATTTCAGAACTACAGTTAAATTAAATGTCTTGCCACTTGGCTCTTATGACATACTTATCGGAATGGACTGGTTGGAACAGCATAGAGTAGTTTTAAACTGTTTCGACAAAACTTTTAGATGTGTAAACAGTAATGGGCAGCCTGTAACTGTTAGGGGTATTCCTAGGAAAACAATAGTTAGGCAGATTTCTGCCTTACAACTTAAAAAGGGCAGTCAGAAAAGGGTGCAAGACCTATGCTGTAACTATTACAGATGAGACAGATAAGTCTGAAAGAAGCAAGAAAACAGTAGAGAACATCCCTGTAGTCAATGAATTTATAGATGTTTTTCCGGAGGAAATCCCAGAACTACCTCCCAAAAGGGAGCTGGACTTTACAATTGAGCTGGTACCAGGTGTTGTCCCCAATTCAAAAGCCCCGTATCACATGAATATTTTGGAGCTTAACGAATTGAAAACTCAGTTAAAGGAGTTAATAGACAAAAATTACATTCGACCCAGTGTATCCCCTTGGGGAGCACCAGTAATTTTTGTTAAAAAGAAGGACGGAACTATGCGACTTTGCATAGATTACCGTCAACTGAACAAGATGACGATTAAAAACAGATATCCGTTGCCTCGCATAGATGATCTGTTTGATCAGCTATGTGGAGCTACGGTGTTCTCTAAGATAGACCTGAGATCGGGTTATCATCAGGTGAGGATTAAAGAAGAAGACATTTTCAAAACAGCTTTTAGAACAAGGTACGGACATTATGAATTTGTTGTAATGCCATTTGGGCTTACTAATGCCCCAGCTGTCTTTATGTGCTTAATGAATAACATAATGCATAAGTACTTAGATAAATTTTTTGTCGTATTCATCGATGACATATTAGTTTATTCTAAGAATGGAGAGGAGCATAAAGAACACTTACGTATAGTCTTACAAGAACTAAGAGAGCAGCAGCTCTTTGCGAAGTTCAGCAAGTGTGACTTCTTTAAAGACGAAATCCAGTACTTAGGACATGTAGTCACCAAGGAAGGGATTTCAATCGATCCTGAAAAGATTCGGGCAATTGAAGAATGGACGGTACCAAAAGATGTAACAGATGTTAGATCCTTCATGGGAATTACCGGTTACTACCGAAGATTTATTAAAGGCTTTTAAAAAATAGCCAACCCAATCACTTCCTTGCAAAAGAAAGGCAAGAAGTTTGATTGGAACGCGAAGTGTGAAGAAAGATTTAAGAAACTTAAGACTTTATTGACAACTGCGCCTATTCTCAGAATAGCGGACCCTAATAAAGATTTCGTGGTTTGCACCGATGCTTGTAATGACAGTCTAGGAGGAGTGTTGACTCAGGAGGGACATGTCATTGCCTATGAATCTAGGAAGTTGAAAATTCATGAAAAGAATTATGCCACTTATGACTTAGAATTAGCTGCTGTTATCCATGCTTTAAAGATGTGGCGACACCACTTAATAGGCAGAAAATTCACTTTACTGACTGATAATAAGGGTCTGAAATACCTTTTAGATCAGCCTAATTTAAATGCAAGACAAGCCAGGTGGTTGGCATTCTTAAGTGAATACGATTTTGAAATTCAACACATAAAAGGAAAGGAAAATAAGGTGGTTGATGCCTTGAGCAGAAATGCAAAGCTGAATTTTGTATCAGCTAGCAGCACTTATACCTCTGATTTAAATGAACAGTTGGCTAAAGGGATAAAATCATATGAAAATTATCAGCATTTACAAGCTGCAGCCAAATAACAACCTACAGAAAGTGTGATAAAAGGATATAGTTTAAATGAAGACGGATTTTTATTGTTTAAAGACAGAATGTATGTTCCGAATGCACCTAAAGTTAAACTGTTAATTCTAGATGAAATTCATAGAACCCCTTACTCAGGGCATCCAGGCTACCAAAAGACTGTCACCATGTTGAGAAAAGAATATTTTTGGCCTAATATGAAATCTGAAACAGCTGAGTATATAGCTAGATGTTTGGACTGCCAACAAGTGAAAACAGAACACCAACATCCAGCTGGATTGCTGCAACCTTTACCTATTCCTAGTTGGAAGTGGGAAATAATCAGCCTAGATTTCATCACGGGATGACCCAAAAATCAGCATCTGAATGATTCAATCATGGTGGTAGTAGATAAATTAAGTAAATCAACACACTTTATTCCTGTTAAAACCACATACAAGGCTGCAAACATAGCAGATATCTTTCTAAAACAGATTTTTCGGTTACACGGTATTCCAAGAGTTATTATATCAGACAGGGATCCTAAATTCACAGGGAATTTCTGGAAATCTTTGTTTAAAGGATTAAACACCACATTAAATTCAGCACTTCTTTCCATCCTCAGACGGACGGACAAACCGAAAGAGTTAATCAGGTATTAGAAGATCTGCTAAGGATGTATGTTAAAGATCAACCAGGTAAGTGGGAGGATTATTTACATTTAGCAGAATTTGCATACAATAACAGTTATCAATCATCAGCTAAGTTTAGTCCTTTTGAAATTTTGTATGGACGTAAATGTAACACTCCTATCTCTTGGAGTAATCCCATAGACAGGTTAGTGTTAGGACCTGATTTATTAAAAGAGATGGAACACATTGTGAAACAAGTGCAGGTAAATTTGAAGATTGCCTAGGATCGGCAAAAGAGTCAAGCAGATTTGAAAAGAACTCCTAAAGAGTTCCAGGTAGGTGAACATGTCTTCATCAAGGTAAGGCCAAAGAAGATCTCTCTAAGACTAGGAAGTTGTGCAAAATTAGCACCACGTTACTGTGGTCCGTTTGAAATTTTATCTAGAATCGGTCAAGTTGCTTACCAGCTAGCATTACCACCAAATTTAAAAGTACACAATGTTTTTCATATCTCTGTTCTGAAAAAGTATGTTCATGATGCTACTCATGTTATTGACTGGAACATTGTACAGGTAGAACCAGAAGGGGAAGTTCTGGTGGAACCGGATTGTATCCTTGGGAGGAGGGAAATTACTCTACGAAACCGCATAATTGGACAGCTGAAGGTGCAATGGAAGCACCTTAGTCCTGAAGAAGCTACCTGGGAACTGGAAAGTAAGATGCGGGAAGCATACCCACATCTATTCCAGCAGGTGGCTGAATATGAAGAAAAAGTAACATCGAGGACGATGTTACGTTTTAAGGGGGTGTGTATGTCACATACCCCAATTTTGCAAAAATAATGTAATTATTTTATTATTATTCCTGAGACATTATGTTAAAATAAATGCTAAGTAGGAATTGATGACTCAGCACAGTCACCAGAAATGGATCGTAAATTCTGAATATTTTATTATTAATAAATAAATTATGGAGACAACAGCATGGGAGAGCTATTAAAAGAGGTTACTGGTCTAACTGGTGGATGGAACTAGGTGGAAAGGAAAAAGACAAGTGGCAGCATCCTCAAACACTTCCTAAGTTGCAGGTGGCAACTTCCCTATATTTTGGGGTCATGATTCCCCAAGAAAGTGGAATCTGAGCAGGTGGCTCATTAATGACAGTTAACCCAACTAAGACCTAGGCAATCTTTTAAATAGTACTCAATGAACTGAGCTGGGGGTTCAGCATTGTTCTAGAGGGAGAATACTTTCAGGTGAATGCTATTCAGGAGTCCCATTGAGGAAGAGGGATAATACAGTAAGGGAGTGTTTTGATTTGGAATGCTGCAGTAACTTGGTTCCAGTTTAGCTATTTGGCTGAGTGAATTATCCTGCTGTACCTAGTTCCAGCCAGGGAGACCAGAGCAAGCTCGGGGGTCCTGAGAAGTGTTGTTTTGGCACTCTCCAGGAATTGGTAGGGAGGAACAGCCTCCCATTGCTGTTGTTGTCTACTATTGATACAGGTTCTGCCACTGATTCCTGTCATTTATTGAGTAAATTTAAATATAGAATATGGCTATCTCATCTAGGTTTAAACAGAATTTCAAATTTAGTAAAGTTAGCATCTCTGTATTGTTAGAAGATAGAATCTGCAGAACTATTATGTTTTAGAAATTTCATATTATCATTATCAACTTACAGTCGAGTAAATGTTGTATGCATAATATGTTTTGTTAATATTATAAATAATAGAATGTTATTGTAAATTTTCCTTTGTTTATTTTCAATAGTTAAATAGACAAGCATAGACTACTCATACCGTAAATATTCCTGGAAATTATACTTGTTTAAACAATTAGAGGAACAGAATTCATAAACAAGGCTCGTGACGAAGAAGTTCTAGTTAAAAACCAATCTCTATCGTTGTTACCACCAAGAAACTCACAGCAGAGTTTGACCGAGCTATTAACCTGAAGGCAGAAGGAATTTAGAGACAAACCCACTAACTAGCTCGAGTCCGAATCTCTTTATTATCACAGTATTTTTCCCTTTGCTCAGTCTTGAGCTCATTTGTTTTCTTCATGCTAATACACAGAGTCATTAGAACCTATCTTAACAATAGATTCAAACTTATATCCACAGAGCTAGCATTTTAAACCAGACTGTTAATTGTTAATTCAAAATTTAAAACCATATCACATATTTATTTAAGAAATTTATTCCCAGTATTTAATTTTCGATTAGTATTACAATTATTCGACCCCCAGACGTAGTTCCTATCAGTTCATCGTAGATTTTAACATGCAGAACTTACTCTGGTGTGTATTAAAACTACCATGAAAACAATAGTTTAAATTTATAAATTATATTATCCAAACCTGGGAAGAAAACCCTATCTTGACAGAGTTATTTAACAACAAAAAAATCTCCATCGTTACCATTTAAACACTTAAAAACAAAAACGCTGATAAGTAAGATGAGATAATTACTCACGGCCGTGTCATCCTTTCACTTAAATAAGAATCATGAAAACATAACCATATTTTATTACAATACACAGTATCGGATGCAAAAGAAATCGCAGACATTTTGCAAAACTTTCCAATCCTTACCACAGGCGGAGGGAGAGAGAAGGAGAGGAGGGAGGAGGCAGCAGGCGGCGATGGATGTTGGGCGTGAATGGAGAAGGGTGTTGGTCGTGAGCTGAGAGCCATGAAGATGGGCGTGAGGTATATGGGAGAACTGGGCGTGAGCAAAGATGGGAGCATCGTGGAAAAGGGGGGCAGCCTGAGCGTGGAGAAGGAGGGCAGCCTCAGCGTGACTTAGAGGGAAGCATTGATAGGGGATGAATGAGAGCCACGTGAAGGTGGACTGTGTGAGGAAGGAGATGTAGTTGCGTGGGGGGTGTCAATGGGAGCAGCGGGAAGGGTAGTGCTGCGTGAAGGGAGTGAAGGGAGCAGCCTGAAGGGTGGTGCTGCATCAAGGGAGTGAAGGGAGAAGCTGGAGCTTGGGGTGAATGGTAGCATGAAGCAAGAGAAGGGAGCTGCGTGGAGGACAAATGTATCTGCGTGGGGGGATGAATGGACTTCATGGGGTATGAGCAGCATCGAAGTGGGAACATGGAGCTGCGTGGATATGGGAGTGTAGCAGCGTGGAGATCCTGTTGCATGGGAGAGAGTGTAGCAGAGGAGGCTGCGGCGAGAGGAGGGAGGAGGCCGCGGGAGAGGAGGCGGAGGAGGTTGCGGTGGGAGGAGGGAGGAGGTTGCGGTGGGAGGAGGGAGGAGATGCATAAGCTCGGCAGAGAGGAGGTGGAGGACATCGAGGAGGTTGGCGGTGAGAGGAGGCATCAAGCGGAGGCGGCGAGCTCATGGTGGTAGGAGATGTATAAGCATCCACGTGGCAGGATTCCATTCGCTCTATGAGCGAGAAATCTAGCTGACGTGGAGCTCATGCTTCTCTGTGGTGAAAAATCTATGGCGTAAATATCATTTTTATTATTTGAAATTTGTTCATGTTCATTTCTTTGTTATGCATATCCACTTATTAGAAAACTAAGAGAACAAAAAGGTAATCATCAAGATAAAAGGGGGTGGGGCATATTTCATAAAACAAAAAGTAAATAATCAATATTCTCTCACATCACTTTTCATCAATTGAAATGAATCGATGCAAAGAATAAAAGTCACATATACTAGTGCCTTATACCCCCTTGATTGTCATTGGACGACCCTATGGTATTTCTATAGTTTTGAGCTATTAATATATTGAATTTCTTCAAATTCCAAGTCACCAATGTTTTGCTTGATTCTTCTTATATACTTGCTTGTTACAATATTTTGGTGGTCAAATACTGACATCTCTAGACTTCCCTTTGTAAACACCATGTCTAGGTTTACTTCTGAGAGGTTGTGATATCAAATCCTATAATTGTTATTAAGGGTTCTACAACCTTCCTTTGGAATCCTAGTGTCTAACATGATCCATAGTTTGTCAGCACAAAGGTACTGATCATGATATGATGGCTCATCATAGCATTAAACTATGCTTCCATTCTCTCGACTTCACTTAGTACTGAAGCCATATAAAAAATAAAGCATGCAATTCTAGGGAGTCCCCTAGAAACCTCTCAAATCTTATAATTGTTATTATGGGTTCTACACCCATCCTTTGGAAGCCTAATGTTTAACATGATCGGGATTTTGCAAAAAGGTACGAGGTAAATAGTCAATACTTTTGTGCAAAATATAGATCATGTTAAACACTAGGATTCCAAAGGATGGATACATAATACTTAATAACAATTCTAGGATTTCGTATAACAACCACTCAACAATAAACCCAATCATGGATTTTACAAAGGTAAGTCAACATAAGTTAATATTTTATCATAGGATGTACATCGAAACACCATGTCCTTTGCTTTTGACCGGTGACTGAACTGCGAGATTGAAATAGTTTTTACTATGGGGTTATGTGGGAATCGCATGAGAATTCTGACACATTTTTGACATATTTGTGACAATACTGCAATCGTTCTAATGTTATGCTAGTGTGGGGACCACGTCAAAATCCCTACATATGTATGCCAATATTAAAACTTGTATAATGATGGAGGGATGTCGAAAGGATGTCAAAATTCCACCAAATATTACATCGGAAGACCGACAAGTAGTCAAAACATATTCTCTCATAAACCTGCCACATAGTTGGTGGAGGATGTCATAAGTCCAACAAGGGAATGATAGAATTTATATTACGTCAAGTCCAACAAAATATTTGCGATGTTCTAATGTAATCGTGTTCGAACGTTCAAATGTGAAACACATTCATATGCACATATCTAAGAGAAACACATTGAGTGAGTAAAAAACTCTAGATTCACTAATCATGAATGTTGGTGGAGGATAAGGGAAAGTTACATTCTTATGTGTAAATATTAATCCCTTCATGGTGCAATTTTGCATAGAACGTTATCTTAAGGGGGATCAGTTACGAGTTCATCAAAGGGAATTCCATTCAATTTTTTTTATTATCTATTCTTGTTTCTATAACTACTTGATGCATTTGCCAATGACCGTTTTTCAAACTTTGAAGCATGGCTACAATCATGAATTTGTACTATTATTATTGATCTCTAATTTGTCTTTCTTTTTTTTAAGTAACTTTGAAATTATACCCATAGGATCCTCATAATATTTGCAATATCTAGGCTAGTGTCTCTTGCTTTCTATATCCATTGGACACATTTTTTGGATTTTCAACTTGTAGATGTTCACCCATGAATTTTTCATCAAAATCACAAATGCAATACAACAAAACTCCATTTTCAATTTTCATTTCAAACCAATGAACAATTATCATGGGGGTTTTAAAAGGCTTGGGAACACTATGAGGGTTAAGGGGGTGGTAACCCCATTTCCACCCTATTTTTGTCTAAATATTTTATTAATTTGTAATAATTTTGCACTAAACCACATTGATTTTCTACATGTTATTACTGAATCAAAGCCCCATCAATTCAAACCATTTTCCTTTGATTTTATAAGCCATGTTGGCCTCTTATGTTTTTACTAGTTGTGTGAGTCCCCATTTTTTATACCTTCACATTTTCATGGACCAAATCCACACAAAAGGTCTCATCCAAATTATGTAGCTAGAAAACCATATGTAATAGATACATACAAGTTTAATGACAAATGAAAAAGGATTTTCTATGGACCTTCTAACTACTCTTTAATCGACCTTAGGCCTTATGATTCCCCATAGCTTTCATGTGGAACACATTTATAAGTTGATGGAGTAGTGGGACCCTCCTTTCCTTAGCTCCTCAACCACCTTCTTTGACATTTTGAAGCGAAACCCCTGCCACTATAATTTGGGTTGTCCTCATGTTTTCCACAAAATTAATCACGGTTGTTAGTGCTCAAATGGGTGCCCCCCTTCTCAAGCATCTTTGAAAGGTTTCTAGATGTTGTGGGACATTGATATAAATTGATGGGTGAAACCTCAACCTTTCATGGAAAGTTGCATCCTTGACCCAATACAATGAAAATCATTGGATATGAACAAGGGTTTCCAATTTATCACCATCAGATTGATTCCCACATGTCTACAACAAGTTAGGAATCCAAGACCCCCTTCTTCTTCCAAATTTTTGTTGATCCTCATGACTGTTTATTTGTTCATTGTGAGTGAAACATCAACATTATCATAAAAGACATCCCTCACTTATTTAAAATACAATCTTATAAAAACATATTGGACCATATTTAACATTAATTTCTCTTGAGGGTTCCCATTAATTCCTCTTTAGAACAAATGTTTAGTCACCACTTAGCAACGTCTCATCGTTGTGAAATTCATGGAACTAGATAACTATGGGAAAATTCACACATGATGGTCTAAAACTAAGCATGCCTAATTCACCCAAATTGATTATGTGGCTTCCCTAAGATTTCAACCACTCTCAAATGACCAAACATAATAATGAAAAGTGTTTTTTCCTTTGCATGAAATTCCCACAGTGGCCCATCGTTGAACCAGAGCTTTGATAGCACTATGTGGCATCTACTCCAACACTCCCATCCCTAGGATGAGTAGGCACTAAATGGGGCATTACAATTCCAACCCTTAGGAGACCAAATCACCACAATGTCAATAGAGAAGGTCTCCCATGGATGTTAATAATTAATAAATGCATTAATTCGTGTGATAACAAGACTGCAACAAAAACATACATGATTCAAGAGATTCCATTGAAGGCAAATTTCCATGACCACATTTAAACATATTCACACACAAATATTGAGAAAGCATATTTTTTCATAGATCAAAAGATGTTAAATACCATATTCATAGGAAAATAATTTCTTAAAAATATCTTTTTACATCAGATGCTTAACCATATCTAGACCATGTCTACGTGCCATAACAGTTTCTAGCCCACATCTTCATTTATTTTTCCATGAAAAATATAAATTTGGTAAAATATGCCTAAGTTGTACAGGTTCCTTTGATTCCTGACCTCCTACTTCAAACTTCCCTAATTGCTCTAACTACTTGATTAGAGTATAAAATTTCCCAAGGGGAAGAAGAAAAGGAGGAGAAGAAATCATTAATAGCATCATTATGTTGCTCTTTTTCTACTGAAAACCACAAGCCCCTATTTCCCTAGTCTACAAGTTGTTCCCTCATATCTGAAAACCCTCTATTTATGGCAGTATTTTCCTTTTATATCTTATCAGAAAGAGCCAAAATCTCTTTCTTGGACCTATCGTTTGAGAAAAGCATTAGGAGGTCGAGTTTCGTTTTGTTAATATTTGGTTGAGCTTTGATATTCAATTATTTTAGATGCAGAAACTTGAAACAATGAGACAATTCAATCACATGAAATTCATACATCCATAACACAAGATATACCCTTGGGAAAGTCCTCAAAACTATGAAAACAAAAACCCTGTCAATTCTTCTCAATATAATATAATGGATAGTAGAGAATTCTTTCTTTTACAACATATCAGATTGCTTTCGAAAGATAAGAGATCACAAAAACACTCTTGGTGAAGATACGAAAGGAATAGAGAAGAGAGATCAATTAGAGAAGCGCCTTGCCTTCAATAATAATATCCCGCAGACAAAGAGTCTAAGCGCCTTTCCTTCAAAGGAGAAGAGAATTCGATTCACATTGAATTCATCAATCCATGTAACATATTTATAAATTATTCTCTTCTATTTTTATCTTCTAACTTCAAGATGAACTCGCCCTCAAACTGGATGTATCAATCTTGCATGCAAAGGTACGCCCCACTTCTCATGCGGTGCATCTCACTGATTTGTCACTTCGGATGAACTCGCCTCTTAACTGAAAGATTTCCCACTTAGTTAGGTGGCTAAATTAAGTGTCGTCACTTAGTTAACTAGATCTTCTTTGTTGTCACTTAGTTAAATCTTTTTAACTAATTCTTTATAACATCATTGTAGTGATCAATTCGAGTTCTCCTTGATTTACTAAAGACTATCGTCTTTTAGTTTAACTAAAGTGAAAACACTTTAGTTAACTAGTCCTTATTGTTTAACACTTAGTTACCTGAAATCATGCATTGATTTACTTAAAGTGGCCACTATGAGTTCTTTAGTTAATTGAGGCATATCTTTAACGGATGCTTTAACTAAAGCATTGATTTAGGCATACATCGATACTTAATTGAAGCTTTAACAATTCGAGTTCTTTGTAATTAGATGAAGTGTCTGCGTGGGAAATTTCGAATTCTCTTGATATCTATGCTTTATATTTAATTTCTTTGTCTCTTACTACATGGTCAATATGTGCTAACTTTAATTATCCATCACATTACATTATACTAAGAAGAATTATCGGATGTTGTGATCATATTATATTATTCCGTAAAAAATCATCATATGCTAAAGTAATTCACTTTATAGGTCATCAATATCTAAAGGAGACTTAGTAGCCACTGGTGATCATGGTTAATAATACATCACACAACATTAAATGATTTTGAAAAGTAAAGCATGACATTTATATGGAAGGTCCACCTCTATATGAGAGGTCCATCTCATGGATACCTTTATACAGCAGGTTCACATGAGAATAATGACTTGACACACAAGTCTAGAGCCTTGTCCAACAAGACTTTACAACATCATTATTTTGATCAATTACCTCTATAGAGGAGGAATAACCTTTACATGGAAGGGAATCAAAGTTCTCACCTCTACACGGGAGGATCAATCTTGTCTACACAAGATTGGTTTGGAGAATGTCTCTTGATGTTGTATATTTAACACTCCTTCTCAAAGAGGGAGGCATTCTATGACATACAAAGCTTGTCTCAAAAGTACCTGAAATTTGTCATTGACAGAGGCCTTGTTAACACATATGCAATCTTTTCATCAATAGCAATGTACTAGATTTTTACTATACCTTTCTGGACCATGTCTCAGATGAAGTGATACTTCATTTCAATGTGCTTCAACTTGTCATGAAACACTGGGTTTTCGGAAATCTTGATGCAACTTTGATTGTCACACCTAATAGCTATAGGCTCAAGCCTTTAACCGAACAACCCTACAAGTAGATTTCTGAGCCACATTACTTCTTGGAAGGAAACACTAGCAACTATGTATTTTGCTTCGGTAGTGCTCTGGGCTACAGATCCTTGCTTCCTACGAGACCAAGATATCATGCCTAATCCTAGGCTATAATAGTATTTGGGTGTACTCTTATGGTAGACAATGCTTCCTCCCCAATCTGAGTCTGTATAACCAAGTAACATGACTCCTCCACTAAAGGCATATCTGAGTCCAAATGAAATTGTACCTCGAAGGTACCTAAGCACATGCTTAGCAGCTGTCCAGTGTCTATGTCTCGAATTAGGCATAAATTGACTCAGACTTCTTACGTCATAACATATATCAGGCCTCGAATGTATCAAGTACATTAGCGAGCCTATAAGTTATCTATACATAGTGGGATCTATTGTATCTGATCTAGAGCCCGACTCATGATGTTTCCTCAAATTGGAAACCATCGATGTAGTCATAGATTTGCAATCTATCATGCCAAATCCACTCAATATATCCACAATGCACTTCCCTTGAGATATAAAAAATTCATCTTTTCTTTGCTAGATCTTAAGGCCAAGAAAGTAGTGCATTAGACCTTTAAGTATTTCATCTTAAACTCTAAGGTGAGATCCCTCTTGCACCAAGCAATCAGATGTTCCTCTCCAGTGATAAACAAAGCATCAACATACTGAACCAATATCAAGAGTTGGTTCTTCGGTACTTTGAAGTACAAATTTGGATCAACTTCATTGTTACCGAAACCCAGTTTCTGAAGGTAGCTATTAATTCTGGAGTACCAAGCCCTAGGGGCTTGCTTAATCCCATATAGATATTTCTTTAGCTTGCAAACATGGGAATCCTTCCCATGTAGCACAAATCCTTCAAGCTGTTGAATATAAACCTCTTCCTCAACCTTACCATTGAGGAAGGATGTCTTCACATCCATTTGGTGAAGTTTTCATCCTAGAACATATGCAAGTGCAATCATTGCCCAAATTGTGGTGTACCTTTCCCCAGGAGAAAATGTCTCATCATAATCAATTCCTTCTTTCTGAGAAACACCTATGGCAACGAATCTGGCTTTATACTTCTCAATGCTACCATCTACAACATGCTTTATCTTGTAAAGCCATTTGTAAGTCACATTGGATTTCCCATCAGATTTGGGAACAACCTCCCAAACATCATTCTTCATTATAGAGTTGTACTCTTCTATCATTGCATATTTTTAAGCTTGTTTCTTTGTAGATTATTCATATGAGGATGGTTCTGAATCACTGATGTGACTCATTAGTGCAACATACCTTGAATATTTCTCAGGTTGTTTGCGCTCTTCGGATGAGCATGTTGGTGCTCCATCTTTTTTCGCATTTTCTAATGTTTCTCAGCAACAAGTAAATTGTTTTTAGCGGGAGGTTCATCAGGTGACCTCTCAACCAGTTATACTGGTTCTTTAGGAGATATAGAATCTGAGGCATATTCTAGTTTTCCTCTCTCAAACTCTGAAGGGGGAGAATTAGACTCGGGATCCTCCATCTCCGAATCACATTGAATCTCTTTTGATATTTTGAAAGAAGCTTCCTCATGGAAGGTAACATATTGGTTGACTTCAATGTGTCTCTCACCATGTACATATATTTAGTATGCTTTGGATGACTCGCTATAACCCACAAAAGTGCCTTTCTTTCGAGAAGGATCCATCTTTGTTCTCTTTTCTTTTGGTACATGAATGTATACTAGGCCCCCAAATATCCTCAAGTGTGAGATGTATGGCTTCTTATCAATACACACTTCTTCTAGTGTCTTCTAATGTATAATGGCATGTGGGCTTCTATTTTGGATGTACACAGATGTACAGTTGGATTCTACCCATAATGAGGTAGACATAGATCTTGATCATGCATCATGGATTTTGCGGCCTCACATATGGTTCTATTCTTCCTTTTAGAAACCCCATTTTTCTAAGGGTTGTATGGTACTGTTAACTGTCTACATATTCCTGCATCACTACATAGCTCATTAAATGCATGTGAATCAAATTCACCTCCATTATCAGACCTTAATGCACTGATGTGCTTTTCTTTCTGATTTTCAACTAGAGCTTTAAACTCTTTAAATTTGCTAAGAGTTTCACTTTTAGCCTTCATGAAATAAATCCACGACTTCCTAGAAAAATCATCTATGAACAATACATAATATAAGAAGCCACTCAGGGAAGGGGATGACATGGGACCACATACATCAGAATGTATCAGATCTAAAATCCCTTTAGATCTAGTAGTATTGTTGGAAAAAAATTTCTTAACATTCTTCCCAAGTGCACAACCTCGACATACATTATCATGCTCAAAATCAAATATGGGAATACCTTTTACCATATTTTGAAGTCCAGGTAGTGCTTTGTAATGTAGGTGTCCACGCCTTCGGTTCCATAGCTCGCATGGAATGATAGTGTGGTGAATACAGCTTGAATTTACTTCTCGGGTACCTTGTAGAGTCCTCCCTCTCAAACTCCAATCACAGCAGCAGATTCTAGGATTTTGTTCTTCGGCCATAAAGGTGCTTTGTTATTCATGAAGATAACTTGGAAGCCTTTGTCTTCAAGAACCGAACTAGAAAGGTGGTTCTTCTTCAATCTAGAAACATATAGAATTTCCTCCACATGTAAAATATCACTAGTGCTCAGCTGGAATGAGGTGGATCCAACTCCTTGAATCGAATATGTTGAGTTGTCCCCCAACTCTACCATGCATGTGAACTTTTTCTCCTTTAGGTCAGTGATGGTACTCTTGTAACCGGTCGCATGTTTGGACCATGTGTCTGCACTTGTGATGATGGATCTTGAAAGGGATGAGACAAGGTAAAACTCCCTTCTTGTCTCATTTTCTTCAGATGCATTCTTTTGAGTGTTTTCATATTCTATGGTGGCAGAAGAATGAAACTTTCCTTTCCACTTTTCTTTGCACTCTCTCTTGAGAAATGACCTTTCTTGTTGCAATTCAAGCATCTAGATTTTGGATTTTCAAATACTTTGTTGAAATCCTTCTTCTTTGGATGAGATAACTTATTTTGGAATAATGATTTCTTTTCTTTATTCATTCTTGGCGTGAGGACAAGGTTTTCTTATTTGATGCACACTGAGTTTCTCTTGATTTTCCCATCATCTTGGAGGTAGTCATGCCACAACCTTTCAAATTTAGGTTGTACCTATCGCCCATTTACCGCAGCCAATAATTTCTCCCATGAGGTTGGGAGACCATCAATAACGGTTTGGAGAGGATAATTTTCATCCACCACTACTCCAATACTAGCAAGTTGATCTCTTACCTGAGATATCTTAATGAAGATGGAGGCCACTATCTCATTTGTCTCCATATTTAAGTTTCAAAGCTTATTCTTCAATTCCCTCTTTTGAATTGGGGCCTTCTTCTTATATATATTAGTCAATGTATCATAACATTATTTTGTGGTATTCAACGGTGTGATCATGAGCATCAAGTTATCTTTTACTGAATCATAGATGATCCATTTGGCCTTATCTTGATTCTTCTTGAAGTTGATGTGCCCTACATTAGATGTACGATCATCCACCAAAATGGATACATACCCATCCAAGTCATGTTCCTCTAGGATGTTCATAATCCTATCTTTCCAAGTGTTGAAGTTTGAGGTTCCCCCAAGACAGTCTTCCAGTCATACATAGATTGATTCCATAGTCTTCAAATATTGTGCTCAACTTCTCAGGATCAACATAGGCTATAGCTGGTGTGCAAAAATGAGCTCTTTCACGCCCTGAGCTCTGATACCGTATTAATATTTGGTTTAGCTTTGATATTCATTTCTTTTAGATGCATAAACTTGAAAAAATGAGGCAATTCAATAACATGAAATTCATACATCCATAACACAAGATATACCTTGGGGAAAATCCTAAAAAACTATGAGAACAAAAACCCTAGCATTTCTTCTCATTATAATATAATGGATAGTAGAGAATGATTTCTTTTATAACATATGAGATTTATTCTAGAATATAATAGATCACAAAAACACTCTTGGTGAATATACATAAGCAATAGAGAAGAGAGATCAATCAGAGAAGCACCTTTCCTTCAATAATAATATCTTGCACACAAAGAGAAGCAGCTTACCTTGAAAGGAGAATATAATTCTCTTCACATTGGATTCATCAATCCCGTATAATATATTTATACAGTCTTCTCTTCTATTTTTTTCTTCTAACTTCGGGATGAACTCGCCCTCAAACTTGATGTATCAATCTTGCATTGTAATGCCCCCATTCAAATAAATGCATAGCAGGACAATTCCATCAATCCTACTAGTTCCCTAGGTTAGATGGATACATTTGAAATTGTAATAAGGGAGCTAATAAATAATGTTTAGACATTAGAATAGTTCAATTATTTAATAAATAGGTTGAATAAAGAAATTCAAGAGAAATTCTAGGTGGCAATTGGTTTTGAAGACATATGGAGGATGTGGGACCCACACAAGCTAGAATTGATGTGCCAAATGGCATTCTCCTCTTGAAATTTCGAATACATGGGAAGCCTAAGGTTCTTGGGATGAGTTAGAAGGCTCATACACATGGAATTTAGCATCGTAGGTCGAATTTGGATGGAGTGGTAACTTCCATGGAAGAAGAAGAGTCAAACTAGAGGTTTGTGGACACTTGGGCTAGATTCTCTAACTCCTATGACAACAATGATGAAGAATCTATGACACCTATGACGAAAATTAGACCTGAAGGCTAAAATATGACATATATGACATGTAAGGGATAAACATATCCTCCAAGAGGGCTCTCAAGTGAGTTAGGGCAGCCAAAGAGACACCAATTCGAATTTGGAGAAGGAGAAGGCTAGAATTGGAAGGACAAGTGGCATACTTGGGAATCTCTTCCCAACTTGAGTTGGCATGAATCTCTTGGGAGGAATTCAGCCCATGGAGGACCTTAGAAGACTAAGTATTTTTATAAAATATAGAAATGAAGTAAGATAGGAGCTTTTGATCATTTGCGAAAATTGCATTTGTGTAGAGAGAGAGCTAGTGGATGACTAGTTTTTTGCCTTAGCCAATTTCGAGGGTGAAAGATTCCCATCCAAGTTGGTGTTTGGAGAGGACATTTAGGTATTTCATGGAGCTTTAATGGAGTCTTTATTAGAAGGTTTAAGATACAGGGCAGCTCATGGCTTCTTCTATTGCCGCTCATTCACTCAACCATTTCCAATTTTCATTGCATATTCTTTCTCCTTGAGGGAGGGCATTTTTGGTGAGCTCTTGTTCTTTTTGGGAGAGATTCTCATGATCCATTTATGATTGTAATAATATTAATATACTGTTTTATTCATCTTCATAAATTCGCAGGTCAAAATATCAAGGGGTTGTATGTAAAAGTGATGATTAATGAGCAAACAATGACCATTTCCCCACTATATTGATGTATGCCTTTGTAATGCTGATGATTTCAAATGAAAGAATGTTTCTCTGATATAGTTATGATGAATGTACAACCATTAATTAGTATTAAAATTTTCATGTTTAGCACTTAAGCATTTGAAGTCATTTTACTCAGTTTATTTGCATTTGGAAGAGATTTGGTGCCATTTCCCCAAGGGTTGAATTAGTGATTTTTGCTGTTGTTTGGGAAAAGATTAGAATAGAATTAATAATTGATAAATGGTGCACATGAGACCTAAATAATTTTCCTTAGAAATCCCCTACCTCTGTTCATAATTTTGAGTGATTTTAGAGGCATTTGGTGTTAGGAACCCATGTCTTTACTTTGTTAGTATGTTGTTGTTGGACGCATATGCTTTGTAAGTCGTCCCGTAGTATTTGTTGATCAATAGTTTGTGTTATTGTTGTTGGCGCATATGCTTTGTAAGTCACCCGTAGTATTGTTGATCCATAGTTTGTAACGGCCCATGGTTTTGACCCATAGTATTGGCGCCTAGAATTAGTATATAAGTGTGTGTTGAGACCTATGAAGGCACCGTGAAGTTATTTGTATTGAGCTTGCTCATAGGAGGTTGCCCCCTCGAAGTGGACTGTGATCAATATAAAAGTGATTTTGATTTCTGTCAATTCTGCTATTTCGCATATTTGTATTAATTAATTGTTGTAGGTGCCTCACATTGGGGGAGCCATTTTCAGTACTTACCCTGGGGGGATTTGATCCCCAAATTGCTAGTTAAATTCCATACTTTGTCCAGAATATTAAACAAGTTTGAAAAAGGATTTGGAGGGTCATAAATAATCCTTGAACATCATATTCAAGTATTAATATCATTCATATACCCTCACAGAATATTTGGGTGCATTTGGGTCAATTTGGACACTTAGACATCAAAACTAGTCAAAGGTCGAAATAGGGAAAAAAGGGAAAAATTGGTCATTTGAAGAAAATTATTAAAAAGGGACATTACAAGTGGTATCAGAGCATGGTATTGGAACCTGATGTGGTAGACCATTAATGAAGACCAAGAGTCAAAGAAATAAGCCACCACCCTTAGAAACTGAAACTAAAAGTACTTTGGTGAAAGGGAAGAAGTAGGAGAAGAAGTGCATTCCTTGGTCACCATGAGTAAGGATGAGAAATGAACCTTAGAGGAGAATAGGGATTTTAGAAAATTATTGAAACCATCCTTTGAAGACATGACAAAAGAACTACTTCAAGGGTTCAAATTGTTGGTTAGTTGATTCCAAAGCCAAGTGGAAAAAGAATGAGGAATGATTCTCTTTTCAAGGAAAAGAAGGAAATGGATGAAATAATTTATGTCACAAAGGAGGAACCTCATGTAATAGTGGAACATGAGGTACATGTTGATATGCAGATGCTTGAAGATTCTACACTCAAATAAGAAGAAGAACAAGCACGTGTCTTTGTTCAGATGGATTATGAGTTGCCTCATGGAGAGAGTTGCAAAGCCTTGGAGGAGGCACATGATCTCAAAATAGTTGGACCAACCAATTATGGAGAAGATGAATTAAATATTTCGATGGGTAAGAGTTGTAAATATTCAAGTTTGGTTCATAATTCCTCACCCCCTACTTTTTTAGCCACGTCAATTGGGGATGAAAATTGGGGTAAAAGGTTTTTTTCTAATGGTGCCACATGAGGGGTATGAAACTCCTAACCATCCTTTTGATGATGACATGAATAGAGCACCTCATTATTTACATTTGCAGCAGCATAATTTGTTACTTTATGATGATGCACATCTACATGGATGCACCTATGATATGCATTTGATTCACTTGAAGTCTCATGATTTTCCTTGCTCCTTGCTTAGTTCAATTGATGTTGGAGGAACTTCATTAACTACTTGGATGAAATAATACATGGCTGATTATTTTGATGCATCTTACATATTTTTGGAGCAGCATTATAGGACATGGGATACTCACCTGTGTCATTGGATCATATTTTATTGTTCACTTGATGCTTGTATGCACTTGGAAAATGGTGGTCTACTTGCTTGGAGGTATAAGCACTTTCATGACTCTTTGATTAAGCATCTTCTTGATGTACATTTTCATTATGTTGTTATGTACTTTGATGATATATATTTTCTACTCATAATGTTTGGAAGAATGCATGCAAGAAAATGGGATCTAGGAACAAGTTTGCAACATGAAAATTTGAGATTGCTTGAGGGCAAGCAATCTTGGGTGGGGAGGACTGTAATGTCCCCATTTAAATAAATGCATAGGAGGACAATTCCATCAATCCTACTAGTTCCCTAGGTCGGATGGATACATTTGAAATTTTAATAAGGGAGATAATAAATGATGTTTAGACATTAGAATAGTTCAAATATTTAATAAAGAGGTTGAATAAATAAATCTGACATAAACTCTAGGTGGAAATTGGTTTTGAAGACATATGGAGGATGTGGGACCCACACAAGCTAGAATTGATGTGCCAAATGGAATTCTCCTCTTGAAATTTCGAATCCATGGGAAGCCTAAGGTTCTTCGGATGTGTATTGGAGAAAACTCACTATGGCTTGGGAATACCACAATAGACAGATGACTACCAGAAATCTACTCAATTCTCAAAACAAAGCTATTATAAACGACAATGTTAAAACAATGGAGAAATGTAACCAACCTCGATCCAACGTTTGATGTACATCCCCATTGGAGATTTCAATCTGCGCATGTCCAAGCACTTGTAATATGCAAATTAGTCTTGACAACAAATATATAACAAGTACATGTGATATATAAATAACATTAACATCATCAATAACAATGGTCCATAATATCATAAGCAAATGCAACCCAATGTATAATAAATGACATTCACACCATGAATGGACGAGAATATGAGTATTTCTATTAATGAACAAGAAGAAGTACAAAGTGATACGACCTCTTGCCGGAAACCAATCTGAACCAAGATCTAGATGAATCCACTTGTGCCTCCACCACTTCAATCCTCCATGAATGGCAAACTCAAACTAGAAAGGAGTTTGGAAGGTGAACATAACTGGTTCACAACTACAAGGATCAATGAGTGCAGACTCAAGATAGGGAAAAAATCCACTAGAGTGCCTTTACTATTCTCTTCTTCCTCCCGTCCATAAGCCATATGTGCTCAATATATAGTCCTCTCAAAGGTAGGTGAAAGGACTCATCGAGACGTTACTTGGGCAGATGGAGAGCCAAAGGTCACCCAATGACCGCTTTTTGGGAGTAAAAAGTAATAAAATAGTGGTTTTTACCATTTTACTTGATACCTGCGGGCTATAGGGATGCAACTTATGGGTAAGCATGCTATAGTGATGTAACATGCGGGTAGGAATAGGATAGACTGGTATCACTGAAGGATGAAAATGGATCTGAGTCACTAAAATGGATCCTACAGGCCAAAGAATGCTAATGCTCACAAGGTGGAAGATTTCTGTGTAAGAAATGCCCCCTAATGTGTGAGGTCAGAGACTGAAAGTGGTACGATGGCCGGAATACATTATAAAACTCAGAAATGGAGTGATGGAGACACAAGTGGAAAGAACGGATCACTCGTCATAATACAATAGTATCTTTGAATACATGTCGATATAGTACAACAATCTGATACAATGGCCATGAATAGGTAGTACATAAGTAGATACATGTCATAAGTGATCATAACCATGATCCCTCTATAGTAAGATATGGTCTTCTGCTGAAAAGAAGACAACTGGTGCAAACTAGAGGTACAAACTGCTGAAATCTGAGAGGTGATATCTCAGATGTAAATTCAAAGTCATATGTAGCATACTGAATGCCACAATTGCCTGGGGTCTTCTACACAAGTCTTCGATGGTGCAAGTCCCATCAAGTGAATAAAGGAGTTGGGGTCGAACCTGATGAGACATCGTCTGATTACCGGTCATTGATGTATACCGTTAACAGACGCGAGATGACCCACCGATAATGAAAATGTGCATCAAGGCACATAACACAATCATCAGAGTGTGAATAAATGGGTTGAAGTCGAACACTAGGATGAATCCATCGATCAAGGGACATTGCTGTATTCCCAAAATTGTCGATGGCGAGAGAAACTGCCACTAATGAATGCAAGCCTCAAGGTACTCAACCGTACTCTAAGCATCAAGTCCTGGAATAAATGAGTTGAGGTCGACGGAACGAGACTTGCTGGAAGGAGGGCATTAAGGCATCCCCCATCAACCAGCACAAGGTACCAGCAATGCTAAAAGATTTGGAAGATCTTAGGTGAAACGGACTGACTCAATAAGGATGGCCAACATGCAATAGTCAAGATATCTGAGAAGTGGACGACACTGGTTCCAGGACTTCCTTTGAACAAGAGCATGAGTAGATGGATAGACTCAGGCAGCATAGACTTGACATAAACTGTGAAATGCAGGAGGCATTATAGAGGGCTCCATAATGAATAGAAGCTTAACCAATCGATGGAGAGAACTGAGAAACAAGTACAACTCCTAAGGCCCAACTATAGTCCCGACTCATAATGTACGGAGTGGAATGAATGCTCTGTTCAAAGGCGACACAATAGCTTCCAACAAGAGATAGTGACCATAATCCCGTCTGGCTTTTTGGAATATTTGATTTTTTTGTCTTTTTCATATTTGGGAAAAGCTTGAAAAAGAATTAAATTGCTTATAGTACAACAAGTGAGGGAACGAGTGTCAAATATCTAGTAGACTAGTCCCAAGCAGTGGAACATACCTATGCTCAATGCAAGGAAGTGCGTGCAGGATGTGGACACTCGACGGTGTGTTCCCTGAGGGTCAAAGGGTCAACAAATTATGAAGGGAAAATATATAAGCTCTGCAAGGCTCGACAGGGAAAGTGCTCAAGCACCAGGCTAACAATTGAGTAAGTGGGAGCCGGAATAAGGCTCAAGCGGCAAGCAGGATGATGCAATGCAATCACAACATGATATAACTGAGAAGTCCTTTTTCGTAAAGTTAGTCTCCTCACCCGAAAAAGTGTAAAACAATGAGAGAAGAACTCTTCTAGTCACGTATGACTAGAGTATACCTTTTTCGTAATTAATCCACAAAGGTCCGGAAAAGGGGTAAACTTATACCTAAGTGAATGTCGCTTCGAATCCTTTAATGAGTCTAAAATGACAAGTATACTTGGCAATCTTGTTTGATTTTGAAAAAGTCTAATAAGGGCTTAAAAAAGACTTAGTAAAAATATTTTCCGTAAAGGTTTAATGAGCCCAAAAAAGTAAACTCATGACCTCCTTACTGTTTTTAACGAGCTCAAAGGAGATATGGAAGAATGCTCGTAATGAGAGAAGACGAGTGTCAGGGATATGCGAGACTAGTTCCAAGTGCATGGGACAAAGCTATTCATAATGCAAGGAACATGAGCAAGATAAGGACACTCAGGGGGTGTCTGCGAATTCGGATAGTAATAGGTTCAAATGCATCATAACAATGGGGAGGCCTAAACCTATATGCAAGGTTCCAAATATTCCTACCATGGCCGAAGCAAATGTCGAAAAGGACCAGTAAACAAGTATAAGTCCAGCTAAGAATCTTGTCTCCAAGAAACATAAGTACCAAGATCATTTCTAAAACATATGTAAAGAAAAATCCGATACAAGTCAATGCGGTAGAAACATTTTCAACTTCATTATTGTTAACCTCAGACATAACGTAGGTAGAGCTAACCACTGAAGGTGCCATAGTACCAATACCTGAGGGATCAAAATGATCATCTTCAAAATGAAAAGCAAAGCTGAAGGATGTGAAGGAATCTGTAGTGGAAAATTCATCATCGCAGGAGTTGGAAATTCTAGAAGTAGAATCGAACTCATCAAGATCACCGATTTGCGGATCTATAGGAGAGCTCAAAGACTCATTAGACTCAAACGTCAAATCAGGGCTGGACGAGACGGTGAATGGATCCAAATTCAAATGGATAGCAGGTTGTATTATAGGCCCATCTTGTTCAATAAGATCAAGGGGAGGAGGGGAATGAGATCTATGATAAAGATCCCCCCATGGCTTGTCATCACCATCCATGGCCTCAAAAAGAAATCCATCTGAAGGTAGCATACCATCGAGGCAATCATGTGAACAAGATAGGTTGGCTGCCAAAACTGGCAGCGTAACAAGATCTTCCTCAACTGTCTGGGAAGAAGAGAGATCCGTATTTGCAGTGGTTTGTTGGATGTGATCGTAAGTGAGTTCAGCTACAGATAAAAGCATAGACATCCCGACGTGTGCAACAGACATAGAATCCGTGGATGGGAAAATCCATGGATCACCACAATAGGAAGTCCAGAATGGCATACTATTCGAAGGAGGAGGCGCACTGTCGGAAATGGTTCCAATAAAATTCACAGGTGCAGAATGGTTAAAAGTTCCCATCAATGAGGGGTACATTCCAACACCTATGTTCCCAGTTTCCAACTAAGAATTAGAAACTTGCGGGACTACTGATCCCGTAGATGCTGTGGAAGAAGTGCCAACATAATCCAGCTGATCGATTGCCACAATCTTTCCTTCATGGGGAAAGCAAATAACTTGAAATATAGTAGACGCGATAGCCTTCATAGCATACATCTAGTTTCGACCCAGTAAAAGGTTGTAGTTGATAGGCACATCAGCCACTTCGACTTCAATAGGCATGGACTTACCTCCCAAGGAGACAACAAGGGAAGGGATAATTCCATGCGGTGTAGAAGATCTACCGTCGAATGAAGTGAGTGTAGTTCTAGACGCGAGTAAGGGAGGAGAGCCAAGAGCTTTCCAACAAGTTAGCGACATTAGTGACACAGAGGCACCGTCATCAACCATAGTACGTTTGACGAAGCTCTTAAGGCAAGCCACCTGGATTTGAAAAGTCACGTGGTAAGGCAAGCGAGGTTGGACATCAATAGTATCGAACTTGATAACACTAGGACTTCCCCCATCCTGAAATCCTAACGCACTCAAAAGGGCATGCTTCTAAGAAGGACAGGCTTGCAAAACTTCAAGAGCCAGCATGGCACACGGAGTTTGGCCCAAATCTTCTACGATGGAGTAGTTCTGGGTGGCTCGAGCATTAGGATTATGCGTAGAGCGCTTGAGAACAACTTTCGGTATCCGTGACATAATAGAAGGCTTCTCGATATGCAAGGAATTATCAGGAGGAGGGGGAGTCTCATTCCCCAAATTGGGTTGTGGTGCACCATAATCACGTTGACAAGTAGAAACACAAACATCCGACTGAACCATATTCACGCATCCATAACCACTAGTATTGGAAGAAGACGTTGTCATTTCATTAGTACCATAACCAGTGGTGGGAGCATGCGAATCCATGTTTTGGTGATGAGGTAGGGGATCCTTCAACACAGCTAGGCTCTGTGCCAAATGCTTCGATGCTTCTTCAATACGAGGACATAAGTGAGTAAGATGATCCTCCCCACAAAGCTTGCAAGGGAATTTCACCTTACGCCTAGGTTTATGATCCTCGCCAGCATTACTGCCTTCCCGAGGCGGGTTGTCATTCTCTTTACGAGGAGTATTACGATTGCTATTATTGTTACTTCCATTGTTTCCACCCCTACAATTATTTCTCCCCTTTTTCTTACCACCAGGTTGCTGGTTACCTGACGGTTTCGTTGATTGCACATTGTGTACATCAGATGATGGAGTGGAAGTGGACAAGCTGTGAACCTGTCCGGCTGCAGACTGGTTTAGTGACAAATTTTGCATTTGATTAGCTACCAAGTCTACAGGGCGAGTGCATGCGGACCCCACGATGCCATCGACATGTGGTTCAGGAACTGACGTGGGCTCATGTCTTGTTATTGGTGCGTCAGGAATAATGTCATACAAAATGCCAGACTGAGAATAAAGAAGATCTAACTGCTGGACTTTCAAGATAGCTTGTTCCTCAGTCATAATGCCGGACATCGAAACATCCTTAGCAATATATGGAAGTAAATACTTGAGGAACCATTCCAACAGGAACTCTGGAGGAATGTTGGCTTTCACTGATCTCTTCCGCCGACGCCACTCTTGAACGTGGTCAGAAATATGTGTGGCCTTATTCTGACGGAAGGTGGACAACAAATCAGTACTAGTATCATAACGAACCAACAACTGGAAATGGTCTAAGAAAACCAAAGCAATCTCGTTGAAACCCCTATAGGTGTTTCCGGGAGACTCCACATACCATTTCGCGGCTGCCCCCGTGAGGGTGCGTTGAAATAGGCGTAATCGAATGGAATCATGATTCAAAGTGTTGGAGGAGCACCAAAGGTGAAATGTCGTGACATGATCTCCTGGGTCCTCACCACCTTTCCCCTCAAAATTTGGAATGTTCGAAGGGAGCTTGGTAGGGACTGGGGGCCAAGTAGGGTCATGACACACCAGATCATTCATGAGATTTGAAAGATCTAGGAGATTCAAGCATGCAAGGAATGGGAGCTGCGACTGGAAATCTTGATTATAAGCTCCCATAAAATGTTGATTGAACAGAACTGTGTTATACGATGGACCAAAATCTTGACCATGAGCGGTAAACTGCTGATGCTGAGGACCTGACGGCCCATAAGCTTTCCCATGGCCATAAGATGGATAACCTCCCCCTGCCTGACCCATTTGAGAGTAAGCAGGTATTTGTGTATTTTGAGCACCATATTGGGGTGGTGGGTGAGGCTAGTGGCCAGCACCGACTATGTTGTATTAAGGGTTGCCACCATGGGTATGGGGAATGTATGTACTATTCATAGTGGGAACCGTGTTGTATTGACCGTAATGGTATTGTATGTTCCCACCCCCAATATTAGGATTAGATTGAGCAGTCGTGTGATGACCATAAGCATGAGAAGTATTCCTAGGTCCAATATGGGTGTGACTAGTAGCAGGGTTGGTGGTGTGATGTCCATGTGGATAGGAAATATTCCCACCCCCTACATTACTATTACTAGCGGCAGTAGTGGACGCAAAAGTATGTGGTAAGTGTCCACCCCCGTGGTTGGGAGGAACGGTATCATGTGCAAAAGTGGTCCTAGGTTGACGAGTAGCGACATGTGTACTGGGTGGTGGATGGCGAGTTGTGTTTCAGACAACATTCCAACTAGGTTGAGTATTCCTAGGAGGTGGTTGTGTTCCAACATTAGCATGGTTAGGAATCGGACCAGTCCCCATACTATGTGAGTGGGTGGATAACATAGTGCCCCCAGCTAGGGTAGTGCCCCCAGTGGGTATAGTATGGCTAACACTTTGACTAGTGCCAGCATGAGTACCAACCATAGTGGAAGGTTCGACAGGATTGTGACTAGGCATACCAAAAGAGAGTGCAGTGGGGTTGACCATAGGGCCGGAATCATCATGAGTCTCAGGCCTCCTATATCTATAATCCCGTGGAAACAAAGGAATGAAAGGCTCGTCCTATTCTTCCTCCTCGGGTAAGTCGGGCATCCCGTAAGGATAATTATCCGGATTTGAAGGATCAAATGGATCCCGGTCAAGTGGATTAGGACAAATAGAACTAGGTTGAGTCATCAGTGGATCACCTCCCCAATCCTCACGAGGATTCTGGAGATCGAAAATGTGTTCAGCTCTACCCGAAGGAGTAGAAAGGTATTTCTCGATATCGAGATGTGTAGCCATGTAATCCTCAACGTAAGTCGTGTAAGAATCTGAAGACTCAGAGGGAGCCCTCCGGTGTCCTTTAGTAATGCGTTGTGTAACCAAAGCTGGCTTTAAACTAGCAAAACGACGGGATTGGCGAAGTGTAGGGCTCTGCACCACGTTCTCTCCTGAGAGAGACACATCATCTCCTAAAGGCCAACTATCGATCAAAAAAAGTAAACCAAAAGCACACACCTAGAGAATATATAGCCAAGAGTAGACAAACAGAGAGGCTAAATGAGCTCCCGACACTAGAGCCTGTATGTCTCGCCTAGGAGAGGTTTGAGACTCCCAAACTATAGCCAGAGGTAACATAATCAGTTATAGAGACACCCAAGCTTCACTGTGTCGACAGGGTCAAGTCCACTGGACGAACATAACTGTGTTGTCCAATCCTTATCTGACTCAGGACACAAACAACATAACCACTGCTAGTACTCTGTGTGGTACCTAGGTAAGGAAACTATATCTACCACAATATAACCAATGCTTAGGGGAATAGTCGCAGGTGGGACCCGTCATATGGGTAGGGTAGCTAAGCCCGAAGCACAAGAGGATGAACCTCCGGTACCCCTAGATACGAACAAATCCTGGATATATCTCCCACGTTTAGTCAGTCTCAGAGGGATATCTCCTCAACCAACCTCCCGTGACCTCGTGCTTAACTCTGGTTTGAGTAGAGCTTTCCTGAGAACACCGATCTATACCATGGATTCCTCCACTCCCTGGTCAGACACCTAATGTTTCGTTTAGTAGTCTTGGATTGTTAACTCACAATGATCTATTCCAAGACTCTAAACCTATGCTAGTTGGTGTACCCTATAAATAAAATAAGTCTAATCAATTTTATGATTAAGCGTCAATTTTAGTGGCTGTGATTACTCAAGGGATATGGTCATGAAACTAGTGATGTGTCGACTCAATAATATGCACCATCGTCCAATCCTAGACTCAACTATCCAATAAAACAATGTCACTAATATGCAAAATCAACCAACAATTCCGAAATAAATATGCAAACTTTTATCTTTTCAATGCACAAGCAGAACCTAAAATGAAGGCAACAAGCACTCAATGCAAAATGCAGTACATGGAAATAAAATATTTTTGTATTTTCTCTTATAAACATAAAGGAAAATGCAAAAACTAAATGAATATTTTTGTATTTTTCAATATATATGGAATGAAAAAATGCAAGGAAATTCCTACTATTTAGTCACTGAAGTGTCGAGAAGATCACTAAGACAACCCAGCAGATCCTAAACAGCAAGACTCAGCCAAAAGGAAGAAACCAAGAGGTTAAAACCCAAGATTGGTAAAAACCAAGAAGGTCAACCAAGAGAAACGAAGAGATCTGGTCACAACCAAGGCATGAAACAGTCAAGAAAGAGGCCAACAAAGACTCAGGAATCAAGCAAACTCACACAGAGCTTCGATAAACAACAACTCTAAATATGGACTAATGCTCAAAAAATTTCCCAAACATGGATGTTTTCCCCAGCGGAGTCGCCATTTCTGTACTGGAGAAAATTCACTATGGCTTGGGAATACCACAACCGACAGATGACTACCAGAAATCTACTCAATTCTCAAAACAATGCTATTATAAATGACAATGTTAAAACAATGGACAAATGTAACCAACCTCGATCCAACGTTTGATGTATATCCCCATTGGAGATTTCAATCCACGCATGTCCAAGCACTTTTAATCTACAAATTAGTCTTGACAACAAATATCTAACAAGTACATGTGATATATAAATAACATTAACATCATCAATAACAATGGTCCATGATATCATAAGCAAATGCAACCCAATGTATAATAAATGACATTCACACCATGAATGGACGAGAATATGAGTATTTCTATTAATGAACAAGAAGAAGTACAAAGTGATACGACCTCTTGCCGACAACCAATCTGAACCAAGATCTAGATCAATCCACTTGTGCCTCCACCACTTCAATCCTCCATGAATGGCAAACTTAAACTAGAAAGGAGTTTGGAAGGTGAACATAACTGGTTCACAACTACAAGGATCAATGAGTGCAGACTCAAGATAGGGAAAAAATCCACTAGAGTGCCTTTACTATTCTCTTCTTCCTCCTGTCCATAAGCCATATGTACTCAATATATAGTCCTCTCAAAGGTAGGTGAAAGGACTCATCGAGACGTTACTTGGGCAGATGAAGAGCCAACGGTCACCCAATGACCTCTTTTTGGGAGTAAAAAGTAATAAAATAGTGGTTTTTACCATTTTACTTGATACCCGTGAGCTATAGGGATGCAACTCATAGGTACACATGCTATAGTGATGCAACATGTGCGTAGGAATAGGATAAACTGGTATCACTAAAGGATGAAAATGGATCCGAGTCACTGAAATGGATCCTACAGGCCAAAGAATGCTGATGCTCACAGGGTGGAATATTTCTGTGTAACAGGATGAGTTAGAAGGATCATACAGATGGCATTTAGCATCATAGGTCGAATTTGGATGGAGTGGTAACTTCCATGGAAGAAGAAGAGTTGAACTAGAGGTTTGTGGACACTTGGGCTAGATTCCCTAACTCCTATGACAACAATGATGAAGAATCTATGACACCTATGACAAAAATCAGACCTGGAGGCTGACATATGACATATATGACATGTCAGGGATAAAAATAGCCTTCAAGAGGGTGCTCAAGTGAGTTAGGGCATCCAAAGAGACACCAATTCGAATTTGGATAAGGAGAGGGCTAGAATTGGAAGGACAAGTGGCATACTTGGGAATCTCTTCCCAACTTGAGTTGGTATGAATCTCTTGGGAGGAATTCGACCCATGGAGGACCTTAGAAGACTAAGGATGTTTATAAAATACATAAATGAAGTAAGAGAGGAGATTTTGGTCATTTGAGAAAATTGCATTTGTGTAGAGAGAGAGCTAGTGGATGACTAGTTTCTTGCCTTAGCCAATTTCGAGGGTGAAAGATTCCCATCCAAGTTGGTGTTTGGAGAGGCCATTCAGGTCTTTCATGGAGATTTAATGGAGTATTTATTTTTAGGTATAAGCTACAAGGCATCTTGTGGCTTCTTCTATTGCAGCTCATTCACTCAACCATTTCCAGTTTTCATTGCATATTCTTGCTCCTTGAGGGAGGGCGCTTTTTGTGAGCTCTTGTACTCTTTGGGAGAGATTCTCATGATCCATTTCTGATTGTAATAAGATTAATATACGTTTTTCTTCATCTTCAGAAAGTCTCAGGTCGAAATACCAAGTGGTTGTATGTAAAAGTGATGATTAATCAGCAAACGATGACCATTTCCCTACTATATTGATGTATTCCATTGTAATGCTGATGATTTCGAATGAAAGAATGTTTCTATGATATATTTATGATGAATGGACATCCATTGATGATTATTACAAGTTTCATGTTCAACACTTAAGCATTTGAATTCATTTTACTCAGTTTATTTGCATTTGGAAGAGATTTGGTGCCATTTCCCCAAGGGTTGAATTAGTGATTTTTGCTGTTGTTTGGGAGAAGATTAGAACAGACTTAATAACTGATAAATGTTGATGTATATGTAACTTCGGAATGTATTTCATATATATTTATTGTACCCTTATTAGAGATGTGTTATTCCTCTATAAGGAAGTGTCGTCATGTGGATTGACAAGTGTCGCAAGTGTGTGTACTTGCCGATGGTTATTAGACCACCATGTGTGGGGTCGGCCCTAAAATATATATATTATAATGTGGATGTACCTATATAGACAAGTCGGCCCCATAAGGTCACTGGGAAAACAGGTTAGTATAAATAGAGATCAGGTGATCTCTATTTAGATCATTCAGAAAAGTATATCTCTCTCACTCAGAAAGTGGCACACTAGTGAGGAGGAGGATCATCTGCTACTAGGAGACTATCTCAATGTATTTTGGTTGTACTTTGGTTGAGCCATTTCTCTCTCTATCTCTGAGGAAGTTGTGGGGTTTTTCACCTTAGGGTTTTCCCCACGGAAACTCTGTGTCTCTTGTTTCTCATGCTTTTGATTCTTATGATGCTTGTCATGCTTATTGTGATTGTTATGCATTGATATACTGTACATGTTATTCTCTCAGTGAAGATCCTAGAGTATTGTGAATTAATTCTCAAAATTTAACATGGTATCAGAGCTAACCTAAGAAGAAGACATTTTGCAGTGACATAAACTTGAGTTTCTTGTTTATTGGGTTTCTCTCCACAGATTTTGGAATAGTATAGTAGATTGACTCTACTCATCAAGACGCATCTATCTGTCCAATCAGAATTCAATTCCGAGCATTTTCAGATTTGGCCCTAAAAATTAGGATTTCCACAAAAATAGGAATTTTTGAAATATGAAGACATAGATGGAAGCTCCTTGCAAAAATCGAAGTTTATAGCTTTGGATCGAGATTTTTGGCTGGGTAGATCTCTGGGAAACTCAAACCCTAATTCAGGGCTCTCCCTAGTTAACCCGGGAGGACAAAAAGGAAAATCTAAAGGGTAAAACTTTGCTGATCTCAAATTCTGAATGCACCAGGATGATCAGCTCATCAAAGCGCATCTTTCTATCCTTTCATAAATTTGAAATTCACATTTTGAATTTTTAGGTTTTTTTCGACAACCCTAATCCAGGACCAGATCCAGTTTTCAGCACTTCAAGTGGTAAGACCTAAATCTTTTCTATTTCCATTTGGAGTACTCTTTAAGATGTCTCACCACACCAAGCTTGAGGATAATCTTGAAGGGGATGATAACTTCCGAGCTTGGAAGTATAGGATTGGGTTAATCCTGGAAGATAATTAGTTGGACTCATATATAAAAGAAGACATCCCTATCCCAGAGGATGAAGATGTCAAACCCCGATATTTCTGAAAAATTTAAAATTTTTTTATTCATAACAATAAATGTTAACTAGATAGTATTTCTGATTTTGTTTTAATTTAAATAACTAACATAATCTGTTTAAAGACTCTGTCTTAATTAAAAACTTTGATTTCGGTGATTGTAATTAATGACTGTTTTGTTTTCAAACCGCAAGGGAAGAGCTAGTCGTAGCTGGCTGGCTTACTTAGCTTACGAGCTAATGCATAAGTCGTCTTTTGTTTCTCAGGTGCGCCGGTGAAGTAAGGATTGCTGTATATTAAACTTGGTAAGCATCAATACTCCCTGTACTTTAAACTTAAAAGATCGACATGATATTTCTTATTCAGATAGTATCATCAGGTTTTGCGAAGATTACATTGTTTCAGTTATAATTATTGTTTTATGAATATGAATCTATGTTACTACTGTAACTATCACTGCAACAATTGTTTGTATCATAATTATTATCTGCATAAAGCGTTTTAGCATCATGTGACATGTTGTCAATTTAATACCGGTGATTACTGTTTTGTTCATGCATTGATAACGTGAGTTGAGAAGGTGGCGCCTCTAGCGTTGTTTCAATATATTAACCTATATATTGAATTCCAATGTCTACTTTAGGGTTTAACTTATGTCACCTATTTGTTTACTGTTTAACGTTAATATCGGTAGAAATACAATGATAGTATATATTGGCAAAAGTGTGTCTCATCATATAAATGGTAAGTGACAAAGTGTTTTCATTTGAAAGTTGACCACCTCATTGTTTAAATGACTGAAGAAATGTGATATGCTCATGGCATTAACCTATGCCTTGGTTTCATATAAGTGTACATTATCATGATTTTGCATTAGTCATAATGTTTTCCCATATCATGGATAAGATTTATAACCAATATTGTGTTAAGGTATTATCCACCATACTAAGTTAATAGAAAACTCCATTTTTGATATTAACTATATCTCCTTCATATCATTGTAGGGATTATACGTCCCATGTGCTTGGAATTATCGGCGATTCAGTTGTAAGCCATGCACGATATGTTTAAATGATTGTATATCATAATGTTATCTTATTCGTTTGACTTACATATGTGTAATGATTTTGGAATCGGTGAATAATGATTTGGATTGCAATTTGAACTATATAGTCTCGACCCATATTACGTTGATATATTTGGGTGCTACGTGGTTGACTCTCCTCCATGCAGTTGGTGATATATAAGCTGTTATCAAAACCCTACCAGGTTATTGTATTTGCCTTCGGGCTCGGGTCCTAAGGATGAAACCCTCCATGTCTGAGTTTTCGTAGTGATGGCACTGTAACAGAGTGCAACCTGTTGTGGTTCTGGTCTTGTGGTTTCATTCTGTAATAGAATAAGTCCTCGGCTCTGGTGATATAGTCTACTACAGTTTCTTTGTTTAGGGGTCTCGTTGTTTCATTCCTTGTTTAAATTACCAGCTATTTACAGTCCATCACTGTGCTGGTGTGGGTATGAGGCAGAGTTTTGTACCTATTTAAATCCATAGGTGGTTGCATGTAAGGGTTTGGGGTGTGCTTCTCGACTGGTTCAGCTCCAGTTTGAGGTTTTCGTCTGCAATGTTTGTCTGTCGCGGCCGTCATTGGAAGAGTTTGTGGGTGTTCCTTACTCTTTCAACCGACGAGGGTGATGGGGTTCAGTGCTTGCTTTCACCGGTGGCTCCCAGATTATCCACGGGTTACATTGCTCAGGTAAGGAAATAACTTTATTTCCGTAGTTTCTATTTTGCAAGCAAGTGCAGGTTTACTTTATATTTACAATTCTTGGCATTGAATGTGTATTAACATCTCTCGGCATTGAATGTGCAGGTCACGCGGCTCTGAAGGTGTACAGGGTTTTATCTCCAACGCTGGCTCATCCGGGTAAGCCTGGTTATCCACGGCTGTCTCTTCCTTTGCTGGTTTTGTGGTTAGGGTTGTGTCATGGAGGAAAAATCCTGTGTAGTGAGGTCGTTTGACGACTTGATGTTCAAGGTTGCAGTCATCTGTATGAGTTATTTTGTTTGTAATGAAAGGGGTTGAAACCATGTTATGTTTATTGGAGGGCCCTTCACGGCTCAGACTATATGAGGCCAGGGTTTCTGTTATGGTACTCGTATTGGCTAGGCATAGGGTTCTATCCTCGCTGTATAAAATTTATACTTAATATATTACTGGGCCTATCATGGCCGTGTTTCATTGTTGTGTTTTGTTAAATTATTAGAATGTGTTTGAATGTAAGGATAAATGGGTTCTTCGGTACCTGCAATGGATGATAACTCTGTTATAGTGAAATCCTATAATTGTCTCTCTGCGTTTTTCTTCGATTTGGAGTGTTAAATAAAAGATGGTGGATGTTCCTCGACTGTGAATGTAATAGTTGAATAGTATAGGGTTTATTCAGGCGAGTTGAGGTTCTGTTTTGTGTTCAACAAATATGTATGAACTTTGTTAACTCGATAGCGACCGGGAATGAATTATAACAATGTTTATTTTGATTCTTGTATAGTTATTAAATGAATATGTGGGTAGAATAATATATACATAGAACTATGTGTAAAGATGCTGTAGGTTCTGTCTGCCATATAAGGCATTCTTTCATTTCTTTTCAGTCTGTCGAAGGAATAATATAAGGCTACGGCCGTGTAGGGTTTGTGGACTACCCTAAGGAAGAAAATTTATACTGAATAAATATTACTACTGTGTATAATTAAGATGGTTTGTAACAGCCAATGATGGTTGCGTTCGTCGACAGTTTCTCTGTTGTGTAATATGTTTGTTTTTGTTTAAAACAACTCTGTTAATTCTATTATAATAAGCATGGCTAATGTATTATAATACTAGGTTGAAGGGGAATAATACTATACCGTTGCTAAGTGTTTGTATTTGACTCCTATGTTAATAAATAAGATTATAAGGATGCTTGTAACAATGAAATGTTGTTACAGTCTCCTCATTTATTTAATCGATAGCTGTCAAAACAGATTCTGAGTATAAACAATATATTAAAATGAGTTTTGTTTATCTTCTAACTTGATATAAGAGTAACCTGTAACTAAAATTGACTATAATATGCAATATATATGTATATATATATACAGGTAGATTACTGGAATATCTATTGTTTAATATTTCTGTCTATTATGGAACCATTAACAGGAATTCTAGAATATGCCTAAACATGATAATTGTTAACTGTAACAGTAACAATTAGGTTCTGTATAAGATAAATACTCTATTTAAATAAAAATAGGAAATTTCTATAACATCTGCGTTCTGAAATTTATACCAAAAGAAAGTACAGAGACTGATTTAATGAAGTTGATTACAGTCAAAACATAGTTGTACTAGTCTATCTCATATGAAACTTAAATAAACCAACAACAGGAAGAGTGACAGAACCTGTAGATATGGTAGACAATAACAGCAATGGGGGGGCTGTTCCTCCCTACCAATTCCTGGAGAGTGCCCAGACAACACTTCTCAGGACCCCCGAGCTTGCTCTGGTCTAACTGGCTGGAATCTAAGTACGGACAATAATTCCCTCAGCCAAAACAGCTATACTGGAACCAAGTTACTGCAACTTCCTGCTTCAAAACACTTCCTTACTGTTTCCCCACTTCCTCAATGGGACTCCTGAATAGCATTCACCTGAATGTATTCTCCCTCTAGAACAATTGCTGAACCCCCAGCTCAGTTCATTGAGTAGTATTTAAAAGATTGCCTAGGTCTTAGTTGGGCTAACTGTCATTAATGAGCCACCTGCTCAGATTCCACTTTCTTGGGGAATCATGACCCCAAAATATAGGGAAGTTTCCACCTGCAACTCAGGAAGTGTTTGAGGATGCTGCCACTTGTCTTTTGTCCTTCCACCTAATTCCATCCACCAGTTAGACCAGTAACCTCTTTTAAGAGCTCTCCCATGCTGTTGTCTCCATAATTTATTTATTAATAATAGTTATTCAGAATTTACATTCCATTTCTGGAGACTCTGCTGAGTCATCCATTCCTACTTAGCATTAAATTTAACATAATGTTCTCCGGAATATTAAAAATAATTACATTATTTTAATAAAATTGGGGTATGTGACATACACACCCCCTTAAAATGTAACATCGTCCTCGATGTTACTTATTCTTCGTCTTCAGCCACCTGCTGGAATAGATGGGGATATGCTTCCCACATCTTACTTTCCATCTCCCAGGTAGATTCTTCATGACTAAGGTGCTTCCATTGCACCTTCACTTGTCCAATTATACGGTTCCGTAGAGTAATTTCCCTCCTCCCGAGGATACAATCCGGTTCTACCAGAACTTCCCTTTCTGGTTCTACCTGTACAGTGTTCCAATCAATAACATGAGTAGCATCATGAACATACTTTTTCAAAACAGAGATATGAAAAACATTGTGTACTCTTAAATTTGGCGGTAATGCTAACTGATAAGCAACTTGACCAATTCTAGCTAAAATTTCAAATGGACCACAGTAACGTGGTGCTAATTTTGCACAACTTCCTAATCTTAGGGAGCTTTTCTTTGGTCTTACCTTGATGAACACATGTTCACCTACCTGGAACTCTTTAGGAGTTCTTTTCAAATCTGCTTGACTCTTTTGCCGATCCTGGGCAATCTTCAAGTTTTCCTGCACTTGTTTCACAATCTGTTCCATTTCTTTCAATAAATCAGGCCCTAACACTAATCTATCTACTGGATTACTCCAAGAGATAGGAGTGTTGCATTTTTGTCCATACAAAACCTCAAAAGGACTAAACTTAGCTGATGATTGATAGCTGTAATTGTATGCAAATTCGGCTAAGTGTAAATAATCCTCCCACTTACCTGGTTGATCTTTAACATACATCCTTAACAGATCTTCTAATATTTGATTAACTCTTTCCGTTTGTCCATCAGTCTGAGGATGGAAAGAGGTGCTGAAATTTAAAGTGGTGTTTAATCCTTTGAACAAGGATCTCCAAAAATTTCCTGTGAATTTAGGATCCCTGTCTGATATAATGACTTTTGGAATACCGTGTAACCGAAAAATCTGTTTTAGAAAGATATCTGCTATGTTTGCAGCCTTGTATGTGGTTTTAACAGGAATAAAATGTGCTGATTTACTTAATTTGTCTACCACTACCATAATCGAATCATTCTGATGTTGATTTTTGGGTAAACCCGTAATGAAATCCAAGCTGATTATTTCCCATTTCCAGCTAGGAATAGGTAAAGGTTGCAGCAATCCAGCTGGATGTTGGTGTTCTGTTTTTACTTGTTGGCAGTCCAAACACTTAGCTAAATATTCAGCAGTTTCAGATTTCATGTTAGGCCAAAAATATTCTTTTCTCAACATAGTGATAGTCTTTTGATAGCCAGGATGCCCGAAATAAGGGGTTTTATGTATTTCGTCTAAAATTAACAGCTTAACTGTAGGTGCATTAGGGATATACAGCCTGTCCTTAAACAACAAAAATCCATTTTCGTTTAAACTATACCTTTTACCAAACTTTCTGTGGGCTGTTCTTTGGCTGTAATTTGTAGATGTCGATAATTTTCGTCTAATTTTATCCCTTCAGTCAGCTGTTCATTTAAATCAGAGGTATAAGTGCTGCTAGCTGATATAAAATTCAGTTTTGCATTCCTGCTCAAGGCATCAGCCACCTTATTTTCCTTCCCTTTTATGTGTTGGATTTCAAAATCATATTCACTTAGGAATGCCAGCCACCTGGCTTGTCTTGCATTTAAATTTGGCTGGTCTAAAAGGTATTTCAGACCTTTATTATCTGTTAGTAAGGTAAATTTTCTGCCTATTAGTTGGTGTCGCCACATCTTTAAAGCATGAATTACAGCAGCTAATTCTAGGTCATAAGTGGCATAATTCTTTTCATGGATTTTCAGCTTCCTAGATTCGTAAGCAATGACATGTCCTTCTTGGGTCAGCACTCCGCCTAAACCATCATTACAAGCGTCGGTGCAAACTATGAAATCTTTATTTGGATCCGCTATTCTAAGAATAGGTGCAGTTGTCAATAAGGTCTTAAGTTTCTTGAAACTTTCTTCACATTTCGCATTCCAATCAAACTTCTTGCCTTTCTTCTGCAAAGAAGTGATTGGGTTGGCTATTTTTGAAAAGCCTTCAATAAACCTCCGGTAGTAACCGGTAATTCCCATGAAAGATCTAACGTCCGTCACATCTTTAGGTACTGGCCATTCTTCAATCGCCCGAATCTTTTTGGGATCCACTGAAATCCCTTCCTTAGTGACTACATGTCCTAAGTACTGGATTTCATCTTTGAAGAAGTCACATTTACTAAATTTCGCAAAAAGTTGTTGTTCTCTCAGTTCTTGTAAAACGATACGTAAGTGTTCTTTATGCTCCTCCTCGCTCTTAGAATAGACTAAAATGTCGTCGATAAATACAACAACAAATTTATCTAAGTACTTGTGCATTATGTTGTTCATTAAGCACATAAAAATAGCTGGGGCATTTGTAAGTCCAAATGGCATTACGACAAATTCGTAATGTCCGTACCTTGTTCTAAAGGCTGTTTTGAAAATATCTTCCTCTTTAATTCTTACCTGATGATAACCCGATCTCAGATCGATCTTAGAGAATACCGTAGCGCCACGTAGTTGATCAAACAGATCATCAATACGAGGTAACGGATACCTGTTTTTGATCGTCATCTTGTTTAGTTGACGATAATCTATGCAAAGTCGCATAGTTCCGTCCTTCTTTTTAATGAAAATCACTGGTGCTCCCCAAGGGGATACACTGGGTCTAATATAATTCTTGTCTATTAACTCCTTCAACTGAGTTTTCAACTCGTTAAGCTCCAAAATATTCATACGATACGGGGCTTTTGAACTGGGAACAGCACCTGGTACCAGCTCAATTGTAAAGTCAAGCTCTCTCTTGGGAGGCAATTCTGGGATTTCCTCAGGAAAAACGTCAATAAATTCATTGACGACAGGAATGTTCTCTACTGTTTTCTGGTTGTTTTTAGACTTATCTGTCTCATCTGTAATAGCTACAGCATAGGTCTTGCATCCTTTCCTGACTGCTCTTTTAAGTTGTAAAGCAGAAATTTGCCTAACTACTGTTTTCCTAGGGATACCTCTAACAGTTACAGGCTGTCCACTACTGTTTATACACCTAAAAGTTTTGTCAAAACAGTTTAAAACGACCCTATGTTGTTCCAACCAGTCCATTCCGATAAGTATGTCATAAGAGCCAAGTGGTAAAACGTTCAGTTTAACTGTAGTTCTAAAATCAGTCATGTTTAAGATGCATTCTTTTACATAGCAGTTTACTTTTCTCTTTGCCCCAGTAGCTAATTGTACAGACCAAGAATTATTAAACCTTTCAACAGTCAATTTACATTTTTCTACCAGCTGAGGTGAAATATAACTAAGACTAGCACCTGGGTCTATTAATATAGTAACTGGGGTTTTGTTAATCATACCTCTTACTTCCACCATGGAAGTTTGGTAGTCAGCCTGACGGTTTTCCAACGCTGCATTGATTCGGGGCATAGTTCCTGCAAAATCTCCAACTGTCATTTCGTCTTGAACAGTATGAATATTGCTGACTTGTTTCTTTCTGTTTGGGCAGACTGAAGCATAATGTGGCCCATTACACTCCCAGCACTTGACAGGTTCTTTTCGCTCAAAATTTTTGGTGTAGTTTCCATGGTTATTAGGAGTCTCTTTGCTGTTTTTGTAATTGTTTGAATGGCTGACAGCTCCATTTTTGTTTCCTTGGAAACTTTTACTATTAAAGTGGTTCCCGTTTTTGCCATTCTTGAAACTTTTATGGGGAACAAATTCTTTTTTCTTGTACTCGATCAGATTGCTGTTCTTTTTGGCTTTCCAGCTGGCTATCCCCTCTTTCTTTTTATTCTGTTCGTAACAGAAATTTTCCTTGCGCATAGCTTCTTCCAGTGTTTTTGGATTGTCATATTCAATTATGTCCTTGATATGATAGGGCAGACAACTAAGAAACCGCTGTATTTTTGGTTTCTCTTCGACAAAATACGATACATAACGCAACAGACTTAAAAATTTACTGTTTAAGTCCTTCATCGTCATAGATTCGAGTTTCAGTTCATAGAATTCTTTGGCCCTTTCTTCATAATACTGCTCAGACAGGAATTTCTTCTTGAAGTATCTTTTAAAGGTACTCCAATTAACTTCTCTTTCTTTAATCCCTTTGACCCTTTTCAGATCTTGCCACCATATGTCCGCTTTTCCCGAGAGGTTGTAGATGGCCATTCGTGCCTTTAGCTGATTTGAGTAGTTATAGATCTGAAAATATTTTCTCATCCCAGATAACCAGGATTCTGCCTCTTCTCCAGTTTCAGCTTCTCCATTGAAAGTTGGGGGCTTTATCTTCTTAAACTCCCCGGAAATCTCTTCATAAGGCCTGTACTTTTTCCTTCGGTTGTGCATCTCAGCTTCACTGCTGTCACTGCTAGTGTGATAACTGAGTTGTCCCTTTCTTTCTTCAGATGAGGAACTGCTATCAGATTTAGTTGGTTTTGTCCTTTTTGACCCTCTTGGATGACTAACTTCTTCTGAGTCAGCTGGTTTTCTCCTTCCGTCAGTCTGAAATTTTTCTATCAATAGCTGATTTAGCTGTTCCTGAGTCTTTAGAATTCTTTCATTATCTTTCTTAACTGTTTCCATTTCTGTCTTTAATCCTCTTATGGTCTGCATCAGCTCAGTGGTGTGAGCAGTTTCTTCTTCTTTCTCAAGTTCTTTTGACATCTGTCTTGTCACAGCATTGGGAGATTCCTCCTCAGCATATTCTCCCAGCTTTTCCATACCTGTCTGTAAAATTCAGAAAAGAAAAATTTTCTGTTCTGTTCATGAAACCGAAATATAGGTTAGTGTTTTATAAATAAAAAAAATATCTTCTTCTATGGTCACTGTTTGCGGAAGTTTAGTGGAGTCCCATCCAAGCCTAGTGTCTGAACCTCGCTCTGATACCACATGTCAAACCCCGATATTTCTGAAAAATTTTAAAAAATTTTATTCATAACAATAAATGTTAACTAGATAGTATTTCTGATTTTGTTTTAATTTAAATAACTAACATAATCTGTTTAAAGACTCTGTCTTAATTAAAAACTTTGATTTCGGTGATTGTAATTAATGACTGTTTTGTTTTCAAACCGCAAGGGAAGAGCTAGTCGTAGCTGGCTGGCTTACTTAGCTTACGAGCTAATGCATAAGTCGTCTTTTGTTTCTCAGGTGCGCCGGTGAAGTAAGGATTGCTGTATATTAAACTTGGTAAGCATCAATACTCCCTGTACTTTAAACTTAAAAGATCGACATGATATTTCTTATTCAGATAGTATCATCAGGTTTTGCGAAGATTACATTGTTTCAGTTATAATTATTGTTTTATGAATATGACTCTATGTTACTACTGTAACTATCACTGGAACAATTGTTTATATCATAATTATTATCTGCATAAAGCGTTTTAGCATCATGTGACATGTTGTCAATTTAATACCGGTGATTACTGTTTTGTTCATGCATTGATAACGTGAGTTGAGAAGGTGGCGCCTCTAGCGTTGTTTCAATATATTAACCTATATATCGAAGTCCAATGTCTACTTTAGGGTTTAACTTATGTCACCTATTTGTTTACTGTTTAACGTTAATATCGGTAGAAATACAATGATAGTATATATTGGCAAAAGTGTGTCTCATCATATAAATGGTAAGTGACAAAGTGTTTTCATTTGAAAGTTGACCACCTCATTGTTTAAATGACTGAAGAAATGTGATATGCTCATGGCATTAACCTATGCCTTGGTTTCATATAAGTGTACATTATCATGATTTTGCATTAGTCATAATGTTTTCCCATATCATGGATAAGATTTATAACCAATATTGTGTTAAGGTATTATCCACCATACTAAGTTAATAGAAAACTCCATTTTTGATATTAACTATATCTCCTTCATATCATTGTAGGGATTATACGTCCCATGTGCTTGGAATTATCGGCGATTCAGTTGTAAGGCATGCACGATATGTTTAAATGATTGTATATCATAATGTTATCTTATTCGTTTGACTTACATATGTGTAATGATTTTGGAATCGGTGAATAATGATTTGGATTGCAATTTGAACTATATAGTCTCGACCCATATTACGTTGATATATTTGGGTGCTACGTGGTTGACTCTCCTCCATGCAGTTGGTGATATATAAGCTGTTATCAAAACCCTACCAGGTTATTGTATTTGCCTTCGGGCTCGGGTCCTAAGGATGAAACCCTCCATGTCTGAGTTTTCGTAGTGATGGCACTGTAACAGAGTGCAACGTGTTGTGGTTCTGGTCTTGTGGTTTCATTCTGTAATAGAATAAGTCCTCGGCTCTGGTGATATAGTCTGCTACAGTTTCTTTGTTTAGGGGTCTCGTTGTTTCATTCCTTGTTTAAATTACCAGCTATTTACAGTCCATCACTGTGCTGGTGTGGGTATGAGGCAGAGTTTTGTACCTATTTAAATCCAGAGGTGGTTGCATGTAAGGGTTTGGGGTGTGCTTCTCGACTGGTTCAGCTCCAGTTTGAGGTTTTCGTCTGCAATGTTTGTCTGTCGCGGCCGTCATTGGAAGAGTTTGTGGGTGTTCCTTGCTCTTTCAACCGACGAGGGTGATGGGGTTCAGTGCTTGCTTTCACCGGTGGCTCCCAGATTATCCACGGGTTACATTGCTCAGGTAAGGAAATAACTTTATTTCCGTAGTTTCTATTTTGCAAGCAAGTGCAGGTTTACTTTATATTTACAATTCTTGGCATTGAATGTGTATTAACATCTCTCGGCATTGAATGTGCAGGTCACGCGGCTCTGAAGGTGTACAGGGTTTTATCTCCAACGCTGGCTCATCCGGGTAAGCCTGGTTATCCACGGCTGTCTCTTCCTTTGCTGGTTTTGTGGTTAGGGTTGTGTCATGGAGGAAAACTCCTGTGTAGTGAGGTCGTTTGACGACTTGATGTTCAAGGTTGCAGTCATCTATATGAGTTATTTTGTTTGTAATGAAAGGGGTTGAAACCATGTTATGTTTATTGGAGGGCCCTTCACGGCTCAGACTGTATGAGGCCAGGGTTTCTGTTATGGTACTCGTATTGGCTAGGCATAGGGTTCTATCCTCGCTGTATAAAATTTATACTTAATATATTACTGGGCCTATCATGGCCGTGTTTCATTGTTGTGTTTTGTTAAATTATTAGAATGTGTTTGAATGTAAGGATAAATGGGTTCTTCGGTACCTGCAATGAATGATAACTCTGTTATAGTGAAATCCTATAATTGTCTCTCTGCGTTTTTCTTCGATTTGGAGTGTTAAATAAAAGATGGTGGATGTTCCTCGACTGTGAATGTAATAGTTGAATAGTATAGGGTTTATTCAGGCGAGTTGAGGTTCTGTTTTGTGTTCAACAAATATGTATGAACTTTGTTAACTCGATAGCGACCGGGAATGAATTATAACAATGTTTATTTTGATTCTTGTATAGTTATTAAATGAATCTGTGGGTAGAATAATATATACATAGAACTATGTGTAAAGATGCTGTAGGTTCTGTCTGCCATATAAGGCATTCTTTCATTTGTTTTCAGTCTGTCGAAGGAATAATATAAGGCTACGGCCGTGTAGGGTTTGTGGACTACCCTAAGGAAGAACATTTATACTGAATAAATATTACTACTGTGTATAATTAAGATGGTTTGTAACAGCCAATGATGGTTGCGTTCGTCGACAGTTTCTCTGTTGTGTAATATGTTTGTTTTTGTTTAAAACAACTCTGTTAATTCTATTATAATAAGCATGGCTAATGTATTATAATACTAGGTTGAAGGGGAATAATACTATACCGTTGCTAAGTGTTTGTATTTGACTCCTATGTTAATAAATAAGATTATAAGGATGCTTGTAACAATGAAATGTTGTTACAGTCTCCTCATTTATTTAATCGATAGCTGTCAAAACAGATTCTGAGTATAAACAATATATTAAAATGAGTTTTGTTTATCTTCTAACTTGATATAAGAGTAACTTGTAACTAAAATTGACTATAATATGCAATATATATGTATATATATATACAGGTAGATTACTGGAATATCTATTGTTTAATATTTCTGTCTATTATGGAACCATTAACAGGAATTCTAGAATATGCCTAAACATGATAATTGTTAACTGTAACAGTAACAATTAGGTTCTGTATAAGATAAATACTCTATTTAAATAAAAATAGGAAATTTCTATAACATCTGCGTTCTGAAATTTATACCAAAAGAAAGTACAGAGACTGATTTAATGAAGTTGATTACAGTCAAAACATAGTTGTACTAGTCTATCTCATATGAAACTTAAATAAACCAACAACAGGAAGAGTGACAGAACCTGTAGCTATGGTAGACAATAACAGCAATGGGAGGCTGTTCCTCCCTACCAATTCCTGGAGAGTGCCCAGACAGCACTTCTCAGGACCCCCAAGCTTGCTCTGGTCTAACTGGCTGGAATCTAAGTACGGACAATAATTCCCTCAGCCAAAACAGCTATACTAGAACCAAGTTACTGCAACTTCCTGCTTCAAAACACTTCCTTACTGTTTCCCCACTTCCTCAATGGGACTCCTGAATAGCATTCACCTGAATGTATTCTCCCTCTAGAACAATTGCTGAACCCCCAGCTCAGTTCATTGAGTAGTATTTAAAAGATTGCCTAGGTCTTAGTTGGGATAACTGTCATTAATGAGCCACCTGCTCAGATTCCACTTTCTTGGGGAATCATGACCCCAAAATATAGGGAAGTTGCCACCTGCAACTCAGGAAGTGTTTGAGGATGCTGCCACTTGTCTTTTGTCCTTCCACCTAATTCCATCCACCAGTTAGACCAGTAACCTCTTTTAACAGCTCTCCCATGCTGTTGTCTCCATAATTTATTTATTAATAATAGTTATTCAGAATTTACATTCCATTTCTGGAGACTCGGCTGAGTCATCCATTCCTACTTAGCATTAAATTTAACATAATGTTCTCAGGAATATTAAAAATAATTACATTATTTTAATAAAATTGGGGTATGTGACAGAAGAGGCCATGGTATTGCATAAGAAGAACTTGGTAAAGGCAAAGAGAATCATTGTTGATTCTATCAAAGACCATCTCATATCCCATGTGTCTTCTCTAAAAACACCCAAGGATATGTTTGACTCTTTGACCAAGCTATTTGAAGGGAAGAACATAAATCGGAAGATGAGTTTGCAGAATCAATTGAAAGGGGTCAAGATGTTGAACGGAGAAACCATTCAATCTTACTTCTCCAAGGTCTCTCAGATCAAGGAGAAACTTGAAGCTGTGGATGAAGTAGTGGACAATGGTGAAGTTGTTATGACCACTCTGAATGGCCTACCTAGGTCATGGGACTCCTTTATTCAAGGAATGTGTGCAAGAAAGAAATTGATCTCTTTCAGTAAAATATGGGAGGAATGCTCTCAAGAAGAAGCTATACTTGTAGCTCGTGAGGAAAAGATGGGAGGTGAAGATCAAGTTATTGCAACTCACACCAAAAGAAGCAAGCCCAAGAAGGAGCACTCTCACTACAAAAGATCATATCAAAAGAATAAGAAGGATTTAAGATGCTTCACATGCAATGAGAAGGGTCACTTTGCTTTAGATTGTCCCAAGAACAAAAGGGATAATAACAACAACTCCAACAAGAAGAAGAAGGGCAGCAAAATAAAGTTCCATGCTCATGCTGCCGAGGATGATGAACCTCCAAAGAAGAAGGCTAGGGCATAAAGTGATGATGACTCATCAAGTGAAGAAGAGTATGTTCTAATCTCTTCTCTCACAGGTACTATCTCCCATGGTTGTAATGATTGGTTAATTGACAGTGGGGCTTCCAAACACATGACTGGGTTTAAGGAATCTTTTGTGAACCTATCTGATCATGAATCACCTCATAGGGTGAAACTTGGGGATGATTATCAATACCCAATCAAAGGAAGTGGTGAAGCCTCCTACAACCTAGATTCTGGAAAATATTTGAAGATGAAAGAAGTCCTTTATGTACTTGGGCTCAAGAAGAAATTTCTCTCCATCTCGGAATTGGATGCAAAAGGTATGAGGGTTGCGTTTGTAGATGGCCAAGTCCTAATGTGGCCAAAGGGTAAAACAATCGATGATGCAGTAGTGATTGGAGAGCAAGAGGGAGGTTTGTACAAATTGAAGGGACAACCTAAACATGCCACGGTGACATAAAGACAAAGATTCATCCATAGTCATGGATCACATAGAGGTATGTATAATTTGTTTTTTAATGAGTTATGCATGTCATTAAAGAGAACAAGAACACATTGCTAGACATAACTAGCAAATATGGTGACCAGGTATGTGTTTCTTATATCATAGGATCTATCATATAAGTATGCATGGCATGATTGATGATGATTGTTCATAAAGTCATAAGTTTGAATAATCATGGGTATATGCATATTATGTGTCTTACCTTAATTAATGATATGACTAACCAGAAGAGTCATAGGTTTGAGTAATTACAGGTTTAGACAAGTTATGTGTCTTATGATATGACTAACCATGAGAGTCCTATATAAACCTTGAATGCTAATGCTTATTATTTCTGTTTAAAATGATCATGACTATACATGCTTGAGATTATTGTGTTTTAATTGTATACTAATGAATGTATGATTTTGTATGAGATCACAAGGATAACACAATCATGATACTAATAAGCATGCATAGGGACCAAGGATGAATATGAGTTCAAGAACAGGTAATCCATGAAGCAAAGATCAAGAGGGAGCACACTCTAGTTGTTTCTACAAGGGTGCAAATATTCAGAGGGAGTTGTCCATCTCTCTACATTCCACAACAGAAAGGTGTAGAAGGACTCCAGCAGCTCCTGCAAGGAAGCAAAGAGTTAGAGGGAGTCCACCCAACAAACAAACAAAGATAAGTATTTTAATTATCATTTCTTGCATATTTGTTTGCTTAAATAAAATTGTTCAATGATGAATATGCTCATGTTCCTAGACTTAGGATATGTATTGTGCATATTAGAATGATTGCATTAATGAACAATATACTACTAATATGCATGTGTTGGGTAAGTGGCCTATGGCACTGTACAACATTCCATTGCTACTTATCTAGAATGAAACCTCTTTGCTGACATGTTGGGAGTAGTGCAAACTCTTAACAATGTTCTGGTAGATACTGGAAGGCATCTAGAAAGTTATGGAACATGGATAAATGTTGTATTGAAGCATTGGCTAAGATAATTGCATGACTGTATGACATATTTCTTTATGTGTAAGAATTTGTCTGAAAATTATGAGATGTTTCTAATCATGCAATTTAACTTGTTTTGTAGGAAAGACCGTATACCTTCACCTACAAAAGAAGGACTACAACATTTGTTCAAACAACAAAATTATCTATTGAAGATATTGAATTTCCCAGGATACGGGAAGAATGCCATGATTCATTTATCATGAAGAATGATGTTTGGGATGTAGTCCCAAGACCTGAAGGGAAGTTTTGTTATGACTTCCATATGGATCTATCAGATCAAGCATGCTGCAGATGGCAACATAGAGAAATATAAAAGTGATGAAATTGAAGATACACCAGATGGATTTCAAGACTGCTTTCTTGAATGGTGTAGTTGAAGAGGAAGTATATGTGGAGCAGCCACTCAGTTTTGAAATACATGATAGGGAGTCATATGTGTGCAGATTGAAGAAAGCCTTGTATGGCTTGAGGCAAGCTCCCAGAACCTGGTATGGTAGGATGGACAGTTTCCTATCTAGTTTGGGATTTACCAAGAGTAAAGCGGATTCCAACCTTTACTACAAGGTTGAGGAAGGGAATCTTGTGATTCTACTCCTGTATGTGGATGACTTATTTGTAACAGGAGATGACAGATTGATTGCAGATACTAAGAGGAAGCTTGCTGCCGAGTTCGATATGAAAGATTTGGGAATGATGCATTATTTCCTAGGTATGGAGGTGTGGCAGAGTGTAGGTGGGATCTTCCTTGGTCAAGGGAATTACACAGTAGATATCCTGAAGAGATTCGGGATGATGGATTGCAAGGCCATGGCCACACTTATGGAATCGAATCTGAAGCTTCTATGTGATGCTTCATCTGAGCCGGTTGATGTCTCTATGTATCATAAAATGATTGGGTCCTTGATGTAACTAACGAACACGAGACCAGATATTTTCTTTGCGATGAACACATTGAGTCAGTTCTTGACAGATCCGAGGAGTGTTCATCTGGTTGCTATAAAGCATGTTCTGAGGTACCTGAAGGGTACAGTGGATTATGGGCTCAAGTATGAAGCAAATCAAAAGTTTAACCTGCAGGGTTATGTTGATTCAGATTGGGCTGGCAGTGCTGCAGATAGGAAGAGCACATCTAGGTGCTGCTTCAGTATGGGATCAGGTGTGATCTCTTGGTTTAGCAGGAAGCAGTCATGTGTAGCATTGAGTACAGCTGAGGCAGAGTTTGTTGTAGCCTGTTCAGCTAGTTGTGAGGCAGTATGGCTACGGAAGCTACTATCTAAGTTATTTGATCTCCCGTTGGATGCTACTGGTATCTTCTGTGATAACCAGAGTTGTGTGAAGTTGTTTGAGAACCCAGTGTTTCATGACAGGTCAAAACACATAGAGATCAAATATCACTATATCAGGGATATGGTGCAGAGAGAAGCTGTGAAGCTCCTGTATGTTGCGACGGATGAGCAAATTACAGATGTGCTGACGAAGCCACTAGCTAGGGTGAAGTTCAAGTACTTCAGAGAGAGGCTTGGCGTTCTTTAGATTGATGACACTTCGAGGAAGAAGTGATGGACACATTTGCTGAAGCCATTGCAACCATCTTGGAAGGAGGATCCTTCACATGGCTGTGGATGTAAGCGCTGGATGATGAGCATCAGGATGATGTTCTGGTTTCTGCTTTGTATGATCAGTTGGATCATTTATATGTATGTATGCATCATGTTGGATGCTGGATATGATCAGTTGGATCATTTATATGTATGTATGCATCATGTTGGATGCCGGACATGATCAGTTGGATCATTTATATGTATGTACGCATCATGTTGGATGCTGGATATGATCAGTAGGATCATTTGTATGTATTTTGTATATGCATCATGTTGGATGCTTGGACCATGTATCTGTATATGTATCAGGTGGATACATTGTATGATCAGGTGGATCATGTATGGTGATATGTATCATGTATTTGTATTTGTATCAGGTGGATACACTGTATGATCAAGTGGATCATGTATGATGATATGTATCAGGTAGATACTTGGTATGCATCAGATAAATGCATTGTATGATCAGGATGATCATGGATGATGAGCTTCAGGATGTTGCTCCAGATGACATGCAGCAGGATGTTGCAGTGATGATGATCAGGATGATTATGTGTACATCAGGATGATGTATGGTGAGTATCAGGTTGATACTATATGGCCGTGGATCAGGTTGTGCAAATGAGCATATAATTTGGCCCTGGGAGATTTGCAGATAGTCTTTCGAGCTTTTTCCTATGGCATATAATTTGGCCCTGGGATATCTGGCAAATGCTCTTTCGAGGTTTTGCTCTAGGAGGACATATAATTTGTCCCTGGGAGATCTGCAGATAGTCTTTCGAGGTTTTTCCTATGGCATATAATCTGGCCCTGGGATATCTGGCAGATGCTCTTTCGAGTTTTTGTCCTATGGCATATAATATGTCCCTGGGAGATCCGATAGGTTGGGCTGTGTGCCCGTAATAAGTCCTGGGATGCTCTTGTGAGGTTTTGCGATGACCACATATAATATGTCCCTGGGACATCCTATAGGTAGAGCTGTGTGCTCGTAACAGCCTGGGATGCTCTTGCGAGGTTTTGTGGTGACCACATATAATCTGTCCCTGGGAGATCCTATAGGTAGAGTTGTGTTCTCGCAACAACCTAGGATGCTCTTGCCAGGTTTTGTGGTGAGGTCACATATAATATGGCCCTGGGAGATCCTATAGGTAGAGTCGTGTGCTCGTAACAGCGTGTAATGTCCCCAGTTTGACCCCATGGCATTAAATTGTAAATGATGTAATATTGTTATAAAATGGTGGTGAGGAGCTCAAGGCCAAGGCCCCACCATCGACTTAGTGATGCATATGGTTTGCGTGCTAGCAGTGCACATCGGAAATTCAAATATCATGTAATATGCATTTTAATAAAAATACCCACAACTAGCTATGCAATGCAACAAAGAGATGGGGGCATGATTTCACAAGGAATTGGGAGGGAAAACATTCAAACCATTGAGCTAATCAGGTCAATCCAAGTGTCAATGAGAGAACCCATCAAACCCTCAACTACCCATGTTGACTTTTGTACCCAACCATTGATTTCTCCCAAGAGTTGGTTGAGGTAGTTAATGCCTTGGGAATGGAGAGGTATGGCTGTCCAAATTCGGGTATGGGCAAGACACCCTACATGGGAAATCGTGTTTTTACTTCTTGGGCAAGAAAAGAGCCATGAATTGCTCCCCAAGCCATTATCCATCAACTAGTCTTCCTCCCTCACGACTTGGAACCACCTGGGCGTTTTCCTCCATGGTTTTTCTGTGATTACTTCTTTCTTAGCTGAGAGAGGGGCGTTTTTGTGTTTTATACCAGTTGGGAAGAAAGAGGAAATTGATTTGGGAGTGTATAGAGGCTCTTTGGCCCACTGAATGTTGTTATATCTGTGGGAGAAATCCTTTCCTCCCCTATAGTTGAACTCCCTTCTCCCAATCCGTTTTTGGGGTGCCCACGATTTGGGGAAAACCCATGGCCATATTATTGTAAATCCCATTGTTTAAAATGTGTATCCCTACCCCATGTCTGTGCTTGCTGTGTGAGAGAAGAGTATGTTGGGTATGGGTTATGGGTATCCATGGCTTTTGCTTGAGCTTGAGTGTAAGCCTCCAGGGTTCAAGTGTAGCCTGATAAACCTAGTTGGAATGGCTTGGCTGGGAGGAAATGGTTAATGGGCTGTGTGTGAGCTGGAATGTTCCCCTTTCCTTGTGAGAATCATGCCCAGCTCGGGGGTGGCCTTCGGACGGACTCAGTATAAGCTGTCGAAGAGCCTATGGATGGGTGGAACGTTGCAGCGACATAGCTAGTTGCTTGGGACAATTGGACAATGAAGATAAGTGCTTTTTGTCTATGTATTTACTTCTTCAATGCATCAATTTGATGACTGTTTTGATATGCTGGATGGGCATGAATTGTGTGTGTGGATTAGTTTTAAATTCCGCTGTGCATATTGCCTAATTTGTAGCTGCACACTAATGTTTAAATTTTCTTATAATTCTAATTAGTGGGCTGAGTTATATGAAATGCCCAGATTTTAGTGCCATGTTCCCTTCCTTGCATTGGGTCAGTAGGTGGGTACATTACATAGCCTGGGATGCTCTTTCGAGGTTTTGTGATGCACGTAATAAGTCCTGAGGATTCCATAGTATGGCCAGTGATGATGAAGACCTGCAGGTGGTGGGCCTACATCCAGTATGAAAAAGGACTGGCTCTGTAGAAATTCCTATGACGAGTAGAGTCAGATATTGGTTGAGATAGCAGTAGCAATGACGATGACGATGACGATGATCCCGAGAAGAATACTTGTCTAGCAGATATGTGTCGAGAAATACCTTCCTAGTTAAGAGGGAGTGTCGATGTATATGTAACTTCGGAATGTATTTCATCTATGTATTTCATATATATTTATTGTACCCTTATTAGAGATGTGTTATTCCTCTATACGGAAGTGTCCTCATGTGGATTGACAAGTTTCACAAGTGTGTGTACTTGCCGATGGGTTATTAGACCACCATGTGTGGGGTCGGCCCTGAAATATATATATTATAATGTGGATGTACCTAGCTAGACAAGTCGGCCCCATAAGGTCACTGGGAAAACAAGTTAGTATAAAAAGAGATCAGGTGATCTCTATTTAGATCATTCGGAAAAGTATATCTCTCTCACACAGAAAGTGGCGCACTAGTGAGGAGGAGGATCACCTGCTACTAGGAGACTATCTCAGTGTATTTTGGTTGTACTTTGGTTGAGCCATTTCTCTCTCTATCTCTGATGAAGTTGTGGGGTTTTTCACCTTAGGGTTTTCCCCACGGAAACTCTGTGTCTCTTGTCTCTCATGCTTTTGATTCTTGTGATGCTTGTCATGCTTATTGTGATTGTTATGCATTGATATACTGTACATGTTATTCTCTCAGTGAAGATCCTAAAGTATTGTGAATTAATGCTCAAAATTTAACAATAAATGGTGCACATGAGACATAAATAATTTTCGTTAGATATCTCCTACCTCTGCACATAATTTCGTGTGAGTTTGGAGGAGTTTGGAGGCATTTGGAGAGCCATTTCAGTACTTACCCTGGGGGATTTGATCCCCAAATTGCTAGTTAAATTCCATACTTTGTCCAGAATCTTAAACAAGTTTAAAGAAGTATTTGGAGGGTCATAAATCATCCTTGGACATCATTTTCAAGTCTTAATATCAGTCATATACCCTCACAGAAGATTTGGGATCATTTGGGTCAATTTGGAGACCTAGAAATCAAAACTAGTCAAAGGTCGAAATAGGGAAAAAGGTGAAAAATTTGTCATTTGAATAAAATTCTTAAAAAGCGACATTACATGCATGCAGATGTGAACCCCACTTCTCTTGCAGTGCTTTATCTCATTGAGTTGTCACTTAGGATGAGCTCGGCTCTTAACTGAAAGCTTTCCTACTTATCTAGGTGGCTAACTTAAGTGCCGTCACTTATTTAACTAGATCTTATTTGTTGTAACTTAGTTAACTATCTTTAACCAATTCTTGATAACATCATTGTAGTAATCAATTCGAGTTATCCTTGATTTACTGAAGTGTTGTCTTTTAGTTTAACTAAAGTGAAAACACTTTAGTTAACTAGTTAATTGAGTTCTTTAGTTAACCGGTGAATATATTTAACTGATGCTTTAAATAAAGCATTGATTTAGGAATACATTGATACGTAACTGAAGCTTTATAACTAAAGCTTTAACAATTTGATTTCTCTTTAATTAGCTGAAGTGTATGCATGGGAAATTTTGAATTCTCTTGATCTCTATGTTTTATGTTTTATTTATTTATCTCTTACCGCATGGTCAATATGTGCTAACTTTAATTATCCATCACATTACATTATACTAAGAAGAATTATCAAATGTTGTGATCATATTATGTTATTCCAGGCCAAATGATCATATGTTAAAGTAATTCACTTTAGAGGTGCTCAATCTCCAAAGGAGACTTAGTAGAAACTGGTGATCATGGTTAATAATACATCACACAACATTAAATGTTTTTAATAGGTAAAGAAAGACCTTTATGAAGAAGGTCCACCTCTATATGGGAGGTCCATCTCATGGATATCTTTATACAAAAGGTTCACATGAGAATCATGACTTGACACAAACGTATGGATCCTTTTCCAGGAAGACTTTACAACAACATTCCTTTGATCAATTACCTCTATATAGGAGGAATAACATTTACACGGAAGGAAATCAAAGTGCTCACCTCTATACAGGAGGATCAATCTTGGCTAGAGAATATTGGTTTGAAGGATGTCTCATGATGTTGTATATTAACACTTTTTTGTGGCCCGAGTGGAAGAATCCAGATACCAGTTTCAGAATAGTGCCGCAACAGTCATATGTTATATCTATCCTTGTATTCATTCTTAATTCAATAAAGGCCTCTCTTTTCCCTCCAATCTAATGTGCTAATTTCATATTCTTGATATATGGAAACCTTAATTATTTAGTGCATTAGTTGACTTACTTTTTGTCAATTTCTTTATACATTTATAGCTATCTATCTTGTAGTTTGTATCTTCTTTGGATATATGTAATTGAAAAAGTTGTTGGACAAAAGTATTTGAGAAAAGGATCTTCATCAAATGTTGTAATACAAGTTGGTATTTTGTACCCCTTTGCATTAGTTAGTTGTGAATGCTGGATTTTCTATTGTCAGAATTTGCATTATCTTTAAGGTAATCGTTTGTTATGGTTCTGACTCAAACTATAGGGGAGTTTTCCCCGCAATAGAACTGTCAACCACATTGAGTCTGAGTATCCTTTTGGGTTAGTTTAGAGTTCTTTCTTGGTTTCTTTTCTTGATTTTTTGTTTTCTTTTCACTATCATACTATTGTAGCATAGTTAAAGAGTCCTAGATTTTATCTTAAAACCCCAAAAACCAATTTTAGTGAGCTTTATTGAATCCTAGGAATTCATTCTCCTTTTCTTTTCAACACATAGATGTGGGATATAGTGTATTAGGGAATGTGTAGATGCACCCTATAATGTACAAAAGCATGTATTTCCATGTGGTTTATCGTGTTCAATAGCCAGGTTGTGTCCATTATTGGAATTAAAATTTCTACAAGTATGGAATAGAGACGACACCTGAGTCACTATTAGGTCATGTCTAGATGTTGGAATCCTTCAATTAGGTCGTGTCTATGTCTTGGTTGGCCAAAAATAGGGTAAATGCTTACAATTTTTTTGTTTGTTTGAATTTTTAGGTTTATTAGGTATAGTGGGGATCTGGGTCTTTCTTAGATTTTCTAAATTGTGATTTTTAAGCCATGAAAATCATCATTTAGGTTTTTTTTCTCATTATGCTTATGAGAAAGAAAAATTGAATATTGTATGAAATCATAGTTTTTATTCCAGTTCACTTAGGAATATTTTCGGCATTTTGTTCTACTTGGGAGTGTTTTCATATAAAGGGAAATATTATATGGCTTTCGTTAGCATTATCTGATGAAAATAATAAAGAATTGGTTTCTTTGGTTAAAGTAATTTCCTTCAAAAGTTGCATCTTGCCTATATTTTGAAAGTTTATGCTTGGTGAAATTATTTTCTTTGTAAATTGTTTATGGTCAAGTATCTATTTCAAAGTATTAAGTGGTATTTTCCATTTGCAAGTAGTATCTTTTATATATATATTAGTTGAAAACCTCATATTCTCACACTTCCACATCTCTCTATGTAACAACAACCATTAAAACGACTACTTACACTGAAATATACTAGATTTTGATTTATATGGTTTACCAACTAGTTTATCCTAGGCCTTGGATTAGGTTGGAAAGCAAACTCTCCAAGGTCATTGAAAATACACATAGGATTCTCTCCATGGATTGTTAAATTTTGATTTTAATATAAGGTGTGATCATCTAAGAAAAAACTCTCAAACATGAGCTAACTATGAGGTCATGCGAGGTTAAGGTGTGGAGATTATCCCACCAATACTTGTCCAAGCATCTATGAATTGTTGCGTATACATGGTTTCCTTTAGTACCACCTTTGTCCCTTTGTGGTGTGATTCTTTTGGAGCTTCGGGATTAGATACCCTTCCCATACATTCAATTCTGACTATCGATTGTTCCCCGAGACTCTGACTGCAAGTTGGTATCTCTAGTTTCCATTCCTAGGTATGATAGAGGTGATAGCAGGGGGCTTCATGTGGTACCTAAGGTAGACATTCTATCACACATTCAATAACCCTGGAGGGTGTCCCATACCTATTTTTCATACTTGGACTAGGAAGGGTTGTTATGTGGAGGTCAAGGTAACTGCTTCTCACTCCTTTGTTCATTGGTCTCGGGACTTAATCAACCCATGCTGATTTCTAGAAGGTATTTTCTCTTTGGTTTCTTTGTGTTGTTTCTTCTAGGAATTTTAGTGGTGTGCTCTGTGTTCTTATCCAGCCTTAGATATTTCTGATTTTTTAATCAAAATTATGATTAGAGTACTTGTGGACACCAACCAAGGGACCCCAATGCAAGGGGACTCTTGTTCTTTTCCATTTGTTGGAAACATTGGTTCTCCCTTGATGGCCACTTTGAAACTTCATAGATTCACCCCAGGTATATTGGTTTGGTTGTTTTCCAATCCAAGTGTCCTAAATTCTCATGATTCTTCTCAAGAAAGCATTGTATGTCAAGGGCATAAAAAACCCTTCCGTTCTATGCCAGTGACATCTTTTCTTCCTCCTTCTACTTCATGTGGTGAAAGCATTAATACTACTAACCAACATTCTAAAAGGAATAGAAGGAGAAAGAATAGGAAGAAGATGTGAAGACAAGGGGGAAGGTCACCTACCACTACAAGTCATGCCGAGGGAAATTCTCGTACCAGTGCAAATCATGTTAGGGGAAAGTCCCTAGTCACTACAATTCATACTGGAGATAGGTTACCATCCACTGCAATTCATGTGGGAGACCAGCAACCAAGCACTAGAAGTCATGCTTGGGGCACAAATTTCATCTCTACAAGTCATACTAAAAGTATGTTAACAACCAATGGTATTCATGTCTAGGAAACATCATTGATCACTAAAATTCACATCAATGACGAGTCACCAATAACTACAAGTCATACTGGAGATAAGTCACATTTCCCAACATGTAAATTTCCTTCTCCTTATCTACACTAGGAAATATGAGTGTCATTGATTGATTTGGAAATGAGAAAATATATGGATCAAAAATTTTGTCAAAAGGAACTAGGGGAAATGGGTTTAGGTGCACAAGAAAGGAATGAAGCACATGATGTAGGACATGATGTGTTGGAAACAATTGCTTGTATTTGCATGTAGAATTGGACTTCAACATTGCAAAAAATCAGTGACATAATTGATATCAGGATTTATGATCCATTCATTGAGTCCTTTCAAAGTGTTCCCAATTATACTAGAAACACGAACATAAAAGAGTTTTGAGATAAACATAATTGCAAAAAAGTTCAAGAGGCTCTCTCCACTACTTTCCCAACAATTCTCCACATCTTGAACTGCACCTTGCTATCTTCCATGTGATTGAAGGCCTCCAAATCCATGAATCTATATTAAGTTCATTCCTTCAAATTACTATTTATAAGATCATTATAATGAATTTTTATATTTTTATATTTTTTATTTTAGGTGGAGTCAAGAGTATTATATTATTTAATAATTTCATAATACTAGAAAAAATTATAAAACAAAAATCAACATATCAGATAATGTAATTTAGGATTTTGGAGTTGAACTTTGTGAGAGTTTATGAATCCCTAAAAACATTTCTACTGGCCACTCCACCAATCATAAGGGTAACCATGAAAAGCTAGAAAAGTAAGGAAATGATATAACTAAGTTAAGATTATAAAGGATTTGGAAAAGGCTAACAGTTGAGAGGAATATATTTCTTAATTAAATTAAAGGGAATGAAAAGCATGAATGAGAACAAAATTAGTCCAAAAAGGGGGCTTTTGAAAAAAGGTAAGTCAAAATTGGTTATAAGAAAGACGTTACCAGAAAAGGGGGGAAATAAATGGATAAATCAATAACGATGTAATTACCAAGAGCAGTTAATTTGGTTCAATTTAATAATGTTATAGGTGATAAAAGGAAAAATCGATTTATTAATAATGTTAAACCGAATTAGGCTAAAATAATAGAGCAATATGTAGAGAATGGGAAATTAATATTAAAAATAATAATTAGTAATTAATATTAGCTTAATAAACTTAATTATATTAAAATAATGAAAAAATATAGTAAGTTAATAATGTTAAAGGTAATAAATGGGAAAAATAATTAATCGGGTTAAAACGAAATGGTTCAAAATAACAAAGAATAATGTGGAGAAGGGGAATACTAATAAATTAATGAGTAATGAATAAAATCTTGATAATAAAAAAGTGGAAATGTGGGTCAAGTTTACAAAAGGGACTTTTTGACGTAGTTGGTTGATAATAGGTTTCCATGAGTGACTCAATTTATATCCATATTCACGATTATGATTGTTGAGATGTTTTTCAATTTCTAGGGATTCCTTATAATACAAGATGAATAATGGGGAAGAAAAGTGATGATTTTTGTTTTTTCAGGACAACTAAGGTGCTTAGAATTGTTAGAGTGTTCGACGATAACTGATTTGGCAAGATGATTATGTAAAATGTACACTATATGCTCCGTGAGATGGTTCTTGACAGATATACTAGTCTAACCTATGTAGGATTTACCACAAGCACAAGGAATCTAGTACACACTTTCACCAAGCATTGTGTCACATTTATCTTTAATGCCATAAGTTGTTTAAGGGTTTTGTGTGGTTTTAAAAGAGTTTTGATGTTCTTTTTAGAAGGAACCTTAGATATGTGTTCAATGAGGCTATGAATGTAAGGAAGCGATTTCTATTTTGAGTGAAGGGTTGAGCAAAGTGTTATAGGTCAAATCTGCACTTCTCCATCTGTGATCACATTGCCCTATTGATCACACAAAATGACAGTAAGGATTGAAGAGCTTGATTGACCTAGATGACTTGCTGCTAGAAGTACACTCTTCAGCTGATATTTTTGCAGTTTCTCCTTATTTTACCACATGTACGCCCCTCTCTGTATTGCAAACCAACATACACCTTGGAAAAATAATCTACTTTGCTCAAGGACAACCTGCGTACATCTCCAAAAATGTTGTAAACGCATGTTGTAAAGCACAGAAGTTGCTTACTGTACATTACTCTTGTTGTATGAAACCCGCGTACATCTTAAGATGAAGTAAAAAATATATTAATTTGATGAATTGGGATTAGTTGAAGTTGGTTCTGCAACTTCACCAACCTCCCAATTCAACTACCTCTCAAATCCAACTGCCTACCTTGTCCCATAAATACAAGGAGGATCCATTAGAGGGGTTAGAGATGTAGAGTCATAATGATCTAGAAAGAATGCTTTGAGTACTGTTACGCTGGAGGAATTTCCAAGTCAGAGTGAAGAGTAGGAGCCCAAGATCCGGTTGTAGAAACATCTCGACACGTCAGGTATATTGTACTGATTCATGTTTCTTTGACAATAAAAAGGTTGAAACACCCTTCCTGTCCCAAATGGAATGTCTACTAGATTGTATATTCATTTGGATTAATATCTTGTTATATTTGATGATCAAGTTGTCTTTTCTTTCATCGTATTTATATATAGTCAAGATACACTGAGGAAGGTATCATTTGTGTTGCAAGTTCATCAAGTGGGAGATCAAATGGGAGATCAAGTGAAAGCTAGGACCAACAATCGGTTAAAGGTATGTCTTTCGATATCCCGATCTCTTTCATTTGTAAGAACTAGTTGTAATGCAATTAATGTGTTTACCTGTCAACCCCACCCAGTTGGTAGTGTCCATCTCCTCACTATAAGGTAGAAATCTTGAACAACAGATTGGAGACTCCACTAGTGAGTAACCGTGTGCTTTTCTTTTCTAGGAGACCTACTTAGGTTTTCTTCCATCCCATTTTCAGTATTTTTGATTGTCTGATAGGCCCTGTCGATATGTGTTACCTTTTCTTTCTTGCATGATTCATATCAGTTGACTGTTGCAAATATTGTTTGTGCCCTTCTGAGGCATGTACGCTGGTCTACCCTACTCACAGTAGCATTTTTTTCCTGATGAACACCCCTCCTTGCACTGCATAGTAGCATACCTCTCTTGATGTATGCTAGTTTCTACACTGCACAATAGTGTATTTTCCTGTAGTGTCCAGTTTGCTATTAGGGTTTGATTTCCAAGCTTTTGGTTTCTTTTCCAACCTTTTGCTTTGTTTCCTGCACTGACCCCTGAGACCTTCCATTTCTCTATTGAGTCTGGCTTTCCTCTCCAATGTCTTTTAGTTTGTTTTTGCTTGCTTGAGTCCTTGTTAAGTGTCTTCACTGCTTTCTAGCCGTTTTTGAAGTTTGTGCACTATTCTCTTTCGGACATAGCTGTACACTCTAACCCTAGTTGCTTGTTGCATTCATACAAACCTGCGTCATTATCGTTAGTTGTTTGCAGCAACAATAGCATGCTTTATTTTTGTCGTATCCTTTCCATTAGGGTTTGACCTTCAAGTTTGAGTCCTTAGGGTTGCTTCTGAAAGGTTGCTTGGTTTAGATACTTCCTGATTGTCTTTTCAGTTCAGTTCAAGTGAGTCAAAGCCTCCTAGTTATCCTTCTTTCGAGTCCGTGTGTTTAGTAAGGTCACTTGTTGGTTCGCTTGCTTACTTTTTTTTCTTGGCTTAGTGTTTTCTTAGGGTTTTGGTGCTTAGGCGCAGCCTGTTTGGCCTGCCTTTCCATCACAAGCATTTCTTTTCCATGTCTCTTTTACACTTTGTTTCCAAGTCTCAAGTTTTTCTTTCGCAAAAACTTGGTAAGTCAAGTCTTATTCAAATCGTTTGATTTGTTTTTTTTGAACCATTTAGGTGTCAGTCTTACTCGCACTTCACATTTAGGTCTTACTTGCACTTTTACAAGTTCCTTTTCTTTTACAATTATCAGAAAAAGCAAAAACAATTGTTTTAAGTAGCTTAGTAGTAAGGTCTTTCGTTATTTTGAAGTAGCATAGTTTGCTTTGAAATACTAAAAGAAAAATACAAAAAGATTTTGATTTTAGGATTGTCTAGTTTTCGATTTATGAAATAATACAAACGGAAAAGAGAAAACGTTTTTGTGAATTTGAAAGCTTTACTATACATGCACTTTACTTTCATACAAACCATTCCACACACCACACTACAACCCTTGAGTAACAAGTAGCCCTTAAAAAGAAATATTAATAAAATTTATTAGCAACATTTTTCTTTTTAGGTATACACATCATCAACTAGATTAGGCTAGAGTTTCAGACTTAAATCACCTTAAATGATCCGAAACTAGCTTCATTACTCAACAATCGTAGTACGACTTACATTTAGGTAAATCCATCTCTATCAAATAGTGTTGGGATGCTCTACTCAAACCATAGTTAAGAACAAGGCCATGGGAGATTGGAATTGTTGAGGATAGTCCCTCACTTTCCTCTCAATCATAAACCAGAGTTGACTCACGTACGGGGGTCCTTTAGGACTTCGGGATTTGCTACCCTGCACATGCATTTTGACTAGGTTGACGACTGTCCCCCCAGGTTATTTCATATTGATGGTATCCTTAGTATCAGACCTCTAGGATTCTACACAGGTAGAGTGGGCGGTTATTCCCACTTCACCTCAGACAGATGTGGAAGGTAACCCTTTGGCAATAATCCTGAGAAGGCAGTTTGGTGATTCAAATGCTTTCACCCAGTGGACCTCCGAAGGATGCCACGTAACTGACCATTGATACTCTGTTAGTATGTTTTGGGCCCTAATCATCCCAGACTTGCTTCTGAAAGTATTTTCCATCTGTTTGCTTGGTTTGATTACTTAGGAAATTTTGTAGTGGTATGCTGTTTGCTCCTTAATTGTAGTGGCCACTACGTTTTTACTTAGTTTAATTTTTTATAGTTGTGGAGGACCAACATCTTCATCGGTCTCGGAGGTTGCAAAACCTTCCTCCTCCCATTGTGGAGCCTCCACCGCCATCGCGACACCAGAGGACAGATTCCCATGGTTCTTTTGAACTTATGGGTGAAACAAAGGTTCTTGGAGAACCACAACCCAGAACCTCGGAGCGACAAGTATTTGATACTGTCGAGGTTGAGGACCTAACTTCTAGAGAGTTCAGTACTCCTTTCAACCCTCCTCTTACTGGACCCAACGATCCTTTACTGGTACCTATTGGATTTCAACAACCTGAGTACAGTGCGTGTGCTCTTTGTGCTGCTTGTTTTAGTTGGCCTTAGAGATTTCTGGTTTGTTGAATCAGAAACTATGGAAAGCATCCCAATGAGCACCTATCAAGGGACCCCTACTGAAGGTGCTCCTTGTGCTTTTCCATTCATTGGGAACACTGGTACTCCCTTAATGGCTACCTTGAACCTTTCAGGATTCTCTATAGGGCTACCGGTTTGGTTATTTTCCACTCTGAACGCCTTGCATGCTCTTGATGCTTCTCAAGTAAGCACTTCACATCAAGAGAAACAGAACCCTATTCTTGCTTCGCCAATAGCAACTTATCCTCCTCCTTCTACCTCATGTGGTGAAAATAGTAATATTAGTAACCAGCAGTCTAAAAGGAATAGATGGAGGAAGAATAGGAAGAAGATTCCAAAGCAAGGGGGCAGCCACCTAGCCTCTAGAAGTCATGTTGGGGGCACCCACCCAACCTCTGGAGGTCATGTTGGGGAAAAATTTTCAGTCACTGCAAATCATACTGAACTTATGCAACCAACCTATGGAGGTCATGCCAAGGTCACCTACCCAACCTCTGGTGGTCATCTTGGGAGAACTCCCTCAGTGACTGTAAGTCATACTAAACCCACCCACCAAGCCTCTGGAGGTAATGTTGGGAGAAACCTTTCAGTCATTGCAAATCATACTAAAAGCATGTCTTCAACCATTGTTTCTCATGTTGAGGACACGTCATTGATCACTGCTGGTCATATTAATGACAAGTCACCAGTTCCTATGAGTCATACCAGAGACACTGAATCGGCCACTATAAGTCATGCTGAGAAAGTTGACATTGTTGAAAAACCTAATAAACATAAGCTTAAGTTCCCTTGTAAGTTTTGCGAGGGAGACAACCTAACCTATTTGTGCCCTATACTTCCAGAAGTACAAAGAGTGTGGTCCATAGTTCAAAAGTCATCTACTTCTGAGCAACCAGCCACTGCAAGTCATGCTGGGGGCAAGCTGTCAGCCAATCCTAGTCATGCTGTGAGTACTATTGTTGTAAATGAGTCTAAGCTTATAGGACGGAAACCAAAGTTCCCTTGTAAACTTTGTAAGGGAGATCACCTTACTCACCTGTGCCCTGCTATTCTAGAGGTGTGGAGAGTGTGATCCATGTCTGAAGGATACTTTTCTCTTGAGCTATCTATAGATTCCCAACAGCCTGATCAACCTTTGGTTGATGAAGTGGTTGAACCAATGCAATATTTAGGAAACCCCACTCTTTCTTCGGAGAGTGAAGTGATCGAATCGATGCAATCTTCGACCGATCCCATCATTTCTGCGGAGACTGATGCACCTGTCCCTGAAGTCTTCTGCATTACCAGTTCAGATGTTTCTAAAAATGGGGGCACTCCATCTGTGCCGAATGAACCCCTACCAAGCTCTGGGATCATTTCCTTTGATTGGAATAGTCTAACTGGGTCTCGCCTTCCTTCTTCTTCACCTTTCCAGATAAAGGTTGATATCGTAAACCATGTAGTGTTAATTTTTGAGCATTAATTCAATATACTCTAGGATCTTTACTGAGAGAAAAACATGTATAGCATATCAAGTATAACAATGCATATCAATCACACCAAGCAATCACATAAGACAATAGACACATAGAGTTTCACTAGGGAAAACCATAAGGGTGAAAAAACCCCACAACTTCCTCAGTGATAGAAAGAGCAATGATAGAACCAAAGTACAAGAGATAGTCTTCTCTTAGTAGCTAATCCTCCTCCTCACATGTGCGCCACTTTTCGAGTGATAGAAGAGTGAGTAAGTGAATGATCAAATAGAGATCTCCCGATCTCTATTTATACTTGTCCTGTCCAGCCCAGTAAACTAATAGGGACGACTTGTCTAACTCAGTCTAATAACCCATGGTTACATTAATCCGGGCCGACCCCACACTTGGTGGTCTAATAACCCATCATAGAAAGTTATGACACTTGCGGCACTTGTCAATACAAATGACGACACTTCCGTATAGAGGAATAATAACATCTCTATAGGAGTACAATATACATAGGTGAAATACATTCCGAATTTGCATATACATCAACACTCCCTCTCAACTAGGAAGGTATTTATCGACACAAATCTGCTAGCACAAGTCTTCTTCTCTGGATCATCATCATCATCATCGCTATTGCTATCTCAATCAATCTCTGAATCTACTCATCATAGGAAGTTCTACAGAGCAAGTCCTTTTTCAAATTGGATGTATGCCCACCACCTACAGGTCTTCATCATCACTAGCCATACTGTGGAATCCTCAGGATTTATTACGTGTGTCACAAAACCTCACAAGAGCATCCAGGCTGTTACGAGCACACGGCTCTACCTATCAGATCTCCCAGGACTGTATTATATGTGACTGTCACAAAACCTTAGAAGAGTGTCTTCACTAGCAAGAACTCTAAAGAGCATTTGAGGCTTTTTAAGTGACTAGCACAACTTGTCCGGATCTCCAGGGCGTATTACATGTGACCCCCACCACAAAACCTTTAAAGAATGTCTTGACTAGAAAGAACTGTAAAGAGCATCTGAGGCCTTTTACGTGACTAGCACAACCTGTCCAGATCTCTAGGGTGTATTACATCTGGTCATCGCAAAACCTCGAAAGAGCATCCCAGGACTGATTAGGAGCATACTGCTTAACCTATCGAATCTCCCAAGGCCGGATTATATGCCATAGGACAAAACCTTGAAAGAGCATATGCCAGATATCCCAGGACAAGATTACATGCCATAGGAAAAACCTCGAAAGACTATCTGCAAATCTACTAGGGACGAATTATATGTCCTCCCAAAGCAAAACCTTGAAATAGCGTTTGCCAAATATCCCAGGGTCACATTACATGCCATAGGAAAAACCTCGAAAGACTATCTGCAAACCTCCTAGGGTTGGATTATAAGCTTATCTGCACAACCTGTTCCATGGCCACAGAGTATCAACCTGATACTCACCATACATCATCCTGATCTACACATGATCATCCTGATCATCATCACTGCATCGTCTTGATGCATGTCATCTGGAGCAACATCCCGAAGCTCATCATCCATGATCATCCTGATCATACAATGCATCCACCTGATGCATACCAAGTATCTACCTAATACATATCATCATACATGATCCAACTGATACATACACAGATACATGATCCAACTGATCATACAATGTATCTACCTGATATATATAAACATACATGATCTACCTGATCATACAACGTATCCACCTGATACATATACAGATACATGGTCCAAGCATTCAACATGATGCATATGCATATACATGATCTAACTGATCATAACAAGCATCCAACATGATGCATATACATATACATGATCCAACTAATCATAACAAGCATCCAACATGATGCATATACATATACATGATCCAACTGATCATAACAAGCATCCAACATGATGCATATACATATACATGATCCAACTGATCATAACAAGAATCCAACATGATGCATGTACAGAGTAGTAACTGGAGCATCGTCCTGATGCTCATCATCCAACACTTACATCCACAGCCATGGGAAGGATCCTCCTCTCACCATGCTTGGAATGGCTTCCAGCAAATATGTCCATCACTTCTTCCTCAAAGTGTCGTCAATCTGGAGAACACCAAGCCTCTCTCTGAAGTACTCAAACTTCACTCTGGCCAGTGGTTTTTTCAGCACATCTACAACCTGCTCATCTGTCGCAACATACAGGAGCTTCACGGCTCGTCTCTGCACCATATCCTTGATATAGTGATATTTTATCTCAATGTGTTTTGACCTGTCGTGGAACACTAGGTTCTCAGATAGCTTCATACAACTCTGGTTGTCACAAAAGATACCCATAGCATCCAATGGGATATCAAATAACTCAGACAGTATTTTCCTCAGCCATACTAACTCACAACTAGCCGAACAAGCTACAACATACTTTTCCTCGGCTGTACTCAGTTTTACGCAGGACTGCTTCCTGTTAAACCAAGAGATCACACCTGATCCCATACTGAAGCTGCACCCAGATGTGCTCTTCCTATCTGCGGCACTACCTACCCAGTCCGAATCAACATAACCCTGGAGGTTAAATTTTGATTCACATCATACTTGAGCCTATAATCAATTGTACCCTTCAGGTACCTCAGAATATGCTTAACAACAACTAGGTGAACATCTCTGGGATCCGTCAGGAACTGGCTCAATGTGTTCACCGCAAAGCAAATATATGGTCTGGTGTTCGTTAAGTACATCAAGGACCCAATCATCTGATGATACACAGTGACGTCAACCGGATCAGATGAAGCATCACACATAAGATTTAGGTTCGATGCCATAGGTGTGGCCATGGCCTTGCAGTCCATCATCCCGAACCTCTTCAGGATCTCTACTGCATACTTCCCTTCTCCAAGGAAGATTCCATCTGCACTCTACAACACCTCCATGACTAGAAAATAGTGCATCATCCCCAAGTCCTTCATCTCAAACTTGGCAGAAAGCTTCCTCTTGGTATTGGAAATCAATCCATCCTCACCTATTACAAACAGGTCATCCACATACAATAGTAGTATCATGGGATTGGCTTCCTCAACCTTGTAATAAAGGTTGGAATCTTCTTTACTCTTAGTAAAGCCTAAACTAGATAGAAAGATGTCTATCCTACCATACCAAGTCCTAGGAGCTTGCTTCAAGCCATAAAAGGCTTTCTTCAACCTGCACACATATGAATCCCTGTCATGTGTCTCAAAGCCAAGTGGCTCCTCCACATACATTTCCTCCTCGACTACACCATTCAAGAAAGCTGTCTTGACATCCATCTGGTGTATCTTCCATTTCATCACTGCAAGCCATGGAAAATACTGTCTGATGGAAGTGTACCTAGATACAGGTGCAAAAGTCTCTTCATAATCAATCCCTTCTTTCTGGGAGAAGCCACGAGCTCCAAATATCGCTTTGTATTTCTCTATGATGCCATTTGCAGCATGCTTGATCTTGTAGATCCACTTGGAAGTCACGACAGACTTCCCTTCAGGCCTTGGGACTGCATCCCAAACATCATTCTTCATGATCGACTGGTACTCCTCGATCATATCATTCTTTCAGAATCCTAGGAACTTCAATAAATTCAATATCTTCAATAGATAACTTTGTTACTGAACAAATGTTGTAGTCCTTGTTTTGTATGTGATGGTATATGATCTTTCCTACAAAACAAGTTAAATTGCATGATTAGAAACATCTCATAGTTTTCAAAACAAATTCTTACACATAAATAAATATGTCATATAGTCATGCAATTATTTTTAGCCAATGCTTCAATACAACATTTATCCATATCCCGTAACTTTCTAGATGCCTTCGAATCTCTAGCAGAACATTGTTAAGAGTGTGCACAACTCCCAACATGTCAGCAAAGTGGTTTCATTCTAGATAAGTAGCAATGGAATGTTGTACAGTGCCATAGGCCACTTACCCATCACATGCATATTATTAGTATACTGTTCATTAATGAAATTATTCTAATATGCATAATACACAACCTAAGTCTAGGAACATAAGTATATACATCATTGAACAATATTATTTAAACAATAAGATATGCAAGAATTGACAATTCAAATACTTATCTTTGTTTGTTTGTTGTGTGGACTCCCTCTCAATCCTTGCTTCCTTGCAGGAACTACTGGAGTGTGCTCCCTCTTGATCTTTGCTTCCTAGATTACCTGTCCTTGAACTTATATCCATCCTCGAGATCTATAATCATACATACTATCAAAACAAAATAATCTTAAACATGTATAGTCATGATCATTTCAAACACAGATAATAAGCATTATCATTCAAGGTTTCAGGGAAGACTTCTCTTACTCATGCATATTCATATTTGACTATAGAACTCTTCTGGTTAGTCATATCATCAATCAAGGTAAGAGACATAATATGCATAAACCCTAGATTACTCAAACTTGTAACTTAATTAGTAATCATTATCAATCATACAAAAGTATAAGATCCTTTGATATAGGAAAAACACACCTGGTCATCATATTTGCTAGTTATGTCTAGCAATGTTTTCTTGTTTTCTTCAATGACCTGCATAACTCATAAGTTAACCTTTGCAAAACCAAATTATACATACCTCTATGTGATCCATGACTATGGATGAATCTTTGTCTTCATGTCACCATAACATGTTCAGGTTGTCCCTTCAATTTGTACAATCCTCCCTCTTGCTCTCCAATCACTGCTACATCATCTATGGTCTTACCCTTTGGCCACATGAGTACTTGGCCATCTACAAATGCAACCCTCATGCCTTTTGCATCCAATGCAGATATGGAGAGTAGGTTCTTCTTGAGCCCAGGTACATATAGAACATCTTTCATCTTCAAAGACTTCCCAGAGTCTAGGTTGTAGGAGGCTTCACCACTTCCTTTGATAGGATGTTGGTAGTCATCCCCAAGTCTCACCTTATGGGGTGACTCATGTTCAGATAGATTTGCAAAAGATTCTTTAAACCCAGTCATGTGTTTGGAATCCCCACTATCAATGAGCCAATCATTACATCCATGAGAGATGGTACCTGTGAGAGCAGAGATTAGAACATATTCATCTTCACTAGATGAGTCATCACTTTCTGCTCTAGTCTTCTTCTTGGGAGGTTCATCATCCTCAGCCGCATGAGCATGATATCTCTTCTTGTTCTTCTTGTTGAAGTTGTTGTCCCTTTTGTTCTTGGGACAATCTGTAGCAAAGTGTACCTTCTCATTACATGTGAAGCATCTCATATCTTTCCTATTCTTTTGATGGGTGTGAGAGGATTTCTTGTAATGAGAGTGCTCCTTCTTAGGCTTGCTTCTTTTGGTGTGAGCTGTGAGAGCTTGATCTTCACTTCCCATATTTTCTTCTTGGGCTACAAGCCTAACCTCTTCTTGTGAACATTCCTCCCACAGTCTACTGAAGGAGATCAACTTCCTTCTTGCACAAATTCCTTGAATAAAGGAATCACATGACCTAGGTAGGCCATTCAGAGTGGTCATGACAATTTCACCATTCTCCACCATTTCATCCACAGCTTCAAGTTGTTCCTTGATCTGAGAGACCTTGGAGAAATAGGATTGAATGGTCTCTCTATTATGAAGCTTTACCCCTTTCAATTGATTCTGCAGAGTCATCTTCCGATTTATGTTCTTCCCTTCAAACATCTTAGTCAAAGAGTCAAACATTGCCTTGGGTGTCTTTAGAGATGACACATGTGGAATGATATGGTCTTTAATAGAATCCGCAATGATCCTCTTTGCCTTGACCAAGTTCTTCTTATGTAAGGCCTTAGCCTCTTCTTCCTCTGAGATAGGGACCTCTTCCCTTATGTAAGTATCCAAATCATTTTCTTCCAGGATTAACCCAATCCTATACTTCCATGCTCGGAAGTTATCAGCCCCTTCAAGCTTATCCTTAAGCTTGGTGTGGTGAGACATCTTTAAAGAGTACTTCAAATGGAAAATAGAAAAGATTTAGGTATTACCACTTGATTTGCTGAAAATTGGATCTGGTCCCGGATTAGGGTTTGTCAGAGAAACCCTAAAAATTAAAACTTTGAATTTCAAACTTCTGAAAGGATAGAATGATGTGCCTTGATGAGTTGATCAGCCTGGTATATTCAGAATTTGAGATATGCAAAGTTTCACCCTTCAGAAATGCCTTTTAGTCTTCCAGATTCACTAGCAGGACTCTGAATTAGGGTTTGAGTTTCCCAAAGCTTTACCCAACCAAAAATCTCGATCCAAAGATATAAACTTCGATTTTTCCAAGGAGCTTCCAGCTATGTCCTCATAATTCAGAAATTCCTATTTTTGTGGAAACCCTAAATTTTAGGGCCAAAACTAAAAGTGCCTAGAATTGAATTCTGATTGGACAGAAAGATTCTCCTTGATGAGTAGAGTCAATCTACCTTACTACTTTTCCAAAATATGTGGAGAGAAACCCAATAAACAAGAAACCTTAGTTTCCACCACTGCACAATGTCTTCTTCTCAGGGAAGCTTTGATACCGTGTTAATTTTTGAGCATTAATTCAATATACTCTAGGATATTTACTGAAAGAATAACATGTACAACATATCAAGTATAACAATGCATATCAATCACACCAAGAAATCACATGAGACAATAGACACACAAAGTTTCATTGGGGAAAACCATAAAGGTGAAAAAACCCCACAACTTCCTCAGAGATAGAAAGAGCAATGATACAACCAAAGTACAAGAGATAGTCTTGTCCTAGCAGTTGATCTTCCTCCTCACATGTGCACCACTTTCCGAGTGATGGAAGAGTGAGTAAGTCAATGATCAAATAGAGATCTCCTGATCTCTATTTATACTTGTCCTGTCCTTCCTAGTAAACTAACATGGCTGACTTGTCTAACTCAGTCTAATAACCCATGGTTACATTAATCCCGGTTGGCCCCACACTTGGTGGTCTAATAACCCATCACCGCAAGTTATGACACTTGTCAATACAAATGACGACACTTCTGTATAGAGGAATAATAACATCTCTATAGGAGTACAATATACATACGTGAAATACATTCTGAAGTTACATATACATCAACATGCAGTTCATCGATATATTGTAGGTGAAGGAGCCTCTGTTAGTATCTTATCCCCTTATGCTTGGAGAGATTTAGGTTTTCCTAACCTTGTTCTAGCTGTTGATTGACCGTTGAATTTTGATAAAAGACCAAGTGAACCGTTGGGATTCCTCCCTCAAGTACCCGTTACTTTGGGTGGAAAAACAGTCTTAGTTGATTTTATGGTTTTAAAGGACTCGATGGATTTTGATATGATCCTCAGGTGTGATTACGTATATGCTATGAAGGCTGTGGTGTCTACACTCTTTTGTGTGATGCATTTTACTCACAACAAAAGCATTGTCACTATTGATCATCTTACATTTGTTGATCCCTCTTATTACCCAACTATAGACCAAGTATATCCCTCGCCAGTAGGCACTACCATGTCACAATCAAATTACGTGGCATATTGTTCCTTGAGTCCAATTCCTACTGAGAAGAATCCTCTGAATTCATGCTTACCTTCTCGGGATTGGGTTCCGGCAATTGACTGGGTGATGACTCCATCTAAAGGTTTAGATATGTGTTCCATTTGGGATGGTATACTTCCATCTGATGAATTTTTCCTAGAGTCTATAATGCAGTCTGCCATTCATTTGGACATTGATCCATCGACGAGCAGTCTTCCAACTTTCCTTCGAGCTCGTTAAAAATAGTAAGGAGGCTACGAGTAGTCTTCCACCTTCATCCAGGCGGATATTGGTGGCCACCCACCTTTCCAAATGGCTCAAAATAGTTTTTTGGCAATTTCAGTAATATACTATTTTTAGCATTTTTTCGGGTCCTGAACTTCTGGAGCCATTTTGAGGCCCTAAACGACATTTTTTCGGCGTGGAATTCTCGTGAAAATATGGGTACTGCATGCCTAACCCTTACGCATGCCAGACTTGATATTTTCTACCCCTTTTTGTAGTTGTTGAATAGATATTTCAAACGAGCTATTGTAAGCCCCAAATGGAGATCGTATGCAAGAGTTATGACCCCGGGAAGTTGATGTACTAACTTACCCAAACGAGGCCCACATGACTTTTGGAGCTTCGTCTCGTAGGGTTAGGTTTTTGAATGTCTAGGGTTTTTGAAATTCCTGTTTATTGTAGAAGGCCTTCAGAGAATCATTGTAATCGTCTTGTTCCGAATGAGCGCAGCCGTCACATCTCTTCCTAGAGATAAGCTGCCACCATTCCAACAAGCTTGTTTTTCGTTGCATTTTACAGTTTTAGATTATTTCTTGATTGAATAGAAAACCAATTTTACTATAACTCTGTTACTTTGTGTTAAGCATCTGATAATAATCTATATTCATTTCATTCTACTCATAAAATACGGATCAGTGGTATCCGAGCGGTCTGCTCCTTGTCGTCTTAATGCATGTCCCCAACGAGGTCAGGGTACAAAGAATTGGGTCTCGAGCTTGTTTCTCTTGAGGAAAAAATCTCTCGTACGCCCAAGAGACCTCTCATGGAAGGAGAAAAGAAAGATGACAGGACAATAGATCCTTTCAAAATGTTGCTTGAGGAATCCCTCACACAACAGAGGAACGAGATGATGGATAGTTTCATGCAAATCCTTCAGCAACTACCAACAAGCGACGCATCTTCCTCGAGTGGAGGCGCCACCCCCTTTAAAGTACAAATAAACTTCGATGATCCTATATTTGAAGGTTAGATAGACGCAGATGTTGCAGATAAGTGGTTGAATCTACTAGAAGGGTATTTTTTTGTCCATAACTTCTCGAATAGAGAAAAGATTACTGTTGCGCTCCTCAAAGGCGTTCCCCATGTCAAAGATTGGCGGGAAACTTTCTGCGAACAAAAGGACACAGAGGAACCCTCATTATTTTCAGTCACAACCACTTGGGAATCCTTCAAGGATGCTATTAAGGAACAATACTACCTTGTTGGAAGTTATGACAACTTGTATACGAAATGGACCACACTGTGACAAGAAAGAGACCAAGCAATGCCAAAGTTCACAAATATCTTCCATACCTTGAGCACCAAGCTGGGTATCAAAGATTCAGAGTGACATTTTGTGCTCAAGTATCGCAGTGGTCTGCATATATACATCCAGACTGAAATGGAATTTCTGGACATCTCTTCCTTGGGCGCGACCTACCGATATGCCTTCAAAATCGAGCAGACGCTCAAACAAAAGACGCGGAAATTTGGGCATGGGAACCCCTAATAGAAAAAGACGGGAAAGGGTGGCCCTAACCCATAGTATAAAGGAAAAATAAAAGATGGATAGTATTAGGACAACCAGTCCAAGCCACAATCAAGGAGGAACACCGGAAAGAAAAAGAAAGATACCGAGAAGTGGTGCGACTTCCATAAGAGCCCTTGGCATAACATTGCTGACTGTCGCTCAAAGTAGTCGCTGGTGTCCGATGTCAAAGCATCTGAATCAGATGCGGTGTTGGCCCGGTTTTGCAACCAGGCTTAGTGCTATGGGCACCTGCTAACTAGTAGCAGCAGTTTCAATGTAAAGCAAATAACAATAAACTAAATCTAAACTAAACTAAACTAGCATGTGCATTTGAATTAAAGAACAAGAACAAGAAAGATAAAAAATAATTTTTGTATTGACAATGGGGCAAGCAAATGCTTGCAAGTACAATACCTCCAAGTGATGAAGGTTGTTGAATGGCTCCAATGGTGAGCAGCTCCAATCTCCAATGGGTCCTTTCTCGAAGGCTTGCTACAATGGCCAAAATACTCAAGGGAGATTTTGGTAGCATGAGGATAGGAATATGGATGGATGTGAAATGAGGAGCCCCTACCACCTTTTTATAGGTTTTGGTGGTGGGGAATACCATTTGTGGTTTTGTGGGAACCAAATGGTATTGACCAACATGGTTTAGGTACTTTTCCCTCCTTTTTCCTTTTTTGAATAAAATTAATATTTTAATTCCCTTTTTAATGTTTTTGGGAATTTGAACCCTTTTTGAGGGTTTTTTATGCTTTTCAGGAAAAATAATCTTTTTGAGTGGGAAAAAGGGGTGTAGTAAGGTCTTTTGGTGACCTTTTGTTGGTTTCAGAGGCTCAGATGGTGGAAAAGTGAACAAATGGGTCATGTGAATAAGGGAATGAGCTAGTGAGCACTTTTTGGGTGTTAACATGCGGATTCTGACTTTGAGTCCGAACTAGAAAGGGGAAGACGGATCATTGACGCAGAACCCAGTGCCACCATTGCTACCACCAAGCTCCATCCTGATGAATGAGATGAGCCAGAAGAACGAGAACACCTCTTCCATTCATAGATGTGGGTAAAAGGCACCATGCTGCACTTCATCATTGATAGCGGTAGCTAGAAGAACCTCATCTCAGCAGAGGTCATCAAGCACTTGCCCCTTCCGACAATGCCGCACCCAAAACCTTACACCATTGGATGGCTCCACAAACGAAGCGATATCCGCGTTAGCCAACAGTGCCGACAGTCGTACATCATCAAGCCCTTCAAGGATGAGGTTATGTGTGATGTTGCTCCTCTTGAAGTTTCAGATGTTCTTTTGGGAAAACCTTATTTATGGAAACGTCATGCTATATATGAGTGTAGGCCTCATAGTGTTATTATTTCTTTGAACAGGAAATTGTACAGGATACCCGAGGCAGTCCCTCCTAGTGCTATTTCCTTGACCTCTGCCAAGCAATGTAGGAAGGTAATCTCTCAGACCGGGAAATTTTTCTTCTTCATGATTTTCTCTCAGAGTGAGAGAAAGATCGCAGCCACATCCAGGGCCTTCGCGACCGATCTCTCCACACAATAGAAGCAAGTGGATAAGATGGTTGAAGAATACTCATATATCTTCTCCTCTGCTACCGGGGTACCTCTGCATTGCTAGGTCAAGCATCCCATCGAGTTGACCCCAGGTGCATCGCTACCCAATGGGCTAGTCTATCACCTCTCTCTGTCAGAAAACGAGGAGATCAAGAGGCATATCTAATACTTGCTCCAAAAGGGGAAGATCCGTCCTAGCTCATCACCTTGTGGGAGCCCAATCGTGCTGGTGCAGAAGAAAGATGGGACTTGGCGACTCTGCATTGATTACCGGGCCCTGAATAAAATCACAGTCCGCAACCGGTACCCTATTCCCCAATCGACGACCTCCTTGATCAGCTCACGGGGGCCAAATAATTCACTATGACTGATCTGAAGTCTAGCTACCATCAGGTCCCAACAGAACATTCATATGTATGGAAGATTGCCTTCGAGTCAAAAGCAGGTATTTTTAATGGCTGGTCATGCCCTTTGGTTTGACAAATGCTCTAGCAACTTTCATGAGGATGATGGACGATATCCTACGACCTTTCACCAATACTTTTGTAGTTGTGTATCTAGATGACATCCTCATCTACAACAAGACTTGGGCGGAACACTTGCAGCATAATCAACAGGTTCTGCACACCCTGCGACAACATAAACTAACTTGGAAAAATGCACATTCGGCAAGGACAGGGTCCATTACTTAGGCTACATCGTTGATCCACATTGTGTGCATGTTGATCCAGCCAAGATCTAGGTCATCCGTGACTGGCCATCCCCAACCACACTCGCTGAACTTTGGAGCTTCTTGGGCCTCGCCAATTTCTATCGTCGGTTCATGCTAGGATTCTCTCATATCGCATGGGCCCTCAGCCAAGTAACCAGGGGTGGTGGTAAGGAAAAATTTGTGTGGGGCCTGCCCCAATAACAAGCCTTAAATGACTTGAACAAGCGTTTGTGATCATCGTCGGTACTGTCATTACCGAACCTACAACATCCCTTTGAGATTGAGCCAGATGCTTCAGATTATGCTGTGGGCGCTGTTCTCACTCAACACAGCCACCCTGTGGCTTATCATAGTGAGACACTATCAGATGTTGTCTGTAAGTACCCTACTTAGGACAAAGAAATGTACTCCATTGTGCAAGCCTGCCACCAGTGGATACATTACATTCTTGGGAAGGAGACAGTCATCCACACTGATCAGAAGCCACTACATTTCATGTAGACAAAAGGAAAGTTGTAGAATGACCGCCATCCTAAGTGGTCAACATATTTACAGTAGTTCCACCTCAACATCAAATACAAAACAGGGAGTACCAACCGAGTTGCTTACTGCCTCAGTCAACCTCCAGTGGCAGAACTCACCACAATGCTAGACTCTTGTGGCCACGAGACCTCTGGATGGCCCCACCTCTACAAGACAGGCCCTAATTTCTCCACCACCTACCAAATGTTGGGCACCAACACAGTGGTCACTAATTTCCATCTTTGGGACGGATTGTTGTGCCGTATGGGCCATCTTTGCATTCCATCAAGCGAGCGCGCGAAGCTGATTTGGGAAGCTCATTATAGTCGGGTTGCAGGACACTCTGGCATCGAAAAGACAGTGGAAGTGATGCAGAAACATTTCTACTGGCCGAAACTTCGACAGGATGTCAACAAGTATATCAGGTCCTGCACCACTTGCGCTATTGCCAAACTGACCACTAAGAAACAGGGCCTGTACACCCCTCTTCCTACTCCTGACAGGCTGTGGGAATCCATCTCAATGGAATACATGTCAGGCCTCCCTTCCACCAAGAGGGGGAACGACTGTGTTTTTGTGGTTGTTGTCGCTTTTCCAAGATGGAGATTCTAGCTGCCTGCAAGAAGAACATCACAGCAAAATCCACTGCCAAGCTCTTCTTTGAATGAGTCTAGGTACATTTTGGGATCCCTCAGACCATTATCTCAGACCGTGACAGTCGGTTCCTCAGCTCATTATGGTTGAGCCTCTGGTCACTTCTACATACCAAGCTCACAAGATCCACTACCTTCCATCCCCAGACAGACGGCCAAACTAAGGTAGTCAACTGGATGGTCGTACATATCCTGTGCATGTACAATTTAACACACCCCCGCACATGGGATGAGAGTCTTCCCTATGTCCATCATAGCTACAACCCAGCCCTGCATTGGTCAACTGGCTACAACACCTTTTGGTTGGGGTTGGGATTCCGACCATTAGGCCCCATGGATGTTGCACTTCCCTTGGCGACCACCTCGGCCGACTCATCCCTAGAAGCTGACAAAGCCACTCGGTTCATTCAACAGATCCAACATATTCACCAACAGGTTCAGGATATTGTATAGAAGTCTAATTCCAAGTACAAGCAGCGCCATGATCAACATCGGGTGCCACATAAGTTTCAGGTGGGCGATAAAGTTTGGTTGCATTTGCAGAAAGAATGCCTTACAGGGCCCCATCAGAAGCTTCTCCCACTCCATTATCGGCCGTACACCATCACCAAGGTGGTGGGTGACAATGCTTTTGAGCACAACATTCCCCCCTTTCTTGGTCTGCATCTAGTATTCAACGTGGCTCTCCTTCGGCCATATTTCCCACCATTATTAGACACCTCAGAGATAGCAGAGCAGTTGACACCAACACAGCTCAACCCTGACTGCCTACAACAGGCATCCAATGATCATATTGCAGACACACATATCAAGGGCACTCGACATCAAAGGATCCATCTTTATCGAGTTGTCAAAGCAGGGCAGCTCCTGCACCAGGGCAAGTGGCTCACTCGGGGCCAAATTGAGCAGAAATTTCCTCATCTGATGGGGGAACTCAATGCAATGGAGACCATTGAAACCTAAGGAGGGAGGATTGATCCAGGTGGATATCGGTGGCCACCCACCTTTCCAACTGGCTCAAAACATTCTTTTGGCAATTTCGGTAATATACTATTTTTACCAGTTTTTCGGGTCCTGAACTTCCAAAGCCATTTTGAGGCCCTAAACGACGTTTTTTCGTCGTCGAATTCTGCGGAAAATTTGGGTACTGTGCGCCCACCTACGACGCATTTTGGACTTGATATTTTTCAACCATGTTTGTAGTCATTGAATAGATCTTTCCAAAGAGATATTGTACGCCCCAAACGGAGATTGTATGCAAGAGTTACGACCCCAAGAAGTTGATGTACTAACTTACCCAAACGAGGCCCACATAACTTTTGGTGCTTCGTCTCCTAGGGTTAGGTTTTTGGATGTCTAGGGTTTTTGACATTCCTGTTTATTGTAAAATGCCTTTAGAGCCTCATTGTAATCATCTTGGTCCTAATGAGCACAGCCGTCACATCACTTCCCAGAGATAAGCCACCACCATTCCAGCAAGCTTGTTTTTTGCTGCATTTTATAGTTTTAGCTTATTTCCTTATTGAATAGAAAACCAATTTAACTGTAACTCTGTTATTTTGTGTTAAGCATCAGATAATAATCTGTATTCATTTCATTCTGCTCATAAAATCCGGATCAGTGGTATCAGAGCGGTCTGCTCCTTGTCATCTTAATGCATGTCCCCAACGAGGTCAGGGTACAAAGAATTGGGTCTCAAGCTTGTTTCTCTTGAGGACAAAAGCTCTCACATGCCCAAGTAACAACTCATGGCAGGAGAAAAGCAAGATGACGGTACAATATATCCTTCCAAAATGTTGCTTGAGGAAGCCCTCACGCAACAGAGGAATGAAATGATGGATAGTTTCACGCAAATCCTTCGGTGACTACCAACAAGCGATGCATCTTACTCGAGCGTAGGCGCTGCCCCCTTCAAGGTACAAATCAACTTCGATATTCCTATATTTGAAAGTCAGATAGACGATAAGTGGTTGAATCTACTAGAAGGGTATTTTTCTATCCATAACTTATCGAATAGAGAAAATATTACTTTTGCGCTCCTCAAAGCCGTTCCCCATGTCAAATATTGGTGGGAATCTTTCTGCAAACAAAAGGAGACAGAGGAACCCTCGTTATTTTCAGTCACGGCCACTTGGGAATCCTTCAAGGATGCTATTAAGGAACAATACTACCCTATTGGAAGTTATGATGACTTGTATAACAAATGGACCACACTGTGACAAGAAAGAGACCAAGCAGTGCCAGATTTCACAAATATCTTCTATACCTTGCGCACCAAGCTGGGTATAAAAGATTCAAAGCGACATCTGGTGCTCAAGTATCGCGGTGGTCTACATAGATACATCGAGACCAAAATGGAATTTCTGGACATCTCTTCCTTGGGCGTGTCCTAATGGACATCTCTTCTGGACAACCCTACACCATTGGATGGGTCCACAAAGGAAGCGATCTCTACGTCAGCCAACAGTGCCGACTGTTGTATGTCATCAAGCCCTTCAAGGACAAGGTATTGTGTGATGTTGCTCCTCTCGAAGTTTAAGATGTTCTTTTGGGCCAACCTTATTTATGGAAACGTCACACTGTATATGAGTCTAGGCCTCGTAGTGTTATTATTTCTTTCAACATGAAATTGTACAGGATACCCGAGGCAGTCTCTCCTAGTGCTATTTCCTTGATCTCTGCCAAGCAATGCAGGAAGGTCATCTCTCAAACCGAGAAATTTGTCTTCTTCGTGATTTTCTTTCAGAGTAAGAGAAAGATCGTAGCCACAACCAAGGCCTCCATGACTGACCTCTCCACACAATAGAAGCAAGTGGATAAGGTAGTGGAAGAATACTCAAATATCTTCTCCTCTCCTACCGGGGTACCTCTGCACTACCAGGTCAAGCATCCAATCGATCTAACCCCAGGCGCACCGCTACCCAATGGGACAGTCTATCATCTCTCTCTCTTGGAATACGAGGAGATCAAGAGGCAGATCCAAGAATTGCTCCACAAGGGGCACATCCATCCCATATCATCACCTTGTGGGATCCCAATCATGATGGTGCAGAGGAAAGATGGGACCTAGCGACTCTGCATTGATTATCGGGCCCTGAATAAAATCACAGTCCGCAACCGGTACCTGATTCCCCGAATCGACGACCTCCTTAATCAGCTCATGGGGGCCAAATACTTCACTAAGATTGATCTAAAGTCTGGTTACCATCTGGTCCCAATAGAATAGATAGATGTATGGAAGACTGCCTTCAAGTGAAAAGAAGGTCTTTTTGAATGGTTGGTCATGCCCTTGGGCTTGAAAAATGCTCCAACAACTTTTATGAGGATGATGGACGATATCCTACGACCCTTCACCAATACTTTTGTAGTAGTGTATCTGGATGACATCCTCATCTACAACAAGACTTGGGCGGAACACGTGCAGCATATTCAATAGGTTCTGCACACCCTGCGGCAACACAAACTATATGGAAACTTGGAAAAATGCTTCTTTGGCATGGACAGTGTCCATTACTTAGGATACATCGTTGATTGACATGGTGTGCATGTGGATCCAGCCAAGATCCATGTCATCCATGAATGGCCATCCACAACCACACTCACTGAACTTCGGAGCTTCTTGGGCCTTGCCAATTTCTATCGCCGGTTCGTGCTGGGATTCTGTCATATCGCATGGGCCCTCAACCAAGTAACCAGGGGTGGCGGTAAGGCAAAATTTGTGTGGGGCCTACCCCAACAACAAGCCTTCAATGACTTGAATAAGCTTTTGTGCTCGTCACCGGTACTCTCATTACCGGACCTGCAACATCCCTTTGAGATCGAGACAGATGCTTCATATTATGTTGTGGGCGCCGTTCTCACTCAACATGGCCACCTCGTGGCATATCATAGTGATACATTATCAGATGTTGTCCGTAAGTACCCTACTTATGAGAAAGAAATCTACTCCATTGTGCAAGCCTGCCGTAAGTGGAGACATTACATTCTTGCGAAGGAGACAGTCATCCACACTGATCACAAGCCACTACAGTTCATGCAAACCCAAGTAAAGTTGTAGAATGATTGCCATCAGAAGTGGTCAACATACTTACTCCAGTTCCACCTCAACATCAAATATAAAATAGGGAGTACCAATCGAGTTGCTGACTACCTCAGTCGACCTCCAGTCATGGCACTCACAACAATGCTAGACTCTTGTGGCCACGGGACCTCTAGATGGCCCCACCTCTATGAGACAGACCCTGATTTCTCCACCACCTACCAAATGTTGGGCACCAACTCAATGGTCACTAATTTCCATCTTCAGGACGGGTTGTTGTGCCATCTGGGCCATCTCTGCGTTCCATCAAGCGAGCGTGTGAAGCTGATTTGGGAAGCTCTCTACAGTCGGGTGGAAGGACACTTTGGCGTCGAAAAGACAGTGGCAGTGCTGCAAAAACATTTCTACTGGCCGAAACTTCGATAGGATGTCGACAAGTATATCAGGTCCTGTACCGCTTACGTTATTGCCAAACCGACCAATTAGAAATTGGGCTTGTACACCCCTGTTCCTACTCCAAACCGGTCGTGGGTATCCATCTCAATGGACTACATGTCAGGCCTCCCTTCCACTAAGAGGGGGAAGGTCTGTGTTTTTGTGGTTGTTGATCGCTTTTCCAAGATGGCAATTCTAGCCGCCTGCATGAAGAACATCACAACAAAAGCCACTGCCAAGCTCTTCTTTGAACGAGTCTGGGTACATTTTGGGATCCCTCAGACAATTATCTCAGACTGTGACAGTCGATTCCTTAGCTCATTTTGGTCGAGCATCTCGTCACTACTGGATACCAAGCTCACCAAATCCACTGCCTTCCACTCCTAGACAAACGGCCAAACCTAGGTCGTCAACCGGATGGTCGTACATATCTTGTGCATTTACAATTCAACACACCCTCACACATTGGATGAGAGTCTTCCCTATGTCCAACATAGCTACAACTGAGCCCTACACAGTTCAACTGGCCACAACCCCTTTCAGGTGGGGTTGGGATTCCAACCATTGGGCCCCATGGATGTTGCACTTCCCTTGGAAACCACCTCGGTCGACTCGTCCCCAGAAGCTGACAAAGACACCCGGTTCATTGAACTTATCTAGCATATCCACCAATAGGTTTAGGATATTTTATAGAAGTCTAATGCCAAGTACAAGCAGTGCCATGATCAACATCGAGTGCCACATAAGTTTCAGGTGGGAGACAAAGTTTGGTTGCATTTGCAGAAAGAACGCCTTACAGGGCCCCATCGGAAGCTTCGCCCACCTTGTTATGGGCCATACACCATCACCAAGCTGGTGGGTGACAATTCTTTTGAGCTCAACCTTCCCCCCTTCTTTGGTCTGCATCCAGTCTTCAACGTGGCTGTCCTTCAGCCATATTTTCCACCATTATTAGACACCTCAGAGATAGCAGAGCAGTTGACACCAACAGAGCTCAACCCTGATTACCTGCAATAGGAATCCAATGATCATATTGAAGACACACAGATCAAGGGCACTCGACATCAAAGGATCCAACTTTATCGAGTTGTCAAAGCAGGGTAGCTCCTACATCAGGGTAAGTGGCTCACCCGGGGCCAAATTCAGTAGAAATTTCATCATCTAATGGGGGAACTCAATGCAATGGAGACCATTGCTTCCTAAGGAGGGAGGATTGATCTAGGTGGATATCGGTGGCCACCCACCTTTCCAACTAGCTGAAAACAGTTTTTTGGCAATTTCGGTAATATACTATTTTTAGCAGTTTTTCGGGTCCTGAACTTCCGAAGCCATTTTCAGGCCCTAAACGACGTTTTTTTCGGCATCGAATTCTCGAGCAAATATGGGTTCTGCATGCCTACGTTCTGCACGTGTGTGACTCACGATTTGATGACCCTTTTTCTAGTCATTGAATAGATCTTTCCAACGAGATATTGTACACTCCAAACAGAGATCGTATGCAAGAGTTACGACCTCGGGAAGTTGATGTACTAACTTACCCAAACAGGGCCCACATCACTTTTGGTGCTTCATCTCCCAGGATTAGGTTTTTGGAAGTCTAGGGTTTTTGACATTCCTATTTATTGTAAAAGGCCTTCAGAGGCTCATTGTAACCATCTTGTTCCGAATGAGTGCAACTGTCACATCTCTTCCCAGAGATAAGCCGCCACCATTCCAACAAGCTTGTTTTGCGTTGCATTTTAGATTTTTAGCTTATTTCCTTATTGAATAGAAAACCAGTTTTACTGTACCTCTGTTATTTTGTGTTAAGCATCTGATAATAATCTGTATTCATTTTGTTTTGCTCAGAAAATTTGGATCAGTGTTATCAGAGCGGTCAGCTCCTTGTCGTTTTAATGGATGTCCCCAACGAGGTTAGGGTACAAAGAATTGGTTCTCGAGCTTTTTTCTCTTGAGGACAAAATCTCTCGCATGCCCAAGCGAGCTGTCATGGCAGGAGAAAAGAAAGATGACAGGACAATAGATCCTTTCAAAATGTTGCTTGAGGAATCCCTCACGCAACAGAGGAACAATATGATGGATAGTTTCGCGCAAATCCTTCGGCGACTACCAACAAGCGACACATCTTCCTTGAGCGGAGGCGCCAGCCCCTTCAAGGTACAAATCAACTTCGATATTCCTATACTTGAAGGTCAGACATACGCAGATGCTGTAGATAAGTGGTTGAATGTACTAGAAGGGTATTCTTCTGTCCATAACTTCTCGAATAGAGAAAATATTACTTTTGCGCTCCTCAAAGCCATTCCCCATGTCAAAGATTGGTGGGAAACTTTCTGGGAACAAAAGGAGAAAGAGGAACCCTCATTATTTTCAGTCACGACCACCTAGGAATCCTTTCAAGGATGCTATTAAGGAACAATAGTATACTGTTGGAAGTTATGACAACTTGTATACCAAATGGGCCACACTGCGACAAGAAAGAGACCAAGCAGTGCCAGAGTTCACAAATATCTTCCATACCTTGCGCACCAAGCTGGGTATCAAATATTCAGAGCGACATTTGGTGCTCAAGTATCGTAGTGGTATGCATAGATACATCCGGACTGAAATGGAATTTTTGGACATCTCTTCCTTTGGCGCGGCCTACCGATATGTCGTCAAAATCGAGCAGACGCTCAAACAAAACACGCGGCCATTTGGGCCTGGGAAGCCCTCATAGCAAAAAACAGGAAAGGGTGGTGATAACCAATAGTATAAAGGACAGAGCAAAGATGGACAGTATCAAGACAACCTGTCCAAGCCACAAGCAAAGAGGGACACTGAAAAGACAAAGAAAGATACCAGGAAGTGGTGCGACTTCCATAAGAGCCCTTGGCATAATACTATTGACTGTCGCTGGTGGCCGAAGTGAAAGCACCTGAATCAGATGCGGATTCTGACCCTAAGTCTGAACCAAAAAGGGAAAGACGGATCATTGACGCAGAATGCAGTGCCACCATTGCTACCACCAAGCTCTAGCCTGATGAACCAGATGAGCTAGAAGAAGGAGAATGCCTATTCCATTCACAGATGTGGGTAAAAGGCACCCCGTTGCACTTCATCATTGATAGAGGTAGCCGGAAGAACCTCATCTCAATAGAGGTTATCAAGTGCCTGGCCCTTCCGACAACGCCACACCCACAACCCTACACCATTGAATGGCTCCGCAAAGGAAGCGATCTCTGCGTCATCCAATAGTGCTGACTGTCGTATGGCATCAATCCCTTCAAGGACGCGGTATTGTGTGATGTTGCTCCTCAAAGTTTTAGATGTTCCTTTGGGCCAACCTTGTTTATGGAAACGTCATGCTGTGTATGAGTCTAGGCCTCGTAGTGTTATTATTTCTTTGAATAGGAAATTGTACAGGATACTCGATGCAATCCCTCCTAGTGCTATTTCCTTGATCTCTCCCAAGCAATGCAGGAAGGTCATCTCTCACACTGGGAAATTTCTCTTCTTTGTGATTCGCTCTTAGAGTGAGAAAGATTGCAGCCACATCCAGGGCCTCCGCGACTGATCTCTCCACACAATAAAAGCAAGTGGATAAGGTGGTGGAAGAATACTCAGATATTTTCTCCTCTCCTACCGGGGTACCTCTGCACTGCAAGGTCAAGCATCCCATCGATTTGACCCCAGGCGCACCACTACCCAATGGGCCAGTCTATCACCACTCTCTGTTGGAAAGTAAGGAGATCAAGAGGCAGATCCAAGAATTGCTCCACAAGGAGCACATCCATCCCATCTCATCACCTTGTGGGAGCCCAATCGTGATGGCGCAGAAGAAAGATGGGACCTAGCGACTCTGCATTGATTACCGGGCCCTGAATAAAATCACAGTCTGTAACTGGTACCCGATTCCCCAAATCGATGACCTCCTTGATCAGATCATGGGGGCCAAATACTTCTCTATGATTGATCTAAATTCTGGCTACCATCAGGTCCCAATAGAAAAAATAGATGTATGGAAGACTTCCTTCAAGTCAAAAGAAGGTCTTTTTGAATGGCTGGTCATGCCCTTTGGTTTTACAAATTCTCCAACAACTTTTATGAGGATGATGGACAATACCCTATGACCTTTCACCAATACTTTTGTAGTGGTGTATCTGGATGGCATCCTGATCTACAACAAGACTTGGGAGAAACACTTGCAGCATATTCAACAGGCTCTGCACACCCTGTGGCAACACAAACTATATGCAAACTTGGAAAAATGCTCCTTTGGCATGGACAGGGTCCATTACTTAGGATACATCGTTGATCGACATGGTGTGCATGTGGATCCAGCCAAGATCTAGGTCATCCGTGACTAGCCATCCTCAGCCACACTCACTGAACTTCGGAGCTTGTTGGGCCTAGCAAATTTCTATCGCCGGTTCGTGCTAGGATTCTCTCATATCGCATGGGCCCTCAGCCAAGTAACCAAGGGTGGCGGTAAGAAAAAATTTGTGTGGGGCCTGCCCCAACAACAAGCCTTCAATGACTTGAAGAAGCGTTTGTGCTCGTCATCGGTACTCTCATTACCGGACCTGCAACATCCCGTTGAGATCGAGACAGATGCTTCAGATTATGCATTGGGCACCATTCTCACTCAACACGGCCACCCCATGGCATATCATAGTGAGATACTATCAGATGTTGTCCGTAAGTACCCTACCTACGACAAAGAAATGTACTCCATTGTGCAAGCCTGCTGCCAGTGGAGACATTACATTCTTGGGAAGGAGACAATCATCCACACTGATCACAAGCCACTACAGTTACTGCAGACCTAAGGAAAGTTGTAGAATGACCGCCATCAGAAGTGGTCAACATACTTACAGCAGTTCCACCTCAACATCAAATATAAAACAGGGAGTACCAACTGATTTGCTGATTGCCTCAGTCAACCTCCATTCATGGCACTCACCACAATGCTAGACTCTTGCGGTCATGAGACCTCTGGATGGCCCCACCTTTACAAGACAGACCCTGATTTCTCACCACCTACCAAATGTTGGGAACCAACTCAGTGGTCGCTAATTTCCATCTTCAGGATGGGTTGTTGTGACGTCTGGGCCATCTCTGTGTTCCATCAAGCGAGCGCGCGAAGCTGATTTGGGAAGCTCACTATAGTCATGTGGCAAGACACTTTGGTGTCAAAAAGACAGTGGCAGTGCAGTAGAAACATTTCTATTGGTCGAAAGTTCGACAGGATGTCGGCAAGTATATCAAGTCTTGCACCGCTTGCGCTATTTCCAAACCGACCACTAAGAAACAAGGCCTATACACCCCTCTTCCTACTCCCGACAGGCTATGGGAATCCATCTCCATGGACTACATGTCGAGCCTCCCTTCCACCAAGAGGGGGAACAACTGTGTTTTTGTGGTTGTTGATCACTTTTCCAAGATGGTGATTCTAGCCGCCTGCAAGAAGAACATCACAGCAGAAAGCCACTACCAAGCTCTTTTTTGAACGAGTCTGGGTACATTTTGGGATCCCTCAGACCATTATCTCAGACCATGACAGTCAGTTCCTCAGCTCATTCTAGCTGAGCCTCTGGTCACTGCTAGATACCAAGCTCACCAAATCCACTGCCTTACACCCCCAGACAGACGACCAAACTAAGGTTGTCAACCGGATGGTCATACATATCATGTGAATGTACAATTCAACACACCCTCACATATGGGATGAGAGTCTTCCCTATGTACAACATAGCTACAACCGATCCCTGCACAGTTCAAATGGCCACATCCCCTTTCATGTGGGGTTGGGATTCCAACCATTCGGCCCCATGGATGTTGCACTTCCCCTGGCGACCACCTCGACCGACTCATCCCAAGAAGCTGACAAAGCCACCTGGTTCATTTTGTTAAGAATCTGACAATAATCTGTATTCATTTCGTTCTATTCATAAAATCTGGATCAGTGGTATCAGAGTGGTCTGCTCCTTATCGTATTAATGCATGTCCCCAACGTGGTCAGGGTACAAAGAATTGGGTCTCGAGCTTGTTTCTCTTGAGGACAAAATCTCTCACATGCCCAAGCGACCTCTCATGGAAGGAGAGAAAAAAGATGATTGGACAATAGATCCTTTCAAAATGTTGCTTGAGGAAGCCCTCACTCAACAGAGGAACGAGATGATGGATAGTTTTGCGCAAATACTTCGGCGACTACGAACAAGTGATGCATCTTCCTCAAGCGGAGGCACCGCCCCCTTCAAGGTACAAATCAACTTCGATATTCCTATATTTGAAGGTCAGATAGACGTAGATGCTGTAGATAAGATATTGAACCTACTAGAAGGGTATTTTTTTGTCCATAACTTATCGAATAGGGAAAAGATTACTTTTGCACTCGTCAAAGCCATTCCCCATGTCAAATATTGGAGGGAAACTTTCTGTGAACAAAAGGACATAGAGGAACCCTCAATATTTTTAGTCACGGCAACTTGGGAATCCTTCAAGGATGCTATTAAGGAAAAATACTACCCTGTTGGAAGTTATGACGACTTGTATACCAAATGGACAACACTGCGCTAAGAAAGAGACCAAGCAGTACCAGAGTTAACAAATATATTCCATACCTTGCGCACCAAGCTGGGTATCAAAGATTCAGACTAACATCTGGTGCTCAAGTATCACCTTGGTCTGCATAGATACATCCAGACCGAAATGGAATTTCTGGATATCTCTTCCTTGGGCGTGGCCTACCGATATGCCATCAAAATTGAGCAGAAACTCAAACAAAAGATGCGGCAATTTGGGCCTGGGAACCCCTCATAGAAAAACACAGGAAAGGGAGGCCCTAACCCATAGTATAAAGGACAGAGCAAAGATGCACAGTATCAGGACAACCAGTCCAAGCCACAAGCAAAGAGGGACACCAGAAAGACAAAGAAACATATCGGGAAGTGGTGCGACTTCCATAAGAGCCCTTGCCATAAAACTGTTGACTGTCGCTCAAAGCAGTCGTTGGTGGCCGAAGTGAAAGCATCTGAATCAGATGCGGATTCTAACTTTGAGTCCGAACCAAAAAGGGGAAGACGGATCATTGATGCAGAACCCAGTGCCAGCATTGCTACCACCAAGCTCCAGCCTGATGAACCAGATGAGCCAGAAGAAGGAGAATGCCTCTTCCATTCATAGATGTGGGTAAAAGGCACCACGCTGCACTTCATCGTTGATAGTGGTAGCCAGAAGAATTTCATCTCAGTAGAGGTCGTCAAGTGCCTAGCCCTTCTGACAACGCCGCACCCACAACCCTACACCATTAGATGGCTTCGCAAAGGAAGCGATCTCCGCATTAGCCAACAGTGCCGACTGTCGTATGACATCAAGCCCTTCAAGGATGAGGTATTGTGTGATGTTGATCCTCTCGAAGTTTCAGATGTTCTTTTGGGACAACCTTATTTATGGAAACGTCATGTTGTATATGAGTCTAGAACTCATAGTGTTATTATTTCTTTCAACAGGAAATTGTACAGTATACCCGAGGCAGTCCCTTCCAGTGTTATTTCCTTGATCTCTTCCAAGCAATGCAGGAAGGTCATCTCTCATACCGAGAAATTTTTCTTCTTCGTGATTCGCTCTCAGAGTGAGAGAAAGATCCAAGCCACATCCAGGGCCTCTGCAACTGATCTCTCCACACAACAGAAACAAGTGGATAAGGTGGTGGAAGAATACTCAGATATCTTCTCCTCTCCTACTGGGGTACATCTGCACTACCAAGTCAAGCATCCCATCGATATGACCCCAGGCGCACTGCTACCCAATGGGCCAGTCTATCACCGCTCTCTATTGGAAAACGAGGAGATCAAGAGGCATATCCAATAATTTCTCCACAAGGGGCACATCCGTCCTAGCTCATCACCTTGTGGGAGCCTAATCGTGCTAATGTAGAAGAAAGATGGGACCTGGCGACTATGCATTGATTAACGGGCCTTGAATAAAATCACAGTCCACAACAAGTACCTGATTCCCTGAATCGACGACCTCCTTGATAAGCTCACATGGGCCAAATACTTCACTAAGATTGATATGAAGTTTGGCTACCATCAGGTCCCAATAGAACAGACAGATGTATGTAAGACTGCCTTCAAGTCAAAAGAAGGTCTTTTTGAATGGCTGGTCATGCCCTTTGGTTTGACAAATGCTCCAACAACGTTTAAGAGGATGATGGATGATATCCTACAACCTTTCACCAATACTTTTGTAGTGGTATATTTGGATGACATCCTCATCTACAACAAGATTTGGGCGGAACACTTGCAGCATATTCAATAGGTTCTGCACACCCTGCGACAACACAAACTATATGCAAACATGGAAAAATGCTCCTTCGTCATGGACAGGGGGGCATTACTAAGGCTACATTATTGATCGACATGGTGTGCATGTGGATCCAACCAAGATCCAGGTCATCCATGACTGGCCATCCCCAACCACACTCACTGAACTTCGGAGCTTCTTGGGCCTCGCCAATTTCTATCACCGGTTTGTGCTGGGATTCTCTCATATCGCATGGGCCCTCAGCCAAGTAACTAGGGGTGGCGGTAAGAAAAAATTTGTGTGGGGCCTTCCCCAACAACAAGCCTTCAATGACTTGAAGAAGCGTTTGTGCTCGTCATTGGTACTCTCATTACTGGACCTGCAATATCCCTTTGAGATAGAGACAGATGCTTTAGATTATGTTGTGGACACCTTTCTCACTCAACATGGCCACCCCATGGCATATCATAGTGAGACACTATCAGATGTTGTCCGTAAGTACCCTACTTACGACAAAGAAATGTACTCCATTTTGCAAGCCTGCCGGCAGTGGAGACATTACATTCTTGGGAAGGAGACAGTCATCCACACTGATCACAAGCCACTACAGTTCATGCAGACCCAAGGAAAGTTGCAGAATGACCGCCATTAGAAGTGGTCAACATACTTACAGTAGATCCACCTCAACATCAAATATAAAACAAGAAGTACCAACCGAGTTGTTGACTGCCGTAGTCAACCTCCAATCACGGCACTCACTATAATGCTAGACTCTTGCAGCCATGAGATCTCTACATGGCCCCACCCCTATGAGATAGACCCTGATTTCTCCACCACCTACCAAATGTTGGGCACCAACTCAGTGGTCACTAATTTCCATCTTCAGGACGGGTTGTTGTGTCGTCTGGGCCATCTCTGCGTTCCATCAAGCGAGCGCACGAAGCTGATTTAGGAAGCTCACTACAGTCAGGTGGCAGGACACTTTGGCATTGAAAACATAGTGGGAGTGCTGTAGAAACATTTCTACTGGCCGAAACTTTGACAGGATGTTTGCAAGTATAACAGGTCATGCACCGCCTGCGTTATTGCCAAACCAACCGCTAAGAAACAGGGCCTGTACACCCCTCTTCCTACTCCTAACAGACTGTGGGAATCCATCTCAATGGACTACATGTCGGGCCTCCCTTGCACCAAGAGGGGGAACGAATTTTTTTTTTGGTTGTTGATCGCTTTTCCATAATGGCGATTCTAGCCTCCTGCAAGAAGAACATCACAGTAGAAGCCACTTCCAAGCTCTTCTTTGAACGAGTCTGGGTACATTTTGGGAACCCTCAGACTATTATCTCAGACAGTGACAGTCGGTTCTGTTAACACCCAAAAAGTGCTCACTACCTCATCTCCCTCATTACATGACTCATTTGTCCATATTTCCTACCATATTTGCCTCCAAAACCTTAAAAAAACATTAAAAAGCCTCCAAAATGCCAAAAATCCATTAAAAAGCCTCCAAAAAGCCAAAAAACCATTAAAAAAGCCTCCAAAAGGCCAAAACCCCCCTTTTTTCTCCAAAATAATGTAAATTCCTCCAAAAATAGCAAAAACCCTCTAAAAAGGGAATAAAAAATACAAAAAAAGAGGAAAAAGAGGGAAAAAAGGAAGCAAAAACCCTATACAGCTGACCTAAACCATATGGTGCCCAAAACCATGGGTCAGCACTCCACCACTAAAAACCTATAAATAGGTGATGGGGGGTCTCCATTTCACATCCACAATCATCCCTATCCTCACTCTGCCAAAAATTCTCACGAAACCCTAGCTCTCCCGTTTGAGCTACTTTCCACTTGAGAACCCCATTTGGCCCCATTTCCAAAACATCTTTGGAAGAAGAAGGAACAACAATCGAGCTTGGAAGCAACCCTCTTGGACTGCTGTAAGGGATCCACCAATCTCTACATTTGAGGTATAATCAATACAAAACATTTTATTATCTTTTCTTTTCAGTTTATGCACATGCTAGTTTAAATTTACTGTTTTTATTTACTGTCTTGCTTTTACTGTTTCTACTGAACTGCTACTAAGGAGTCCCTTCTCCTTAGTAGGTGCTCATTTGCACAAGCTAGGGTGAAAACCCTAGCTACAGTTTTTGGCGACTCCCCTAGTGTTCCTTTGAATTTCTGGTTATAATTTTAAAAAGTTTTTCATTTTCTGTAATATTTTTCTGTTTTCCCCTTTCGGCTGTCCATTTCGGTAGTCGGGTTTGCTGCCGTAAGCCGCGTCTTTTTTCTCAATAGTTACGATCCAACCGCGGCTTCCAGACTGTTACCTGCGATCCGACTACGACTCTCAGACTATTTCCTGCAATCTCCCCATGGCTTGCAGTCTGTTTCCTGCGATCTAACCGCGACACTCAGCCTGTTTCTTGCGCTCCGACCGCGGCTGTTATCCTCTTTCCCGCGGTCCGCCCGCGACCTTCAGCCATTTTCCTGCGGTCCGCCCGTGGCCTTCAGCCATTTTCCTGTGGTCCTCCCATGGCATTTAGCCATTTTACTGCGATCTGCATAAGTTTTTCAACCATTTTTCTGCGATCCGCCCGCGGCCTTTAGCCTTTTTCCTGCGATCCGCCCGCGACTGTCAACCTGTTTCTCGCGATCTGACCGCGCAGTTTCGCCACAGACCCACGGTCTATTTTCTGCACTTTTTCCCTGTTTGAACCCAACACTTTGCTACAACATTTTATGCACCTGCACAGCCACTTGTCCTATCTACAACCATACTTCCCTACAACCTTTTTCTGCAGTATTATTTATGTTCCATTTGCAGAATTTTTTAAATTTCATCATTTTAATTGAAAAAGGAAAATTTTGCATTTCAAAGTTTAATTTCTGCATTGTTATTTTTAGTTAGAAAGTTTCCCACCCCATGGCACTTTTACTTGGGTTCATTATCTCACACGCACACACTCTGTCACCTAATTCAAGTGAGCCCTAAAATACTGCTTAACACAACCAACATTCTAACCCCACTTGGGGAACACAAAAGATTATTGTAGTTAAGTAGGGTCAGGGGGATAGGCATCCAAATAATACCCCTTGGTTGATTAGACTTGAGACATAGTTGTTGTCCATTAGGGAACCAAAATCCCCTAGTATTTTTTGGCACAGTCACAACCAGTTTATCAGAGGGCCTCTCCCCTAGGAGGGTTGAAGTAGCCAGACTGGTTCCGGAGGCCTGAGTGGAATACCGCAATCCATTCAGTCACCGAAGGATACCTTTTGTATTTCTCTGTGTATCACCCGTATGGGGATACAACGGCGATAGAACCAAACTGCAGATTCACCTTTTCTGGATGTGTCATGAACGGGGTATCTTAGTTTCCTTTCTTCTAGGATTGACTACCCGGTGTCCCTCCTGGTAGGGGGATATCTTTAGCCACTTGGCTCTACTATCTATATTGTCTGACTTGGATTTCATCACCTTGCAGAGGATATGTTTGGTTTAGTCAGAATACTATTTTGCTAGGTGTTTGCATGCTCCCTTACCTCCCTTTGGTCTAGCGAGTCCACTAATTTTATTTTTCAGGAAACCTGCTGCTTGTTAGTATTCTGACCATTTTTGTTGACTCTCCACTTATTGTAGCACAACTGTTACAGTGAGTGTTTTGAGCTGGTTGTTGGCCTGAGTGCTATATTTTTTGCGCTCTCCTTCCGCACACTCGGCTGCATTAGGGTTTTGAGTTGTTTTTCACTCGACACAACCCCCAAAGACTTGACACCATCTGTCACCATTGAGTCCCCGAGACATTCTCGGCGCCTCCGGGGCCAGCCCTCGCAGCACAGTTCACTTGACACCACCCATCATAGATGTAGAGCTTCATCACTCGACTCCACTCGTCGCAGATGCAGAGCTTCGTCCCCCGGCACTGACGCCCCTTATTTTACCTCTGATTTTGACGTAGAGTCCGAAAACCTCACTTACACTACACCAACCAGCCCCATGGCTAGCATGACTTCAAACCCTTTCTTTGTAGGAACCAATGGTGGAGCATCCACCACCACCCCAGCTACCACAGCCACTTTGGATATGCCCTCGATGGGGCCCACATCCACCATTCCGATCACTGTACCTATTCCAGTGGCTACCATACCCATCCCAACTCCACCAGTGACTCACACTACCCTTGGCGGTGCAGGACCGTCCCATAACACATTCGTTCCTCCACCCGGGGGAAACATCCCAAACCCATCCCCTCCACTCGGGGGCATTGGCCCCAACATGGTCGCAACCACTAGTATGTCACATCCTTCTACTAGTTTTCCATTCATGGCTAGTCTCAACCTCCCTAACCTGGCCAGACTGACTAACAATCCCATCAGACACGACCCTGCATGGCCTCACATGCCCACCAGGCTCCCCTCCAACATCCCTAAGTTTGAGGGAAAGGTAGGTGAAGACCCCCAGAACCATATTATGTCTTTCCATCTATGGTGTTCCTCCAACTCCATAGTGGACGACTCTGTCCACCTCCATCTGTTACAGTGCACCCTCACTAGCTCTGCAGCTAAGTGGTACATCGAGCAGCCCCATGGGACCCATGCCACCTTCACTTCCCTTGCCTTGACTTTCCTGCAGTTCTTTCAGTTACCTGTCCGCTATGATGCAGGAGTTGAGATCCTACTATCTTGTAGATAGAACACGGCTACCCACATCACTGACCACATTAATGAGTGGCGTCGACATCGAAGCCTCTGCAAAATCAAGTTAGATGACTGTATCTTCTTAGACTGGTTTCTAAAATCTCTCCTTCCTATCATTGCCAAGGATGTGGCATCTGAGCGACCCTAGTCCGAAGAAGAGGCCATCCTCAAAGCCCAGCAATTTGACCTTATTTAAGCCCAGTCTGGTTATCTCTATTCCATCATACCTGACGCCCCTCGCGGTGATTCATACCGAAACGATGCGTCGAGGGCATCCCATACTGCAGATGGCATCATTAGCCGTATAGAGTCACATAACTAGCCCTTTTCCATAGCACATCCTAGCCCTGGACCCGTCCGTTCGTGGGCTACATCCTAGTCCAGAGAAACCAATTCGTATGCTCCCATGGCACATCATCACCATTCCCACCGACCCTCATGTCCACCTCAGTGCTTTGGTCACGCATCCCCGCTTACGCCCCCCCGGTCACAGCTCATCCTTATTACCACCCACAGGATGCACCAGCTCCTATATCCTCTCAAGCCCAACCTGCTTATTATTTGCCCCACGAATCCCCTGTGGCAAACCCACAACCCATTGCACAGGCATATTAGTAACCCCCACAAGGTTCAGCACTTGCGCTGCCTCCACCTACTTATTATCCACCACAGCCTGCTCCCGCACCTGCACAACCCCAGAACCCACCTACTGCTCAAGGGCAAGTGTATGCCCAATAGAATCCGTAGCCCAACCAAAATAATCAACGCTAACAGGGCCAGACAAACCGAAACAAAGGCTGTAACCATGGGAACAACCCCCCTCCAGACCAAGGCGGTCAACCTCCCAATCCCCCAAACAACAATAACGCGGCACCTACCAACCAGAACCCCGATCGGCCGCCCAAGCTGGCAAAAAATCCTAATTTGTGAACAAACCATCCTTGTTCTATTTGCGGGGTCTATGGCCATTACACACATGCTTGCCCACATTTGGACTGAGCTCGACAACTCTACACTGATGATTCCCACCACCAAGGGCACGCGGCTCCTCAGGCACCACCCAACCCCCCACCACCTCAGAATCAACCCTTGGTGTTACAAAACCCTTTACTGACCCAAGGCGTAGTGAACACTTAGCCGTCGGCTCCCCCTCAAGGAAACGCGCCACCACAAAAGCAAATCACTTATGCCGCTCCTGATCAACCCATGTTAGACTCAGGTACCCATCACTTGTTAATGATGTCATCCACTGATGTCAACCTTCAAACCCGTCGGAACCAATATGGCTCCACCCCTGAAGCCCCTCCCACCGACAAAAAAACCACTTCTCATCCCACTGATCAGTCGTTACACATACCCCCAGCTCTCCTAGATGGCGCCTCCAAAGCACCTCACTTCCCACTTCGCCGCATCAACAATAACCCCAATGCTCGCGCTGCGTCTAATTACAACATTGTAGATGACTTAGCCCTGTCCCTTGCAACCATGTCTATGTTAGAGGTCTTAAAAAATGGTTCTTTATAGCACAAGACTTTGCTCTCTGCCATGGGTGCTATTGACCCAAATGATTCACGAATGATGGCCTTTGATTTGGACCAATCCGAACCATGCCTACCTTCCACTTTAGCATTCCAATTTTATGTATCTGTTCGGAATCTTGTCATCCATCGGTGCATTATCGATGAAGGTGCCTCTACATGCGTTATGTCCACATTCGTTTGGCAGAAGTTGGGATCCCCTACTCTCCAGCAGTCCACCACCGCGTTGCGAGCCTACGACGACCGTTCGGCTCAATACCAAGGTCTCTTAGCTAATGTCCCCATCCATTTGGCTGGTAAAACCATACTCATTGACATAGAGGTCATCAATGCCCAACTTGATTATAACCTCTTACTTGGGCACAGTTAAATGTACGCCATGCGGGCGGTTGCCTCATCCGTTTTTTGTACCATGATGTTCCCCCATGAAAGACGTGTGGTCAAGGTCGATCAACTCACCTATTACGATCCCAATGCCCTCGCTACACCCGAAAATGTTCTCCCCATGGTTGAACAACCTGCTTGCGGTGCAGCTACTTCGTCAGTTTCCTTAGTGGGACCCCGAGTCTACTCTGATATGCCAATGACTTCAACATTCCAAGCCATTCCACCCCCGTCACCTGCGACCAAAGTATCTGACTTATGTACCCTTTCCCACAATACACCAACACCCAACCATCAACTGCCCTTGCTACCCCAACCACCATTGGTACCTAGTCATGTTGGTGTTAGACCCATCCATACGATCCCCTTCCTATTCCCCCCTTCAGGAGTAGTTAGCGCCCCGATTATGGCTACCCTCATCCTCCCCGGTTTAACCTTAGGATTACCTGTATGGTACATTACGCCTCCCGCTACCCCTCCGACACCAAATGTCGTCCTACAACCGGTGCAACCCATCACCACTACTAGTCAACCACCTCCTGGTGTCACTACCCCTTCCTCATCGGCCAATCCATCCCCTCTTCTCAAGCACACTGGGGGCAGAGGCCCACAACCATACACTGCTGTACCCCCGCCCAAAACAGTTAAAAACCCCCTTGTGTTTTGTGCTCCTCCTAAATGCTCATTGTGTGATGAGTAAGGCCATCCTACCCATTAATGTCCACAATTACCTGCATTACAAGAGCACATGCAAATGCATGACGATGACCTCAACATCCCGGTTGTCCAACTCGACCCAGCCCCTAAGCCTCATGATAAATCATTGCGTACCAACCACCCTTGTGCAATATGCGGTATTTACGGCCATTACTCACATCACTGTCCTGATCTCCCAGATTATAGAGCAACTCTCTACGAGATGAATAATTTGGACCTTGAGACGGCGCCCCCCAATATCCCCCTCATCCGGAGAGATTAATATCATCTATATAATCTCTTGTACTACCACTCCCTCGTCAACCGATTTGACAGCTCAAAGTTTCCACAATGATGAGGAGATTCTAGAGGCTCTCATTGCCCCGGATTACCCCTGGGAGGATATGCATCATCATTCCTATTTCCTCCCGGAGGACTCCTCCTCTACCACAACCACCCAATTTGTGGTTGAGTCCAAAGATTTCCTCCCCACTGAAGTCGACTGGTTTAAGGATCCCATTCCCACTCCCGATGCCTATGAGGAAGGTAACATGGCCAACATCTCACCCGTCATCCACATTGATATCTCTATCCCACCTGGTGCTCTTTAAATCATTACATTAGGAGCCTCCTGCAGTGAGTATGAGATCAGAGAGTACAAAAAACTTTTCCAAGAGTTCTGTGATGTCTTTGCCTGGTCCTATACCAAAATGCCTAGTCTTGACCCCACTATCATAGAGCCCCACATTGACACCTCTGAGTTAGGGGGCATAATAGATTACCTCGACCCTGGGATAGGGGGCATGATCAATCATTTTGAACCTTCCCCATCACACATATCTCAGTATTTCAATTATCCCATTATTCCAACCAACACATATGTGATCCACAATCACAAACCCCATGCGCATAGCATGGGGGCAGATCATTAACCCTGCTCACTTTTTCACATGCGTGATCTCAACCATTTTTGAGGTCGCATGTCACTTGTATATATGATTTGATTCGATACACCTAGTGTTTTTCCCACACGGGTCATCATTTCTCCCCACCACTGCATCTTTGGCTTGGGGGACTCAACGTTATTTATAGTCATTTTTAACCTAGTTATTTCGTTTGACCATTTCGAAGTCCTTATGACCTCTGTTTTTTGCACCATTTGCACCGCCAAATTCATATTTCCATGCCCGTGATGATGCTTGAGATCATTTCTTGCTCTCACCCCCAGATTTTTTGGGTATTTTTCCAAAATTCCCCCCGTCGCCTCGGTTTGCGTGTCACCTCAACCATTCTCCGTTTTTGACACTTTTTATATCGCCGGATTTAGTTTTCCGAGCTCATGATGACACTTGAGATCATTTCTCACTCTCACCAGGTACAATTTCAACATTGTGTCCCAACACGTTGCTTCCTCGCTTTGCGCACCACATCGGCCGCCATCGGATTGCTCCACATTTTTACATGAGCCATTCACTCAAGTCATACTGTAATTATTTCGTTATTTTGCCACCATTCATCTTCCTGCAAGGAGGCCCACTAGTGTTCCCACCCACCCTCGTTCTTGGTTCTCATCACTGTTCCTTGATTGAGCATTTCCTCCTTGCATGGCTATTCCTTTTGTTCGGTATAATTTTATCCCTTTTTCGGGCCGGACAAGTCCTTTACGAAAAAGGCAGTTAGGGAGTTTCTGTTAAGCTCTTTTCTGACTCCTAAAAAAATGAAAAGATCGCCGAGCAATCTTGCTTCCTTTCATACTCGTTAAAGTTACTGAAAGGGCGTCTATCTGGTATAAGTTTAACCCTTTTCCGGACCTGGTAGACTAATTACGAAAAATGAATACTCTAGTCACATCGGCTAGAAGAGTTCTTCATTGCATCATTTTATGCTTCTTCGGGCCTTGGAAACTAACACACGAAAAAGCACCCCCCTGGAGTCTTCTTATTTGCTTTCAGACTCTCTAAAATTGAAAGAAACCATGAGCACGCACCGTCCTGGGCTCGTACAAATCCACACAATGGTACCATTCCCTTATTTCAAAGTCTTCTTATCGCTTTCAGACTCCTTAAAATTGAAAGCAATCACGAGCATGAACTGTCCTGGGCTCATATAAATCCACACGACAATACCGTTTGGACACACTTCTTTTAGTTCCTTAACCCATGAAGAAGTCCCCCCAGTGCCTCTCAGCACCATGATCGATCATCTCGGTGACACCCCCAATAAGGTCGCCTTTGTTTAGAGTATTCTCCAGTCTCCTACCATCTTACACCAATTTGAGTATCACTCATCCCAGTCACTATCCTTGATCCATTACAGCTATGATCCCTTTCCCACCAGTCAGTTTCATATGCTGCCCGATCATCCCCGCCATCATACTCTAAACAAAGGCAGTTTGAGTCCACCCACTCTACTTGCCCATTTATCCCCCACCCCCACAGTATGTCAGTCCTACCATCAATACTCTCACACTTCGGTTCTCCACCTCGTGCTCCTATCAAGGAAACATCATTGCCTTGCTAGTTGCAGGTCTCCCTCTGTCGATGCCAGCCCATCTATTCCAGAGAATAGACCCAGAGGTCCCTGCGCCTTGGACTCATCACCATTTTTGGTGAGTGCCTACGGACCATTTTGAGAGGAGTCATCGGTGCCTCTCCGGGTGGTTGTTTCTCACATGCTCGACTTCAACACCTTGATTGCATTGTTACGAATCATGCAGGGTATATATCCCTTCAGTTATTGGTCGAAGACCCCGAATTTCCCCCGACTTTAGCACATTGGTGAGTCACTTCAGAATGCCCAGTTATATGTTCCCATAGATGTCCGAGTTGAGTTGGCGATTGTATTCGGAAGCCATCAAGTTCTATGCTTCCTTGAGTACCCAGTTCCGTTCCAGTTTAGTGTACCATTGAGGGTATGACCCCCCGTCACTATGATCCAACAGCTCATCAGTTCCCCTGGTACCATACTCAGCACCACTACTAATATTCCACTGTATTAGTTCTTCAGCTCAGACATGGTTAGCCCAGCAATATGTCTCAGATTTTGTGTCCCCTCTGGACCCCTATGATGTACACAGTGGTTCTCCATGTATCCTTCAGGTCCCCATTTTTGGGCCTCATTGCTATGTTTTATATATCTTGATACGAGCATGGGTACGCCCGCCTCGTCCATATATTGAGATACTTCCTCATTCATTATTTGAGGCCATATATATTTCAGGTCCCCATTTTTTGGACCTCCTTATTATTGTTATAGATCTTGCTACGAGCATGGGAATACCCGCCTCGTCCCTATGTTGAGATTATTCCTCATTCACTATTGAGGTCATGTACTTTTAGTTTTTGCAGTTTGTTCGGGACTGTTGTTCCGGGCTCTAGTTCATTTCTTCTCCTCTCCCCATCCCAGGAAAACCATAAAAGACCTATTATGTCTATCATCCATATGATGAGCTCCTGCCCTCACACATCAGGGGGTAATCTGTTAACACCCAAAAAGTACTCACTACCTCATCTCCCTCATTACATGCCTCATTCATCGATATTTCCTACCATATTTGCCTCCAAAACCTTAAAAAACCATTAAAGGGCCTACGAAAGGCCAAAAAACCATTTAAAAAGACTCCAAAAGGCCCAAAACCCCCTTTTTTCTCCAAAATAATGTAAATTCCTCCAAAAATAGCAAAAACCCTCTAAAAAGGGAATAAAAAATACAAAAGAGAGGAAAAAGAGGAAAAAAATGAAGAAAAAACCCTATACAGCTGACCTAACCCATATGGTGCCCAAAACCATGGGTCAACACTCCACCACTAAAAACCTATAAATAGGTGATGGATGCTCCCCATTTCACATCCACAATCATCCTTATCCTCACTCTGCCAAAAATTCTCATGAAACCCTAGCTCTCCCTTTGGAGCTACTTTCCACTTGAGAACCCCATTTGGCCCCATTTCGAAAACATCTTTGGAAGAAGGAGAAGGAACAACACCGGAGCTTGGAAGCAACTCTCTTGGAATACTGCAAGGGCTCCACCAACCTCTACATATGAGGTATAATCAATACAAAAACATGTTATTATCTTGTCTTTTCAGTTTATGCACATGCTAGTTTAAATTTACTGTCTTGCTTTTACTGTTTCTACTGAACTGCTACTAAGGAGTTCCTTCTCTTTAGTAGGTGCTCATTTGCACAAGCTAGGGTGAAAACCCTAGCTACAGGTTCCTCAACTCATTCTGGTTGAGCCTCTAGTGACTGCTAGATACCAAGCTCACCAAATCCACTGCCTTCCACCCCCAGACAGATGGCCAAACCGAGGTCGTCAACCGGATGGTCGTACATATCCTGTGCATGTACAATTCAACACACCCCCGCACATGGGATGAGAGTCTTCCTTATGTCCAGCATAGCTACAATCGAGCCCTACACAGTTCAACTGGCCACAGCCCCTTTCAGGTGGGGTTGGGATTCCAACCATTGGGCCCCATGGATGTTGCACTTCCCCTGGCGACCACCTCGGACGACTCATCCCAAGAAGCTGGCAAAGCCACCCGATTCATTGAATGGATCCAGCATATCTGCCAATAGGTTCAAGATATTCTACAGAAGTGTAATGCCAATTACAAGTAGCGCCATGATCAACATCGGGTGCCACATAAGTTTCAGGTGGGCGACAAAGTTTGGTTGCATTTGCAGAAAGAATGCCTTACAAGGCCCCATCGGAAGCTTATCCCACACCGTTATTGGTCGTACACCATCACCAAGGTGGTGGGTGACAATGCTTTTGAGCTCAACATTCCCCCCTTCCTTGGTATGCATCCATTCTTCAACATGGCTCTCCTTTGGCCATATTTTCCACCATTATTAGACACCTCAGAGATAGCAGAGCAGTTGACACCAATATAGCTCAACCATGACTGCATGAAATAGGCATCCAGTGATCATATTGCAGACACACATATCAAGGGCACTCAACATCAAAGGATCCAGCTTTATCGAGTTGTCAAAGCAGGGAAGCTGCTGCACCAGGGGAAGCGCCTCACCCGGGGACAAATTCAACAAAAATTTCCTCATTTAATGGGGGAACTCAATGCAACAGAGACCATTGCTTCCTAAGGAGGGAGGATTGATCCATGTGGATATTGGTGGCCATCCACCTTTCCAATTGGCTCAAAACAATTTTTTGGTAATTTTGGTGATATACTATTTTTAGCAGTTTTTCGGGTACTGAACTTTCGGAGCCATTTTGAGGCCCTAAACGATGTTTTTTCGGCGTCGAATTCTCAAGCAAATATGGGTACTGCCAGCCTACATTATTCGCATGCTGGACTGGAGATTTGCTGACCCTTTTTGTAGTCATTGAATAGATATTTCCAACGAGCTATTGTAGGCCCCAAACATAGATCGTATGCAAGAGTTACGACCCCGGGAAGTTGATGTACTAACTTACCCAAATGGGGCCCACATCACTTTTGGCGCTTCGTCTGCTAGGGTTAGGTTTTTGGATGTCTAGGGATTTTGAGATTTTTGTTTATTGTAAAAGGCCTTCAGAGCCTCATTGTAACCATCTTGTTCCAAATGAGCGCAGCCGTCACATCTCTTCCCAGAGATAAGCCGCCACCATTCCAGCAAGCTTGTTTTCCGCTGCATTTTACAGTTTTAGCTTATTTCCTTATTGAATAGAAAACCAGTTTTACTGTAACTCTGTTATTTTGTGTTAAGCATCTGATAATAATCTGTATTCATTTCGTTCTACTCATAAAATCCAGATCACACCTTTCCTTCGAGATCATTAAAAACAACAAGGAGGCTACAAGCATTCTTTCACCTTCACTTCGAGCTCGTTAAAAAAAGTCAGGAGGCTACGAGCATTCTTTTACCTTCACTTCGAGCTCGTTAATAACAGTAAGGAGGCTACGAGCATTTTTCCACCTTCACTTCGAGCTTGTTAAAAAAAGTAAGGAGGCTATGAGCATTCTTTCACCTTCACTTTGAGCTTGTTAAAAACAGTAAGGAGGCTATGAGTATTTCTTCCATCTTCACTTCGAGCTCGTTAAAAACAATATGGAAGTTATGAGCATTTTTCTATCTCCTTTGAGCTCATTAAAAACTGTAAGGAGGTCACGAGTTTACTTTTTTGGGCTCGTTAAAATTTTACGAAAAAGATCTTTATAGAGTTCTTTCACGCTCTTGTTTGAATCTTTAAATATGACAATATTGCCAAGCAAACTTGGCCTCTTCAAGCTCATTAAAGGAATTGAATCCGCTTAAGTATAAGTTTAACCCTTTTCCAGACTTTTGCAGATTACTTACGAAAAATGAATACTCTAGTCATACGTGGCTAGAAGAGTTCTCCTCTCATTGTTTTATACTTTTTCAGGGGAGGGGACTAACTATATGGAAAAGGACTTTTGGAGCCTCTCTTTAGGGTTTTCAAGTTCTCGAAACAAGAAAACACCAAGCTAGCATTCACCTACTCGAGCTCGATGTGAAATCCACGAGAGGGTATGTTGCAATGCCCCGTTTTGACATTACTACCTGAACTACTAGTATATGTTGTATTTGATTGATTGTGAGACTTCATCGGTTTGACGACACTGTGGACATATGGTTCTATTATTTTGCCGATATATATATCTGTGTGTGTGATGTTAGTATTATGATCAGTAGTCATATTTAGATATGTATCATGTGTTAATTATATATTCAAATTACTGAATGATGGGTACGTCGATACCGTTACAGTTATATGTTGAATAAATGAATGTTATGACAGGTGCATGGCAAATAAATGAGTTTATTATTGTTATGTTATTCTAAAATGTATGTGTATATGTTGAGGATTTATGCACGATACTCTATGTTGTATGTTGAGGACTGACTTACAGGTTGAAACGACTAAGTGATTGCTAGATCCTACGAGGTGGGAGAGCCTCGAGGACATGGAATTCGAAAGATAAATGGTATGCGAGTGATGTATTATTTACTTTCGCATGATTATTATTATGATGTATATTATGACATGGGTGGAGTAGGGTTTCAGGAAACTCAACCGCCCAGATTGGTCATACAATTATAGACTGAGTACAAGTGCAACACTGTTGTTATGTCGGGTAGACATAGTCCCTTGTTCCATTAGGGGGGTGGAGGCTTTACCCACCGTTTATCCCCAAAACCCAGAGTCATGGGAGGGATGTGCTACGATGCGCTCCCCAATGTGTGTGATGATGACTGGTGATTTCTTGCTGGGGAAGCTTGGTCGATGTAGTCGACACTTCCACTTACGGGTTCTAGCTGGAACCGGTCATGGATTGATATTTTAGGGTAGTCCAGTAGAGAAAAGGATACAACGTGGAATTTAGTAATGATGTAGGTAGATAGGTGTAGCTTGAAGTAGGGGTGAAAACAAGATCTAACTGTATGTGTGTAAAACCCTTGATTGAGTATGTGTCCTAACTCAGTAATGTATGAATTGTCGTAACTTAATAAGATTTCAGTTAGTTAATGGATTGTACCTTGCAAACTACGTTTAAAACTTGTGTGAGTGAACAACAAGTTTCATGATTATGATTGATGTGCGTGTGAAATATTACGATTAGTGTACTTACGCGAGGTATGTAAGCAATAGCTACACTTACATAACTCGCCTACATATTTACGAATTGTGTGAAATATTGCTGAATAACAATGTTAATTATTGTTGAGTAATAGTTAATTATTGTTGATTGATGTTAAAAATGTCGATTAAGATTAATAATGATGATTAATGTTAATAATAAAGATTAATGTTAGTTATTGTTGATTAAGGTTAATAAAGTCGATTAATGTTAATAAAGTTGGTGAATGATTAATTATTGTGGATTAATGTTAATAATTTGGAATAATGTTAATTATGGTTTACTAATGTTCATTATGTGTTAATAGTGATTAGTTAATGTTAATTAGGCTATTCTTATCTTTAATAGAATTTATTAATCAAGTTAAATGTAATTAAGAGAGTAATGTTGAATGGTAATAGTGTCATGAATGATTATTAGGTTAATAACAATTAATTAGGGTTAATTATGATTAATTAGGATGTGGAATTAAATTAATATGTTAAAATATGCTTGAGATTTATAAGTAAACATTATTAATTAAAATATGAATTTGTGTGTTGTATTGGTCTACGAATGAAGAATGGTATTAATGGGGATAATTTCGTATTTAATGGGAAACTTGTGGTTGGTAGGTGACCCCAACCCATACATTAAATAAAAATATTAATTATAAATTAATGGGGGCAAATACATTAAAATAAATTATGAATTATGAATTGATGGGGGTTGAGGCATTTAAGTTTAGGATAAGGCATTAATGGTGGAGGGGAAGAGTCAGAAAACATGGGATAAGATGGAGAAGGTAGGAAGAAGAGGGGGATCTTTGACCTTAGTTATTTTTGGGAGAAGTTTTGGAGAGAAGAGAGAGAATTTTCATAGCAGAGCTGAAAGGGGGTTTCTTGTTGGAGATTTATGAAGGGAGATAATAGGTTTCCTTGTACTCGGTTTGGGCTCGAGGGTCCAAAGGGGTACCTTTGGAGCTGGGTGGTCGGCGAGACCTCGCTAGTTGGCAGGGTGGCAAAACTATTTTGGGTTGGTTAAGTTTCAGAGTTTTGGGGAAGGTTTTGGTTGCAGGGAAGAACAAAGGGAAACAAAAAAGCATTTAACAAAAGGGATCAGTAAAGGGGACAGCAACAAGGGTGGATCTACTAGCTATCTACAGGTATTTCTCCTAAAGGTATACTAAGCAATTTCTAACCCTGTAAATTATTTTATCAAGTTATTAATAAATGGTAATTTCACACATGTATTTGTTGTTACACCTGCACAAACAGAAATGGTTAGAAGTAGGTAAAACAATAATTATATTGTTCAAAACTGTAAATGTAAATGCTACATTTTTACAGCCATAATTTAGAAATGAAAACATAAACAAATAGAAATGTGAAACAGTGTTAAAACATAGTAAACATGGTTTTGTTATTAAAAACTCAGAAAAAATAGGACTTGGGTCCTACATATGGTATCAGAGCCATGGTTCCAAATCTGGAACCAGAGGGCTCACTACATTGAACATAATAGTAAAAAAAAAAAATTACTGAGAAAAAAAATGACTCGTTTGCAGGCAATTACTGCAAGTAATTACTACAAGCATTTATTGATGCTGAAGCTTTAGACCTGCAAAGAGGACAAGGAAAGATCATTAATTGCATACCATGAAATTTTCATATATATATTGGAAAACATATACCTGTAAATAAGGTATATCATTAAACAAAAAAAAGGAACCATTTTTTTTCTTTACCTTTAAATCTGTTATTTTTTCACATATATATATATCTATGCAGAACAAATATATACCCACAAAAAAAAGATATATATATATATATGTATGTATGCTAAATTTTATAGCTATAAACAAATTTATATATATATATATATATAAACAAAAGTAGATTGCATTTACATTCAAAACTAAACTACAAAATATATGCTGTATATACCAAATAGATACTATATATATGCATGAAATAGATATTATACATAAGAAATGTGAGTTACAAATGAAAAAAATATATAACATTACATTTAAAGATATATATATGTATAGTTTAAAAAAAAAGGGGATGTAACTATATATTAAATGCAATATATATGTGTGTTTTTTTTTGCAAAGGCAAAAAAAAAAACTATCGAAACGTATAATAAAAAAAGAAAATTTTGTTATAAATAAACAAAAATATGTATAAATAAATAAAAAATAAAAAAAGTTATGAAAACCGTATAAACTATAGAAACAAAAAGAATATATATAATATAACTTAGATATATAGAGGCAAATGAAATTAAAGTTTGTTTTAAAAAAACTATAGCAAATGAAATTAAAGTTTGTTTTAAAAAAACTATATAGATTGTAAAAAAAAAAACTACATATTTTTTTTTTAAATAAAACAAAAAAAATTGAAGCACGCTTTGGTGTGGTAGCCCTGGGCATGCAGCTCGGTGCCATGGGTGGCCTGAGCATAGCCTGGACATGCAGCTCGGCGCCATGGGCAGCCTGAGTGGAGCACTGGGTGCTGCTTGACGCCCTGAGGCAGCCTGAGAGCAACCCCATTAGGCGTGCATCTTGCCAGCCTGAGCGCAACCGCTGTGCAAAAAAAAATTACATATTAAAATTTCAAAAAAGGGAGAAACAATTTAACGTTAGAACAAAAAAAAATTATTAGTCTATAATTATATTTCAAACAACATAACAAAAAAAAAAAAAAAAAAAAATAATAATAAACAAAAAAAAAAGGATTAGGGTTGAGTTTTGGCTCACCGGCTAGTAGGCAGCCATGCCAGCCCGGCCAGCAGCCCTCGGGGCTTGCGGCTTGGGTAGGGCCATCCTGCAGCAGAGCTGCGGGCATGGAAAAAAAAAAAAAGATATAAAAAAAAAAAATAAAACACATTGAAATTTTTTTATATATACATCGACATTCTATTCTCGTTGAGCGCGGCCATGGCCGCCAGGGCGACCATGGGGCTGCAACCGGTCCTGAATAATATATACATCGTAAGTTTTGTCCAGCAAAGCCATGAGCCACCAACCCTGAGGGCGGGCCTATCTACATAGAAAAGGAGGAGGACAGAGGAGGCGGTGGCCTCTATGTGCGACCACACATCAACAACCTCTCCCTCAGAAGGCTGCGTGAAGGTGGAGGAATGAATGGCGCACCTGGTAGCTGCCACTTCGGGGAAAAAAAAAACAAAAACAAAATCCACCTCCGAATGGCAGTAACCTGCAAACAAAAAAAATATAAAACGGAGGGATAGCTATACCTTAAACCGTAGTTGTAGTGGAGGAGCTTGCTCACCATGGCCGAGAGCTGAGCCGGCTGGTGGTGGTGGAGTGACAGAGCTCACTGGCCGCCGTTCTCGAAAAATCAAATGAGGAATGACACCTAGGGGGGTTCTTCCCTTTCATGGGTCGGTCGATTATTTTATTGATTTATATTTCATGCTTGCTGTGTGGCAGTCATGCAACACTGCCTTCCACAAATGGTAAGGTAGGGTTTTGTACTAGGTAGCATAACCTAATTTATAATTATATACAAATGTTTCATTTCCTTTAAAATTTTGTTATATATTGTATTTTGTATATATATATATATATATAAGTACAAAATACCTTTTTCATCGTGTTTAAATTTTTTTTTATACATATATAATGTATTTTGTTTTAAAAAAATATAAATACAAAATATATTTTAAATTTATATTATTATTAATGTATATTTTGTAAGATTATTATTATTGTTTATAAAATTAAAGTCAAAATATTCAAAATTGTTTTATTTTAAAGCATAATTACTTATATTTGTGATTATACTAAAATAATCTTATTTGTATATACATTATATAAAATGAATCGAACATTGCAATGGTATGGTATATGAAGATTATGTTATTCTATTTTAATAGTAATGGGTTATATGTTAAGTTTTAGAATGTTAAGTGATAATTAACCATTAGGAAATTGTGGTAATGATTAACATAATAATTAATGTTAATATAATAACTATTTTACATTGTCTTAGGTAATCTAATTATTAAAATTGTTAAGTAGATAAATTAATTAATTTACATGTTAGGGTGGTTAATATACATAACCATTAGATAACATTAATGGTAAGTTGGAAAATTAATACATTAATCAGGTTATCTTCTTCTTGAAAAATGTTCCTTGCCAAAACTTCGACGTATAGTTAAATGGGCAAGACGGACATGGAATCTCGAAAACAAGACACCATGGAGACTAGCATGATGCGCCAATCGCTAGGACACTGATTTTACCCCATGAACTGATTGTTTGATAAACATGACTTTAGACTTAAATCTTAGGTTATGTTTTTATTTAATTATTAATTTGTTTTTAAATTATTAATTATTAATGAGAAGCGAGGTAGTAAACATTAATTAAATATCTTGAAGATTCAATGGTGACTTAATGAGGATTGTGTGGAATCCAATACCTAAACCTACGTAGAACTACTGCAGTATGTCTAGTATCGAGTGGCCTCAAGATGGCCTGATCAAAACACCTAGAACTATAGCTCTTAGAGTAAAAACGCTCGTAAACTAGTCATGACGCAATTTTGAACTAACTGTTGAGTTTAATGGTAACATAGTCTTGATGTTCCCGTATGCTAATTATCCTATTATTCCATGTTACATGGATAAAACATGGTAAGAACGTGAGCAGGTCGGGGGTGAGGTCCGGCGACGACATTACCTGAGCCGAATGTGCTGGCACCATCGCCAGAAACCATCCTGATACTACACTCGCTAGGAGCAATAAATGAAACACTCAGGGGACTAGTATAGAGAGGAAGTGTTACCTCAGAGGTAGAAGTGGAGGCCCCTCCACTAACGGAGAAATTTTTTATGGTAGAAGTGAATACAGTACCAAGACCTCCTCATCAGGATATCACAAGGGAGCTTCAGAAGATAAGGCTTCCATAGTTTTCGGGGGGTCGAGCAGAGTCTTGGTTGGAAGAGATGACCAGGTGCTTAACCTTACAAGAGTACGCTTCCACGTCCAAGTCCAAGATGGCCATATTTCAACTAAAAGGGGCCGCTTTGAACTGGTGGGGGAACCAAGAAAGGCAGCTACACCTTACACGAGACACGGTTCCATGCGAACTGTTTGTGGGAAAATTCAAGGGGAAGTACTTACCCGCATCCTACCAGGAAGAACAAGCAGGGGCTCTTCATGCCTTAGTACAAAGGCATCTATCTGTGGAGGAGTATGAAGAGAGGTTCATGGAATTAGTCAAGTATGTCCCTTACTTGGACAATGATAAACGCGAGGTTGAGCGCTTCGTGTATGGGCCCAATACCAAGATCAGGGCCCAAGTGTGGATGTGGAAACCAACTTCGGTCGCCGAAGCAGTATATTGTGCTCACTACACTAAGGAGATGTTGGATGCAAATCCCATCAGGTCATTCAACTCTCAACAGTTAGGGTTTGCAAGGAAGGCTCCTCGAAGCTACCCTCAGGGAGGATATACGAGGACACCTCCCTATGGGAACAGGAGCACACCAAGAGTTGCAGCGGTAGACATATCAGTAGCAACTAGGGCGGCGCCCCAGTCAGCCACAGAGACTCACCAGGGTGTGAGGAATTTCAGAGGATCGGTCGGTAGGGGAAGGGGTCCCAGGGGGAGGAACCCCTCTCAGAGGTCTGACCAGGTTATCTTTCCCTCTCCATTGCAGGTTGCTTGTTGGGGATGTGGAGGTCCACATTACCAGTGTGATTGTCTCGAATTACGATCCGGTATAATGAATCGAGAAGGAAAGGCTCCAATGGGGAGTGGGGGTAGTTGACATTAGATCGCAGCAGCAGTACACAACCATTAGGCAGAGAACCAATCCACTGTGGTGGAATCATCAGGTACGGTCAATAATGTTAATCTTAGAATATTGTTTGATTCTAGTGCTACAACTAGTTTCATTTCTCCATATGCATTAGACAAATGTGGGTTGGCAGCCTACGAGCATGACAATTTCAACTTAGCTGAAATGGCTTCAGGGGTAAAGCAAGTAGTAGGACCTAGTGTCGACAAGTGTGCAGTGGATCTCGGGGTGTGTGTTGCACAAGTCAAAGTGTACGTCACCAACCTCGAAACTTATGATCTCATCATAAGTATGAACTGGCGAGAGGAACATCGAGCTTTCATGGATTATTATGGAAAGAAATTTCTTTGCATTGATGATAACGAAGAGGCCATCAAGATCCAGGGTATCAAATGAAAGGTGTCCCTACGTTTCATATCCACGATGAACGTAAAGCGATGTATGCGACAGGGATGTCAGTTGTATGTTGTTGAAGCGGTAAACAATGAGAAGGGACCCTCATTTGATGAGTACCCAGTGTTAGCCGAATTCAGTGACGTTTTTCCAAAGGAATTACCTGGGTTACCTCCTAAGAGGGAACTTGATTTTACCATTGAGGTAAAACCCGGTTCAGAGCCAACATCAAAGACACCTTACGGGATGATGGCCCAAGAAATTTCTGAGTTGCAAATGCAGTTGAAGGAACTGCTAGACCTAGGGTTCATAATACCAAGTATTTCACCGGGGGGTGCCCCAGTAATCTTTGTGAAGAAGAAGGATGGTTCCTTGCGTCTTTGCATCGATTACCGAGATTTGAACAGAGCCACAGTGAAGAATAGGTACCCGATACCTCAAATTGATGATCTCTTTGATCAAATGAAAGGGGCGATAGTCTTCTCCAAGATCGACTTACGATCAGGTTACCACCAGCTACGGATTAAGGAAGGTGATATACCTAAGACTGCTTTTTCAACAAGGTTTGGGTACTATGAGTTTGTAGTGGTACCCTTTGTTTTGACCAATGCCCCAACATTATTCATGAGTCTCATGAATAGCATGTTTCGAAAGTACTTAGATCAGTTTGTGCAAGTCTTCTTCGATGGCATCCTCATCTACTCCAAGAATGAATAGGAACACGAGGAACACTTGCGAATAGTGTTGTCATGCTTAAGAGAGCACAAGTTGTATGGTAAGTTATCCAAATGTTCGTTCTACCAGAAGGAGATCCATTATATAGGGCATATAATTTCTGGTGAGGGAATTTCAGTTGACCCTGAAAAGGTGAAGGCCATAATGGATTGGCCCGTGCCTAGGAATGCGCATGAATTGAGAAGCTTCATGGGGTTAGCCGGGTATTATAGAAGGTTTGTTGAGGGTTTCTCAAAAATCACAAAACCCATAACTACCCTACAATGTAAAGGCACTAGGTACGAATGGACAGATGAATGCGATGTCGCATTCGCCAATTTGAAAAGACTATTAATGAGTGCACCAATTCTACGAGTTCCAAATATGGAGAAGGAATTCACAGTTTGCACAGATGCCTCAAGTCAAGGTTTGGGTGCAGTGTTGAGGTAGGAAGGTGGGGTAATAGCTTATGCGTCGAGAAAGTTAAAAACACATGAGAAGAACTACCCTACCCATTACCTAGAGTTGGTTGCAGTGATGCTAGCTTTGAAGCTTTGGAGACATTACCTTGTTGGAAGAAGCTTTGAGCTCAAATCTGATCACCAAAGCTTAAGGTATATCTTCACTCATAGAGACCTAAATTCTAGGCAAAGGGGATGGAGTGAATTCATGAGTGAGTATGATTTTGGGATTTCATACATCAAAGGGAAGGAGAATGTGGTAGCCGATGCCTTAAGCAGAAAACCAAGACTTTTCTCTCTTATACCTTTGAAGGTTGATTTGAGGGAAAGAGTTTTAGAACATCTAATTGGGGATAGTTGGTACCTAAAGGTCACATCAGCACTCCAGAGTGGGAAACTAGTGAGACCTAAGTTTGAAGGCTATGAGTTGGAAGTCGATGGTTTGTTACGATATCAAGGGAGGATGTATATTCCCAAGGTGGGAGATATTAGAGAGACTATCCTTAAGGAATCCCACAAAGCAGTGTATTGCGCGCACTCGGGTGTAAAGAAAATGTATGTAGACATGAAACAACTCTTCTTTTGGGCAGGGATGAAAAGTGACGTGGTCAAATTCATCGCTAGGTGCCTTGAGTGTGAGCGGGTAAAAGTTGATCATCACCACTCGGCAGGTCTATTGCAGCCACATGAAATTCCTATGTTGAAGTGGGAGGTTATATCCATGGACTTCGTGGTGGGATTGCCTCTTACCTCTCATAGGCATGATGCCATTATGGTCATCGTTGACAAACTGAACAAAACTGCTCACTTCATTCTAGTTAAGGAGACCTATGATGTCACGGATGTAACACGTGTGTTCATAAATGAAGTTGTTCGTCTCCATGGGTTTCCTAAGAATACTATATCGGATAGAGATTCCAGGTTTACATCCATATTTTGGACAATTTTGCAGTCGGAATTGGCTACTCAGTTGAACCTAAGCACCACCTACCATCTTGAGACAGATGGGAAAAGAAAAAGAGTGAATCAGGTGATGGAGGACATGCTGAGGATGTATGTCATGGATCAGTAGACTCATTGGGAAAAGCACTTACCTTTGGTAGAGTTTGCTTACATCAATAGTTACCATAGCTCAATCGGGATGCCTCCATATGAAGCATTATATGGAAGGCCATGCAGGACACCATTGAGTTGGGAAAGGTTAGAGGATCGAGTAATTATAGGACCTGAGTTGATTCAGGAGATGGAAGAACATGTTGTTCAGATTATACAATGGTTAAAGGAAGCTCAGGATAGACAGAAGACCTATGCCGATGTGCATAGGGTTGACTGAAGCTATAAGGTTGGTGATGTAGTGTTTGTCTGCATTAGGCCTAGCAAAAGTACCATCAAGGTTTGGAAAGGGACAAAGTTGTCACCACGATTTATAGGACCCTTTTAAATTTTAGAAAAGGTTGGACCCGTCGCGTATCATCTTGCACTGCCACCCCATTTGCACAAAACTCATAATTTTTTTCATGTATCTGTTTTACGACATTATGTAGCTAATGAGTCACATAAAATAAATTGGAAGGAACTGTAGGTTTCGGACGAGGGAACCATCAAGGTCGAACCATTACTTATATTGGACCGCAGGGTTAAACAGTTGAGGCACCGTTTGGTGGACCAGGTTAAGGTCCAGTGGGACCGATATAGCCCAGGTTTTGCTACCTGGGAGGACGCAAAGATTATGCATCGTGATTATCCCACACTTTTTTTTACCATAACTTCGGGACGAAGTTTCCTGTGTATGTAATGCTCCGTTTTGACATTACTACCTGAACTACTAGTATATGTTGTATTTGTTTGATTGTGAGACTTCGTCAGTTTGACGACACTGTGGACATATGGTTCTATTATTTTTCCGATATATATGTGTGTGTGTGATGTTAGTATTATGATTGGTAGTCATGTTTAGATATGTATCATGTCTTAATTATATATTCAAATTACTAAATGATGGGTACGTGGATACCGTTACAGTTATATGTTGAATAAATGAATGTTATGACAGGTGCATGGCGAATAAATGAGTTTATTATTGTTATGTTATTCTAAAATGTATGTGTATATGTTGAGAATTTATGCACGATAGTCTATATTGTATGTCAAGGACTGACTTACAGGTTGAATCGGCTAAGTGATTGTTGGATCCTACGAGGTGGGAGAGCCTTGGGGACATGGACTTCGAAAGATAAATGGTATGCGAGTGATGCATTATTTACTTTCGCATGATTATTATTATGATGTATATTATGACATGGGAGGGGCAGGGTTTCAGGAAACTCAACCGCCCAGATTGGTTATACGATGACAAACCGAGTACAAGTGCAACGCTATTGTTATGTCGGGTAGACGTAGTCCCTTGTTCCATTAGCGGGGTGGAGGCTTTACCCACCATTTATCCCCGAAACCCAGAGTCATGGGAGGGTTGTGCTACTATGCGCTCCCCAAGGTGTGTGATGATGAATGGTGGTTGACTTTGGGGAAGCTTGGTCGATGTAGTTGACACTTCTGCTTATGGGTTCTAGCTGGAACCGATCATGGATTGCCATTTCAGGGTAGTCCAACAAAGGAAAGGATAGGATGTGGAAGTTAGTAATGATGTAGGTAGATAGGTGTAGCTTGAAGTAGGGGTGAAAACAAAATCTAATTGTATGTGTGTAAAACCCTTGATTGGGTATGTGTCCTAACTCAGTAATGTAGGAATTGTCATAACTTAATAAGATTTCAGTTAGTTAATGGATTGTAACTTGCAAACTATGTTTAAAACTTGTGTCAGTGAATAACAAGTTTCATGATTATGATTGATGTGTGTGTCAATTATTACAGTTAGTGTACTTATGCGAGGTATGTAAGCAGTAGCTACGCTTACAGAACTTGCCTACGTATTTACAAATTGTGTGAAATATTGCTGAATAACAATGTTAATTATTGTTGAGTAATAGTTAATTATTGTTGATTGATGTTAAAAATGTCGATCAAGGTTAATAATGATGATTAATGTTAATAATGTAGATTAATGTTAGTTATTGTTGATTAAGGTTAATAAAGTCGATTAATGTTAATAAAGTTGGTTAATGATTAATTATTGTGGATTAATGTTAATAATTTGGAATAATGTTAATTATGGTTTACTAATGTTCATTATGTGTTAATAGTGATTAGTTAATGTTAATTAGGCTATTCTTAACTTTAGAAGAATTTATTAATCAAGTTAAATGTAATTAAGAGAATAATGTTGAATGGTAATAGTGTCATGAATGATTATTAGGTTAATCACAATTAATTAGGTTTAATTATGATTAATTAGGATGTGGTATTAAATTAATATGTTAAAATATGCTTGAGATTTATAAGTAAACATTATTAATTAAAATATGAGTTTGTGTGTTGTATTGGTCAACGAATGAAGAATGGTATTAATGAGGATAAGTTCGTATTTAATGGGAAACTTGTGGTTGGTGGGTGACCCCAACCCATACATTAAATAAAAATATTAATTATAAATTAATGGGGGGCCATACATTAAAATATATTATGAATTATGAATTGATGGGGGTTGAGGCATTTAAGTTTAGGATAAGGCATTAATGGTGGAGGGGAAGAGTCGGCAAACATGGGATAAGATGGAGAAGGGAGGAAGAAGAGGGGGATCTTTGACCTTAGTGATTTTTGGGACAAGTTTTGGAGAGCAGAGAGAGAATTTTCAGAGCAGAGTTGAAAGGGGGTTTCTTGTTGGAGATTTCTGAAGGGAGATAACATGTTGCCTTGTACTCGGTTTGGGCTCGGGGTTCTAAAGGGGTAACTTTGGAGCTGGGTGGTCGGCGAGACCTCGCCAGTTGGTAGGGTGGAAAAACTGTTTTAAGATGGTTAAGTTTCAGTGTTTGGGGAAGGTTTTGGTTGCAGGGAACAACAAAGAGAAACAACAAGGCATTTAACAAAAGGGATCAGTAAAGGGGACAACAACAATGGTGGATCTACTAGCTATCTACAGGTATTTCTCCTAAAGGTATACTAAGCAATTTCTAATCCTGTAAATCATTTTATCAAGTTATTAATAAATGGTAATTTCACACATGTATTTGTTGTTACACCTGCACAAACAGAAATGGTTAGAAGTAGGTAAAACAGTAATTATATTGTTCAAAACTCTAAATCTAAATGCTAGATTTTTACAGCTAGAATTTAGAAATGAAAACAGAAACAAATAGAAATGTGAAACAATGTTAAAACATAGTAAACATGGTTTTGTTATTAAAAACTCAGAAAAATTAGGACTTGGGTCCTACATATTCAGAGGATTGTTTAAGTTTTTCAGACTCTATAAACAGGAAAACACCGGCAAGCATTAACCTACTCAGGCTCGATATTAAAATCCACGAGTAAGTGTATGGATTTATTGACTAAGTTTTTCAGACTCCTTAAAATGGAAAACACCGGTGAGCAAGAACAGATCTCAGCTCGATATTAAAATCCAGAGATTAATATTATAGAGTATTCGTCTATCTCTTCTTCGAACTCTGCAAAAAATGAAGAATGTCCTGATTCTTCCTCCCATGGGCTCGTTAAACTTATTATATGGATGGATTTATTGAGTTTTCTATCTTTGTTGGACTCATTAAAAAAAAAAGAAGGCCATTCTTTTACCAAAAAGAGTAAGGGATAAGAAGGGTATATCACATCTTTTTCAGTTTCAAAAGCAGTTTAGGCAGTTATGTCCTTGAACATAGCACCTACTTGATTCTTTCATGTCATTTGGGTTTTTAGTTTTTGGCGTTAGGATGAACCTGATCTCTAAGTTGTCAACTCCCCTAGTTGGTTATTCTTACAACCATATGGAGGGTCTGTTATGTCTCATACATCATAGACTTATATCATTTTCCCCTTCATGTTTAAAACTTCCTAAGTCACTTTGTGTCGTGCTCACTGTTCAAGGATACAGCCTGTGTTGGCCATTCTGTAGTTTACCTTGACTTCATGTGTCGGCCATCCTAGTGTTAGTTTGTTTCATTTTGTTACTTGTCCTACTCCACATCAGCTCCTACCTATGATTGTTCCTCGTGTTGGATGATGGAGGATGCATTAATGCCTCCCTTCCAGTGAACTTCTTCCCATCGACTTTAGCTCATTATGCTCTGGGAATGAAGTTTAGAGTTTCGGTTAGTACCTTGGGGATTGCAGTCATCAGTGGCAGTTTCCCTCGCTGTTGAATAATGGGAATACATCAATGTCTCTTATTCGACAGGTTCCTCAAGTGTTTGACTTCAAGTCCTCTTATTCACACCTGTTAGATCATACTAGTTATCTTGGGCCCCATTATCATTATTGATGGAAGCCCTCACATTTGTTAACGGTATACACCAATGACCGATAATCAAACGATACCCCCCATGTTAAACTTCAACTCGTTTATTCGCATGGATAGGGTTTGTACCTTGGGTTGTTTGGATGAAGACCTTGGGACTCTTATAGCATCACCATATTTATGTTATCTCCCATGATGCAAAAGACTGAGCCTCACTCATTTTGGCTCTTCATGAGACATAGATCTAGCTTGTTGTTATGGCTATGATCTCTCATTTTGACATGGATCCACGATTGTATTTCAGTGGCTATGCTATATATACATCTCCTAGTTATGTATCGGAAATCATGTTGTATCATGATACACATCTATATGATGTCAAGATTGTAATTTCTCGCTGACCTTGATCGTTGTTTCAGGTGTTTTTGTGACTTCGTTCTTCGGTTTCTTGCTCCTCCTCTGACTTGGAATTATAATGTATTTCGGCCATCGTTTCCCTCTGACCTCACACATTAGGGGGCATCTGTTATAGGTCAAATCTACACTTCTCCGTTCATGATCACATTGCCTTGTTGATCACACAAAAGGACACTAAGGATTGAAGAGCTTGATTGACCTAAATGACTTGTTGCTAGAAGTACACGTTTCAGCTGAGATTTTTGCAGTTTCTCCTGATTTTATCACATGTACGCCCCTCTCTATATAGAAAACTAGCGTACACCTTGGAAAAATACTCTACTTTGCTCAAGGACAACCTGCGTACATCTCCCAAAATGTTGTAAACGCATGTTGTAAAGCACATAAGTTGCTTAGTGTACACTACTCTTGTTGTATGAAACCCGCGTACATCTTAAGATGAAATAAAAAATATATTAATTTGACAAATTGGGATTAGCTGAAGTTGGTTCTGCAACTTCCCCAATCTTCCAATTCAACTACCTCTCGAATCCAACTACCTACCTTGTCCCATAAATACAAGGAGGATCCATGAGAGGGGTTAGAGACATAGAGTCATAATGATCTAGAAAGAATGCTTTTAGTAGTATTACACTGGAGAAATTCCCAAGTCAGAGTGAAGAGCAGGAGCCCAGAATCCGGTTGCAGAAACATCTCGACACGTCAGGTATATTGTACTGATTTATGTTTCTTTGACAATAAAAAGGTCGAAACACCCTTCCTGTCCCAAATCGAATGTCTACTAGATTGTATATTCATTTGGATTAATATCTTGTTATATTTGATGATCAAGTTGTATTTTCTTTCATCATATTTAGATATAGTCAAGATACGCTGAGGAAGGTATCATTTGTGTTGCAGGTTCATCAAGCGGGAGATCAAACGGGAGATCAAGTGAAAGATAGGACCAACCGTCGGTTAAAGGTATGTCTTTTGATATCCCGATCTATTTCATTTGTAAGAACTAGTTGTAATGCAATTAATGGGTTTACCTTTCAACCCCGCCCAATTGGTAGTGTCCATCTCCTCACTAGAAGGTAGAAATCCTGAACAACACAAAGGATTTATTAATTAATTGAGAGGTAGAGTAACCATTAGCTAGGAAATATTTTTTAAGGTGATATTTTTCTTTCTCAAAGGGGCTAGGTGTAGAGATTCTAATGGCTCGAGTGATGAGGGTTTTTAGGACAACATATTTTTAGGATTCATAAACTCTCACATAGTTCAATTACAAAAACCTAAATTACACAAAAATCAATATGGTAAACGTAGATATTATTATTAGTTGTAGAGAGTGATAAAATTGAATTAAAAATGACAACTTCATTGAATAATCAAATTTAAATTTAGAATTAGAATGTGTGATAGCATACCTATTTCAAGAGAGGTGAAAAATAAAAGTAATCCATTTAGTGAGTTTCCAAGTATGTTATTTGAATATATATATATATATATATATTCATTTCCATCTAGTTGTTTGGTTTCATATTGTTGCTAAATTTAATAAATTGAATCATGATAACATAATATACCTTTCTTTCTTTACAATTTAATTTGATGTGTGTACATCATGAAATGATCAATTTTGATGTTGCTCCATGTATAATATTGTTTGCTTTTGACAAGGCATACGAAGTACATGGAAGTTGAAAAGTATTTTAGATCCTTGTTAAGTATGCATGTATAATGAAGTGCTCATTTTTTATGCTTCTTCACTCATAAGATTGTTTTATTTGGCAAGGCATACCAAATTCTCACATATGGATGCTTAAAAGCTAAAAGTAACATTGAAGCTTAAAATTAATCTAAAGTCTTGTTAAGTATAAAGGATATGAAAAAGGATAAGTGTTAAAATGTAGCCTTAAAAAACTAATGGAAATTAGAGCCTAATACCATCTAGACGTACATTTATTTTACATATACATGGTGCATAAAGGGAAACGACACAATTTGTCGAGTCACTTGAATATGGTGTATATACAAATACATTACAAAGATTAAATGTGAATATATGCATGTTCATAACCTTGAATTACAAAATTTAAAATTATATTGGCAACTTTATATTACTCTATTTTGCTAAAGAAAACACAACACTTAATTTTAGTCATGGTGGCTTTGTGAGCACAAAAAGTACAAATAATATTTTATTATTGATGTTGAATTAAAAAATACATTTTTTAACAAATTTAATTTATTTTTAATATCCATAAAATTTAAAATGGTTTAAAATAATAAACTTATATTGATTTAAAGTTGGTACAAGGTAATGATATCCATTTATGATGCTAGAAGTCCATCGAAATTAATGCACCATAAGTGGGGTTGTCCAAGGTAAATACGTCTCTCATTTATGGTTGCTTGTGTGCAATATTTTTTTCTTGCAAATATATTTTAATATGATCGTTTAAATCTAATATATACCATAAGTCCTAACATCCCATCTCTCTATATAACTTCTTTAATACCCTAAAACATGTTAGGAACCCGTGTCAACCCTTCTCTTTAGTTTGTTAGTATATTGTTGTTGGATGCATATGCTTTGTAAATCGTCCCATAGTATTTGTTGATCCATAGTTTGTATTATTGTTGTTGGATGCATATGCTTTGTAAGTCATCCCATAGTATTTGTTGATCCATAGTTTGTATTGGCCCATGGTTTGTATTGGCACATGGTATTGACCCATTGTATTGGCACCTAGAATTACTATATAAGTTTGTGTTGAGACCAATGAAGGTACCGTGAAGTTATTTGTATTGATCTTGCTCAAAGGAGGTTGCCCCCTCAAAGTGGCCTACGATCAATAAAAATATTCCGTGGTCTCATATATTGTGCATTTTGTTAATTAATTGTTGCGGGTTCCTCACATTTGGTATCAAAGAACTTTCTTGGGCTTATTGGGTGGAATTTTTGCCAATTTTTTTTTTTTGCATTTGTTGCAGGATCAGATCTGGGAATAATCCCTATCCGCTTAACTGTGGGAAGTACTTGGGCATAAGCCCTAAAAATCATTGTTAGGAGTACCATAAGAACCCCAAAGTAGCTGGCCCATTGAGAGGACCTGCCAGCAAAAAGAGCAATGACCCCTACCTGATTGACTAGTTCCCACCCGTGAGGTAAACCAAGAGTGGTCGTTTGTGGCAAAGCGTTTATTAGTTCTACCTGAGCCATGGAGTGAGGGGTACTGCCCCAATATGCAAGCCATTAGACAACATTGGTGGCCGAGTTAAACCCCTTAACCGTTAGGAAGACGAGCATACCTAGTGTCCATATCTATTTTCAGCTGCACTGTTGTTGATCACTTCCGCACCGTTGCAGATCCATCTGTTGCCGATTATTTCCGCATCGTTGCAAATCCATCTATTGCCGATCACTTCCGCATCATTGCAGATCCATCCATTTCAGATCCATTCTGAAATCTGTTTCAGATCCAGTCATTTTCGATCCATTCTGAAGAAAAAAATATGTTTTTTCGTCATATCTCCTTTGTTTTAACTCTGTTTCCCTTGAAACTTCACTGACACCCCTGCAATCTCATTCTGCATATTTCATTCCTGAGGACCCTATCCCAAATTCCACTACACAAAACCAAAAATCCCACATTTGTCTATTTTTAGGGTTTACCATAACTTCTTCGATTTTCACCCAATCGCCTTCAAATTTTGCTACCGTGTTCATTCCCTAATTCTGCTTCTTTGTCCCTCTCTAACAAATTTCCTCATTCTTTGACCTTGCTCCTGAAATCCTCATCTTTTGCTTCCCTATCCATTTGAAAGTGTCCAAAAGCTAGTCAAACCCAAATTACCCAGCATATTTTTTCCCAAATCCAGATTTTCCTTTAGTGAAACGGTTTCCGTTTTTGTTTTTCTACCCACTCAAAAAAAAAACCTCTTGGTTATGGTTGTCACCCGCGCAGAAGCAAAAACCATGGAGGAAGCACTTGCATCCATCCAAACCAAACTCCAGGATCTGGATGAAAAATTTCTCGTCCTCCATCTTGAGCATTCAGCCATGCATAACAAATGATAGTGCGAGTCTTCATTAGACAATGGGTTCTCTTCTTCCAAAAATTTCCATGGTCCGAAGCTTGATAATCCTCGCTTCAATGGTATTGATCCGACTGGATGGATCTATTGTGCAGAACAGTATTTCAGTCTGCATAATAATTTTGATGTCAACAAAGTTCTACATGCATCCTTTCATTTGGAATAGGAAGCCCTTCAATGGTACCATTGGTACATCAAGGCTCATGATGAGCCAAAATGGACAATTTTTTTCCAACTACTTTTGTAACGATTTGGTCCTAGTGCTTTTGATGACTTCATAGGAGCACTCACTAGAATTTTCCAATTTGGCATTGTGAGAGAGTATCAGACAGAATTTGAGAAACTAGCCAATCACATAGAAGGATTGTCTGATGAAGTTTACAGGAGTTGTTTTATCAGTGGTCTTAAGGATGAAATCCGCTCAGAGGTTAAAATGTTTCGTCCCAACACAATGATGGAATTCCTGGGGTTGGCTAAGTTGGTGGAGGACAATATCATAGCCCAACAACGCTCCAAGTCTACTTTTGTTCCATTCTGAAATATGGTTTCTCAACGACCTCCCATCATGCCAGCTCCTCGCTCCACTCCTATCAAGCGTTTGTCTGAAGCAGAGATGCGAGAACATAGAGAAAAAGGGATTTGTTATAATTGTGATGAGAAATTCACTCAGGGACATAGATGTGTTGAGGAATAGTTCTATCTATTAGATGTGGATTCTCCACCTGCCTCTAAACTTAGTGAAGAAGCTCTAGATACATTGGATGATCAGGTCGACATTCAGCAGCCACCTGTTGACCCTCCATCTCCGGATGACCACCCAGAGATATCTCTCCATGCTTTAACCAAAGTCACCACACCACAAACAATGTGGGTCAGGGGTTACTTCAAGAAGATCCCTCTAACAATACTCATTGATTCTGATAGCACTCATAATTTCATTGACCATCAGATCGCCAAACAGGCTGATTGTTTTGTCCATCCTTGCTCCAACTTTGAAGTCATGATTTCCAATGAGGGCACCTTACCTTGCAAGTGGAAGTGTCACAATGTGCGTATCTCTCTAGAATATTATATCTTGCCCTCTAACATGTTTTCCTTATCCTTAGGCGTATGTGATGTGGTTTTGGGCATTCAATGGTTACGCACACTTTGCCCCATCTTATAGGATTTTGTTGAACTTTGGATGCAGTTTTCAGTCAATGGAACACACACAAATTTACGGGCTTACAACCAGGGTTTCTCCGCATCCTTAGTTCACATCACCTGGAAAAGATCCTTAAGAATAATTCACATGGTGTCATCGCTTAGCTCCATTCCATTTAGATGCACCCATCAACGGTCTCCACTACTTCTTTGGATATATATGCAGTTGTCTTTGTTGAACCAGTGGGATTGCCACCTTCAAGAGACCTTTCTGGTCATAATTTAGCTGCATCTACATCTGAGAAGGAAATGATGGCTATTTTGCATGCAGTACAGAAGTGGCAGCCATACCCATTAGGGAATTATTTATGCATCAAGACTGATCACCAGAGTCTGAAAAATTTCCTAACACACCTAAAATGGGATAGCCAACTCATGGGTTATGTTGATGTATTTGTAACTTCGGAAGATATTTGTCTATGTATTACACATGTACTTTATTATATTCATGATGGAGATGTATTATTCCTCCAATCAGAAGTGTCATCATTTGTATCTGTAAGTGTCGCAAGTGTCGCAACTTATATTTGATGGGTTATTAGACCACCAGTGTGGGGTCGGCCTTGTATGAGTCATGTGGTAGGGTTATTAGGATTCCTTAGGGAGTCAGCCCAACTATAATTAAAGGTAGGTTAAGTTGTGTATAAATAGAGAGTGAGTGTGTCTCATTCTATTCATTCACTCACTCATCCAACTCGCATTAGTTGAGAGAGGAGCGCACACAAGTGAAGGAGGACTAGCTGCTGGAGTCATCTATCTTTGGGGGATTGATCATTGTGATCTTTGTATTGGGGATTATTCTATCTTTGAGGAAGTTGCGGGGTTTTTCACTTTCTTGGTTTTCCCCGAGGAAACTCTGTGTCTCTTGTGTTTATGATTGTTATGTTGTGCTTGTTATTCTCTTAGTAGGATCCTAGATAATGTTTGAATGCAATTATCAAAAAAATTAACATGGTATCAAAGTCGTGCTAAGAAGAAGACACTTTGCAGTTGCGGAAGCTAGGGCTTCTTAATATTTGGGTTTCTCTCCTCAAATCATAAAAGGCAGGAGGCTAGGATGAATCTCCTTGCAAGGGCGCATCTTTCGGTCGAGACATAATTCAATTCTGAGCACTTTCAGTTTTTGGCCCGTCACTACTGCGAGAAATTAGGGTTTCGAAGAAAGTTGAAATTTTTGGAATCCGAGACCATGAATGGATGCTCCTCAAGAAAATCAAAGTTTAGAGACCAAGATCAAATTTTTTGGTTGGGAAGAACCCTGGGCATCATCAAACCCTAGTTTAGGATTTTGATCGGAAAGGTGGAAAATTAGGGTGTCTGCAAAAGATGAAGTTTTTGGAATCTATGACCATGGCTGGATGCTAGTCAAGAAAATCAAAGTTTAGAGACCAAGATCAATTTTTTTGGTTGGGCAAAACCCCGGGCATCATCAAACACTAGTTCAGGATTTTGATCGGAAAGGTGGAAAATTAGGGTTTCTGCAAAAGTTGAAATTCTTGGAATCTGTGACCACGGCTGGATGCTCCTCAGAAAAATAGAAATTTAGAGGACAAGATCGAACTTTTTGGCTGGGCAGAACCCCGGGCATTATCAAACCCTAGTTCAGGATTTTGACAAGAAGATTCGAAATTTTCAAAGGCAGTTTTGAGGGGTCAAATTTTTGCATATTTCAAAATTGAAGTATACTAGCTTGATTAGCTCAGCAAGGTGCATCTTTCCATCCATTGAGGAGTTTGGAATTCAAAGTTTGAATTTTTAGGGTTTCTCTGATAAACCCTAATCCATCTCCAGATCTAGCTTTCAGCAAATCAAGTGGTAAGACCTAAATCTTTTATTTCCATTTGAGTTTCTCATTAAGATGTCTCACCACACCAAGCTTGAGGATAAGCTTGAAGGAGTTGACAACTTCCGAGCATGGAAGTATAGTATTGGGCTAATCCTAGAAGAGAATGATTTGGACACCTACATAAAAGAAGATGTTCCAGTTCCAGAGGGAGATGAGGCTAAGGCCTCACACAAGAAGAACTTGGTCAAATTAAAGAGAATCATTGTTGATTCTATAAAAGACCATGTCATACCCCATGTGTCTTCTCTAAAGACACTTAAGGAGATGTTTGACTCCTTGATCAAGTTGTTTGAAGGAAAGAAGATAAATCGGAAGATGACTCTGTGGAATCAATTGAAAGGGGTTAAGTTCCAGAATGGAGAGACCATTCAATCATACTTTACTAAGGTATCTCAAATCAAAGAACAACTTGAAGCTGTGGATGAAGTAGTGGAGAATGGAGAAATTTTCATGCCCACATTAAATGGTCTACCTAGGTCATGGGACTCCTTGATCCAAGGTATTTGTGCAAGAAAGAAATTGATCTCCTTCAGTAGTCTATGGGAGGAATGTTCACAAGAAGAAGCTAGGCTTGTAGCTCGAGAAGAAAAGATGGGAAGTGAAGACCAAGCTCTCACAACTCACACCAAGAGAAGTAAGCCCAAGAGGGAGCAATCTCATCACAAGAAATATTTTCACCACCATCAAAGAGATAAGAAAGATCTAAGATGCTTCACATGTAATGAGAAGGTACACTTTGCCGCATATTTTCCCAAGAACAAAAAGGGCTCCAACCACAACAATAAGAAGAAAAACAAGAAAAGATAGCATGCTTATGCTACTGAGGATGATGAACCTCCCAGAAAGAAGACTAAGGTAGAAAGTGAAGACTCTTCAAGTGACGATGAATATGTTCTAATCTATGCTCTCACAGGTACTGTTACACATGGGTGTAATGATTGGCTTATTGATAGTGGGGATTCTAAACATATGATGGGATTCAAAGAATCTCTTATGGACCTATCTGAACATGAGTCACCCCATAAGGTGAAACTTGGAGATGACTATTAATACCCTATCAAAGGAAGTGGTGAAGCCTCCTACAAACTAGACTTTGGGAAGTCTTTAAAGATGCAAGATGTTCTATATGTACCTGAACTCAAGAAGAATCTTCTCTCCATATCATCTTTGGATGCAAAAGGGATGAGAGTTGCATTTATGGATGGACAAGTACTTATGTGGCCTAAAGGTAAGACCATTGATGATGCAGTAGTGATTGGAGAGCAAGAGGGAGGATTGTACAAATTGAAGGGACAACCTAAACATGCCATGGTACATCAATCCATGGAATCAAGTGAACTTTAGCATAGAAGGATTGCTCATGTGCACTATAGAGCACTACCAATTGCAAGCAAAGCAGTAGAAGGTCTTCCTTAAATCTAGTCAAAGCATGAAGGTGTTTGCAAAGGATGTGTAAAAGGAAAGAACACATAGAAGAAATTTCCAAGCAGTGAAAGTAAAGAAAAAGGAATCTTGGAGATTGTCCACTCCGATGTATGAGGACTAATGTCATCCAGTTCTCTGAGTGGGTATGTATATTATGTTTCTTTCATTAATGATTTCTCTAGGAAGACTTGTATTTGTTTCTTCAAAAACAAAGATGAAGTATTCAACAAATTCAAGGAATTCAAAGCCTTCATAGAAAACCACACTGAAAAGAAGATCAAGACTTTTAGATCCGACAATGGTGGAGAATTCACTTCAGAAGACTTCAAGAAGTTATGCAGTGATTCTCGAATTAAGAGAGAGTTGACCACTCCTTACAATCCACAACAGAATAGAGTTGCAGAAAGGAAGAACCTCTCATACTTTCAGCATTGGTTAAGGTGCACAATATCAAAGACTCCAGTAGCTTTTGCAAAGAAGTAAAGATTGAGAGGGAGTCCACCCAACAAACAAACAAAGATAAATATTTGAATTGTCATTTCTTGTATATCTGATTGTTTAAATAATATTGTTCAATGATGTATATACTTATGTTCCTAGACTTAGGTTGTGTATTATGCATATTAGAATAATTGCATTAATGAACAATATACTAGTAATATGCAGGTGATAGGTAAGTGGCCTATGGCACTATAAAACATTCCATTGCTACTTATCTAGAACGAAACCTCTTTGCTGACATGTTGGGAGTAGTGCAAACTCTTAACAATGTTCTGGTAGAGATGGAAGGCATCTAGAAAGTTACCGTATAAACATGGGATATGGATGAATGTTGCATTGAAGCATTGGCTAAAATAATTGCATGACTGTATGACATATGCCTTTATGTGTAAGACTTTGTTCTGTAAACTATGAGAAGTTTCTAATCATGCAATTGAATTTGACTTATAGGAAAGATCGTGTACAATCACCTACAAAAGAAGGACTACAAAATTTGTTCCAGCAATGAAGTTCAAAGAAAACTATCTATTGAAGATATTGAAGTTCCCAGGATCTGGGATGTAGTAATGAAAGAATGCCATGATCGAGGAATACTAGTCGACCATGAAGAATGATGTTTGGGATGTGGTCCCAAGACCAGAAGGGAAGTCTGTTGTGACTACCAAGTGGATCTATAAGATCAGGCATGCTACAGATAGTAGCATAGAAAAATACAAGGAAAGCTTTGTAGCTCGTGGCTTCTCCCATAAAGAAGGGATAGATTATGAAGATACTTTTGCACCTGTAGCCAGATATACTTCCATTAGAACAGTAATTGCTCTAGCTGCAGTGATGAAGTGGAAGATACACCAGATGGATGTCAAGACAACTTTCTTGAATGGTGTAGTCGAAGAGGAGGTGTATGTGGAGCAGCCACTCGGTTTTGAGACACATGACAGGGAGTCATATGTGCATATTGCAGAAAGCCTTATATGGCTTGAAGCAAGCACCTAGGACATGGTACCGCATGATAGACAACTTCCTATCCAGTTTGGGATTTAGCAAGAGTAAAGCGGATTCCAAACTTTACTACAAGGTTGAGGAAGGAAATTTAGCGATACTCCTATTGTATGTGGATGACCTATTTCTGACAGGTGAGGATAGATTGATTGCCGACACAAAGAGGAAGCTTGCTGTCGATTTCGAGATGAAGGACTTGGGAATGATGCATTACTTTCTAGGTATGAAGGTGTGGCAAAGTGCAGATGGAATATTCCTTGGACAAGGGAAGTATGTAGTAGAGATCCTAAAGCGGTTCGGGATGATGGAATGCAAGGCCATGGCCACACCTATGGCATCAAACCTGAAGCTATTGTGTGATGGTTCATCAATGTCGGTTGATGCCACGATGTATCGTCAGATGATTGGGTCCTTGATGTACCTAACGAACACGAGACCAGATATTTGCTTTGCGGTGAACACCTGGATCCCGTTTTTGACAGATCCTAAACATGTTCACCTGATTGCTCTAAAGCATATTCTAAGGTAACTGAAGTGTACAATTGATTATGGGCTCAAGTATGATGCAAATCAAAAGTTTAACCTGGAGGGTTATGTTGATTCAGATTGGGAAGGCAGTGCTGCAGATAGGAAGAGCACTTTGGGGTGCTGCTTCAGTATGGTATCAGGTGTGATCTCTTGGTTTAGCAAGAAGCAATCATGCGTAGCACTGAGTACAGCCGAAGCAGAGTATGTCGCAGCTTGTTCAGGTAGTTTTGAGGCAGTATGGCTAAGGAAGCTACTGTCTGATTTATTTGATCTCCAGTTGGATGCTACCTATATCTATTGTGACAACCAGAGTTGTGTGAAGTTGTCAAGTTGTCAAAGAACCCAGTGTTCCATGATAGGTCGAAGCACTATATCAGGGATATGGTGTAGAGAGGAGCAGTGAAGCTCCAGTATGTTGTGACATATGAGCAAATTGCAGATGTGTTGACCAAACCACTAGCCAGAGTGAAGTTCGAGTACTTCAGAGAGAGGCTTGGTGTTCTTCACATAGAAGATACTTCGTGGAAGAAGTGATGGGACACATTTGTAGGAGCCATTCCAAACATGGTGGTAGGAGGATCCTTCCCATGGCTGTGGATGTAAGTGATGTGTGATGAGCATCAGAATGATGCTCTAGATGATGGTATGCATCAGGACGATGCTGTGACGATGATAAAGATGATCATGTGATGATGATATGCATCAGGACGATGTTGTGACGATGATCAGGATGATCATGTGATGATGATATGCATCAGGACGATTTTGTGATGATGGTCAGGATGATCATGCGATGATATGCATCCGAACGATGCTATGACGATGATCAGGATGATATTGATGATGATGTGAATCATGATGATATACTGTATGATGATGATCAGTATGATCATGAGCATCAGGATGATTCTTTCTGCGAGGATGATCAGGTTGATCTTGTGTATCAGGATGGTACTCTGTGGTTGTGGGAAGGTTGTGCAAGGGTAGAATGTAATACGTTCTGGAGATCCGGACAGGTTGTACTAGGCACGTAAAAGTCCTCAGATGCTCTTTAGAGTTCTTGCTGAGCAAGAAACTCTTTTAAGGTTTTGTTAAACCACATGTAATACGTCCTGGAGATCTGGATAGGTTGTGCTAGGCACGTAAAAGTCCTCGATGCTCTTTAGAGTTCTTGCTGGGAAAGACACTCTTTTAAGGTTTTGAGGGGACCAAATGTAATACGTCCTAGAGATGTGGACAGGTTGTGCTAGCCACGTAAAAGTCCTTAGATGCTCTTTAGAGTTCTTTTTGGGAAAGACACTCTTTTAAGGTTTTGTGGAGATTACATGTAAGCACTCCTGGAGGTCCGGACAGGTTGTGCTAGGGACGTAAAAGTCCTCAGATGCTCTTTAGAGTTCTTGTTGGGAAAGACACTCTTTTAAGGTTTTGTAAAGGTCACATGTAAAATATCATGGGAGATCCGATAGGTTGCATTTTGTGCTCGTAAAAGTCCTGGGATGCTCTTTCGAGGTTTTGTTGATGCACATAATCAGTCTTGAGGATTCCATAGGATGGCCAGCTCGCAGATATGATGAATACCCACAAGAGGCTAGGCCTACAACCAACATGAAAAATGGATGGCTCTATAGAACTTCCTATGATGAGAATAATTGAGAGATATCCCACTGATTGAGATGACGAGTACAGCAGTAGTGACGATGATGCTCTGTGATCCAGTGATGATGATCCAGCTCCAGAATTGAAGACTTGTGGTGATATGTATTGATGACCTGTGTCTAGAGAATACCTTCCTAGTTAAAAGGGAGTGTTGATGTATTTGTAACTTCGGAAGATATTCTTGTATGTATTTCACATGTACTTTATTATATTCATGATGGAGATGTATTATTCCTCCAATCATAAGTGTCGTCATTTGTATTTGTAAGTGTCGCAACTTATATTTGATGGGTTATTAGACCACCAGTGTGGGGTCGGCCCTATATGAGTCATGTGGTAGGGTTATTAGGCTTCCTTAGGAAGTCAGCCCAGCTAGAATTAAAGGTGGTTTAAGTTGTGTATAAATAGAGAGTGAGTGTGTCTCATTCTATTCATTCACTCACTCACCCAACTCGCATTAGTTGAGAGAGGAGTGCGTACAAGTGGAGGAGGAGTAGTTGCTGGAGTCATCTATATTTTGGGGATTGATCATTGTGATCTTTGTATTGGGGCTTATTCTATCTCTTAGGAAGTTGTGTGGTTTTTCACCTTCTTGGTTTTCCCTCAGGAAACTCTGTGTCTCTTGTGTTTATGATTGTTATGTTGTGCTTGTTATTCTCTTAGTAGGATACTAGATAATGTTTGAATGCATTTATCGAAGAAATTAACAGGTTATACCTATGCGACCACTTCCAAGAAGGGTAAGGACAATCTGGTAGCGGATGCTCCTTCTCGCACATTTTATGACCCAGTTTCTCTTTCAGCTATTTCTATGCTTGTTCCAAATTGGTTGCAATCTGTTCAACGGGGCCATGTCTTCTATGAACTCCATGCTTCTTCATCGGCAGGGCACTCTAGGTTCCTCAGCACGTATGACCGAGAACAATGTAACTTCTTTTGGCCAAGACTGCAAATGAAAATTCCACAGATGGTGGCTAACTGTGATACTTTCCAGGTCAACACGGGTGAAACAACGATCCTTGCAGGACTGCTTGAACCCTTACCCATTCCTACACAGATTTGGACAACTATTTCTATGGATTTCCTTGCAGGCTCCAATGGTACAATACCACATCTAACATGACACCATATGAAGCAATCTATGGACATGCACCGCCAATTCTTATTCCATACACCCTCGGCAATTCCCCAGTTCAGGAAATTGACTTGGTTCTTCGAAACTACAACCAGATTCTTCTCATTTTACGTGACAATCTTCACATGGCAAGAATTCAAATGAATCAACATGCTAATCAACACCATTCTGAGCACATTTTTCAAGCAGGTGATATGGTTCTTCTTCGTCTACAGCTTTCCAAGAAATCATCCATGGAACTCAAAAGGCATTAGCATTTCTCTCAATCTATCACAGAGGTATTAATTCAGTGGCACAGAATGCCCCTTGAGGATGCTACAGGGGAACTACTCCTTCAAATTCTGCATCAATTTCCACATCTAAAGCTTTGAGGATAAATCTTTTTCTAAGGAAGAGGGGATGTTAGGAACTCGTGTCAACCCTTCTCTTTACTTTTCTAGTATATTGTTGTTGGACGCATATGCTTTGTAAGTCGTCCCGTAGTACTTGTTCATCCATAGTTTGTATTATTGTTGTTGTACACATATGCTTTGTAAGTCATCCCGTAGTATTTGTTGATCCATAGTTTGTATTGGCCCATGGTTTGTATTGGCACATGGTATTGACCCATGGTATTGGCTCCTAGAATTAGTATATAAGTTTGTGTTGAGACCGATGAAGGTACCGTGAAGTTATTTGTATTGAGCTTGCTCAAAGGAGTTTTTCCCCTCGAAGTGGCCTGCGATCAATTAAAATATTATGTGATCTCATATATTGTGTATTTTATCAATTAATTGTTGTAGGTTCCCCACAAAACATAACCCCCTCCTTTCTCAATATATAAAAGCCCCCATATGTCTCCCTCCGACTCTTCTATTCCTCTTGTCTCTCCCTCTCTCTATCGCCTTGATCCCTAACATTACATGCCCTCTATATATAAAAACCTCAAACCCTAATCCCACCTCTTTCTCATAATCCCCTTCCCCCTACAACTAACCATGCTCTCTCTCTCTCCCCAAAAAAACCCCCACTCCTCACCCTCCTACCACTATCCCCCACACTATCTCTCTCTCTCTCGCCCCTATCACTAAGCACATACCCATCCCTGTCCCACTCTATATCCCTCTTCCCCCTAATCTCCCTTGTTGGAACATTCAAAACCCCACTTTATACTTAGGATATATTTTACTAATCTTCCATGATTAATTTTCTAGGTTTAGACTATGTAGTTGGCCTAAATTTTGTCTTTTATGAGACGACATGCACTCTTGAGTCACTAGGGATAATTTGGATAGATTATGGATAAGATATTGTCTGATTTTGTCTGATTTTAATCTATAACTGGATTAGAAAGGTTCATTTCTTCTTTAGACAACTTTATCTTTCTTTTTATGCTTTCTAGTGGATAAGGTAAAGCTAGTTTGACTTGGAAACTATCTCTAGTTATCCAATTCGACCTCCACCTCTTTATTCTCTCCAAAATTCATCATCACTTTCATTTTTATTCACTCATGAACTGCCAACATTTCCAATTCGTGACCCTTTAGACTGATTTGGAAAGTGATTTTTGTCACCTAGGTGGTTTTTTAGCTTTTAGTAAGCCTACCTTTTGTAAGCCTTACAAAATTCCTTAAAGGAATTCTATTTTCTCTCTTGAGATGTATTATATACTGTAAACATATTTATAAATAAAATACAATGAGTTTTGATCAAGATATCTTCTCTATTCTTCTTCTCATATTCTTTGAAATATTCCAAGTGAAATTGTCTGATTGAATCTAGATCTAGGAAATCAAAATTATCACATGGTATTAAAGCTAGTCTGATTCAAAGCAATTTCCATAGTGTTTTTTGTAGGTTATTTCCATCACCAGGTGTGCATCAACATGGATCAAAATCAAGATCAAGTTTTGATTCTTACTCCCTTCAACTACTTTTATTGGAAGGCGCACATGATCATCCAAATTTGAAGTAAATGACACTATAGAGTCACTATGGGGCTTGAAATTGAGCCAGTAGCTGTTGCACTAAAAGTTAAACATTTTAATAGGATTGATGAAGATTATGGTTTCCTTTTCCTCTCTGTCACTCCAGATCTTCAATTCCATATTGATAATATGACCACTCCAAATCAAGTATGAAAAAATCTAGAGTCTCTCTTTGAAAAACAAGATGAGCTCAGAGGTCATCTATTGGAAATTGAGTTGATCTCACTTAGTCCAAGGAATTTCAATTCAATGGAAGAATTAATCTCAAGATTCAAGAACCTAGTGCTTCAAATCAAGCAGTGTATCGTTGATAAAAAGGATGAGCACCTAATTCTTATGATTCTGTCAAAATTGAATCGTGAATAATCAGTATTTGTGTATACATTTCATGCTGCAAAACTTGCAATTCCCAACTGGAAGATGCCATCCTTGGATGCATTCATAGCCTCACTTACTAAAGATATGGAAAAGTTAGTTCAAATCTAGTGTATTTGACACCCTCGAAGTACCATGCACTTTTTTCTCATGGAGAAAAGAGTTCCAAGAATGCAAAATCCAAAGGAAAACAAAAGATGTTGTCAGATGAAGAGGACTCTGATGAAGATTCCAAAGCCAAGAAGATGAAGGACAATAAAGAGAGATCCAAGTGTTATTATTAATGCAAAGGTACCCATTATGAGAAAGATTGTTTGAGAAATAAATTGGACATCATGACGAAGATGCTTGAAGAACATAATATTGATTTTCTTGATTTTGGAGGAAAAGAACAAGGCAAGCTTTATGTTTAACAAGAACATTGTCTCCAAGCTACTCACAAAGGTAATCATCTATATGATTCGAGTTATAGAGACAAAATTATTTCTCCTATATCTGATTTGGATTCAAATTATGATTGTAATGTACCCACCCTTGGACCCAATGCAAGGAAGGGAACATGCTACCAATCTATGGGGTTTTTCATAAAACTCAGCCCATTCATTAGATGCATACAGTTAAAAATAAATGTGTGCAGATGTAAATCAAACAAATATGCACAACGAAAATAAATTCATCCACACACATATTTTCATATGCACTCAATATATCAATAACAGTCATCAATTAATTAAAACAATGCAGAAGTAAATACACATAAGAGAATATACTCATCTCACTATAATGCGGTCCCAAACAACTAGCTATGCCACTGCAACGTTCCACACAACCATACGCTAATTGTGTTCATCAATCTCTCAACACAAATGCCACCCCCGAGCTGGGCATGATTCTTACAAGGAACATGGGACATTCAAGCTCACACATAGCCAATTAATCATTTGATCTAAGCCAAGCCAGTCCATAGCTGGGTTTATCCAGCTACATTTGAACCTTGGATGCTTACACTCAAGCTCAAGCCAAAGCAATAGATACCCATAACCCATACCCCAACATACTCTTTTCTCACACAGCAAGCACAACATTGGGCATAGATACACATTTTAAACAATGGGATTTATGAATAAGATGGCCATGGGTTTTCCCAAAAATGTTTCAAACCAAAAACAGATTGTGGGATGGGGCAAACAACCACAGGGAGGAAAACGATTTCTTCCCAAAATATCTCAGCATTCAACAGCCCAAAACGGTCTCTATTGAACCCCAGTTCGATTTCCCCTTCTTCCCCACTGGTATACAACACAAAAACGCCCTTCTCCCAGCTAAGGATCAAGGAAAACCATAAAAACATGGCTAGAAAACGCCCAGGTAGCTCCCAACTCGTGAGGGAGAGGAACTGGTTGATGGTTAATGGCTTGGGGAGCAATTCATGGCTCTTTTCTTGCCCAAGAACCCAAACATGTTTTTCCATGCAGGGTGGCTTTCCCATACTCGAATTTGGATAGCCATACCTCCCATTCCCCAAGGCATTAACTACCTCAACCAACTCTTGGGAGAAATCGATGATTGGGTACAAAAGTCAGCATGGGTAGTTAAGGGTTTGATGGGTTCTCTTATTGACACTTGACTTGACATGATTGGCCCAAGGGTTTGAATGTTTCCCCTCCCAATTCCTTGTAAAATCATGCCCCCATCTCTTGTTGCATTGCATAGCTAGTTGTGGGTATTTTATATTAAAATGCATATTTACAATTCCCATGGTTCAGTAGCACATGGGTAGCATAATATCCGATAATTGCGTCTTTGAGGTCGAGTATTCACTAGCAGGGCCTTGTCCTTGAGCTCCACGCTAGGAATCATACATAATATGCATACAATATTTACGTTATAGCCCAAAATATTATAAGGGTCAAACTGGGGACATTACATTCCCCTCCCCTTAGACTAACACCGTTCTCGGTGTTCCAATACTTAGGAATAAATACCCACTTTACACATGCTTCAAAATTCACAAATGGTGGCAGGTCTGTCTTGCAATTCATCTCTTCACTTTGAGCTTTCACGACCAAGTCCTTTGGCTTCCACAACTACTCCTGTTGGCTTTGATCTTCCATCTCTGTAGGTTGGCATTGCTCTACAATGATCCCTTTCTTTTATTCACCTTCCAGCTGATCTACCAGTCTGGAATTTCATGGGTGCCATCTTTCTTGCTGCCCTGGGAACTATTTGAGGAAGATTTTTGGCCAAAACAAATAGCTGTTGGTCCACTGCCATGATCAGTGTGCACAACTGGCTCTCACTTTTCTCACTAGCAATTATTTGGCTAGTAGCGGCTGCAATAATGGATTTCAATGTCTCACCTATGAGACTCATCATGGCAATTCCTGTTAGGACAAGCATAACACAATATCAAAATTAGTCAATTATTTTCCCAATTGACTTGGAACGTCCATGCTTTACTCATGAGACTTCCACACATTTCATGCTTTCCCACATACACATGAACTCATTCATGTTCATCCTTTCATAGGAAAATAACTATTTCAGCGTTCACAATTCATTTCTAGCAATTAAACAAAATTTGTTTTCATTTATGACATGCACTCAACAATATTTTGTTTCTAAGATGCATCAGTTAAAAGAAAAGAGAAGAGTAAGAGTTTTCCCCCTCTTAGTTTTGTTCCAATCCAGAGCCACACCATCACGTGTGGTTTTATGCTCCTTACCCTCTTTCATTTCAATGTGAATGCTTGCCTTTCCCTTTCTTGGCTATGACACTTAGTGTCTAAGGTCTGTCTAATGCTTTTCAGCTAGGGAACCGGCCCTTCCCCATTGTTGCTTAGAGAACCTTTGGCTGCTAGGACCAACACAGTTCCACTAGCACCATCTTTTATTACTGCCCATACTGAGCTCTTTAGGATAGTTACATGTCCACATGCATCTTATGATGCCTTCATAGTCCTTGCTTCCAGCAGTACCTATACTCAAACATTGAATCAATTCACATGTTTAGTTTATTTTCATAAGGTTTATCTCTAAACAAGAGTTTAAGAAATCATAATTAAATCATATACACACGTATATTCATAAGCAAGAGTTGCAAGATAACCAAATACTTTTATTTATTAGATGTCTTCTCTTTATTCCACAGGATCCTTCTTTGCTTTACTAGCTTTGGATTTCCCGTGGGTACGATAATGAATGTTGGGCCAGCATGTAGACTACTCCACAACCATTCGAATAGGAAATGCCAGTCCAGTACACCGACAGGGTTTTTATCAATTAATTAAGGAATGTTTGGCCAGCATGCCGGCTACTCCACAACACCAAGTGGTCAAGGTTCCCACCAACTATTCTTTGAATTTATCGAGCATCAGTTACTCTCTGGATTTACCAAGAATTTTATAGTGCACAACCAGTTACTCTCTGGTTTTATAAAGAATTTATAGTGCACAACCAATTACTCTCTGGCTTACCAAGCATTTGTGGCTCTTTTAGGGTCCTTACTTCCTGCAATGGCCAAGGTTTCCAACAAAGAAACAACAGTATATTAGCTTGGTTTTCATAAGACTTATACCTGAAATCTTCATTATTCCAAACAAGAAATAAATGAAAATGAATACTTATCTGTATTGTGCATTTTCCTTTCTGGTCCACAGGGTCCTGCTTTGCTTTGCAAGCCTTGGGATCGCCTATGGAGTTGGATGTTTGGCCAACACGCATGTTGCTCCACAACATCAAATAGTTAATTCCCAACCAGTACACCTTCACGCTGACTGGGTTACCAAGCATTTGTGGTGCCCAACCAGTCCCATACCTGGTTGGCCCTCTCCATTGCCGAGCCAGCACATTCGTCTGGGTCATCGACCAATGGAAGGAAACTGTGCCACCGAACATTATAGGTCAAGGATCTACCACTCTTCCTTACGCTTGCATTAGCCTTTCATGCGTGTCACAACCCTCCATGCGCATAACAATTCTTCATCCACACAAGGATGGCATTCCCTCTCTCGGGAAAACCAACGGTTCCCTTTTAGGAACTCTATAGGTGACTTTCTTTACTATAGGCTATCACGGCCCCATGATACCCACTCACACCACATAACATCCAAGTAAATAATGCCAAACCAATGTACTGACTGGATTTATCAGGCATGCGACAACCCTTCATAACACCTTTCATTTTGCTTCATCCGTGTGCAGCACCCAATTGCATCTATGCAAACTGATAGCACAAGAATGATAAGCAAGCTCATCAGTATTGTGGCTCTAAAATTGTAAGCATATTTCATATCATTCACTATCAAGTATTGAAACACCAGGAATGCATACATTCCCTTAGGGTGTAGTCAATATTGACAACCCTGACATAACCCAGCACCTGAAAGGTATTCGTCCCTTTCTAATGGGGGCCATGTAGGCCCTAATCATACTCAAGCAGTCTGGGATAATAATGAAATAATAAAACATGCTCTGCATATTAAACCTAATAACCAGACATATATACTCGGAGTTAGGGTTACAAAATACTTATCCATTTTCAGATGTATCTTTCCTTCATTTGCGAAGAATGGGAGCTCCCTTCTCTGAGTCAACAGTACTTCGGATTGCCACCCCAATATTTTCACGTTTCATAACCCACACATGCATTCTTGGCACAATTTCACTGTCTCACTCACATGGTTTACCAACATGCAGTTCAGTTGAGACATTATCATCATTTACAATGGTGTTTCACGCGAAACCCATTTCCAAATCATGGGGTCCTTCCCATCTAGTTTTGCTTTTGCAAGCCATCACACATGGTCTTCCTGCAATGTGTCATCCTGGCACATTTATCAAATAACCAAACAGTCAGCAACATTTAGCAATAAGCTTCAAATGTGATTGTTCCATAACCAATCAATGCCATTAATAATTAAATTCAATATCCATTTGCAATTCTGTCTACTATAGAAATTAATTTGCTTAGCAATGAGGCTATCATCATATTGTTTGGCTCTCATAAGTGGTATCACTCTGTCCATTACGGTTTCACCCTTGCTACCATACATGAACATCCACCTACAACATGTCCTCCTGACACAATTTTATATAATCCAAACATTCATTAGCAATTATTAGCAAAATTTCAAATCTGAAATTTACAAATCTATTTTTCTACAGAAATTAGATTTGCAACCATGAGATTATTCTCATAAACTTAAACCAGAAAATTTTCAGATTTGTTTCATGCATAATTCACAACCATGAGAACCCTCTCATAACCTTTGGATTTTGCACATGGTAGATCCTGGTCTCTGCTATGGACTTATCCTTATTTCCATACACAAGACTTTTCTACCTGAAATCTGAAACTTCAATCAGCCAAACACATTGTGAGTATCTATGCATATAATCCTTCCATTGCCACAACAGTCACTGAAGTGATCTCAGAATTATAACACTCAATAATTCAAACACCTTCAGCTGTTAACATTTGAAATGCAATGAAATATATATATTTCTATATATGCATCATTATCACAATAAAATTGCAAGACATAGTCACACTACCCATGCAATTTAAATAAACTGTAAATACTCATTACTTCATATTCCAAGCAACTCTGTCCTTTCAATAGAGTGCTCTGGTAGCCCATCACATGTCTACCTTCTTCATGCAGTCTTTCTCTTACATTCATAGCGGCTCATGAAATGGTCTCAGGATTAAAAATAGTCCACCATTTCATCTATTATCTAACTACATTGAAACATATATATGTTACACCCATGCATTCACACAATGCATCTCAACATGTGCACCCACACATATGCATGCACATTCACAACATTTACATAATCTTTTAATGTGCATTCACTCAATGCATAACCCCTCAATACAACCTTGCATTAATCCATGAATACTAGGCATTTCAACATATTATGGCCTAACCATGCTTATCTCATATGGCATACACTACAACAGGACCATAAGTCATCACTTGCTTTGGTTGCTAAACTCACAACCAACATACACAAACGGTATGGTATAATTTCATATGAATGCACTATAGGGTTTAAGGCTCCTTGCCTTCACTTACCCACACCTGACCATACTTGGTAGGTTGGCATTCACCTTCAGGCACTCAATACCACAGGCAAACCAAATCAACATAGTTTAAACATAGTTGAAGGGATCTTACCAAATCCTCTTTCAACATTCATGCAATTAAGCATAATTAACCATTACCTGCATGGTTGTTATTAACATCGCTTGATGTTACTTGATCGATTGGCCTCTTACCAATGCTACACAGTCCTTTTTCCAACCTCATGATCATAGATTTGTTGCACCATCCTTTCCTCATAAGGTTTTTGGTCATATGCAACAACATCATCCACATCCTTAGCCATGCTTCGCTCGTCTTTGGTCCTACAACCAATGCGGACACAACTAATTATTAGCAACCACAATAATTATCTTAAGTGGTTCACTGCATATGTAAAACCTCACTATTTTACCAATATGCAATATCATATACATGCACAAACATTTTCACATGCACCGTGCAATGTTTATTTATATGCCATCTAGTGCATATTCATCTCATCTATCTAATCTCTTGTGTTTTCAATCATGCTTCTATGGTCTGATTCCCACAACCATTATCAACAACATTAATAGTCATCAATCATAGGGGATACCATTAATGGGCTATTGCATGTGTAACCTCACTACCTTTATCAGTATACAACATCATGCTCATGCATAAGCAATTCACATGCATTATGCAATAACTCTTCTAATCATGCCCACCAATTCATATGCATTATTCTCTTGCATTTCCCGCATCGCTATGCCATAATTTCCAGTATATAAAACTTAGGAAATAAAAACACAAGCAAGAGAGGAGTTAAGGAATTATCCCTTTCCAATTCCTCATCATGACATGGAGTTCCTCCTCAACATCATAGCTAATCCTTTTCTTGGCTTCCCTACCAAGCATACAAGCAATCATTAGCTATGATCTTCCCATGAATTAGCAATTCAGTATATTCATAAGTGTAAGACATTCATTCTTGCTATTTTCCAAACATGCAATTCTTATGCTATAAACATAAATAGTTTAAGGTGAGGAATTTCCCTCTTAAAAACATTGCCTTGCTGCTCCCATTGCTCTTCCACAATGCACATTACAGCCAATTACTCTTAATAAGGCTTCCACAACCTTCTATGCAATTCCTGCTTCTCCTCCCAAGCATAGAGAATGCATTTCACACTTTAAACAACTGTCTCCGGGGAACGACGGGGGTCAAGGGGGATTGCCCCCTTGTGGCATCCCTGCATTTCGCGCAATCTGGAGCATACGTTCCATGGCATTTTTCAACTTTTGGCACCTGAAAAATATCCCTGGAAAATAGCTGAAATTCCTTGTTTTGAAGCAACTCACCGAGTTCTTCTGACTTGTTACGGAGCAACTCGTTGAGTAATTTTGGTTGGCGAACTCACATGTTTTTTCCAACCTGTTGCAGAGCAACTTGCCGAGTTCTTCCACCGTTTCAGACCAACTTGTCGAGTTCTTCCTCCGAAAACATGTAGAAAAATTTTGAAATTTCTTGGACCAACTCGCCGAGTCATTCCGCCGTTGCAGACCAACTCGCTAAGTTCTTCCGCTTTTGCAGACCAACTTGCCGAGTTATTCCACCCAAAACACTTAGAAAAATTTTGAAATTTTTTGGACCAACTCACCGAGTCCTTCCGCAATTGCGGACCAACTCGCCGAGTTCTTCCGGTCGAAAACTCAACTTTTCCTTCCGATCTGTTTCTACCCAAAACTCATAACTTTTCGCTGGGATTTTCCTTCTTTTTCGACGAACTTATTGATTTTCTAACGGTTCATTACGGCGCAACTCGCCAAGTTTCGCCGCCAACTTCAGCGCAAGCTCACCAGTTCTAGTCGGCAACTTCGGCGCAACTCAGTGAGGTTTGCCGAAACACGTCAGCTCAACTCCACGAGACTCGCCGAAACAGTTAGGCAAAACAGTTAGAAAATTTTTGAAAAATCTTGAAATCTTGAAACTTTTCTTAACAGTCTGTGTTGAGCAGGAAACATACTTACCTCTGCAACTGTGATAGCTATCCCATGAAGGCCCAATGTTGCAACCAACAGCTCTGATACCAAATGTAATGTACCCACCCTTGGACCTAATGCAAGGAAGGGAACATGCTACCAATCTATGGGGCTTTTCATAAAACTCAGCCCATTCATTAGATGCATAAAGCTAAAAATAAATGTGTGCAGATGTAAATCAAACAAATATGCATAGCAGAAATAAATTCATCCACACACATATTTTCATATGCACTCAATATATCAATAACAGTCATCAATTAATTAAAACAATGTAGAAGTAAATACACATAAGAGAATATACTCATCTCACTATAATGCGGTCACAAACAACTAGTTATGTCGCTGCAACGTTCCACACAACCATAGGCCAGTTGTGTTCATCAATCTCTCAACACAAATGCCACCCCCAAGCCGGGCATGATTCTTACAAGGAACAGGGGACATTCAAGCTCACACACAGCCAATTAATCATTTGATCTGAGCCAAGCCAACCCACAGCTGGGTTTATCAGGATACATTTGAACCCTGGATGCTTGCACTCAAGCTCAAGCCAAATCAATAGATACCTATAACCCATACCCCAACATACTCTTTTCTCGCACAACAAGCACAACATTGGGTATGGATACACATTTTAAACAATGGGATTTACGAATAAGATAGCCATGGGTTTTCCCAAAAATGTTTCCAACCAAAAATGGATTGTTGGATGGGGCAAACAACCACAGGGAGGAAAATGATTTCTTCCCCAAATATCTCAGCATTCAACAAACCAAAATGGTCTCTATTGAACCCCAGTTCGATTTCCCCTTCTTCCCCACTGGTATACAACACAAAAACGCCCTTCTCTCAGCTAAGGATCAAGGAAAACCATAAAAACATGGCTGGAAAATTCCCAGGTAGCTCCCAGCTCGTGAGGGAGAGGAACTAGTTGATGGATAATGGCTTGGGGAGCAATTCATGGCTCTTTTCTTGCCCAAGAACCCAAACACGTTTTTCCATGCAAGGTGGCTTGCCCATACTCGAATTTGGATATCCATACCTCCCATTCCCCAAGGCATTAACTACCTCAACCAACTCTTGGGAGAAAACAATGATTGGGTCCAAAAGTCAACATGGGTAATTGAGGGTTTGCTGGGTTCTCTTATTGACACTTGGCTTGACTTGATTGGCTCAAGGGTTTGAATGTTTTCCCTCCCAATTCCTTGTAAAATCATGCACCCATCTCTTGTTGCATTGCATAGCTAGTTGTGGGTATTTTATATTAAAATGCATATTTACAATTCCCATGGTTCACTAGCACATGGGTAGAAATATATCCAATAATTGCCTCTTCGAGGTCGAGTGTTCACTAGCGGGGCCTTGGCCTTGAGCTCCACGCTAGGAATCATACATATTATGCGTGCAATATTTACGTTATAGCCCAAAATATTATAACGGTCAAACTGGGGACATTACAATGATATATTATAATTAGAAACATTCACCCCTTCCTTGGAACAGTCTCCAATCAGTTCACCAAAGTCTTCCCCAAACCTAGTAATTTTTCACTAGTTTTTGAGTTGTCTTCTGAAAGGTCCTTCCACCTCCTTTCAAATATTTCATATTTTTATTTTGAACATGATATACAATATTTTATTCAGGTCATTACAGCTTCCACAACATTTTCCCAACCATTGGATGCACAAAATACCCTACAACCCTCAATTATCCAGTTAAGAAACCACACAATTCCATGGTTTCCTACATTGTGTCACTTGTCTCTGTTTTTCTTATGTCTATCATATCTTTCATTGGTTGGACATCTATGTATTTGTATATCATTGGACTATTTTTCCATGTGTATGGACCTGATCACATCACTCATGGTTCAAATTTCAAGTCCTCAAATCCTCCAGACTCACTCAACTGCTAGTGTGATCTAGTTGCTCACTTTTTTCCTACTGAGACTCTATCCAATCATGGAGACACTACAAATTTTTTGTTTGCTTCTCCATATGACTCATATTCTGATATTTCATATCTACATGAGCTACTTTATAGTTTCAAAAAGGTTCTACGTCACTTTAAGGAAAAGGTACAAGGTTTGATTCACCATATTGCAGTTGCACAAGAATATGATCATGTTGAGTCTAGTGATGCTCTTTGGGAAGGAGTTTGCATAAATATCTTTTCCATAATTGATTATGTATCTAGATAAGATCAAGTATGTTTTAATATCAATAAGCATTCATATGATTCTCCTCCATCATCAGATGATGAGTTTCATGGACCTTCTACATATGGTTTTTGCCTACACTACATTGATGTATTGATGCATGATCATGGCATCCAAAACATCTTCACCAAGTCTGTTACTCAAAAGTAGTTCATTCAACTCATCCAATTAAAGAAAAAGACAATATCAATACATTATGCTTATTTTTGTGCCATGTTCATTTTTAGAGGGAGGGTTTTGTTCCCATGAGGTTTTCCTTGTTTCCTCATTTTACATGGACTAATAAATTTTTTTATCGGGGTGACCATAATCCTTGTTTCTTGGGACCTATATTTCTGATATTTTACTCACATACAGTCAGGCTTAAGGGGGGGTGTTGTAACATTCAAAAACCCACTTAAGACTTAGGATATATTTTATTAATCTTCCATGATTAATTTCCTAGGTTTAGACTATGTATTTGGCCAAAAAGTTTTCTTTTACGAGACCACATGCTATCTTGAGTCACTAGGGATAATTTGGATAGATTTTGAATAAGATATTTCTTGGTTCTGTCTGATTTTATTATATATTCCTGGACTAGAAAGTCTCCTTCCAGTTTTAGATAGATTTATCCTGCTTTTTCTACTTCCTAGTGGATAAGGTAAAGGTAGTTTGACTTGGAAACTGTCTCTACGTGGCCAATTCGACCTCCACCTCTTTCTTCCCTCCAAAAGCCATCATCTCTTTCCTTTTTCTTCACTCATGAGCTTCTAACACTACTTTTTCCAATTCGTGAGCCTTTAGATTGATTAAGCAAGTGTTTTTTTCCACCTAGGGATTTTTTTTAGCTTTTAGTAAGCCTTCCTTTTGTGAGCTTTACAATTTTCCTTAAAGAAATTCTATTTTCTCTCTTAATATGTATTATATATTGTAAACATATTGATGAATAAAATAAAATGAGTTTTTCTCAAGATATCTTCTCTATTATTCTTCTCATATTCTCTTAAATACTCCAAGTGAAATTGTCTTATTGAATCTAGTTCTAGGAAATCCAAATTTTCACACCCATACCCCTAACCACTCACTTACACTCTCTCTCCCAGTCTCTCACGTACTCATACCATTAACCGCAAGATCTCTCTCTCTCTCTCTCTAAAACCCTAACCCCCAATCTTTCTCTCTCTATCTAAACCCCTAACTTCCAATCTCTCTCTCCCTAAAACCCTAAACCATTAATATATTTCTCTCTCTCTCCCAAGCTACCCCCTCTACCCTTAACCCCCCACCATTAACCATCGAAAATCCCCTTGTGGTATCTCTCTCTCTCTAAACCCTTAACCCCCAAAATATCTCTCTCTCTCTCTCATTCCCTAACCCCTAATAACTCTCTCCCCCTCTCTCTCTTTAAAACCCTAACCCATAAACTCTCTCTATCTCTCTAAACCCTTAACCCCCAATATCTCTCTCTCTGTAAATCCCTAACCCCTAATGTTTCTCCATATATATCCCCGCCTTGAAACCCCCACTCCTCACTCTCCTACCCATATCCACCCCACCTCTCTATCTCTCTGGCCCCTACCACTAACCACCTCCCCATCCCTCTCTATCTATATACATCCCTCTTCCCCCTAATTCCCACTGCGATTCACAACACACTCACTCTCTCTATCCAAGTCTCTAACTTACTCCTACCACTAACCACCACCCCATGATCTCTCTCTCTCTCTCTCTCTCTCTCTCTAACCCAGGGATAATTTTAAGAACCCACCCTAAATTTATATGTATAATAAATGCGTGAATCTCCCTGATATATAGGAAAATTTGAAGCCTACTTTATAAATAATATAAGATTTATATATAATTATTTCCCTGATATTTCATTCTATTATAGAATCTTGTAAAACCTTGGTGAATCTTTCACTAAATTATAAGACATTGTAAAATCTTAATGAATATTTCATTGAATTATAAAATATTGTAAAAACTTGGTGAATCATTCATCGAATTATAAAACCTTGTAATGTCTTAGGGAATATTTTTCCACGAAGAGTGAACTTTTCATTTTGCATATTACTAAGGTAGTGATATAGAAGAGCGTATACAAGATCTCAAATTTAGACTCTCTCGACTCCTAGAATCTCGAATGAACAAATGTATGAATGAGGAGATGAGGGATTTATTTATATATTTCACAAGTAGTATTCAATCACTCACAACTGAAGTTGTTAGTAAAACTTTTAGTGAAACACAACTATGTTGAACTTTAGTTGTCATTGATGTCACCTAATGTCAAAGAGAATGTTAGTTGATTCAGTGTGACTCATTGCTATCAACTGATGTCAAAGTGGATACAACATTCCTACAACAGTGTGAAGAAGTATATTGGAAACCACTTTGAAGGAGTGTGTGTGTCAGATGGTGAAAGACATGAATTTGTGGGTTTGAAGAAGTATATCCAGAAGTGCTTTCAGTATGAAGAAGTGTGTTCAAGGATACATCATGTATGATGAGTTTGAATAAATACATAAGGAAGATACAACATATAGATTCAGTTCAAAGAAGTACCAGTGTAGAAGACAAATCCACCAAGTCATACTCTCTCAAGACATTAGTCAAAGGAGTTGATTGGATAATGGTACATATGCACAAGTAGCCATGAAGTTAGTTGAGAAAATAATACAAGTGTCCAAGATTGTTGAAAGAAGTCTCTGGTATGCACAAGCATTGCTTGGTTAAAATTCAGAAGTGCGCAAGCAGTAAGAAACAACAAATGGGTGGACAATCCTGAAAGCGTGCAAGTTTAGCCAATCAGAGGATGCTTTCAGTTAGTGGAACGCGCACAATATCCGAGAAGGGTACAGTGGTTGAAGTAAATCTATGAGAAAATTCCATATCCAATAGTACAACGGGTGTGCAAGTCGCAGAAGTGATGTCAAGGAAAAGGTCAAAGTTCCACCAAGTAGAAGATGGAGTAGGTGCAAAATCCACAACGTTTCAATGCATTAATTGCGCATTACTCACAAGTAATGAATCAACAAGGGTTAAATTTCCACCTAGTAGAAGTTGGAGTATGCGCATATTATGCAAAGCATCAACATATCAGGGGTGCATTACCCATAGGGGATGGTACATATACACCAATTTTAAAATAAATGATGCGTGCATACCTCAAAGAGATGGTACATCAAGAGTTCAAGAGTAGACCACCAAGGTGTAAAGTCCCACTAAGTTGTGGACCATCAATATGCAAGACACACAAAGGATGACACATCAATAGTGCAAAAGATGACACGTGGAAACTGCACAATCCGTGAAGTTTGGAATAAGAGATGTCACGGCCAACTTGTGGACATACAATCCGTGCAGGACTTGTATAAACAGATATGCAAGTTGGATATTTGAAGTAATCTTGATGGAGAGAGCATAAGATATTGTTGGCCCCCAACAAATCCCCCTTTTATTTTGCAAAAGTAAAGGGCGCCCCATATAAATTTTGTAAATGCTTGCTTTTGGTTTTCTTTTGGTTTATCTTGGTTGATTTGGTAAGCGATTTTATGGCTTTCTTTCTTTGGTCCTTCACTCTTTGCGCTACTTGTTTGGTGATTTGGCTAATATGAACGCTTGAATATTTTGACATCCAGAACCTTTTCTTCAGTAAAATGAGTTATCATTTCTCTTTTCTTGTGCTATTGTGAGGCTCATTATTTCAGTGGTTATTCATGGAAATAATTTTCATTGATGACTCCTTATCTTTGTTGCATAAGAAGATTATTTTGTTGCATGTAGTACTTTTATACCTTCTTATCTTTATATTATCTTGATCAAGTTGTTTTAATGTTTATTATTGATACTTATTTCTTTTTCCCTATCTTTACTATTACTAATAATATACAATAACAACTTAATTAAGCTCTTTTTATATTAATTAAAAAATATTCTAGGATAATACTTCATAACTCTTAACTTATAATTTTAATATTTTGAAAATATAAAATAAAGTATGACTCACTAAACTCTTAAAGTCTCATGATTCTAATCTATACTTCAATATTATATAATCACATCAACGTGAATTTGAGTCAAAATTCTATGATACAAAGAAATGAACTTTGGCTCACAAACATTTACACAAAAATGATACCGGGTAAAAGTGATTCTTACGAGTTATTTTATTAGAATGACAAATTCAATTTCATTTAAGAATTAATAATATTAATTTTCAAAATCTTATTTATATATATATTTAAAAAAACAACTTTTGCTTTATGATCATTTTATGCTCCAGAGCCAAATGTTGACATTTCAATATAATATTAAAAAAAAATAAGCCAACTCACATGGAAGCCATTTTCCTTAGTTTCATAACTGTTGTATTCAAGTAGACAGTAAGAGCACACACAGAAATATAATCGAGAGAAAGGATTGGATCGAATACATTCAACCGTTTGTTATTCATCTTGAGTTGATATTTTATACATCAATCAAGAGGTTGGAGCAGTTACACTCGCTCCAACTATTCTTTTAGTAAAATACATTAACCAATATTGATGACTAAGGAAAGGCCTTGCGGCCCCCTCAACATCTCCCTCACCAACAATCCTTTCTTCGTCCCGAAGAAATCAAAGAAAGATGCATCAACATCCTGGGTTTCTAATCCTGCTGAAGTAGTCCTCACTGTGCATTAACCATGCATGCGAGTATGCATAGGTACTCAGCCACAAAAACCGCCAGCTTGATAGGAAAGCACACATGTACAAGGCTCTACTATGACTGGTTACACTTCAACCTCCATCTTCAATCTGGTAGTAGTCCATCGAAGTCTCATCCTCTCACAACGACGGTCAACTATCCTCTTTTGCAATGAGGTATTTTGGTTTAAAGCCTCACCCTGACTCATCTGGCCGACATTTCCATCGGATCATGCATGCGGGGCCTTTTGGCTCTTCGACTTTTCATACCATTATTTGCATTCTGCTTCAGAAGTCACAACTCAGGAGATGCTCTGTATTTCATCACAGGGAGCCTTGATCGATTCAAGTGTTATTTTGTCATCATTTAGCATTAAACTCTTTTTATGTGTTGTGTAAGATGTATTCTACTTGAATATGGTGGTCGTCGAATTCATCTATGGTGAGACGTCCTGCAAGTTTGTAAATGTTTCGTTGCTTGTGGTCAAAACTGAATGCTATATATGATCTTGGTCGTGGTCGACTAACCTGAATCGACTCGACTCGACTCGACTCTACTCGACTTGACTTACTAAGTCGGCTAGAGACCGACATGATTTACAAAGGTGAAAGGGATCACCTACCTTAAAAAGACGCACAATTCATCCCCTTCGACCCAAAATTTTAATAAAGAGTCACTTATGATTATACCTGACTCAATTGGACACAATTAAATTCAATTGGTCACTTTGACTATTACATAACCATCGACCAACCATATAATGGGGCTACTACACTTTTACAAAGCCGACCAAAGTAAGGACTCGACCAATTCCATGATCGAACAAATACTAGACATCACCCAATATGACAAGCATCGACCAACCAAATTATTGACCACATTTTTAAGTAATGCAAAAATGACCCGACCATATTTTATAGACTCGACGAAATAACTCTATTTGGCAATCTTGACCAAACTTATAAAACATATCGACTACCGACTATAAACAACATGGATACATCTTATAAATTAACGCAATTTGACTCTTTAAATGTTGATTGGAGTGAGTCTGCTTACAAATGACTGCTCAAGTAGGTACTCTAAGTGACAAGTAGTTGTACTAATAACTCATTAGTATACCTGTGCGCATCAATGTGTCAATAGTTTGGATGAATCCTTACAAATTGTTGAAGTGGTTTACAAATCTTTTGAAGTGCTTCAGTCAACAATGAAACCACACTCTATTGAGAAAAAAGATAGAAAATTACTGTCAAATCATTGGCTGATAGAGCTACGCAGCCACAAAATGACTATGGTGGTCAGCAATCTTCTTTGCTATATAGTCGAGGAAAATTGGACAGTCGATTATCTTCGTTGCATTAGGTCTTTACTTACAACTTACTGAGCAGACAATTTATCAGATCCAGTGTTGTGGTCGATTTTTCATCTCCTTGTGACTCAATTCAAATCATGTCGACTACACCAGTCGGAAAACGTTTCTCTTTGATCATCCGACTGTACCGGTCACTGGCTGGATTCATTAGTCAATTATTAGTAACCAACGCATGTAGTATGATATCCTTTATGATGTAAGGTATTCGGTGTCTTTACATGTTCATAGAACCTTCGTCACATCATACATCACTGGTCGAGGATATATCAATTCCATGGAATATCGATCGACTTGAAATGGTCTTCTCACAATGGTCGACTGCCACAGTCGGCATATGCAAGGTTTTACATCGACCGTTTGCATCCACTTCGACCGTTGACAATATTATTCAGATCATACCTTAAAAAAAATTAATAGTGCCAACAACAACTTTTGAGACAACTGAATATTGGACATCCATTATTTGAGTAACTCGTAGTATGTCTAGTGTACTCAATACGTAAAGTATCTTGAGGTGAGTTAGTCGATGCTATGATATTGGTGCATAATAATAAAGATTTTATAAAATATCCACATTAATGGCTTTGGCAGAACAGCTGAATGAATAAATGAAATCACTGCTAATATCGACATACGATTTTTTTTTATATTCTTTATACGTGTACAGGCCGGCTCAACGCAGGGAAATCTTTAACAATACATCCAGAGAAGCATAATATTTCTTTCTTTGCAGGTTCTTTAATTTTCTGGTCGTCGACCTCAAGCAATGGGAAATCCTCTGGTAAGTACTTCCGATAGACAACAATTTTCAACGGACAACCGGATTTAAAGAGGGAAATCGACGGTACTAGTTGGTGAACTATGGTCAGCAGATAATAAAATAACAAATGCTTGGTGTGGCCATGAAGTGCTTCTTAAATTCTTCGACAGACAGTAATAATTTCTAATACGTTTTGTAAATAATAAATACAATGAGCATCGAGAAACTTTTAAAACTTATCTTGGTTTTCTTTACACATGGATTTTTCCAAATAACACAAGAATAGTCATGTTTTTTGCAGGTCGCTTAATTTCTTTCCCAACGAATTCAACAAATATCCATCCACTAAGATTCTCATTACAAGCGACTTCACACACAGAAGAAATATTGAAGTATGCCTAGGTGCGTGATGTTTCAAAGGACATAATTGCATAGAGATAGAACCAAAGTATTTCAGATGATGCATAGATGTCTAGTTGATGCATATGAGTAGAAATGAAAGTGTGTGAAGTTGAGATGATCATCTGATGCACGGCGACAGAACATCAGTAGAATCCAATGAGCGCGTCATTATGCATATGATCTAAGACAAATGTGTTAAATCGAACAGACGAATATTTTGATGCACAGGTTGTCGAAGGTTGTCTAAAAGACTGTTGCACTTATACAGAACGAACCCATCAATAAGTGTGCAGGTCCATCTGTTACTAGTGCATTATTTCATAACAACAGACTATAAATTGAAAGCATAGTATCAGTTGGAGAAAGTAGTAGTGTTGTAGAAAGATAATAGAGTATATCTTAGCACATAATGCAATATCATCGAGCGCACAGTACATGAAGTAAGACAGTAGCAAAAGCGTGAGTTGAAGAGGAATTAGAATTCATGTGATGTATGCAACTCCGTGACAGAGAATCTACTACATACGAAGGTGGCACACGGTATAACTATTATCAGAAGGTTGGAAGAGTGCGTGGAATTGAAGTTCAATAAGACATAATTATACATTGGACATCAGGGCGACAGGACGTGGTAAGGAGACTCGGAGTTCGAGCTCCCTTCAGGTTGGAGCCTGTAAAAATAGGGGGTCAGTGCCTCCTTCCAGTTGGTGTTGGAGAAATACAAGGAGTTGTAGCTTCCTTCAGGTAGAGCCCTGTAAAACCAGGAGGTTGGTGCTTCCTTCTAGTTGGTGTTGGTAAACATAGGAATTTGGTGCTTCCTTGAATGTATTCTTTCTCATTATAAAAAGTCATTCTGTGGTTTTGTCCTGATTGGGTTTGCATGTCAAAATCCTTGTGTTTTGTTTTCTCTCTTGGTACATTTATGGATGAATGTTTTATTTATTGATGCATAACTGAAGATAAGAATTAATTAAATGCTAATATGTTTAATAATGTAAAAACTATTGATAATTGCACTAATATTGATTCACCCCCCCTCTTAGTATTAAATCGATTCCAACAATTGGTATCAGAGCGGGTGTCTTCAGTAACAAATTAACATATGGAAGATAGATCATTGTACACTTATGGGAAATGAAGGTTCTCTAAGCGAAGCACCATGGTTACAGGAAGATGGTTGTTTAGATAAGATTTCTATTGTAGAAGAACAACACATCATTCGAACACAGAGAAAGATGATAGACGAAGTTAAGAAGATATCTACCGAGACTTTAAATATCTTAAATAAGAAAGAAGCGTAATCCAATGAATTGTTAACATCTATTACTAGTTAGTTATAGGAAGAAAATGAGACCTGTCAAAATGTAGGATTGAGGAATAAGACCCTGGATACCAAACTGAAGAAATCAGTTGCAGATAATCAAAAGCTTGAGAATGAGACTACTCTTCTAAAGGATAAGTTGGGAATTACCACTGAAGAAAAGGAAGGAACGATCAAGGAAGTCATGTAATTAAAATATCAGCTGTAGAGACAATATGATAGTCAAGATCATCTTCAGGAAAGTCAATTAGAGGTGGTGTCTCTCAGAGAAAAGAATTCGGAGTATGAAAAAAATGCTTGACAAGAAATGCACCAAATCATAGGAAAAGGAAGAAGAAATTAAAATAATTCAACATCTATTTTTGGTCACAAAAGTTTTTTCTAAAAGAATAGAGGTACTAAATGAGATTCTCAGCAAGCAAAGATATCCTTGTGATAAAAATGGTATAGGTTTTGAGGATGCTTGCAAAAGATGCTCAAAAAAAGAAGATGAACTTGCACAACTCAGTTCAATGTTGGAAATGCACAATGATTGGACATATTGGAAGATACTGCAACAATGTTATCTACTAAAAATGTAACAAAATTGGTCATAAGGCTCAGGACTGTGGGAAGTCAGGAAAGACTCTAAAACCATGGATAAAGAAAGTTGATAAGGTTTTCCAATCAAACAGGTATGTAATTTCTCTGAAGATCAAAGAAAGGGTCATTTTTGCAAGATGGCCTCGAGAAATAAAAAGGAAACCAGTGATCCTGAAAGAATAATGGATTCGGGAGATGCATCTGTCTCCACTCCAGTATGAACTAACTCAACGTCGGTCGGACCCATTGTAGTAAAGTATACGTGGGACATCATTAACTATGAAAATAAGTAAAGCATTAATGATTTAGTGGAGCAGTGACTCGTGGAATCCAAGAATGGATACCTAATTAGGGTAGCTAAACTGGAAGTATGCTTTAATTATCAACTAGGGAGCGTACAAAATTAAGAGGTGCTAAGCACTGTATGTGCTCTATAGGATGATCTTTGTCGTTCACGGTGTTGAGTGTATCCTAAAGGTTTCTTTGAGGGAAATGGAAAATAGAAGTATTGCTCTAAAACTAAGAAGCTGTAAACATGAAAGGATGAAAATTTGTAATCTAATTCTGCTGAAGACTTTAATTTAGAAATTGAATAATGAAAGCCAGAAATTTAGTCTAGGAATGAAATGTTGAAAGTTGGAAATTTACTCTAGGAATGAAACGTTGAAAGCTTTACAAATTTAATCTAGGAATTAAATACTGAAAGCTGAAAATCTAATCTAGAAATTGAATACTGAAAATCAATCAAACTTTATCTATCCAAATCAAGTACTAAAAGTGTTGGTCATTAATATATTCAAATCAAAAATCTGAAACAATTAACTTCTACGTGATCGAACTCAGATAAAGGAAATATGCATGGAATTGCATATCTGAATCATTGTCTAGAATTAATATAAAATACTTGAAAACAAAGGTAAAATGTGCCTGCACGCAATGCATGTATAGGACTACTGACAACGTGTTACAAAACTACAGAATCAGTATTGTTGAACTACAGAGAAAATCGTTGAATCTGAAATCAAAATCTGCTATGTAAATAATTTATCAAAGTACTTTCACACATCACAATGATTAATCCAATTAACAGAACGCATGAGAAATACCTGAAGTAAAACGAGGCTCCTGATATACGTGTTGAGGGGGCCCTCCCAAACCCATATTGCAGGAGTGGAAAAGACTTATAAACTCAAAGCTTTGAAATAACACCAGTCTTCCATTATCAAAATCGTAACTTCATGTCTTAGAAAAGTCTTAGAACATAACTGTCTCGAATAAAATATGTTGAATATAAGTTCTACAAAAATGTTAACAGGAACCCCTTGCTACCCAAGAGGTTCATATATATATCTATTTCTAATTCATAACCTAACTCTATGCTTTAAATGACGATCTTGGTAAACAAGAGTTTTCTTCTATAAATCAGGAAAATTTGGGCGCTAAGCCACTCGTGGTCTTTCAGTCTTTGAGTTGGATTTGCTTGTTGTCTCCTAGATCACCTGTGCCTGCTCATACATGCTTATTTTCATATAATTAGCTCATAAAAATGCCTTTAAGCATAAGAAGAATAATCTCTAAACTACTTTATTAAATAATCAAAACAAATGCATTATTCCCCACGAACAGAGGTATTTTTTTTATCCATTCTTGTGCTTGGGGGCATAAAAAGGCTATAGATTACCTAATTTGGGGCTCATCATCTCCCCCAGACTGAAGGAGTCACCCATCCCTGGGTGACACATCTTGTTCTTGGAAAGAATCTCTGATATCCTAGGAAATGACCCTAGGGGTCCCTGCCTATCTATGATAGCCGAAGGTCTAGTCATCTTTGGTCCATGCTATTTTCTCCTCCTCTTCAGCGACCCATTCTTTGATAATCAAAGGAATAAAGAATGGTGGAATCAGTTTCATGCCTATCCATCTGAGCTGGTGCTTTATTAATGATTCCCTATCTAAATTAGCCTTGGTGAGAGAAGTCTCTAGCCTGAGGGGGGATTGAGGCTCCCTCTTCTTCAAATCTTCTGAAATTCTTTCCCACCTCTCACCAATGGCTTCCTAAACTTCCTTGTATGTGCATTGAAGGGTGAGGTTGAAATGTGTTACTGCCTCCTGTTGTTTCTCAAGAAGGATAGGAATTAAATCCTCATTTGTGGTGATAGTACGGTGGTCCTGAATTACTCTTTCAGGATGAGTTTCCTCACCCATGATCCATAACAAGTTTTTCCACTCCTCTGCAAGGTAGAGGTGAGCATCTTGTGGTCTCTCTAACTCGTGGTTCATCTAGGAGCAGAGTGCTCTTAGCTGTAAGTCGCCCATGTAGGGATTTGGCGACCAGTTGGGTGAGCTTGGCACCATGAAGTTATGCAAGAAACACTCGCATAATTGGTCTTTCTCCAATTTTGTGCAGCTCAGAGAAGTGCCAACGAACTCCTTCGGAGTGTTTAATTCTAGAGGTAGGCCTTGCTTTAGCCTTTGTAGCTGAAATTTTCTCCACTTCTCCCTTGGGTAAACCGTATAGATTCTAGATGGTTTCCCTAGTCCCAATATATCATCATAGATCTTAGCAGTGGTAGTCAATGTATCCTCCAATTGTTAGATTCTCTGGTCTTTCTGAGCCAACTCTTCCTGAGCTTGGCCCACTTTCTACTTCAGCGGTAAATTTTGTTGCTCTGCCAACTTTAATTCTCCTGCATGCTGCATTTTTAAAATATAAGTCTTTTCATGTGCAAAAAGTGAGGGTGTTGGCGAAGCTGGCTGGCTTCTTTGGATCCTTGCTTCAATTTATAATGCGGCCACCTCCTCCCTAACTTTGGCTAGTTCAGTCAGTGCCTCAGTCAGTTTCTCGTTGATTCCAGTGTTTACATTTTTATCAGCAGGGTTCCATTGGAAAGCATCCTCTTCTTCAGGTGTAGTTGGGTCGTCCTGGTCTACCCCGAAATCATCATCATCAGATAAGTTTTGAATTATGGGGCTGGGCTCTTTTTCTACCTTCTTTGCATGCTCATTTTTGGGCCATTGTGTGAACCTTTTACTCTGTCGGTTTGACCCTTGCCTGCTGGAAAAAACCCTGCATCATTTTGGCGGGAGGCATCCTTTGAATGCTTAATTCTAATCAGGGTATCGGCCATAACTTCATTGTCGCTATCTAGGTCAATCTTTCGCTTAGCTCCCGTCGCAGAGGTGGATTTTTATTTTGATCCAGAAGCTAGGGATATGCCTGGATTAGGTGTGCCCCTCATTCTCTGTACATCTTCGGCTGAGACCAGCACAAACTCCTCCCATGAGAGTTATGGAACTTGTAGCATCAATTCTTCACAAATTATTAATTTGATCAGCCCATGGTGGGCCAGTGCATCTTCTTTTCCTTTACTACCTTTTTGCTCATTTCTCCTAGAGACTGGAGAAGATAATAGGGAATGCTGATATTTTTATTTGGTGTAATATGGCCCCTGTGTCTTCGAAGCTCCAAAATTCGGAAGTGGAAGATCAGGACATAACTAAGTCTCCCTATGGAGGTTATATATTTCAGAACGACAGAAGCTATATCACCCCAGGGTGCTGGCATGGTGATTCTTTTGACTCCATTCTTGTCTTCTTCATAGAATTCCCCCTGTCCGAAGAAGGCTGCCTTTTCCCTTTGGTTGGATTCCTGGTCATCTCTTCCCCAGTGCAGACCCATAGGTAGTCCTATGTATTTCGTAATTGCCTCCTCGTCAAGCCTGATACGTAGTCCCCTTATCTGGGTAACAAACTGTTCATCTTTTATGTGTTTTAGGTTCCTGGCAAATTCTACTGCTACTTCAGTATTGGACTCTCTCAATCCCGAGATAAAGGGCATCCAGCCCACATCACGGAGGATTGATAAAACCTGTGGGTTTTCATAGATGGGCTTGTGATCCTCCGGCTCACTCTTTTTGAACCCCTTCATCATTTTTGAATTTTTCTAGTGTAATCAACAAACCAAAAAGTTCTAAGTGGTGGATGACTTACCCGTCTGGTTGGGATTGATCATAGGCTTGTGGGCAGCTTGATGGCTAAATGACGATATGAACTTCAAGTTTTCTTGCTTCTGAGAAGCTTGCATTGCCAAATTGGGTCGTTTTGTAGATTCCGCTGCCTTATTTAGCTATTTTTCCGCACTCATCTTGATTATTGTGCATCATACTTGCTGACTTATACATTCCTTTCCATTATTGCACACTACGTTCCTTTCCATCATTGTACATTGTGTTGTCGCTTTGATCATTTGGGGATATAGTATCTAGATGCGGAGGTTGTCATTCTCTGACATGTCTAAAGTAGGTAATCATGATTCTGTGAGGTTACTCTAAACCGTGCCACCGGATTATCTTAAAAGCTATCCTCAACTTTGAAAAATAATTGCTTTGTGGGAGATAATGATTTGATTTGAAAATAAAACAAAGAGTGAAGTGATTACGTTCTATTCTAGCGTACCTGAGTGTATGATGTGTGCTTGATTGTATGGGCACGGAATTCTATAGTTGATATCATCTACATCTATAGTTCTTTTGGTCATGTCAGTAGTTACGCCTCTTTTCCTTCTTTCTGCCGGTTCTCTTGAAATTGTAGCATTTGCTTGCTTGAATTTTTGTGCAAGTTTGTTGATATGAATTTTTCATTGTGTTCAACATTGCTTTCGTACTGGTGTTCTGAATTCGGTTGATTTGATTTTTGCAGTGCTAGATTTTCTGTTGTTCTAGCTCGCTTGAATTGACTGTTGGCTCACTTGATTGAAGATTCTGATATTGGCTATGCTGTCTCTCTTGTTTGAATTTTGTTGATATTGCTTGCTGTCTCTCTTGATCAAGTTGTTTGTTATTCTTTTGCTGGGGTTGGTAATTTCTTTGTTACTAAATTTTGCTGGCTCACTTGAAATATGGTTTTTGGATTGCTTGAAATTGCTTTCTAGCTCGCTTGAAATTGCTTGCTGGTTCTTCATAGGGATGAATCAAGTCCATTTATTTCATTTGTCGTAACCTGAGTGGATTTTTTTTCCTCTCTTTTTTCTTTTTTTTCCTTTCTTTTTTCATTTTTTTCTTTTCTTTTTCTCTTTTTTTCATTTTTTCATTTTTTCATTTTTTTTCATTTTTTTCTCTTTTTTCTTTTTTCTCTTTATTTTTTTTAATTTTTAATTTTGTTTTAACTGGAATCAGTGATGATATATGCTCTCTATTAGCATTAGACTTTGCTAATAGAGTGTCTGTGTGAACTCCTCTCTGGACTGTGGTGTCTTATAAAGTTTGAGCCTGTGTCCATTCACCAACAAGGGGAATTTTTCTTCATCGATAGTTGTAATTCTGATAGCTCCATTGTCATAGATATTTTCAATGATGTAGGGTCCGAGCCATCTGGTAGTGAGTTTTCCTTTAAAAGTGTGAAACCTAGAGTCATAGAGTAGTGCCCAATCACCTTCTTTGGATTTCTTCTGCTTGATGTTTTTGTCATGCCATTTCTTCCTTTGCTACTGGATGATTTTAGTGTGGCTAAGTGCATGTTGGCATTGCTCATCCAACTGATTTAATTGTAGCATGCGTTCTTGTTGGATTTCTGAAATTTCCATGTTTAACTTGGCTGCAATTCTCAATGTTTTGATTTCAAACTCAATGGGCAACATTATTTTCTTCCCATAAACTAGCTCATATGGGGTGAAGCCTGTTGTTGTCTTCCATGTGGTGTTATAAGCCCAAACTGCCTCACTTAATTTGTCTACCCAATCTCTTTTGTGCAGTTGTACTGTCTTTGTCAAGATTCTTTCTAGTTCTCTGTTTGTCACCTCAACTTGACCATTAGCTTGAGGGTGGTAGGAGGAGGACTTTCAGTGTTTAACATTGTTTCTCCGAAGTAGGTCCTCGATGAGGTTGGATGTAAACTATGTTCCTTGGTCAGAAACTAACTCTCTTGGGACTCCAAATCCGTGGAATATTTTCTCTGTAAAGAATTTTGCCACATTTGCTTCATTTGGTGCTGCAAGTGCTGCTACTTTTTCCCACTTTGTAAGGTAGTCAGTAAATACTAGGATATAGCTTTTCTGATTTGATTGTGGGTTGAATGGGCCAACGAAATCAAATCCCCATTTCTTGAATGCTTCCAAGGCGATTTGTGGATGGATAGGCATTTCCTCTCTTTGTGTAGGATTCCCAATTCGTTGACAGTCATCACAATGTGAAATATATTCATAGGAGTCCTTGTGGAGTGTTGGTCAATAATATCCAGTTTGCAATATTTTATAGGTTATTCTTTTGCAACATAATGTCCTCCACATGGCTCATTGTGAGTGGCATGCGATATGTCATGGAATTCATCTTCTCTGATGCATCTTCTCAATATTTGGTCTGGCACTTTTTTGAAAAGCATTCCTTCTATCCATGTGTACATGGCACTTTGCCTTATGATTTTGTTCTTTTCTTGGTGGCTATAATGTTGTGGGAATTTAGTAGACACTAAGTAGTTTGCTATGTTAGCAAACCATGGGATTTTTGTTGATATTGCAAAAAGGTGCTCATCAGGGAAGCTATCATTTACCAATTCATTGTCTTGTCCATGGGTGATTCTAGACAGAAAATCAACCACTACATTGTGTTTTCCTGGCTTATCCAAGATTGTTATGTCAAACTCTTGCAAGAGGAGTAGCCATCTAATTATTCGAGCACTTGTATTAGGTTTATTGATAAGATACCTGATTGCTGAATGGTCGATGTCGATAAAAACTTGGTATCCATTCATGTAGTGCCTAAATTGTTTTATGGCATGTATGACTGCCAAAAACTCCTTTTCTGTGACTGTATAATTGAGTTTTGCTCTTGCCAAGTTTTTGCTGATATAATATATGGCATATGGTCTCTTCTCTTCTTCTTGTCCAAGGACTGATCCAATGGCCTTATTTGATGCATCAGAATGGATGTGGAATGGTAGTGCCCAATTTGGTCCTTGGAGTACTGGAGCTGTGATTGTCTTCTCCTTGAGGTTATAAAATGCTAACATACAATGCTTTGTACAGATGAATTCTGTGTCTTTTGTGAGAAGAGAAAACATTTGTGCAGCAATTTTTCTATAGCTTTCCATAAATATTCTATAGTAGCCTATTTTCCCAAGAAAAATTCTCACATCTCTTTGTTTGATAGGCAGTCGCAGTGTTCTGATGACTGTGAATTTTGCTTGATCAACTTCAATTCCTCTCTGTGAAATATGGTGTCCAAGCACAATGCCTTCTTCCATCAGCATTCTGCATTTATCATTGCTCAGACATAAGCTCATCTCGATGCATTTTTTCAAGACTAATTCTAGATGTTTTAATGTTTGGTCAAAATTCTGGCCATAGGGTGTGAAGTCATCCATGTAGACTTCTATTTAATCATTAATAAAATCAAAGAAGATGATTAAGATTTCCCTTTGAAATGTTGTTGGGGCATTACAAAGTCCAAAGGGTAGTACTCGGTATGCATAAGTTCCCCATGGGCATGTAAATGTTATTTATCCTGATCAGCTAGGTGGATTAGGATATGGTTGTATCCACTGAACCCATCCAAAAATGAGAAAAATTTGTTTCCAGCCAATGTGTCCAATACTTGGTCGATGAATGGTATGGGGAAGTGATCTCTCTTAGTTTCCTTATTGTGCTCTCTGTAATCCACATAGATAGTCCATTTCCCTCCTTTTTTAGGAACTATAACCAATGGTGAGACCCATTCACTATCTAAGATTGGGTATATGAACCCTGCATCTAACAACTTTTGTAACTCCAGCTTAACTATGTCTTTTAATGCTAGGTTCATCCTTCTTTGTGGTTGCCTGATAGAAACATCACCTTCCTTGATATATATGTAATGCTTGCAAATGTCTGGGTGGATACCCTTCATGTCAGTGTATGTCCATGCAAAAGCTTTTGTTGTTTTCTGACAGTACCTTCATTAATTGTTGTTCTTTTCCTGGATCCAAATTGGAGTTAATATTAACTGTCTTTCCAGGCATTATCTAAACTATTTTGATCTGAATTGGATGTTGTTCAAGTGTGAGTACCTCTGCCCACATTCTGTCAGAGTTGTGGGTTAATGTTTTCTCTTCTTGTTGCTGACTTGTGCCAAAAAAATCTTCAAAAATATCCTGACTAGAAGATGCATTTTGAATAAATCTATCTAAATGACTGTCTTCATCGATGGCTTTTAGTGATACGGTAGCTTCAATGGTAAGAGCAGGTTGTATGTTTTGGTATGTTATATCATTATAATCGTATGTCCAGTTTTGATATTCTAGGTCTGAAGACTTTCTTGCTGGAGGATATATCATGATTTTCTTTCTAGCTTGCCCACTGGTGATTGTCATGTTGCCAAATCTGTAGCCTATATAGGCGTCTGCTGTTGCTAGCCAAGGTCTCCCTAGTATTATTGGGTACCCACTGAGTTTACTTTTTACTTCTATAACTATGAAATCAGCTGGGTAATCCCAGGATTCTATGTTGATAATGATGTCTTCGAGCATTCCTTCAACTTTTACGGTTGATGTGTCAGCTAGCTGTATTACTGTAGTTATTGGTCTTACCATCGATTGGAGTCCTAGGGATATAATTGTGTCCTTCGTCATCACGTTGATTGCAGCCCCTAAATCAATTAGGATGCTGGAAATATGTCTTTTGTTGATGGTCACATTGACTACAGGACTGCCTGGATCAAGGTATTTGGGGTTGACAATGACACCCAACATTAAATCTGCTAATTGTCTTACTACGTTTATAGTTGGTGGGTCATGTCTTTTTCTGCCAGGTAGTCTTAAGCAATTCTATTTAATAAACTTATTACAGCTTGGAACATCTCTTATAGCTTGTAAAATGGGTATTTGTATATTCAAATGCTTCAATTCGTTGAGGATAGCATTCTCCTCCTCCTCTTTGGTGTTTCGAATGAGTTTTTCGAGGAATGGAGGTTTTTTATTTTTTATGTGTGGCCGGATTTCTTCTTCTTGAGGGTTTATCTCAGCTGGATGTTGAATTTCGGGTTGTGTTGTTTGTTCGTGATCTCCATGTCCTTGCTTATTCTGCGTGTGTGTGTTTTGTAATGTTTTCCTAGACCTGAGATTGATTTTGTTTATTTCCAGGGTATCCACTACATAAGTAGGGCATTGCATTATTTCAGTGTTATATGTTTGTTGCTATCCTACTATGTTGTTGTTTGGGTTTGGAACCGGTTGCGAGGGAATTGGGGGAGGTATGGGAGGTGGTTGGTTTTGTGGGGGTGACATGATGAGTGGGTGCTGAGATGGATCCCTCCAGTTTGTTGAATAAGGATATGGATTTCCAGAATTTGTTGTTGGCTGAGCAAAAGGTGGGGGGTATCGAGAATAAGATTGTGGGTAATAGGGCTATTGATATGGTTGGCGTTGCTGCCACTGGTTTGGAGTTGGATGAGATGGCCATGGGGTAGGTGCTGAGTTCCAATTTTGTTGGTTACTTGCTTGATTAAAGTAGGCTTGGTTGTTGGGTTGGAAGGGCCTAACTAAATTATTTATTCTTTGATTAACGAAACATAGTTGCTCTATTGTACCTTCAGTTGTGGGATCTTGAATGGTAGCTTTGCATGATGGAAACATAGGGCATTTATCAGTGGAGTGATCATCAGTGCAGAGGCCACATATTTCTATTGTATTTAATGTGCATTGTTCCTTTTCATGCTTCTTTCTGTAGCATGGACAGAATACTACCAGGGCTTGGTTGATTTCATCCCATTTCTTCTTTATTTGGAGTGCATCAAGTTGCATTGCTAGGGATTGAAGGATATTAGTTTTCATATCATCAAGAAGGTTCCCAAAATAAGACTTTGTGAGGTTTGGTCCTGATGATGCTGATCTCCCAGTGAATGGATGTGAATCCCTTGTCCCACTTTTACCTTTTCTAGATCTAGAATAGTTCTTGAAGATTTTTAGGATTTGGTCATAAGTTTTCTGCAATATATCCCCATCTCCTAGAAGGTTCTGGACTTATAGATTTTGTTCTTTGATTCCTCTAAGAAGGACAAGTTTCAGTGACTCTTGATCTAAGTTACAGTGACTAGCTCCTTTGTAACCGAGTTGAAAGCGGTGTGCATAGTCTTCTAGGGATTCTCTTTCTCCTTGTTGCATTATGAAGATTTCATCTCTTGTATCTTTCTCCTTACAGTAGTCCCTGTATTTTTCTAGGAAGGATTGTTTCATTTGGTACCAGGTGAAAATGTTGTTTCATTCTAGGCTCATAAACCATCTAAGTGATAGATATTTCAATGTAGAAGGAAAAAATCTTAGTTTTTTGTGCATCCATAGTGTAACCAAATGACCTACAAACTACCTCAAACTCAAATAAGAATGTGTCAGGATCTTATGAGGTTAAGCCATGGAAGTTTGGCAGGTTATTAGGGTTGATATACTTCATCCTGGCATCCCCAAGAGGTACAATAATGGGAAAAGTGAATAGTTCTCTAGGTTCATCCTCTTTCTCTTCCATAGTGGTGTTTGAGCTAGAGCTAGCAAAGAAGTTATCTTTGTTTGGATCGTAGCTAGAATCAGCTTCATCTTCTGAGTTAAGAAATTCAAATTGAGAATGACCATAAATGATGTTACTCATAGGGAGGTTAGGCAGAAAGCGTCCAAATCTATCTCTTTGTCGTCAAGGCATTCATGGTAAAAAATTTATGTTTTAGGTTGTTTTTGTGTTTTTTTTTTTTTTAAGATGTCTCCTATGGATTAAGCACCTCCCCGACAATGGCGCCAAAAAGTGGTGGACTCCAGGAATGAATACCTAATTAGGGTAGCTAAACCGGAAGTATACTTTAATTATCGACCAGGGAGGGTACAAACTTAAGAGGTGCTAAGCACTATATGTGCTCTATAGGATGATCTTTGTCATTTAGGGTGTTGAGTGTATCCTAAAGGTTTCTTTGAGGGAAATGGAAAATAGAAGTATTTCATTAAAAAATAAGAACCTGAAAACATGAAAGGATGCAAATCTGTAACCTAATTTTGTTGAAGACTTTAATTTAGAAATTGAATGCTGAAAGCTGGAAATTTAGTCTAGGAATGAAATGCTGAAAGCTAGAAATTTAGTCTAGGAATGAAATGCTGAAATATTGACAAATTTAATCTAGGAATTAAATACCCAAAGATGGAAATCTAATCTAGAAATTGAATACTGAAAATCAATCAAAATTTATCTATTCAAATCAAGTACTGAAAGTGCTAGTCATTAATCTATTCAAATCAAAAAGTTGAAACAATTAACTTCTACGTGATCGAACTCAGATAAAGGAAATATGCATGGAATTGCATATCTGAATCATTGTCTAGAATTAATATAAAATACTGGAAACAGAGGTAAAATGTGCCTGTGCGGAATGCATGTACAGGACTACTGACAACGTGTTATAGAACTATGAAATCAATATTATTGAACTACAGAGAAAATCGTTGAATCTGAAATCAAAATCTACTATGTAAATAATTTATCAAAGTTCTTTCACACATCACAATGATTAATCCAATTAACAGAACACATGAAAAATACCTGAAGTAAAACGAGGCTCTTGATATACGTGTTGAGGGGGACCTCCCCAACCCATATTGCAGAAGTGGAAAAGACTTATAAACTCAAAGCTTTGAAATAACACCAATCTTCCATTATCAAAATCGTAACTTCATGTCTTAGAAAAGTCTTAGAACAGAACTGTCTCGAATAAAATATGTTGAATATAAGTTCTACAAAAATGTCAATAGGAACCCCTTGCTACTGAAGAGGTTCATATATATATCTATTATGAATCATAACCTAACTCTATGCTTTAAATGTCGTTCCTGCTAAACAGGAGTCTTCTTCTATAAATCAGGAAAATGGGGGCGTTGAGCCACTCGGGGTCTTTTAGTCTTTGAGCTAGATTTGCTTGTTGTCTCCTAGATCACCTACGCCTCCTCATACATTCTTATTTTCATATAATTAGCTCATAAAAACGCCTTTAAGCATAAGAAGAATAATCTCTAAACTACTTTATTAAATAATCAAGACAAATGCTTTATTCCCCACGAACAGAGGTATTTTCCTTATCCATTTTTGTGCTTGCGTGGCATAAAAAGGCTATAGAGTACCTAATTTGGGGCTCATCTGTGACACGAAGGACAATAAATATTCAAACAAGAACATCATTAGTTGTGAGAAGTGGTTAGGTGTATTTGGACCAAATTCTGACAAATCCGCAAAAAATGGAAATAGTTAATGAGGGTATCTATAAATTAAGAGAATTCTCAATATGAACTATTGCTTCTATTGGGAACAAGAGCTATTGAGTTAACAATGTTTAAGAAAGCAATGGTTGAAGATCATGGCACCCAAAAGACAATGCAGATCTAAGAACCCGTTTGTGAAGAATTAAGAAGACTTTGTGAAGACTGAAAAGATTGAACGTGATTACATTTTGGCTTGGGAACATGATGCTCCACCTATGACTCTTTCAGAAGTAGAAGACATGTAGTTACATGATAAAAATAGGTCTAAAGGGGTTTTTGTTGAAGGAAACCTGCATGGCCTACTACGTAAGTTCACACTTGTAGATTATGATGTAACTGATAAAGAAACATTTATTGGTTTAGTTGTGGATAAGTATATAGATAAGAAGGAAATATTAGATCCCATAATACCATCTTTTATGGTGCTCAAAGGCTGGGCAGTTGAACTGTCAAAAATAGGGATACTAAATCTACTGGAAATACCTCATTTTGGAAGATCACCACAGATAAAGATGTGTGAAAAACTACTACTATCAAAAGTACATGATGGATATCTGTGGCTAGACAAACCTATTCTTATCAATGACAATATTATAGAAGAAATCATTGGGCCACCCTTAGTAGTAGAGGATATAAGTCCTCTCATGAGTAGAAGTCAAGAAAAGGATCTGGGAAGGAAGATGGCTTAAAAATACGGCACCCAACGAGCAAGTAGAGCATTTTCAGTTGAGAAAATAAATGATGATGCAGCAAGATTCACCTCCCAAATAATGGCATGCAAGTTATTCTAAAAGATCCTCCAGAATCATGTCTCAGCAGCAATCATTGCAGTGAGAGAAAAATGTGTTGAGGGAATCCATATGAACTGGTCGGAATACCTACTGAATGAGTTTCTTGAGGACTATTTGGAAGCACAAGAAAAAGGTAACCCCTTTCAATATACTTGGATATTAATTTGTGTCTCACTCACTGGTTGGAAGGAACCCAAGGGAAGTTAGTTCTTTGGAAGAAATAGAAAATGCTTTCAAGCTACAAGATATACTAATATGTGGGTATCTGATAATTAGGATAGACAAAAGGACAACAATATCAATGTCTTATTATACTATGATGAAATTAGATTTATTTTGAAACATTCTCCATGCATATATCCTTATGTTGTTGAAACATATAAGAGAATCATACATTTCAAGATTGGAATGCATTACACCTACATACAGAAAAAAATGGATCTTAGCAAACGATGGTTTCCTACTAGGTTTGTTTTCTCTGAAGAAGATATTACAAAAACCATTCAAGATTAGGACACATAATGGAGGGTTCCATTAACAGAAGAAGAATAGACAAAGAATCAAAATCATCCAACAACAATAGCAGAAGAAACAATCAACTCAGAAATGTATTCCAAGCCCATGTCATAGACCAAGCAAGCCAAGAAAATAAATTAAATTATTCAAGGTGAGGGATACTCAAAGAATAAAGAAAAGAAATTTGAACCTGGCTTGGCCCAACCACTGACAATAGGTGTCCTTGATCAAATTGAAATCGAAGCTAGAAATGTTGTTGAAGAGGCAAACAAGAACTTGGTTACAGAAGGCGACATTGAAAATATTGTTTCACAACAAAGAGAAATCTTGACAAAAATTGATGAAAAAAATGGGATATCAAATCAACTGATGAAGACAAACCGGGGAAAACAAAAGATTGTTGAAGCAACCTATAACAGGTTGTCATCTCATTCTACCGAGCAGATGCAAGACTTGGAACTGCATCAAAAGTTGAATATCTCATCTACAGCTATGATGTTCCCTGCCTAAGAGAAACCTATTGAGTTAAGTCATGTGGAATTAAATTTATCACATTTAACCTCAGATGAATTATATGCATTACACACACTTATTGCACAAGAATTTAGAAGGAGACATGAAGAATCCACGGCTAAGTTGGATCTAAGCCAAAATGTGTTGATGTATTTGTAACTTCAGAAGATATTCTCCTATGTATTACATTTGTACTTTATTTTATTCCTGATGGAGATGTATTATTCCTCCAATCGGAAGTGCCGTCATTTGTATTTGTAAGTATCACAAGTATTATTGTAAGTGTCGCAACTTATATTTGATGGGTTATTAGACCTCCTCGAAGGAGTCGGCCCAGTAGGAGTTAAGTGGAAGGGTTATTAGGCTTCCTTAGGAAGTTGGCCCATTTAGGGTTGAAGGCAAGTCAATGTAAAGTATAAATAAAGAGTGTGACTCTCTCATTATATTCATTCACTCACTAATCCAACTCGCATAGTTGAGAGAGAGGAGTGCGCATGAGTGGAGGAGGAGTAGCTGCTGGATACATCTATCTTTCGGGTTTGATCTTTGTGATCTTTGTATTGGGGCTTATTCTATCTCTTAGGAAGTTGTGGGGTTTTTCACCTTTTTGGTTTTCCTGGTGAAATTCTTTGTGTCCATTGTCTCTTGTGATTGCTATGTTAGCTTGTTATTCTCTTAGTGATCCTAGATAATATTGAATGAAATTATCAAAATTCTAACATGGTATCAGAGCGGTACTAAGAAGAAAACACTGTGCAGCTGCGGAAGTCTTAATTTGTGGGTTTCTCTCCACAGATCATCAAAGGAAGGAGTCTAGAATGACTCTCTTAGCAAGGGTGCATCTTTCTATCGAAACAGAATTGAATTCTGAGCGTTTTTAGTTTTTGGCCTGTCACTGCTGTGGGAAATTAGGATTTCTGAAAAAAGTTGGAATTTTTGGAATCTGAGACCACGGCTGGATGCTCCTCATCAAAATCGAAGTTTGGAGTCCAGGATCAAACTTTTTGGTTGGGTAGAACCCCAGGCTCTATTAAACCCTAGTTCAGGATTTTGACCAGAAAACCAGATTTTGACAGAAGCTGCAGATCCAAAACTTTCAATGTCAATTTTGAGGGGTCAAATTTAGGAGATTTCAAAATTGAAGTATACAAGCTTGATCAGCTCAGCAAGGTGCATCTTTCCATTCAATCAGAAGTTTGAAATTCAAAGTCTGAATTTTTAGGGTTTCTCCGACAAACCCTAATCCAGCTCCAGATCCAGTTTCAACAAATCAAGTGCTAAGACCTAAATATTTTATATTTCCATTTGAGGTTCTCATTAAGATGTCTCACCACACCAAGCTTGAGGATAAGCTTGAAGGAGCTGATAACTTCCGAGCATGGAAGTATAGGATTGGGTTAATCCCAAAGGAGAATGAATTGGACACCTACACAAGAAGAACTTGGTCAAAGCCAAAAGAATCATTGCGTATTTTATTAGAAGATGACATTGTGGAACCAATTGAAAGGGGTAAAGATCCATAATGGAGAGACCATCCAATCCTACTTTACTAAGGTCTCTCAAATCAAAGAACAACTTGAAGTAGTGGAGAATGGAGAAATTGTGATGACCACATTGAATGGCCTACCTAGGTCATGGGACTCCTTCATCCAAGGTATCTGTGCAAGAAAGAAATTGATCTCTTTCAGTAGACTGTGGGAAGAATGCTCACAAGAAGAAGCTATACTTGTGGCCCGAGAAGAAAAGATGGGAAGTGAAGACCAAGCTCTCACAACACACAATAAGAGAAGTAAGTTCAAGAGGGAGAAGTCTCATAACAAGAGATTTCCTCACCATCATCAAAAGAAGAAATATTTCTCTCACATTAGATGCTTCACATGTGATGAGAAGGGACACTATGCCTCGTATTGTCCTAGGAACAAAAAAGGCCCCAACAAGAAGAAGAATAACAACAACAAGAAGAGATATCATGATCATGCTGCAAAGGATGGTGATCCTCCCAGGAAGAAGGCCAGAGAAGAAAGTGAAGAATCTTCAAGTGACGAAGAATATGTTCTAATCTCTGCTCTCATAGGTACTGATACACATGGGTGTAATGATTGGATTATCGATAGTGGAGCTTCCAAACACATGATGGGATTTAAAGAATCTTTCATGGAACTATCTGAACATGAATCACCTCATAAGGTGAAACTTGGGGATGACTATCAATACCCTATAAAAGGAAGTGGTGAAGCCTCCTACAAGCTAGACTCTAGGAAGTCTTTGAAGATGAAGGAAGTTCTATATGTACTTGGACTCAAGAAGAATCTTATCTCCATATCATATTTGGATTCAAAGGGGATGAGAGTTGCATTTGTAGATGGCCAAGTTCTTATGTGGCCTAAAGAAAACACTATAGATGATGCAGTAGTGATTAGAGAGCAAGAGGGAGGATTGTACAAATTGAAAGGACAACCTGAACAAGCCATGGTACATGAATCCATGGAGCCAAGTGAAATTTGGAACAGAAGGCTTGCACAAGTGCACTATAGGGAACTACCTATTGCAATCAAAGCAGTAGAAGGTATTCCTAAAATTTAGTCAAAGCATGAAGGTGTTTGCAAAGGATGTGCAAAAGGAAAGAACAAAAAGAAGGCATTTCCAAGAAGTGAAAGCAAGGCAAAAGGAATTTTGGAAATTATCCACTTTGATGTATGTGGTCCAATGTCATCCAGTTCTCTGAGTGGGTATGTATATTATGTTTCTTTCATTGATGATTTATCTAGGAAGACTTGGGTTTATTTCTTGAAGAACAAAGATGAAGTGTTTGATAAGTTCAAGGAATTCAAATCCTTTATAGAAAACCAAACTGATAAGAAGATCCAGACATTTAGATCCGACAATGGTGGAGAATTCACTTCAGGGGACTTCAAGAAGTTATGCAATGATTCAGGGATTAAGAAGGATTTGACCACTCCTTACAATCCACAACAAAATGGGGTTGCAAAAAGGAAAAATAGAACAATCATGGAAGCAGCACGGGAAATGATTCATGACCAAGATCTACCTATGCACCTATGGGAAGAAGCAGCAAGGATAGTTGTATATGTACAAAACAAAACACCACACAAGATACTTGACAACAAGACACCAGCAGAAGTTTTCTCTGGTGAGAATCCAGAAGTTAGCCATCTCAGGATATTTGGTTGTCCAGTATATACACAGGTTCCAAAAGAAATGAGGACAAAGTTAGATCCTTCAGGAAAGAAGGTTATATTTGTGGGGTACAATGAAAACTAAAAGGCATACAGAATCTACTTTCTAGGGTTCAAGAAGATTGACATCAGCAGGGATGTGACTTTTGATGAAGACTCAGCATACATCAAATCGAGAAAGCCACCTATTGAAGACAATGAAGAACCAAGAGTACCCAGAATACAAGACACCACCATGAACGAAGCATTTCCAGAAGAGGATTGTGAAATAGAAGATCCACAAGAACCTATAGATCCACCTCATGAGAGGAACTCTCACAAGAGGAAACCAACATGGGCTAGAGAGCTCATCGAAGATGTAGAAAGGTGTTAACACCCAAAATGACCCCCTAGGTTGTGGAGAGGGCAGTCTGGGGTAACCACTAACCAATATTTGTCCTGTGCTACTGACCCAACACAGACAGAGAGGGCTCTCTCTAAAATCTCATGAAAAGACTAGAATAATCAAGATTGTTAATAATGAAAAAGAAACACCAGCATTCATGACCAAGATATTCAATTACAACAGTTATACAGAAGATCAGATTTATGTTTGGAACAAAAATGATTCAAGCACTGTTTGGTTGAAAACATATGAATTTCATTTGGAGCAATGGAGGATGAGGCCTCTTGTTCTATTTCCTTTTCCTTTTTCTTCACTTTCCTGTCCAATTCTTCAAACTAGGATTTCCACGAGTTTGCACTGGTCTCCACAAAGGTCATGTCAAACTTCAACTTCTTTTCCCTATCTCCAAACTCCACCAATTCAGCTTTATAGTCTAACAACTCCCCTTTCAACTTTTCCTTCTCTTCTGCCAGCTCTGCTATTTCAAAACTATTTGCCAACTGAGTGGTGGGGATCTTTAGCTTCTTTTTTAATGATAGGATCTCTTGATCTTTTTCATTCAGCAACTCTTGGATGTTTTTATTTTTATCCTGTTGAGTCTCATTTTCCAGCAACTGTGTTTGATGTTTCTTTGCCTATGCTTTCAGAGACTTATTTTCTGCTTTCTCGAGCCCCAACTGTTTCTAGACACTGGACTTATTTGTCTGCACTTTTAATAGTTCTATTGAAAGCTTCAGCAGCCTATTATAGATGACTTCCCATCTCTCTTTGTGTATATTGATTATATCAGGGATAGGGATGTCTTCCAGGTTAAACTTTACCTCTGTAGCTTTGCTCTTGGTGGCCATGGCTAGGCTCAATGTGTTCTGGGCCAGATTTCAGCTAGTAACCAAGGTCACTTCTTTCTCGGATATCTTCGTTATCTCAGAGTACAGCTTATCTTCTGCTGCTATGTTATCAGCATTTTCATCATATTCTTCCAACAACTGGGCCCCACTGATACTTGATCCTGTAGGTCGTTTGGGTGGTTTTCCAAATACATGCTCTTTTACTGCATAATGAGGCATGAGAAACCTGACCTGCTTTTTCTTAGTTTTCTCTTCTTGTATTTTCACTATTTGTTGATCATCACCCTCCACCTTTTGCTTCTTTGCAGCTCTTTCAGAGTCACTATCTACCTCCATAGGGATAATAACCCTTGAAGTATCATTTTTTTCTGGAATATTGTCAAGAGATAAGTTTGTTGGCCATGTAGGAGCTTTACCAGGTGATCTGCTTGGTGAAGGTGTGCCTCCCTGAAAAAAGAATCTCAGAGTTTGAGAGTCTTCCAAAGCATCAATGTCCATTGGTCCTTGATCAATATATTATAACCAATTGGCTCTCTTAGGAATTCTAGCCATCTCAAAATGCTCATATCCCTTTCTGTCAGCTGGCTTCCTTATTGATCATAGTTCATTGCAGCCTTGGAAGGGAGTCCTAGGTCTATCATCATCCTTTCAATTCCTGAGAGGGTTGTTTTGTGTTTGATTACAAAAGAGCCCACTATCCAGGGGAAAGCTAAGTCAGATAACTTCTTGATATCTATAAAATGTTCACGTTTAGTTGTCAGTTTCTACCTTATGAACTCCAAATGGAACAAACTGGGTGTCAAAAATGTAGGGAGTACACATGGTGGGTGTGAAAATCCATATACTCTAATTACAGTTCCCTGTTTTAGCAAAAACCAATCCCCAATCCCTTTATCCATAGGGGGCTGTAGCAAATCCTTCATTTCTGGGAGTACTCTAGGCAAATTCTCTTGGAAAAAGATGTGATAAACCTGTGACATCAAGTTATTCATGAAAAGTATGTAATCTAAATACATATCTCTTGTAATTTTCAGCCCAAGTACGTGTAGGTTGTCTTCAACTGTTGTTAAGAACATATTTAGTAAATACGACTGGAATCTAAAGGTCCTTGTCTTAGGGAACTCAACTAACTGGGAGTGAATACTTTCAACTAGGGCATCATCAAACCTTAGACATGCAGTCTAGACAAATGAATCTAGGCTGTTTGTTCTACTGGACAAGTACTTAAGACGAACATCAGAATGATCAATGTTCTGGAATGTATTAGTCACTATCTAACCCTAAAAACTGGGATATCATGGAGATTATCCATTTAGACTCATCTCTGAACAAACTGGCCTTGTCAAGAAAAATTGAACCTGGGAAGGACGCATTTGGTAATAGGGCATCATGGTAAAAGCTCTGTTTGAGTTCGTCTGTGGCTAGGAGAAAGTATTGAAACAGGTACTCCATTCGATACCCTAGGGATTTCTAACCGAATTCATGGGGAATGGCTAAGGCCTTTCTAATAGTCAGAGCTTTCACCGAGTAGAGGGTCTTAGAGCCCTAGTTGTCTAGGATCGCTCTCTGTTCTGAGGAATAATTTGTGGCACACCACTCAATGAATTCAGGGCAACTTGGGGTCTGGGTGGTGGTGAATAGATGAAAGAAGGACTGATAGACCTTATGGATGTCTATTCTTCTGCCTCTTATAACCTCCAACCTCTCCTTGGCCATATCTATGGAAATGTTGATCAGTATGGTGTCAAAAATGTCACCATCCTTGTCTCCCAACAGGGGATCGGTGATTGGAGATTCGGCACCAGGGGAATCTCTTACTTCATCCATTCAAACAACTTCACGGGAAAAGAGAAGAATAAACCAAGTTGGTGATCCGACACCTGGACAATGTTCCTGAGCTTCTGGTCGGCAGGTTTGCTCTACAGGATCAAGTTCTTTCACTTTCAAACGCATCCGATACAGGTGGAGTTCAAGTCTTTGTACATACCTAGTTTTTATAATGCTAAATACCATATCACCCCTCTAGGTGTGACGGTGGTGAAGCCACATGACTTCAATATCCATTTAGATCTTCGAAATACTTTAGCCGTTGATCTCCTTTCTTGCTCAAATCCTGACTGTATGATGGCCTTAACTTTATCGACCGTGGTGATTTGAGACGCGGTTAACTTACCTACGAGAAAAAGCAGCGCGGTCATCTTAAACCATTGATTTGCCTCCAGTAGATCTGCACTATTGATAGATGCACGGTGCTTACTCTGACCGTGGCGATTTGAAACATAACATATTTCACGCAAGTTAGATCAGTGCGGTGGCTGTACACCGTAGATCTTTCCTCCCACTGATCTTCGCCTTCAATTGCTTTAAGAACTTGCATTCCGAATCACACCTACCCATGCCTTAGATCGCCCACAACTTCATTTGCGCCATGCTCTTGGGGCCGTCGATCTTCGGGGTGTTTGATCTAAACCATCCATACATATTCTTAGTTGTTTATGGCATGTTGGCCGGTCATTAGCCCTCTGATCATCATGGACCTCCGGATCTTCCCCGAATCTTCTATTCCTTGAATTGATTCTCCTTAAGCTGAACTTTGATTCCTCTGTTCGTGGGGATGTGGTCCGAGAGTTGGTTCTCCCTTCGGGGATTTTGACGACCATGAAGCACCTTCATTCCCACAAAATCTGCCATAGAACTTAGCACAATTTGAGTGCTAACAAATGGCTCCAACGGGGATGCTATCCTCCTAGCGAGGTAGTAAGAACACCCATAGACTAAGTTCCTGATCCATTGGGCATCTCTAACTTAGAGGGGGAGAAATTCTCTGAAAACTGAAAACTAAACTGTGCCTTGCTGCACATTTTTACTGAACACAACAAAAATAACAGAAACCATGGCTCCCTTCCAAATCTTAGGGCCTTTACTTTGGGATTTAAATCCTTTCGGCTCTGTCATCAAAACCTCAAGACAATTGTAAAATATAGAGAAAAATATTTACATACAGGCTATGGTACATGGGTTACCTGCTTTTACTCAGGACAGGTAATGTTTCAAGAATCTTCCATTAACTGGATCTCCTGACCAGGCATATCCATCTTGCTCCTATAGGATAAAAGAATTTATTACTCTGTGTGCAACAATAATGTATGGCCCCATCCACATGTGGTCAAATTTACCATGTTTGTCTTCTCTCGGGCAGTCCCATTTCAAAACTAGGTCATTCACCTGAAATTGATCTTCCTTGGTCTTCTTATCAAATGCTTCTTTCATCTTTCTTGTTGTCGTTGCACTCTGTCATAGGCTTTAGTTCTTAGCTCATTTAACTCAATTATCTGGTTCACTCTTCTTTGCATATGATTTAGTTCTTCTTTCAACCCTTACAGCAACCTCATGACTGGTAACCCTAAAGAAACTGGAAAAACCACTTCAGCCCCATATACCAACTGGAAACGAGACATCCCAACTTCCCTTTTAGTGCTTATTCTATCAGCTCATAGAGAATACTTTAGCTTAGTGTGCCATGCCCTCTTATTTTCTTCCAATAATTTCTTTATGATCTTCACTAGGATTTTATTGGAGGATTCTGCTAGACCATTTCCATGAGGGTAATACGCTATAGAGTGGTTTAGACTGATATGGTATTTGTGACAAAAATTAATCATCTTCTTAGAACAAAAGGCAGGCGCATTATCAGTCACAATTCTTTTGGGGCATCCAAACCTAGATAGGATGTTATCCTCCAGAAAGTCCATAATAACATTTTCTGTTGCATTCCTGGTAGGTATAGCTTCTATCCATTTGGTGAAGTAATCGGTAGCTGTCAAAATCCACCTATACTTCCCAGAAGAGTTAGGGTTTATTTCCCCAATGAAATCTAGTCCCCATTGTTGAAAATGAGCTTCTACTATGACTGGGTGAAGGGGTAGTGAGACAACTTTCCTCTTTCCTTCAAAAATTTGACACTGGTGACAAGCAACCGTTTCCTTATACACATATGTGAACATGGTAGGCCAATAGAAACCGGCCCTCAAGATCTTATTCACGATTACTTTCCAAGAATGTTGTCTGCCACAATCTCCCTTATGAAATTCTTTCTTAGTATGTATAGCTTCTTCCTCCAATAGACAATTTAGCAACACACCTCCGAGGTCCTTCCAGTACAAGAACTGATTCATAATACAGTATTTCTTAGATTTTAATTTCACATCCCTGGACCTACTCTTACTTAATTTTGTAGGAACCTATAAATTTTGCAACACATAAACACTATCAGCATACCAAGGGGATGCAGAAAATTATGGAATTATCTATAGTTCAATGTCTAGCTACTGCGAATACTCTTCTATAAAATTCATCTGTAAGAAATCACAATCATCCTTGGTCATCAATTTTTCTAATCCCTACCCTTTCACTAGTTTTGTAGGCCTTATTTCTAAGTCATATTCTAGTAAAATAGAAATCCATTACGCCCTTCTACCTTTAGGATCTGCTTGGGTAAGGATACCTTTCAAAGCACTATTTGGTAGATGGGCGATGATATGTGAGTGAAGTACGTAAATCCCGAAATATTTTAGTGATTTGATCAAGGCATAAACCTGTTTCTCCATGATGTCATATTTTAGCTCTACATCTCTCAGCACCCTACTGAAAAAAGCAATTGGTTGTTCTGCATTCTGGTCATTCTTTTGTAGCAGCACTCCTACCATTGTATGCCTAGAAGCATAAGAAAAAATCAGAAAATCTTTAGAAAAATAGGGGCTAGCTAATACAGGGGCCTCAGTGATAGCACTCTTGAACCCCTTGAAAGAATCTCTAGCTTCCTCTGTACACTTTATTTGACTTTCCTTTCTTAGCATATTAGTGATACTCATCATAATCTCAGCGAAACTAGGAATGAACCTTCTCAGAAAACCAACTTGTCCAATGAAAGACTGCACCTCTTTTTTGTTCCTTGGCTCTCCAACTTTCTGGATGGCACTAACCCTCTCAGGGTCAATCTTGATACCTCCTTTGGATATGATATGTCCTAGGAGTTTATCTTCTTTTAAAGCAAAATGAGATTTCTTTGGGTTGAAGGAGATACCATATTTTATGCATTTCTTAAAGACCCGTTCTAGGTGTTTTAGATGCTAGTCATCAGACTTCCAGTATACTGTTATGTCATCCATGTACACCACTACGAACTTATCATTTTCTTCAGCAAAGGCAATTTCCATCGCTCTCTGGAAGGTAGCTCCAGCATTCATCAATCCAAAAGGAAACTTAGTATACATGAAAGTGCCCCATGGAGTGGTAAAAGCAGTATTTTCTTGATCTTCTGGACTGACTTTGATCTGATTGTACCCAGAGAAACCATCCATCGTAGAAATCATTTCTGCTCCTACCACCTTCTGCAAGATGTGTTCCATTTTTGGCAGAGGGTAATTATCTTTTAAGGAAGATCTATTCAAATTCCTGAAGTCTATACAGATTCTAATCTCTCCATCCTTTTTTCTTACAGGAACTAGGTTCGCTACCCATTGAGAGAATCTTAAAGTGACAATAATCTTTGCGTCAAATAACCTCTTGATCTATTTTTCTATTACCGGTACCATCTTAGGTTTCATTCTTCTCAACTTCTGTTTGAAAGGTTTTTCCCCGGGTTGGATTGGGATAGAATGCTGGATTATTGAGGTATCATACTCCTTTAACTCTTCATAGCTCCAGGTGAAGGTAGCAACATATTTTTTCATCAAATCGACATACTTCTCTTTCCTCCTAGTCTCCAACTTTTTGACAACTCCACCATCCAAGGTTCCCCAATAGAACCCAAATTCTAATCTTCTACAATATCCTTGGGAGGTTCAAATTTGGGATTCTTTGCCACATCATTTTGATCAAAGGGCTTTTCCAGTGGTATTAATCCTTTGGGAATATAGTTGCTTTTTAGCTGGACAATGTCTTTGCCTCCCAATGTATTCTTCCAATCTTTATTTTCTTTCTCTTCGCTTTCTGATTGTTCCTAGTCCATCAGACCTTCTACATTCTCATTTTCTATATCAATCTGGACATTAGCAAACTCATGAGATAGTTCTAAAAACCTTTTAATTTGTAGATCATCTTCAAACACTTGCCAATACTTGGAATTGTCTGGGATGGAGGGTCTGTTTATTACTTTAACCTCATATTTCTCTTGGGAAAAAATGGGAGTTTTAAAACCACCGACAGTAGTGGCCAAGGAGTCTGCTATTTGATTTTCACACCTCGGAATTGCCCAGATCTTATGTTCGTCGAAAAAATTTCCAAACATGTCCCAAACTTCGTTTCTATAAGCTCTCATCCTGGGGTATTTTTCCTGATAACTATCATTTACCTAGTTCACCACCAGCTCTGAATCTCCAAATACATGTACTCTTTTGGCTCCCAGCTCTTTCAGAGCTCTCAATCCTAAAAGTAGAGCTTCATACTCAGCCACATTGTTTGTACATTCAAAAGTCAATTTATAGGATAGAGCTCTAGATTCTTGGTCTGGAGGTATGATCCAAACCCCAACCCCAGCTCCATTTTTACTCAGTGACCCATCAAAGTACATCTTCCACAGTCCTTCTTCGTTTTTTCGCCTCTCTGATGCCTCATGCCTTGCTGCAAATTCCTTGTCTTCCTCGACTTCGTGGAAAAATGGGGTATGTTTGCTTGGTTTTGCAACCAAGCTTTGTGCAATGGGCACCTTTCAACAATGTGATAGCAGTTTCAATATTGAAAGAAAAAAGGATTAAGAATTAAATCTAAATCTAAACTAACATGTGCATATAACAAATAAATTTAAAAATGATTCATGGAAATAAAAAGAGATAAAAGAATAGATGTTGTGTATTAAGATACCTCAAATGGTGAGGATTTGTGTTGAGAAACTCCAAGGGTGAGTAGCTCTAAGCTCCAATGGTCTCTTCTCCACGATGCTAAAAATGGTCAAAAGTCTCATGAGAGATTTTGACAGTGTGAGGATAGGATGATGGATGGATGGAAAGTGAGGAGCCCCTACCACCTTTTTATATTTTTTGGTGGTGGGGAATACCATTATGGTTTTGAGGAAACCAATGGTATTGACCAACATGGTTTAGGTACCTTTTCTCTCCTTTTTCCTTTTTTGAATATTTTGAATATTTTTATTCCCTTTTTAATATTTTTGGGAATTATGGACCCTTTTTGAGGGTTTTTTATGCTTTTTGAGGAAAAGTATTCATTTTGAGGGGGAAAAGGGGTGTATTGTGGTCTTTTGGTTACCTTTTGATGGCTTTAGAGGCTTAAATGGTGGAAAAGTGGACAAATGGTTCATGTGACTAAGGAAATGAGCTAGTGAGCACTTTTTGGGTGTTAACAGATTTCTCCCTGATGTGTGAGGGCAGGAGCTCATCGTATGACCGATATACATCATAGTTCTTTTGTCTTTTTCCTGAGGTTTGGGGAAGAGAAGAGACCTATTGGAGACTAGATCCACGGCCCTTGGAAGATGCAAAGAATAAAAAATATTACATGGCCTCAATATGAGCTAGTGAGCACTTTTTGGGTGTTAACAGATTTCTCCCTGATGTGTGAGGGCAGGAGCTCATCGTATGGCCGATATACATCATAGTTCTTTTGTCTTTTTCCTGAGGTTTGGGGAAGAGAAGAGACCTATTGGAGACTAGATCCACGGCCCTTGGAAGCTGCAAAGAATAAAAAATATTACATGGCCTCAATATGAATGAGGAATAATCTCTGATAATGGATGAGGTGGGCATACCCATGCTTGTATCAAGACATATACATAACAATTAGTCCCAAGAAGGGGGACCTGAATAATACATAAAAAATCTACTAGTACATCATAATGGTCCAAAGGGAACACTATTTTGGGATGTACTCTTGATCATAACATGACTGACCTCAATAAGTGATACAGTGGAATAAAGCGACAACCGTTTTGACCAAGGTCTGAGAAGGGTTAATGAACTATTGAATCTCAAGGTGTCCAACATTCGTAGGGACTCAATGAATCTGAGACAAATCTGGGGAGTATATGTAACTGTATACTCGAGGGAGTATAAAACTGGGGTACATCTGAAATACTGTGGCCATGTGCAACTCGGATAAAATGTAACTGGTTGTTTCCATAAGTAGACTCTCAAATGTGGAAGAGTCAGGTGGTATCCGGGGTCTTCAACAAATAACTGAAGGGACCAATACCCTGTGCGAGTCTCAACGATGCGATCAAGGTGTTGACGTTGAGCATGTGAGAAGCAACCATTTGGAGAGGCACTGAGGACTCTTCTCGAAATGATTCGTAGGCACTCATCATAAATGGTAATGAGTCCAAGACACAGGGACCTCTAGGTCTATCCTCTGGAATAAATTTGGTTATCGTCGACAAAGGGAGACTAGCAACTAACAAGGCAATGATGTTTCCTTGATAGGAGCGCGAGGTGTAGAACTGAAGTGTGGTAGTACTGATGGTAGGGCTGACATACTTGCAGGGATGGGAAGTAACTGGGGTCATAGAGTGGGTGGACTCAAACTTCCTTTGTTCAGAGCATGATGGCATGGTTGACCTGGCAGCATAGGGAACTAACTTGTAGGTGTGGGGATCATAGCTTTTAAGGAAAGAAGGGTATGTATTGATTCTAGGGGGTCAAGCTGATGGGTGCTGTCGAGGGATTCTCAGGGTGACATACTGCAGAATACTCTGAATAAAGGCGACCAAAATGGGGAAGCTGCCATATGAGTAGATGTGATTTGTTGTGGCACCGAGAAGCACCATTGGGTCCTTCTTCGTAGTTTTTAATGAGCTCCAAGAAGGGATAAAAGTGTGCTCTGAAATGGTACTGTCCTATGGATTTTTTAAGCCCAGGACTGTTCGTGCTCATGGGTGCTTTCATTTTTAAGGAGTCTGAAAATGATAAGAGGACTCTGCAGTGGTTGTGAGTACCGTCCTGTGGGTTTTTACGAGCCCAGGATGGTGATTTCTCGTGGTTGCTTTCATGTTTAGAGAGTCTGAAAGAAGTAAGTGGACTTCATTGGTGTTCTTTTTCGTAAGTTAGTCTCCAAGGCCCGAAAAAGTATAAAATGATGGAAATGGAGAACTCTTCTAGCCGATGTGACTAGAGTATTCCTTTTTCATAATTAGTCTACAAGGTCCAGAAAATGGATAAAATTATACCAGGTAGACGCCCTTTTAGATACGTTTAGCGAGAATCAAAGGAAGCAAGGTTGCTCGACGATCTTTTCATTGTTTTAGGAGTCAGAAAAGAGCTTAACGGAAACTCCCTAAGTGCCTTTTTCGTAAAAGGGATTGCTCGGCCCGAAAAAGGGGTAAAACTATACCGAACAAAAAGGTATTAATGAGAGTGAGAAAAGGTCTCAAGCATCGTCATGAGTGCGGAATACTGAATCTGATGACATAAAGATTGTCAAAAATGGGAAACGGCCAATGTGGCACGCAAACCGAGGTGATGAGTGGCATTTTGAAAACATGCCCAAAAATTATGGGGTGAGAGTGAGAAATGGTCTCAAGCATCATCAAAGTCACGGAAATATGAATCCGGGGTGCAAATGGTGCAAAAAATGGAGGTCATAAGGACTCCGGAATGGTCATAGGAAATAACTAGGTTAAAAAATGGCTACAAATAAAGGTGAGCCCACCAAGCCAAGGATGCAGTGGTGGGGAGAAATGATGACCTGCGGAGGAAGAATACTAGGTGTACCAAATCAAATCAAATATACAAGTGATATGTGACCTCAAAAATGGTTAAGATAACGTATGTGAAAAAGTGAGCAGGGTTAATGACCTGCTCCCATGCTATGTGCATGGGGTTTATGATTGTGGATCACATATGTGTTGGTTTGAACAATGGGGTCATTGAAATAATGAGATAGATGTGATGGGGAAGGTTCAAAATGATTGATCATGCCCTCTATCCCAGGGTCGACGTAATCTATTATGCCCCCTAACTTAGAGGTGTCGATGTGGTGCAATTGTTATCTCAGAGAGGGATAAATAGGGCATTGAGCAACTGTTGGCGAGGGAGTGTACCATGAGGCTGTGGGCCGTGGTGGCATACTGAAGTGATGATATGATGATGGGGGATTCCCCTTGTGCGGTGGATGCCCCTAGTATCTCCGACGAGAATCACGATGATGATGAGTAGGAAAGGTTTTGGGCCTGCCCCATGCTATGGACATGTGGTTTCCTCTTTGATTTGAAAAGGTTGAATATGTGGTTCGGAGGGATCAATGGAAGGGGTCGACCGGACAAAGGGGTCTTCATTGGAAACCATGTAAATTGTGTTAATATATTATGAGGAGGAAGATGGTGGGGGATGAATTTTCTCAATGAGAGGAGGGGATATATCTAGGTCGGAATTATTCAATTCGTATAGTGCTGCTCTGTAATCTGGGACATTGGGGCAGTGATGTGAATAATGGCCATAGATTCCGCATATTGCATAAGGATGGTTTGTGCGCAATGATTTATCACGAGGTTGAGGTGGTAATTCTAATTTGACAACTGGAATGTTGGTGTCATCATCCAACATATTCATGTGTTATTGAAGTGTTGGTAGTTGTGGACATAGATGGGTGGCGTGGCCAATATTGTCGCACAAGGAGCACTTAGGGACCACACGGGTTGGGGGATTCGTAGCTAATTTGGGAGTGTCTGGGGGGGGTGCGAGTGGTGGGTGCAGTGTTGTAGGTTGGTGGACCTCTTCTCCTAGTGTTGCGAGATTGAGGGGGGACATAACTAGATGTCGATGTAGTGCCCCCTGTTGGAATTGATTGGTTTTGGGGGTTCGAACCACCAAGTGGTGGGCGATTTTGGGGGTTTGGTATGCCAAGAGGTGGATGGTTTAACATTTTCATAGGTTGTATCAGTTGTAGGACAATGGTTGGAGTCGGTGGGGGAGTTGGGGCAAGTAAGTACCATACAGGTATTCCTAACATTAAACCTAAAAGGTTGAGTGTAGCCATTAATGACGAACTGACAACTCCAGAAAATGGGAACAAGAACGGGATAGTATGAATTGGCGTTGTGCCAATATGAGTAGGAACTATGGGTGTTTGTGGTAGTGACGAAGGTTGCTGTGTGGTGTGTGACAGGGTGCACAAATCCGATGTTTTTGTTTTTTGTAAAGGTGGTGGGATCGATGGAATTGTGAAAGTCATAGGTGACTCGGTGTAGATTCCAGGACCAATTGACGACACAAATGATGTTGGTGCAGTTTGAACAGTTTGTTCAATCATTGGTAGCACATTTTGAGGGGCTGCGGGGGCGTTAGGATCATAATATGTGAGTTGATCAATCTTGATAACGCATCCTTCATGTGGGAACATCATGAGGCAGAAAACAGATGAAGCCACTGCTTTCATTTTGTACATATAGCTACGTCCAAGAAGGAGGTTGTAGTCGAGCTGGGCATTGATCACTTCGATGTCGATGAGAATTGATTTGCCACCTATTTCTATGGGTACGTTCGCTAAGAGGCCTTGTGGTTGAGCTGAGTGCCCTTCGTAAGCTCGTAATGCTGTGATGGATGGTTGTAAATCGGGCGAGCCAAGTTTCTGCCACACAAGGGTGGACATAACGCAGGTTGAAGCTCCTTCATCGATGATGCATCGATGCACAACAAGGTTTCGAATGTTTACTGATACTTGGAAGGCCAAATTTGATGGCAATCGAGGTTCGGCTTGGTCTAAGTCGAAAGCCATCATGTGTGTATCATCAGGGTCTACTCCTCCGATGGCGGATAGTAGTAGTTTTCGTTGTGCAGGGCATGTTTTCAGTACCTCTAAAGCAGACTTAGCAGCGGGGGATTGTGCTAGGTCTTCCACGATGTTATAATTGGATGTTGTGTGATCATTAGGATTGTTGTTAATCCTTCGCAAAGGGATGCAAGGGATTTTAGGTCCTCTGTCCAATGGCATATTTGGTATGCGTAGTGGTTGATCTGGTGGAAGAGAGGTGGATGCGTCAGTGGGAGGAGTTTCTGGGGGTGGGCCGTACTGATTCGTGCGAGTTTGGAGGTTAATGTCATTGGATGACATCATTAATAAATGGTGTGTGCCTGGATCCGTATGCTGATAATCAGTTGCGGCATAGGTGATCTGCTGCTGAGGTGCAGCAGATCCTTGTGGGGGATACATAGGGCGAGCATTTACTACTCCCTAGTTTGTCCATGGGTTTTGCAATATCATGGGTTGTGGTTGATTAAATGGAGCTGGCTGTCCAGCGTGGCCCTGGTGTCGGGCATCGTCAGCCCAAAGTTTACGTGCTTTCTCTAAATGGGGGTAGTTGTGAGTGTAGTGTCCATAGACTCCACATATAGAACATGGATGATTTGTTCTCAGGTTATTGTTTTTTGGTTGCTTGGTATGACGATCTGGATTCTGGTTTGGGGGAGCAGCATTGTTATTATTTGGAGGATTGGGAGGTGGTGGACCTTCATTATGTTGTTGGTTGTTGCCGCAGTTACGTCCTCTTCCACGGTTTTGTTGTCCACCCTGGTTGCATTGGTTGTTTTGATGTTGGGGCTGATTGTGTTGTGTGTACACTTTCCCTTGAGTAGTGGGAGGATTTTGGGGTGCCGCAGGTGCGGGAGAAGGTTACGGTGGATAATAAGCTAGTGGGGCTGGTGGTGGTCCAGTTTCCTGCTGGGGTTGTTGGTAACCCTGAGCTATTGGAAGTCTTGGGTTAGCTGGTGTAGCTTGCTGTGGGTAATACATTAGCTGGACCAATAAATGAATTGGGTTTTGGGTGGTTGGTTGGTTATATTTTGTGGGTGGTACATATGTTGATGGCACTTTCCCATAGCAATGTTGTGGACAAGAGGGTCCATGAGTGTGATGAGTTTGATTTGTTGGAGCTTACAAAGTTGTCGCTCCAGAATTAGATGTGGCCCTAGAGAGGTCTAGGGCATTTATGGTGCTCACCATGCTAAAAGGTTTATTTTGTGCCGTGACTTAGCCAATAATACCATCAGTGGCATGTGATGCCCCCGGAGCGTCACCGCATGAAGAATCGCCTCATGGGGTGTCTGGTATGATGGTGTAGAGATAGCCTCACTGGGCATAAATCAGGTCGAATTGTTGAGATTTTAAGATAGCTTCTTCCTTTGACTGAAGTCGTTTGGAAGCTACGTCTTTGGCTATAAGGGGTAGGAGTGATTTAAGAAACCAGTCCAAAAATATATGGTCATCCAGTTTTATCTTACAGAGACTACGATGCTTGCACCACTCATGGATATGGTCGGTGATGTGGGTAGCTATGTTTTGTCTGCAAGACAACAGTATTTCGACTCCTGCATCATAGCATACAGGTAGCTGAAAAAACTGAAGGAAAGTGGACGCGAGAGATGTAAATGTATGGTGGGTCCCATGTGGTTGTTCAATGTACCACTTGGCTGCAGAGCCAGTGAATGTTCGTTGCAACAGTCTTAGTCTAATGGAGTCATCCACGATGGAGTTAGATGAACACCATAGGTGAAATGACAGTATGTGGTTTTGGGGATCCTCCCCAGGTTTTCCTTCAAACTTGGGGATGTCCGAGGGGAGCTTTGTAGGCATGGGTGGCCATGTAGGGTTGTGCCTTATAGGATCGTTGGTTAACCTGGCTAGGTTTGGTAAGTTCAGAATAGCCATGTATGGTAAAATAGTAAATGGGTGTGGCGTAGTGACTGGGACATAAATATTAATGGTGGCATTATGTAGTGGTCCAATAGACCCTAAAGGTATGCTAGGTATTGAAGGTATGTGTCCTCCAACCGTTGTGGTGTGGGATGGGCCAGCGCTCCCAAGTGCAACATGGGTTGTAGAGGGGATAGGAATAGTGCCAAGAATTCCTGGGATCTGGGTTCTGGTAATGAGAGGGGGTGTGATTCCTATGTTGGGCATACCCATAATAGGAGGTAGTCCTGTGTTGGCCATACCTAAAGGTGGAGTGGCCCCTATATTAGGCATGCCTAAAGGCGTTGTTGTTACCATGGGTGGCATAGTATTAGAAGGGTTTGTGGATGTATCTCCAATAGTACTGGTGAAAAGTCGGTTGTATTGTGATCCAGCCATGGGGTTGGTTGATGATATTTCAGTAGGGTTTTCGGATTCAGCCTCAGAATCAGATGTGAAGTGAGGCATGTCAGAATCGGATGACTATGTGTTTGGCCGATGACATGTCGAGTCAAGGGATAAGGCTCTATGTCTATGATGTGTAGAGCCAAGTATACCGAACTGAGGGGGTTCACCCTAAAGACGACGAGATCATCTTAAATTCTCAATCGTGAGAAATATTTAAAAATTTCAGTGTAAGGTGGTGATGTAAAAAACTCAAAACCCTAATGCAACAATGAGTGCAAGAGGGGAGTTAAAAAATAAAGGCTCTCAGGCCAACAACCAACCTCAAAAAGCACTTATTATAGCAGTTGTGCTATAATAAGTGGAGGGATGCAACAAAATTGGTCAGAATACCAAAAGTCAAATAGTTCCTAGCAAAAACGTAGTGTTACTAGACCAAAGGTGGGTATTGTATCATGCAAACACCTAACTAGAAGTATTGTGAGTCAACAAACGATATTCTCTACAAGGTGATGAAATCCAAGTCAATCAATATAGAGTGTTGCATCAACGGCTAGATATCCCCCTATCGGGAGGGACACCGGGTAGACAATCCTAAAGAGTGGCAACTAGGATACCCCGTTCATGACACGTTTGGTTGGGTGAATCTACAGTTTGGTTCCATCGCTGTTGTACCCCCTCTTGGGTGTACACCGAGAACTTCGAAAGGTATCCTTTGTTTACTGAATGGATTGCGGTATTTCACTCAGACTTCCGGAACCAGTATGGCTACTTCAACCCTCCTAAGGGAGAGGCCTTCCCGATAAATTGGTTGATAACCGTGTCAAAATTATAAGAGATTTTTAGACCCTAAAGACAACCACTATGTCTCAAATGTAAATAATTTAGAGGTGTTATTGGTACACCTATCCTCCAATTCTACCTAACTACAAGATTCTTTTAAGTGCTCCCCAAGTGGGGTTAAAAGTTTGTTGAGTTAAGGTAAATTTTAAGGCTTAGTTTAAATTATGTGGCAGAGTGGGTGCAAGTGTGGTATTGAAACTGAAATTGATTTTCCTTGCTTGGGAGATTGGTTACAAATGAAAGAAAAGACGCTTCTAGTTTTGCAAAAAATAAAGGCATTTTTGAAATGTAAATGCTTGAAAAAACTATTAAAAAATAATGGATCTTTGAAATAATTTTAAAGAGAAGCAAATAACATAAATATTTCAAGAAATAAATGGATCTCTTAGAAAATTGCTTGGGCAAACTATTGAGCATAAAACAGTAAAACCTTGAGCTAAATAAAATGCAGAAAATCTTTTTTTCAATTACTGAAATTTTTTAAAAAGACTTTTAATGGAGCATATATAAATAGAAAAAGATTTAGTATGGCTGTAAAATGTAGAAAAACTAATGTTGTAAAATATGCTAAATGGGAAAAAAATACAGCAAAAAATATTTTCAAAAAATCGACCGAATTCAAAATAACTGCATCGCGGGTTTTGGGGAAACAGCCACGATGTGTAGCGTGGGTTTTGGCCGCGCAGTTGCGATGTGCAGCGCGGGTTTCGGTCGCAAAGCCGCGATGTGCAGCGCGGGTTTCGGTCACACAGTCATGATGTGCAACGCGGCAAATGGCCGTGAAGCCACGATGCGCACCGCGTAAAATGGCCGCGAAGCCGCGGCACGCCGCGCGGAAAAAAGCCACGAGGTTGCAATGAGCCATGCGACTGTCGGGCGAAAAACCACAAGGTGAAAGCCGAAAAACAGACGCCGAAAAATGAACCTGAAAATGGAAATTTCAGGCTATTAATGGCAATAGAAAGGGCCAAGATCTAGAACAGCAATGGATCTGCTATCTAGGATGGCAGATCTATGATTTAAAATGATTAAAACTAACAAAAACTAAGATCTAAAGCAAAAAACCAAGATCTAAGAATTCGAAGCCAGCGGAGTCGCCAAAATTGTTTACTTGGTTTTGCAACCAAGCTTTGTGCAATGGGCACCTATCAACAATGTGATAGCAGTTTCAATATTGAAAGCAAAACCGATTAAGAATTAAATCTAAATCTAAACTAACATATGCATATAACAAATAAATTTAAAAATGATTCATGGAAATAACAAGAGATAAAAGAATAGATGTTTTGTATTAAGATACCTCAAATGGTGAGGATTTGTGTTGAGCAACTCCAAGGGTGAGTAGCTCCAAGCTCCAATGGACTCTTCTCCAAGATGCTGAAAATGGTCAAAAGTCTCATGAGATATTTTGACAGCGTGAGGATAAGATGATGGATGGATGGAAAGTGAGAATCCCCTACCACCTTTTTATAGTTTTTGGTGGTGGGGAATACCATTATGGTTTTGAGGAAACCAATGGTATTGACCAACATGGTTTAGGTACATTTTCCCTCCTTTTTCCTTTTTTGAATATTTTTATTCCCTTTTTAATATTTTTGGGAATTCTGGACCCTTTTTGAGGGCTTTTTATGCTTTTTGAGGAAAAATATTCATTTTGAGGGGAAAAAGGGGTGTACTATGGTCTTTTGGTTACCTTTTGATGGCTTTAGAGGCCCAAATGGTGGAAAAGTGGACAAATGGGTCATGTGAATAAGGAAATGAGCTAGTGAGCACTTTTTGGGTGTTAATAGGGTATATGATCAATATGTGGACCATCATTGAAAAGGATGGAGGAACCTATGTCTGTATCCACAGCAAATATAGGGTGATTTTCAAGTTTGTCGTCACTATTGACCACATAAGCCATCATTTTCTCTCTTTATAACTTCCAATTCCTTCCGAAAAGTGGTATAGTAGCATAAGATAAGTCCATCTGCATGGTTCCTTTTAGTTTTTTTACCCAGGATCTTGACAACAACATCCCAAACATAGCAGGAAAATCAACCACTACTATGTCCATCATGATGCTCTTCGCTGGGATCTGGGCAAGGGTTACTACCACATCTTTAATCATACCTAAACATGGTACCTTTCTGGAATCAAAAGAATATAGGTCTTTGTAGGGTCTAGTGACTTCTAAACCCAACTAGTCCACGACTGACTTTGGCATCAAGTTGTGTGAAGCCCCATAATCTATCAGGGCATTGTGTAATAACTTATCATGGATATTTAGACTCAAATAAAAGGGAGGGACTTCTTCATCATCTGAATCCTCCAATTTGGAACCAAATATTATAGTGGGGGCATCATCTGTCTCTTCCAACATGTCTTGTGTATTTCCTGCCTGCCCCTTTACTAGGTTATTTATGTCTTCCCTATATTCATTGTTTCTTAACAACTCATTCAAGGGGATAGAGATATTTACCTTAGACAGTTCAACCATCAAGCTGAATATTGAAGCTGGCTTCCCTACTTCAGTGACTTCTGGTTGCCTACCTTCTTTAGAATGCTGCCCCCTATCTTCTGAGATTTTCTATGTAGCATCCTCTAGTTGTTTTTCTTTTAGCTTATCCATATTCTGTTGAGTCTTAGGGGGGTGAATCTGAGCAGACTTCCCTTCAGTTATTGGCATTTCTCTATTTCTTAACCTCATCTTTCTCTGGATATCATCCAGAGCATTCATGTAGCCCATTTGGTACTCTCCAGAATCGAATTTTGCAGCTTTATCAGCATTTCCCTTACTGAAAAAATCATGCTCCTTTTCAGTCAAATGAACTTCGTGTTCTAGGGTGTCAAAGAGATGTATCTGGTTAGCAGCAGGGATTTCAGGTCCCTCTTCATCTATCAAATTCTTAGGGAAGGGAGGCCTTATCTGGTGGTCTTCTTGGTTTCTTGGATTTCTTGGAGGAGGCGGCCTTCTAAAGTTAGGGTTCCTTATCTGATTTTCAGGCTATTCCCTAACAAGAGGCTTATTTTCCATGGCTAACCTATCCATCAATATTTCCATAGTTTTCATGATGGTATAAAATTTAGCATCACTAGAAGAGGCTTGGGTTTCTTACTTCTACCTATTTGCTTCAGTCTTTCCTTTTATTTTCCCAGAAGCCATCATGTTGGCTTCAACCTCCATGGCATCTTTTAGCATAGCAGGAAGGGAGGCGGACTTTCTTTCTCTTAATGTGTATGAGAAATCTCCATCAAAAAATTTGCATAGTGGAGCTTTGCAGCACCTACCGAGGGTTTTAGATCATCAGGAATAAAATTATAGGCCTTCATGAATTTGGCAGAAAACTCATGGACTTATTCAAACCTTCCTTTCTTTAAGTGATTATACTGGGATAAGACTATGGTAGGACTCCCCATTGTTTCCCATCTTTCGAGAAACAATACTTTAAAAGCTGTAAAATATGCTATGGAAGCATTGGGTAGCTGTATGAACAATTTCTTAGGCTCTCCAAACAAGCTTTGGGCAAACAATCTCATTTTAGCGTCATCGTGGTCCACTTCCTCCAGATCTACAAAATCCTCAAATCTATCAACATGCTGTTTGGCTGACCAGTCTCCCTCTCCATTATAAGAGACAATTCTCTGGGCGTAGTTTTGAGGGAGGTCATGCAAAGCAGCTGGCAAGACCAGTGGTGCAAATCTTGCAGCCATGGGTCTAGGTGGATTATGAGCTTGTGGAGGGACTGTAGTATGGGATTTAGGGATCTCAAAACTGGGTTTATTGCCTTCAACTTTGGCAAGATTTTTAGAATCAAACAACACAGGGTCTAAAAGATATGATTCAAAATTATTCAGAGCTTCTTCACCTAGGCTTAGGTATGATTCAGATTTTGTTCTTGACAAAGGTTTGCTAATATCAATCTCTAGATCCAATTCCTGAAAAACAGATGCATCCTCTGAAAAAGAAATAGTCTCAATGCTAGGAGCACTAGCCCGATCTTTCACGGTTCTACGTCTGAGTAAAATTTTAGGATTATCTACTCCTAGCAGGATTTCAGGGAAATGATTACCTCTTGTATGGATCTTTTTTGAGGCCAGGATGCCTTTGGAAGCTCTTCAGTAGTATGTTTGGGCGTACTAATCTTTCTTTCCCCAGTGGAGTCGTCTTGAATTGTCTGATCTTTGTAAGTGGAGTCGCTAAGGAAAAATTATTCAACTTTCTTGAAAATGAAGAAACCTCTGTTTTCCCACAGGGATTTTTCTTATTCTTTGAAATTTGGACGTATATGTCGTTCCCCCAGGGATTGAAAAACAATCATGTTCCCCGGCAGCGGCGCCAATTTGTTAAAACCCAAAATGACCACCTAGGTTGTGGAGAGGACAGTCTGGGGTAACCACTAACCAATATTTGGCCTGTGCTACTAACCCAACACAGACAGAGAGGGCTCTCTCTAAAATATCATGAAAAGACTGGAATAATCAAGATTGTCAATAATGAAAAAGAAACACCAGCATTCACGGCCAAGATATTCAATTACAATAGTTATACAGAAGATCAGATTTCTGTTTGGATCAAAAATGATTCAAGCACTGTTTGGTTGAAAACATATGAATTTCGTTTGGGCAATGGAGTCATATTTAACAAACTCTGAAACATCATTCACAAAGGTTCTGGAAACACATTTACAAGGGCAAGGTAGCAAGCAGCTAGTAGTCAAAGAGATTTAATTTGTGGAGCAGAAGAGGAAAGAAACAGTCCATCAATGTAAGGCATAACAAGATGAATCCTACATCAACTTTAGTAGAATATGCTGGTGAAATACTTGGAAAAAGCTAAGCAAAACATAACTTTTATGAATTCCACTTAACCGTTACCCTGATCCAAGCATGAAAGAAATAATACAGAATGGAATAACAAAGAGAGAAACACAATTTTATATGGGAAAAAGGAAAATACAGACTACCAGACCAATTACACAGGAATCCTTGTCAAAATGCAGGCTTCGACTCTACAAACTTTATTAAAACAGCTCAAAAATGTCTTACAGACTAATCCTCAAAACACCAAAAGCTTTCAAAATAAGATTTTCAATCTTTGTGCCTTCGATTACAAATGTATTTATAGATGTCTTCGAGCTCTAGGCTTGTCTCCTTCTGAACAGAAAACAGTTACAACTAGATGACACCTATCTAATAGCCAAATCGAGGCATTGTTTGCTGTCACTATTACAAAAAAAAAATCTACGAGCCAGGATTAACTTCCATTTACAATTGCATGGTCATTTCATTACATTGCCAAATTACTTTTAAACAAAATACAAAATACAAAAATTGCAGTTATGTAGCTGCTTTCAGCTGAATTGCTTTCACTGCTGATCAAATCCTGGGTGTTTCCATGTTGGCTGCTTTCTGACTTAACTGCATCCTTTCACGCTCCCATCTTTAACTTTTCTTTCCCATACTTCTCTACCAGCTTCCATTGCTCAGGCGAGGGTAAATCTTGGGAGGCCAGCTCTTTGAGTAATATCCTCAGCTAAGTGTGTTCAGTGTACAAATAGCCAACATGAAGAGTTCTGGCTTCTCTAAAAGTTGCTTCTATCTTGAAGTCACCTTTTAGTGTATCAACCACTGTGCCGCCTGTTAAGGGCGTATTTATGCTGATGAAGTCCTCTTCATTCATCCTACAGTCCCACAACTTAGACTTGTATTCATCTCTTGTAAACATGACTTCATTCTCACCCCAGAAGGTAGGCTGGACCTTTTTGAATAGAGGATCAAAGGCTTCTTTAAAGAGCCATGTCTGCTTCAATATGATATCTATCCCTGATTGGCCAACATGCATTTGTTGATATCTACTAATTATCTTTTTAGATCCTATGATTATGGATACCCTGTCCGGGATGTTTGCAGCTGTAGCTTGTTCCTCTGAAAGGCCACCTAAGAACTCAACTGCATTCTGGGCATGCTCCAAAGGCTTTTTGTTCAATCTCTCCTTCACCACTGTTATACCTTGCTAGGCCAATTTCACCACTACTCCTTTATCCATTATAAAATTTAGGTAGGGCCTTAGATCTTCAGCCTATTTTATGATATCATCCCATATGATTTTCTTGGCTTCCGGTAACACCTTCTACCCTATCACCTGTTCCTTCAAAATATCAAGCTCTGACTGCGTCTCCTGGTACTTGGTTTCCCAAGCCTCCTTTTGGCCTTCTGCAATATCCTTCAAAGTTTGCAGATTGGCAACTTGCTTCTTTAATCGGATCACCTCAGCATCCTCCAAGATGGCATTAGCTATTTTCCCTATCAAGGAAAAATTTCCAGCTGCAATGGAGGCTGAGACCTCTTGTTCTATTTCCTTTTCCTCTGTCTTCACTTTCCTGTCAAATTCTTCAAACTAGGATTTCCACGAGTTTGCACTGGTCTCCACAAAGGTCATGTCAAACTTCAGCTTCTTTTCCCTATCTCCAAACTCCACCAATTTGGATTTACAGTCTAACAACTCCCCTTTCAACTTTTCCTTCTCTTCTTCCAGCTCTGCTATTTCAGAACTATTTGCCAACTGAGTGGTGGGGATCTTTAGCTACTTTTTTAATGACATGATCTTTTTATCTTTTTCATTCAGAAACTCTTGGATGTTTTTCTTTTTATTCTTTTCGGTCTCATTTTCTAGCAACTGTGTTTGATGTTTCTTTGCCTGCGCTTTCAGAGACTTATTTTCTGCTTTCTTGAGCCCCAACTGTTTGTGGAATCTGGACTTATTTGTCTGCACTTTTGATAGTTCTATTGCAAGCTTCAACAGCCTATTATAGATGACTTCGCATGTCTCTTTGTGTAGATTGATTATATCAGGGATAGGGATGTCTTCCAGGTTAAACTTTACCTCTGTAGCTTTGCTCTTGGTGGCCATGGCTAGGCTCAATGTGTTTTGGGCTAGATTTCGGCTAGTAACCAAGGCCACTTCTTTCTTGGATATCTTCCTCACGTCAGAGTACAACTTAGTTTCAGCTACTATGTTATCAACATTTTCATCATATTCTTCCAATATCTGGGCCCTACTGATACTTGATCTTATAGGTCCTTTGGGTGGTTTTCCAAGTACATGCTCTTTAACTTCATAATGAGGCATGAGAAACCTGACTTGCTTGTTCTTAGTTTTCTTTTCTTGTATTTTCACTATTTGTTGATCATCACCCTCCACCTTTTTCCTCTTTGCAGCTCTTTCAGAGTCACTATCTACCTCCATAGGGCTAATAACCCCTAAAGTACTTTTTTTTCTAGAATATTGTCAAGAGATAAGTCTGTTGTCCATGTAGGAGATTTACCAGGTGAACTGCTTAGTGAAGGTGTGCCTCCTTGAAAAAGGAATCTCAGAGTTTGAGAGTCTTCCCAAGCATCAATGTCCATTGTTCCTTGATCAATATATTCTAACCAATCATCTCTCTCAAGCATTCCAACCATTTCAAAATGCTCATATCCCTTTCTGTCAACTGCCTTCCTTCTTTCTGAGATTATGTGATAAGGATCACAGTTCATTGCAGCCTTGGAAGGGAGTTCTAGGTCTATCATCATCCTTTCAATTCCTGAGATGGTTGTTTTGTGTTTGATTGCAAAAGAACCCATTGTCCAGGGGAAAGCTAAGTCAGATAAATTCTTGATATCAATAAAATGTTCACGTTCAGCTGTCAGTTTCTACCTTATGAACTCCAAATGGAACAACCTGGGTGTCAAAAATGCAAGGAGTACATATGGTGGGTGTGAAAATACATATACTCTAATTAGAGTTCCCTGTTTTAGCAAAAACCAGTCCCCAATCCCTTTCTCCATAGGGGGTTGTAGCAATAAAACCATGCCATCAAGTTATTCATGAAAAGTATGTAATCTAAATACATCTCTCCTGTAATTTTCAGCCCAGGTACTTGTAGGTTGTCTTCAACTGCTATTAAGAACATCTTTAGTAAATAAGACTGGAATCTAAAGGTCCTTGTCTTAGAGAACTCAACTAACTGGGAGTGAATACTTTCAGCTAGGGATTCATCGAACCTTAGACATGCAGTCTGGACAAATGAATCTGGGTCTGTTTGTTCTACTGGATAGGTACTTAAGATGAACATCAGACTGATCAATGTTTCTGGAACCTATTGGTCACTATCTAACCCTAAAAACTAGGATATCATGGAGATTATCCATTTAGACTCATCTCTAAACAAATTGGCCTCGTCAGGGAAAAATGAACCTGAGAAGGACGCATTTGGTAATAGGGCATCATGGTAAAAGCTCTCTTTGAGTTCGTCTAAGGCTAGGAAAAAGTATTGAACCAGGTCCTCCATTCGATACCCTAGGGCTTTCTGACTGAATTCATGGGGAACGACAAAGGCCTTTCTAATAGTCGGGGCTTTCACTGAGCAGAGGGTCTTAGAGCTCGAGGGGTCTAGGATCGCTCTCTGTTCTGAGGAATAATTTGTGGCACACCACTCAATGAATTCAGGGCAACTTGGGGTCTGGGTGGTGGTGAACAGACGAAAGAAGGACTGATATACCTTATGGACATCTATTCTTCTGCCTCTTATAAACTCCAACCTCTCCTTGGCCATATCTATGGAGATCTTGATCAGTATGGTGTCAAAAATGTCACCATCCTTGTCTTCCAACCGGGGACTGGTGATTGGAGATTCAACACCAGGGGAATCTCTTACTTCAGCCATTCAAACAACTTCATGGGAAAAGAGGAGAACAAACCAAGTTGGTGATCCAACACCTCGACAATCTTCCTGAGCTTCTAGTCAGCTGGTTTGCTCTGGATGATCAGGTTCGTTCACTTTCCAATGCATCCGATACAGGTGGAGTTCAAGTCTTTGTACATACCCGGTTTTTATAATGCGAAATACCATATCAACCCTCTAGGTGTGACGGTGGTGAAGCCACATCAACCATCCCTCTTGGTCGGCCTTTCTCCGCCGTAGATCTACTTTTCGATCTCCCACGGATCGCAATCAAATCGTACATGACTTCAATATCCATTTAGATCTTTGAAATACTTCAGCAGTTGATCTCCTTTCTTGGTCAAATCCTGACTGTATGATGGCCTTAACTTTACCGACCGCAGCGATTTGAGACGCGGTTAACTTACCTACGAGAAAAATCAGCGTAGTCATCTTAGGCCATTGATTTGCCTCTGGTAGATCTGCACTATTGACAGATGCATGATGCTTATTCCGACCACAACGATTTGAAAGATAACATATTTCGTGCAAGTTAGATCAGCACGGTGGCTATACACCGTAGATCTTTCCTCCCGTTGATCTTCGCCGTCAATTGCTTTAAGAACTTGCCTGCCGGCTCATGCCCGCCCATGTGTTAGATCACCCACAACTTCATTTGCGCCATGCGCTTGGGGCCGTCGATCATTGGGGCGTTTGATGAAAAAGAGGACAAGGTATTCCAGAGGAGGAGCAAAAAGAAATGAAAAGGACAAGGTCACACACCATCTATGTTTCCTTACTATGTGACATAATGAACAAAGAACCTTCCAGTTATGAAGAAACGACAGAAAAGAAAGAATGGAAGGAGGCCATGGTCGAAGAATACCAGTCGATAATGAAGAATGATGTTTGGGATGTGGTCCCAAGACCAGAAGGGAAGTCTGTTGTGACTTCCAAGTGGATCTACAAGATCAAGCATGCTGCAGATGGTAGCATAGAGAAATACAAGGCAAGGTTTGTGGCTCGTGGCTTCTCCTAAAAAGAAGGGATAGATTATGAAGAAATGTTTGCACCTGTAGCCAGATATACTTCTATCAAAACAGTACTTGCTCTAGCTGCAATGATGAAGTAGAAGATACACCAGATGGATGTCAAGACAGCTTTCTTGAATGGTGTAGTCGAAGAAGAAGGGTATATAGAGAAACCACTCGATTTTGAGCCACATGTCACAGAGTCATATGTGTGCAAGTTAAATAAAGCCTTATATGGCTTGAAACAAGAACCCAAGACATGGTACGGTAGGATAGATAGCTTCCTGACTAGTTTGGGCTTTACCAAGAGTAAAGCGGATTCCAAATAGCTTCCTGACTAGTTTGGGCTTTACCAAGAGTAAAGCGGATTCCAGATAGTTTCCTGACTAGTTTGGGATTTACCAAGAGTAAAGCGGATTCCAACCTTTACTACAAGGTTGAGTAAGTCAATCCAGTGATACTCCTACTCAGGGATAATTTTAAGGACCCATACTTATTTAAAAGTGTATAAACCTTGGTGAATCTTACCAATTCTTAAAATGTCAACTATAAAATATTTGGGGATATTTTTCTAAAATTATTTCAATATATAAGGATTTTATATAGTTTATATAATAATTTGGTGATTTTTAGAGTGAAAAAAGTTTACCCCATCAAAATTGGGCGAAATGGGGCTTCAAAAAATGAAAATTGGCGAATCTTTTTTTGGGAAAAAACATGGAAAAATAACTCATGGGCTAAATTTCGCCCCTAAAATGATTCTTTCTCCTACTGTATGTGGATGAGCTGTTTGTGATAGGTGAGGAAAGTTGATTGCCGACACGAAGAGGAATCTTGCTGCTGATTTCGAGATGAAGGACTTGGGTATGATACATTACTTTTTAGGTATGGAGGTGTGGCAGAGTGCATATGGAATATTCCTTGGAAAAGGGAAGTATGCATTAGAGATCCTGAAGTGGTTCAGGATGATGGACAGCAAGGCCATGGCCACACCTATGGAATCAAACCTGAATCTATTGAGTGATGATTCATTAGAGTCGGTTGATGCCACGATGTATCATCAGATGATTGAGTCCTTGGTTTACCTAACGAACACAAGACCATATATTTGATTTGTTGTGAATACCTTGAGCCAGGTCCTGACGGATCCTAGACATGTTCACTTGATTGTTGTAAAGCATATTATGAGGTACCTGAAGGGTACAATTGATTATGGGCTCAAGTATGATGCAAATCAAAAGGTTAACCTGGAGGGTTATGTTGATCCAGATTAGGAAGGCAATGTTGTAGATAGGAGGAGCACTTTGGGGTGTGTCTTCAGTATGGGATCAAATGTGATCTCTTGGTTTAGTAGGAAGCAATCCTATGTAGGACTGAGTACAACCGAAGCAGAGTATGTCGTAGCTTGTTCGGCTAGTTGCGCAGCAGTATGGCTAAGGAAGATACTGTCATATTTATTTGATCTCCAGTTGACTGCTACTTGTATCTTTTGTGACAACCAGATTTGTGTGAAGTTGTCAGAGAACCCAGTGTTCCATGACAAGTCGAAGCATATCGAGATAAAATATCACTATATCAGGGATATGGTGCAGAGAGGAGCAGTGAAGCTCTTGTATGTTGCAGCAGATGAGCAGATAGCAGATGTGTTGACCAAACTACTAGCTAGAGTGAAGTTCGAGTACCTCAGAGAGAGGCTTGGTGTTCTTCAGATAGAAGATACTTCGAGGAGGAAGTGATGGGAAACATTTGTACGATCCATTCCAAGCATGGTGGTGAGGTTCCTACCCATGGATGTGGATGTAAGTGCTAAGTGACGAGCATCAGGGTGATGCTCCGTATGATGATCAAGATGATCATGTGATGATGATATGCATCAAGGTGATACTATGTATGATGATGATCAGGATGATAATGTGATAATGATATGCATCATGGTGATGTTATGTATGATGATGATCAGGATGATCATGTGATGATGATATGCATCAGGGTGATGTTATGTATGATGATGAACAGGATGATCATGTGATGATCATGTGCATCAGGATGATGCACTGTATTATGATTCTCAATATGATCATGAGCATCATGATGATTCTCCATGCGAAGATGATCAGTGTGATCATGAGTATTAGGATGATACTCCGTGGCCATGGACAGGTTGTGCAATAGCATGTAATCATCCCTAGAAGATCTTATAGGTTGAGCAGTAAGCTCGTAATCAGTCCTAGGATTCTGTTCGAGCTTTTTCTTGGTCGCATGTAATCAACCCTGGGAGATCCTATAGGTTGAGCAGTAAGCTCATAATCAACCATGGAATGATCTTTGATGTTTTTCGAGGTCGCATGTAATCATCCCTGGGAGATCCTATAGGTTGAGGAGTAAGCTCGTAATCAGCCCTGGGATGCTCTTTGAGGTTTTGCGAGGTCACATGTAATAACTCCCTCGGAGATCATATAGGTTGAGCAGCCAGCTCGTAATCAGTCCTGGGATGATCTTTCGAGGTTTTGTTGACGCACATAATCATCCCTAAGATTCCACAGGATGGCCTACTCACAGAGATGATGAAGACCTACAGGAGGCTAGGCCTACATCCAACATGAAAAAGGGATGGCTCTGTAGAACTTCCTATGACGAGAAGAATTGAGAGATAGTACCAGTGATCGAGATGACGGGTACAACAACAATGATGATGATACTCCAGTGATCCAGTGATGATGATCCAGTTCCAGTATTGAAGACTTATGCCTATACGTATTGATGCCTATGTCGAGAGAATACCTTCCTAGTTAAGAGGGAGTGCTGATGTATTTGTAACTTCAGAAGATATTCTCCTATGTATTACATTTGTACTTTATTGTATTCCTGATGGAGATGTATTATTCCTCCAATCAGAAGTGTCTTCATTTGTATTTGTAAGTGGCGCAAGTATTATTGTAAGTGTCACAACTTATATTTGATTGGTTACTAGACCACCTGCAAGCAGTTAGCCCAGTAGGAGTTAAATGGAAGGGTTATTAGGCTTCCTTAGGAAGTTTGCCAAGTTAGGGTTAAAGGAAAGTCAAAGTAAAGTATAAATAGAGAGTGTGTCTCTCTCGTTCTATTCATTCACTCACTCATCCAACTCGCATAGTTGAGAGAGAGGAGTGCACACAAGTGAAGGAGTAGCTACTTGAGACATCTATCTTTTGAGTTTGATCTTTGTGATCTTTGTGTTGGGGCTTATTCTATCTCTAAGGAAGTTGCAGGGTTTTTCACCTTCTTGGTTTTCCATAGTGAAATGCTTTGTGTCCATTGTTTCTTGTGATTTTTATGCTATGCTTGTTCTTCTCTTAGTGATCCTAGATAATATTGAATGAAATTATCAAGATTCTAACAAAATGAGAATAATGTCCTACAAGAAGAATGCTCACAATTGAAGAATGAAAAAGAGGTAATCACACAGAAGTTAGTATAGCTAGAAAAGGAGACATTGGAAGAAGCTGCACAAGGCAGTTTGTTAAAACATGTATTGGAGAAAGCATAGTAGGATGCTTGCAGTATGCTTGCAGTATGCAAAAGGCAGTTGAGCAAGTATACAACATAGTTCCAAAAGATCATAGGAGTGAATATATCTCCTTAGAAAGAAAGATGTTGATAATAGGAGAAGCCATTCAGAAATTACAAATCAAAGTTGGAAGTGAAGCAGTAGAAACTCCTCCAGAAGTTTAAACATAACCTAAAAAGATAAATACTGCAATTGAAAGCCTTAAAACTCTGGAAGTAATATGTCTATAAATACATGAATAAAGTGTTCAATTATGGACAAATCTAGTTGATGATGAACAACTGAAATAAGTGAACAAGAGGCTATAGAATTCCTAATACCTAGAAAAAAATAGTTGTAACAATCTGACCAGTATTTCAATGGTTGAGATGACAAACGAAATGGGAGACTACAAGAAGCAACAACACGAAGTAAACAAGATACGTGAAGAAGAACGAAAGGTTATTGAAAAGATTGAACCTCTACAAGAAGAAGCTTTATGTATTAAAGAATCTTGTCCCATGCTGCAAAATGGAATTAAAGAGGAAATCGATGATTTTTTAGAAACATGGAAATCAATTCCCCATGAGAAAATGGAATTAACTATTGTTGGAAAAGAAGAAGAACTAAGAGAAAAAGTTGCAGCTATAAAAACTAATCTGCAAAATATTAAATCTACAATTCATACAGGAACATAGGGAGGAAATTGAAGCATAAAGACATAGGGAGTCATCCCTAAAGATAAATGAGGTTGAGACGGACAACACAAAACTAAGTAACATAAGAACTTACATTGCTCAAGTAATGGATCCTCTTTGCCATTGATGTCAAAGGGGGTGAGATGCATGAAGTTGGAAGAACAACTGGGAGAGATGCATGAAGCTAAGAACAACTAGGAGAGATGCATGAAGCTGAAAGAAAAGTTGAAGATGCATGAAGATGGAAATGACAACATGAATATATAGCAGACAGCAAAAGATACAACATGAAATGGAGAGATGCATAAAGCTAACAGAACTGAAGTATAATGCATGAGTACAATAGAAGAAACAACATGATTGGATAAACAACATAGAGATACAACAGACACAACAAAAATATAAAGCAGACATGAAAGAGCATGAAGCAAATCAATTCTAAAGTAGACATGAAAGAGGATGAAGAAAATTAAATGGAGAAATGGCATGAAGGTGATTGAATATATGGTCCGCGTAGAGGGAACATAAATCAGCATGGTTCACGTAGAAGAAGTAGAATAATTAACTACAGACAACGTTGTAGCCAAAATCCCAAAGAAATTAGGTAGAGAATATACACAAGGGGAGAACTATGATAGAGTACATATGAATCATACAATTCAAAGAGGATCATGCACAACTTCATAAGGTGTTGACTTCAATGCCAAAGGGGGATATTGTTGAACTTTGGTTGTCATTGATCTCAACTAATGTCAAAGAGGATGTCAACCGATTCAGTGTGATTCATTGATATCAAATGATGTCAAAGTGGATACAACATTCCTACATTAGTGTGAATAAGTATATTAGAAACCACTTTGAAGGAGTGTCTGCGAAAGATGGTGAAGGACATGGATTCTAGTTTGAAGAAGTATATCCATAATTCCAATCAAAATGAAGAAGTGTGTCCAAGGATACATCATTTATGATGATTTTGAATAAATATGTAAGGAATATACGAGATACACATTTAGTTCAAAGAATTACCAGTGCAGAAGACAAGTCCACCAAGTAATACTCTCTTGAGGTATCAGTCAAAAGCGTTGGTTGAATAATGGTGCATGCGCAAGCACCCATGAAGTTGGTTGAATAATGGTGCATGCGCAAGCACCCATGAAGTTGGTTGAGAAAATAATACAAGTTGGAAATCATGTTGAAAGAAGTCACGGGCATGTGCAAGCATTCCTTGGTTAAAATTCAGAAGTGTGCAAGTAGTAAGAAATGACAAATGGTTCGACAATCCTGAAAACACGCAAGTTTAGCCAATCAAAAGATTCTTTCAGTTAGTGGAATGCACACAAGATCCGAGAAGGGTACATCGGTTGAAGTAAGTCTATGAGAAAATTCCATAGCCAATAGTACAATAGGTGCGCAAGTCCCACAATTGATGTCAAGCAAAATTTCAAAGTTACACCAAGTAGAAGATGGAGTAGGCGTAGAATGTACAAAGTGTCGATGCATCAAGTGCGCATTACTCACAAGTAATGAAGTGGTAAGGGTCAAAGTTCCACCAAATAGAAGTTGGAGTATGTGCATATTTCACAAAGAATCAACGGAGAATTACCCACAAGGGATGGTACAGACACACCAAGCTAAAAAGCAAGGATGTCCCCATACCTCAAAGTGATGGTACATCAAGAGCGCAAGAGTACACCACCAAGGTTTAAAGTCCCACTAAGATGTGGAAAATGAAGTAAAAATACACACAAAGGATGACACATCAATAGCATATAATATGACATGTGGAAAATGCATAATCCATGAAGTTTGGAAGAAGGGATTCCATGACCAACTTGTGGACATAAGTAACTTGATGGCAAGAGCATAAGAGATTCAAGGGTTTGTTAAAGTTTGATATTCTGGGAATCAAAGGGCTCGAGGACAGAACATAATGATCTAACGAGGAGACAAGAAGCACACATGCAACAAAATACAGTTTTAATGGTGCACAATATGATGTCGCAGATTTGTGACTGATGCGCAAGTACTGAAAGGAATAAATATTGAAGTATAGGCAAGTATGTGATATTTCGAAGGAAAACATTGCAGATGACATGGCAGTAGTCACAGATGTTGAAAGACGGAAGTGCAGAGATAGACCCATAGTATTTTAGATGATGCGAAGATGTCTAGCTGATACATATGAGCAGAAGTGGAAGTGTACGAAGTTGAGACGATCATAGGATGCGCGACGATAGGAAAACATCATAATCCAGTAAGTTCGTCATGATGCGGATGATCTGAGACAAGTGTGTTAAACTGAACAAATGAATCTTTTGATGCAGTGGTTGTCGCATATTGACTAAAATACTATGGAACTTATACAGAATGGACCCATTAGTAAGTGTGTAGTTCCATCTGTTACTAGTGCATTATTTCAGAACAACAAACTATCAATTGAAAGCAAAGTATCAGTTGGAGAAAGTAGTAGTGTTGTAGTAGTACAATAGATTATACCTCAGCACAAACTATAGTATCAATGAGCACATAGTACATGAAGTAAGACATAAGAAAAATCATGAATTGAAGAGGAATGAGAAGCCATATCATGCATGCAGCTCATTGACAGAGAATCAACTACATACGAAGGTGGTGCACAACATAATTATTATCAGAAAATCAAAAGAGTGCACAATGGGGCAAGGAGATAGGGATTCAGATCTTCCTTCAGTTTGGAGCCTATAAAAATAGGGGGTCGGTACCTCCTTCTAGTTGGTGCTGGACAAATACAAGGAGTGGTAGCTTCCTTTAGGTAGAAGCCTATAAAATCAGGAGGTCGGTGCCTGCTTTTAGTTGGTGCTGGTAAACACAGGAAGTTGGTGCTTCCTTGAATGTATTCTTTCTCATTATAAAGAAGCATTATTTGGTTTTCTCCCGATTGAGTTTCCATGTCAAAATCCGTGTGTTTTATGTTCTTTCTTTTGGTACATTTATGGATGAATGTTTTATTTATTGATGCATAATTGAATATAAGAATTAAGTAAAGGCTAATCTGTTTAAGAAGGTAAAAATTGTTGATAATTGCGCTAATACTGATTCACCCTCCCCTCTCAGTGTTAAATAAATTCCAACAAACTACACTAACTGGATTAAGGGAAAGTGGGGAATCCACTTGTTATGTCATCCCTTCTTGTTCCAATGGACATGTGGGGACCCAAATATTGACATATTGACAAATTGATAGAATGCAACACTTTACACTGTGGAGTGATTATCCAACTACAGAACATTATTATAATGTGGACTCTTATCAATAACCACAACCTTAGTATAGTGTATGAATTCCCAATTAGCTTATTTTCCAAATATCCCATTTTTAAGCTACCCTCTAAGAAAAAAATAACCTACTAATCTGTTTGTAGACATCAATACCACTTTTTCGTTTCTTTTGTTGACAATCAAAATTTGAATTATGCCATTTGCTTTAGAATTCTTAGAGTTAGTTAGAAACTTGCAATGGTTGTTAGAAATAAGAACATACACTAACAAGATTAGAAAGTACATTAATGCATCATCATACATATCATTAGAACTACTATGTTAAATACTATTTTTTCTTAAATAAATTGAGTAGGTGTAATCGGTAGCTGTCAATATCCACCTATGCTGCCCAGAAGAGTTAGGGTTTATTTCCCCAATGAAATCTAGTCTCCATTGTTGAAAATGAGCTTCTACTATGACTGGGTGAAGGGGTAGTGAGACAACTTTCCTCTTTCCTTCAAAAATTTGACATTGGTGAGAAGCAACCGTTTCCTTGTACACATCTGTGAACATGGTAGGCCAATAGAAACCGGCCCTCAAGATCTTATTCATGGTTACTTTCCAAGAATTATGACCGCCACAATCTCCCTTATGAAATTCTTTCTTAGTATGTATAGCTTCTTCCTCTAATAGACAATTTAGCAACACACCTCCGGGGTCCTTCGAGTACAAGAACTAATTCATAATACAGTATTTCGCAGCTTTTGGTTTCACAGCCCTAGACCTACTCTTACTTAATCCTGTAGGAGCCTGTAAATTTTGCAACACATAAACACCGTCAGCCTTCCAAGGGGATGCATAAAATTATGGACTTATCTGTACTTCAATGTCTAGCTGGTGCGAATACTCTTCTAAAAAATTCATCTGCAAGGAATCAGAATCGGCCTTGGTCATCAATTTTGCTAATCCCTTCCCTTTCACTAGTTTTGTAGGCCTTATTTCTAAGTCATATTCTAGTAATACAGCAATCCATTTCACCCTTCTACCTTTAGGATCTGCCTGGGTAAGGATACCTTTAACAACACTATTTGGTACATGGGCGATGATATGTGAGTGAAGTATGTAAATCCTGAAATCCTTTAGTGATTTGATCAAGGCATAAGCCTATTTCTCCATGATGTCATATTTTAGCTCTGCATCTCTCAGCACCCTACTGAAAAAGCAATTGGTTGTTCTGCATTCTGGTCATTCTTTTGTAGCAGCACTCCTACCATTGTATGCCTAGAAGCATAAGAAAAAATCAGAAAATATTTAGAAAAATCGGGGCTGGCTAATACAGGGGCATCAGTGATAGCACTCTTGATCCCCTTGAAAGAATCTCTAGCTTCCTCCATCCACTTTATTTGACTTTCCTTTCTTAGCATATTAGTGATACTCATCATAATTTCAGCGAAACTAGGAATGAACCTTCTCAAAAAACCAACTTGTCCAATGAAATACTGCACCTCTTTTTTGTTCCTTGGCTCTCCAACTTTCTAGATGGCACTAACCCTCTTAGGGTCAATATTGATACCTCCTTTGGATATGATATGTCCCAGGAGTTTAGCTTCTTTTAAAGCAAAATGATACTTCTTTGGGTTGAGGGAGATACCATATTTTATGCATTTCTTAAAGACCCGTTCTAGGTGTTTTAGATGGTTGTCATTAGAATTTCAGTATACTATTATGTCGTCCATGTACACCACTACAAACTTATCCTTTTCTTTAGCAAAGGCAATCTTCATCGCTCTCTGGAAGGTAGCTCCAACATTCATCAATCCAAAAGGAACTTAGCATACATGAAAGTGCCCCATGGAGTGGTAAAAGCAGTCTTTTCTTGATCTTCTGGACTGACTTTGATCTTATTGTACCCAGAGAAACCATCTATCATAGAAATCCTTTCTGCTCCTACCACCTTTTGCAAGATGTGTTCCATTTTTGGCAGAGGGTAATTATCTTTTAAGGAAGCTCTGTTCAAATTCCTGAAGTCTATACAGATTCTAATCTCTTCATTCTTTTTTCTTACAGGAACTAGGTTCGCTACCCATTGAGAGAATCTCAAAGTGACAATAATCTTTGCGTCAAACAACCTCTTGATCTCTTTTTCTACTACCGGTACCAACTTAGGATTCATTCTTCTCAACTTCTGTTTGAAAGGTTTTTCCCCAGGCTGGATTGGGATAGAATGATGGATTATTGAGCTATCATACTCCTTTAACTCTTCATAGCTCCAGGCGAAGGCAGCAGCATATTTTTTCATCAAATCGACATACTGCTCTTTCCTCCTAGTCTCCAACTTTTTAGACAACTTCACCATCCAAGGTTCCCCAATAGAACCCAAATTCTGATCTTCTACAGTATCCTTGGGAGGTTCGAATTTGGGATTCTTTGCCACATCATTTTGATCAAAGAGCTTTTCCAGAGGTATTAATCCTTTGGGAATATAGTTTCTTTTTAGTTGGACAATGTCTTTGCCTCCCAACGTATTCTTCCAATCTTTATTTTCTTTCTCTTTGCTTTCTGACTGTTCCTAGTCCACCAGACGTTCTACATTCTCGTTTTCTGTATCAATATGGACATTAGCAAACTCATGAGATAGTTCTAAAAACCTTTTAATTTGTAGATCATCTTCAAACACTTGCCAATACTTGGAATTGTCTGGGATGGAGGGTGTGTTCATTACTTTGAACTCATATTTCTCTTGGGAAAAAATGGGAGTTTTAAAACCACCGTCAGTGGTGGCCAAGGAGTCTGCAATTTGATTTTCACACCTCGAAATTTCCCAGATCTTATGTTTGTTGAGAAAATTTCCAAACATGTCGCAAACTTCGTTTCTATAAGCTCTCATCCTGGGGTATTTTTCCTGATAACTATCATTTACCTAGTTCACCACCAGCTCTGAATCTCCATATATATGTAATTTTTTGGCTCCCATCTCTTTCAGAGCTCTCAATCCTAAAAGTAGAGCTTCATACTCAGCCACATTGTTTGTACATTCAAAAGTCAATTTATAGGATAGGGCTCTAGATTCTTGGTCTGGAGGTATGATCCAAACCCCAGCCCCAGCTCCATTTTTACTCAGTGACCCATCAAAGTACATCTTCCATAGTCCTTCTTCGTTTTTTCGTCTCTCTTATGCCTCATGCTTTGTTGCAAATTCCTTGTCTTCCTCGACTTTGTGGAAAAATGGGGGTATAGGATCAGTATGTGGACCATCATTGAAAAGGATGGAGGAACCTATGTCTCTATCCACAGCAAATATAGGGTGATTTTCAAGTTTGTAGTCACTGTTGACCACATAAGCCATCCTTTTCTCTCTGTATAACTTCCTATTGCTTCCAAAAAGTGGTATAGTAGCATAAGATAAGTCCATCTACATGGTTCCTTTTAGCTTTTTTACCCATGATCTTGACAACAACATCCCAAACTTAGCAGGAAAATCAAGCACTACTATGTCCATCATGACGCTCTTCGCTGGGATTTGGGCAAGGGTTACTACCACATCTTTAATCAGACCTAAACATGGCACCTTTCTAGAATCAAAAGAATATAGGTCTTTGTAGGGTCTAGTGACTTGTAGCCCCAACTGGTCCACCACTGACTTTGGCATCAAGTTGTGTGAATCCCCAAAATCTATCAGGGCATTGTGTAATAACTTATCATGGATATTCAGACTCAAATAAAAGGGAGGGAATTCTTCATCATCTGGCTCCTCCAGTTTGGAACCAAAGATTATAGTGGGGGCATCATCTGTCTCTTCCAACATGTCTTGTGTATTTCCTGCCTGCCCCCTTACTAGGTTATTTATCTCTTCCCTATATTCATTGTTACTTAACAACTCATTCAAGGGGATAGAGATATTTACCTTCGACGGTTCACCCTTCATTCTGTGTAGCATCCTCTGGTTGTTTTTCTTTTAGCTTATCCATATTCTGTTGAGTCTTAGGGGGCTGAATATGAGCAGACTTCCCTTCAGTTATTGGTATTTCTCTGTTTCTCAACCTCATCTTTCTCGGGATATCATCCATAACATTCATGTAGCCCATTTGGTACTATTCAGAATCGAATTATGCAGCTTTATCAGCATTTCCCTTGGTGAAAAAATCATGCTCCTTTTCAGTCAAATGAACTTCGTGTTCTAGGGTGTCGAAGAGATGTATCTGGTCAGCAGCAGGGTTTTTAGGTCCCTCTTCATCTATCAAATTCTCAGGGAAGGGAGGCCTTATTTGGTGGTCTTCTTGGTTTCTTGGATTTCTTGGAGGAGGTGGCCTTCTAAAGTTAGGGTTCCTTATCTTATTTTCAAGTTGTTCCCTAACAAAAGGCTTATTTTCCATGGCTAACCTATACATCAATCTTTCCATAGTTTTCATGATGGTATCAAATTTAGCATCACTAGAAGAGGCTTGGGTTTCTTACTTCTTCCTATCTGCTTCAATATTGCCTTTTATTTTTCCAGAAGCCATCATGTTGGATTCAACCTCCATGGCATCTTTCAACATAGCAGGCAGGGAGGCGGACTTTATTTCTCTTAATGTGTATGAGAAATATCCATCAAAGGAATCTGCATAGTGGAGCTTTGCAGTGCCTACCGAGGGTTTTAGATCATCAGGAATAGAATTATAGGCCTTCATGAATCTGGCAGAAAACTCATGGACTGATTCAAACTCTCCTTTCTTTAAGTGATTATACTGGGATAAGACTATGGTAGGACTTCACATTGTTTCCCATCTTTCTAGAAACAATACTTTAAAAGCTGTAAAATCTGCTATCGAAGCATTGGTTAGCTGTTTGAACCATTTCTTAGGCTCTCCAAATAGGCTTTGGGCAAACAATCTCATTTTAGCATCATTCTGGTCCACTTCCTCCAGATCTACAAAATCCTCAAATCTATCAACATGCTGTTTGGCTGACCAGTCTCCCTCTCCATTATAAGAGACAATTCTCTGGGCGTAGTTCTGAGGGAGGTCATGCAAAGCAGCTGGCAAGACCAGTGGTGAAAATCTGGCAGCCATGGGTCGAGGTGGATTCTGAGCTTGTGGAGGGAATGTAGTATGGGCTTGAGGGATCTGAAAAATGGGCTTATTGCCTTCAACTTTGGCAAGATTTTTAGAATCAAACCCCACAGGGTCTAAAAGATATGATTCAAAATTATTCATAGCTTCTTCGCCTAGGCTTAGGTATGATTCAGATTTTGTTCTTGATAAAGGTTTGCTAATATCAATCTCTAGATCCAATTCCTGAAAAATAGATGCATCCTCTGAAAAAGAAATAGTCTCGATGCTAGGAGCACTAGCCCGATCTTTCACGTTTCTACGTCTGAGTAAAATTTCAGGATTATCTACTCCTAGCAGGATTTCAGGGAAATGATTACCTCTCATATGGATCTTTTTTGAGGCCAGGATGCCTTTGGAAGCTCTCCAGTAGTATGTTTGGGGGTACTAATGTTTCTTTCCCCAGTGGAGTCATATTGAATTTTCTGATCTTTGTAAGTGGAGTCGCTAAGACAAAATTATTCAACATTCTTGAAAATGCGGAAACCTCTATTTTCCCATAGGGATTTGTCTTGTTCTTTTAAATTCGGACGTGTATGTCATTCTCCGAGGGATTGATAAAACAATCATGTTCCCCGGCAGTGGCGCCAATTTGTTAACACCCAAAATGACCCCCTAGGTTGTCGAGAGGGAAGTCTGGGGTAACCACTAACCAATATTTGGCCTGTGCTACTGACCCAACATAGACAGAGAGGGCTCTCTCTAAAATCTCATGAAAAGACTGGAATAATCAAGATTTTCAATAATGAAAAAGAAACACTAGCATTCACGGTCAAGATATTCAATTACAACAGTTATACAGAAGATTAGATTTCTATTTGGAACAAAAATGATTCAAGCACTGTTTGGTTGAAAACATATGAATTTCATTTGGGCAATGGAGTCATATTTAACAAACTCTGAAACATCATTCACAAAGGTTTTTCAAACACATTTACAAGGGAAAGGTAGCAAGCAGCTAGTAGTCAAAGAGATTTAATTTATGGAGTAGAAGAGGAAAGAAACAGTCCATCAATGTAAGGCATACCAAGATGAATCCTACATCAACTTTAGTAGAATATGTTGGTGAAATACTTGGAAAAATCTAAGCAAAGCATAACTTTTATGAATTCCACTTAACCGTTACCCTGATCCAGGCATGAAAGAAATAATACAGAATGGAATAACAAAGAGAGAAACACAATTTCACATGGGAAAAAGGAAAATATAGACTACCAGACCAATTACACAGGAATCCTTGTCAAAACGCAGGCTTCGACTTTGCAAACTTGATTAAAATAGCTCAAAAATGTCTTACAGACTAATCCTCAAAATACCAAAAGCTTTCAAAATAATATTTTCAACCTTTGTGCCTTCGATTAAAAATGTATTTATAGATGTCTTCGAGCTCTAGGCTCGGCTCCTTCTGAACAGAAAACAATTACAACCATATGACACCTATCTAACAGCCAAATCGAGGCATTGTTTGCTGTCACTATTACAAAACGAAATATCTACGAGGCAGGGTTAACTTCCATTTACAATTGCATGGCCGTTTCATTACATGGCCAAATTACTTTTAAACAAAATACAAAATACAAAAATTGTAGTTATGTAGCTGCTTTCAGCTAAATTGCTTTCACTGCTCATCAAATCCTGGGTGTGTCCATGCTGGCTGCTTTCTGACTTCACTGCATCCTTTCACGTTCCCATCTTTAACTTTGCTTTCCCATACTTCTCTACCAGCTTCCATTGCTCGGGCGAGGGTAAATCCTAGGAGGCGAGCTCTTTGAGTAATATCCTCAGCTCAGTGTGTTCAGTGTACGAATAGCCAACATGAAGAGTTCTGGCTTCTCTTAAAGTTGCTTCTAGCTCGAAGTCACCTTTCAGTGTATCAACCACTATGCCGCCTATTAAGGGTGTATTTATGCTAATGAAGTACTCTTCATTCATCCTACAGTCCCACAACTTACACTTGTATTCATCTCTTGTAAACATGACTTCATTCTCACCCCAGAAGGTCGGCAGGCCCTTTTTGAATAGAGGATCAAAGGCTTCTTTAAAGAGGTGTGTCTGCTTCGATATGATATCTATCCCTGATTGGACAACTTGCATTTGTTGATATCTACTAATTATCTTCTTAGCTCCTATGATTATGGATACCATGTCCTGGATGTTTGCAGTTGTAGCTTGTTCCTATGAAAGGCCACCGAAGAACTCAACTGCATTCTGGGCATGCTCCGAAGGCTTTTTGTTCAATCTCTCCTTCACCACTGTTACACCTGGCTGGGCCAATTTCACCACTACTCCTTTATCCATTATAAAATTTAGGTAGGGCCTTAGATCTTCATCCTGTTTTATGATATCATCCCATATGATTTTCCTGACTTCCGGTAACACCTTCTGCCCTATCACCTGTTCTTTCAAACTATCAAGATCTGACTGCGTCTCCTGGTACTTGGTTTCCCAAGCCTTCTTTTGGCCTTCTGCAATATCCTTCAAAATATGCATATTGGCAACTTACTTCTTTAATCGGATCGCCTCAGCATCCTCCAAGCTGGCATTAGCTATTGTCCCTATCAAGGAAAAATCTCCAACTGCAATGGAGGCTGAGGCCTCTTGTTCTATTTCCCTTTCCTTTTTCTTCACTTTCCTATCCAATTCTTCAAACTAAGCTTTCCACGAGTTTGCACTGGGCTCCACAAAGGTCATGTCAAACTTCAGCTTCTTTTCCCTATCTCCAAACTCCACCAATTTGGCTTTACAGTCTAACAACTCCCCCTTCAACTTTTCCTTCTCTTCTTCCAGCTCTGCTATTTCAGAACTATTTTCCAACTGAGTGGTGGGGATCTTTAGCTGCTTTTTTAATGACAGGATCTCTTGATCTTTTTTCATTCAGCAACTCTTGGATTTTTTTCTTTTTATCCTCTTTGGTCTCATTTTCCAGCAACTGTGTTTGATGTTTCTTTGCCTACGCTTTCAGAGACTTATTTTCTGCTTTCTCGAGCCCCAACTGTTTCTGGACTTTGGACTTATTTGGATGCACTTTTGATAGTTCGATTGCAAGCTTCAGCAGCCTATTATAGATGACTTCCGATGTATCTTTGTGTAAATTGATTATATCAAGGATAGGGATGTCTTCCAGGTTAAACTTTACCTCTGTAGCTTTGCTCTTGGTGTCCATAGCCAGGCTCAATGTGTTTTGGGCCATATTTCGGCTAGTAACCAAGGCCACTTCTTTATTTGATATCTTCCTTACCTCAGAGTACAGCTTAGCTTCTGCTACTATGTTATTAGCATTTTCATCATATTCTTCCAATGCAACTCTTGGATTTTTTTCTTTTTATCTCTTTGGTCTCATTTTCCAGCAACTGTGTTTGGTGTTTCTTTGCCTACGCTTTCAGAGACTTATTTTCTGCTTTCTCGAGCCCCAACTGTTTCTGGACTTTGGACTTATTTGGATGCACTTTTGATAGTTCGATTGCAAGCTTCAACAGCCTATTATAGATGACTTCCCATGTCTCTTTGTGTAGATTGATTATATCAAGGATAGGGATGTCTTCCAGGTTAAACTTTACCTCTGTAGCTTTGCTCTTGGTGTCCATAGCCAGGCTCAATGTGTTTTGGGCCATATTTCGGCTAGTAACCAAGGCCACTTCTTTCTTTGATATCTTCCTTACCTCAGAGTACAGCTTAGCTTCTGCTACTATGTTATTAGCATTTTCATCATATTCTTCCAATAGCTAGGCCCTACTGATACTTGATCCTGTAGGCCCTTTGGGTGGTTTTCCAAATACATGCTCTTTAACTTCATAATGAGGCATGAGAAACCTGACCTAGTTTTTCTTAGTTTTCTTTACTTATATTTTCACTATTTGTTGATAATCACCCTCCACCTTTTTCCTCTTTGCAGCTCTTTCAGAGTCACTATCTACTTCCATAGGGCTAATAACCCCTAAAGTACTGGTTTTATCTGGAATATTGTCAAGAGATAAGTCTGTTGGCCATCTAGGAGCCTTACTAGGTGATCTGCTTGGTTAAGGTGCGCCTCCCTGAAAAAGGAATCTCAGAGTTTCAGAGTCTTCCGAAGCATCAATGTCCATTGGTCCTTGATCAATATATTCTAACCAATTGGCTCTCTCAGGCATTCTAGCCATCTCAAAATGCTCATATCCCTTTCTGTCAGCTGCCTTCCTTCTTTCTGAGATTATGCGATGAGGATCATAGTTCATTGCAGCCTTGGAAGGGAGTACTAGGTATATCATCATCCTTTCAATTCCTGAGAGGGTTTTTTTGTGTTTGATTACAAAAGAACCCATTGTCTAGGGGAAAGCTAAGTCAGATAACCTCTTGATATCTATAAAATGTTCACGTTCAGATGTCAGTTTCTGCCTTATGAACTCCAAATGGAACAACCTGGTGTCAAAAATGCAGGGAGTACATATGGTGGTTGTGAAAATCCATATACTCTAATTACAGTTCCTTGTTTTAGCAAATATACTCTAATTACAGTTCCTTGTTTTAGCAAAAACCAGTCCCCAATCCCTTTCTCCATAGGGGGTTGTAGCAAATCCTTCATTTCTGGGAGTACTCTAGGCAAATTATCCTGGAAAAAGATGCGATAAACTCGTTCCATAATGTTATTCATGAAAAGTATGTAATCTGAATACATCTCTCTTGTAATTTTCATCCCGGGTACCTGTAGGTTGTCTTCAACTGCTGTTAAGAACATCTTTAGTAAATAAGACTGGAATCGAAAGGTCCTTGTCTTAGAGAACTCAACTAGCTGGGAGTAAATAGTTTCAGCTAGGGCATCATCAAACCTTAGACATGCAGTTTGGACAAATGAATCTGGGTCTGTTTTTTCTACTGGACAGGTACTTAAGATGAACACCAGACTGATCAATGTTTCTGGAATGTATTGGTCACTATCTAAACCTAAAAACTGGGATATCATGGAGATTATCCATTTAGACTCATCTCTGAACAAATTGGCCTTGTCAACGAAAAATGAACCTGGGAAGGACGCATTTGGTAATACGGCATCATGGTAAAAGCTCTCTTTGAGTTTGTCGAAGGCTAGGCGAAAGTGTTGAACCAGGTCTTCCATTCGATACCCTAGGGATTTGTGACCGAATTCATGGGGAACGACTAAGGCCTTTCTAACAGTCGGGGCTTTCACCGAGCAGCGGGTCTTAGAGCCTGAGGCATCTAGGATCGTTCTCTGTTTTGAGGAATAATTTGTGGCGCACCACTCAATGAATTCAGGTCAACTTGGGGTCTGGGTGGTGGTGAAAAGATGAAAGAAGGACTGATAGACCTTATGGACATCTATTCTTCTGCCTCTTATAACCTCCAACCTCTCCTTGACCATATCTATGGAGATCTTGATCAGTATGGTGTCAAAATTGTCACCATCCTTGTCTTCCAACTGGGGACTGGTGATTGGAGATTCAGCACCAGGGGAATCTCTTACTTCAGCAATTCAAACAACTTCATGGGAAAAGAGAAGGACAAACCAAGTTGGTGATCCGACACCTCGATAATCTTCCTGAGCTTCTGGTTGGATGGTTTGCTCTGCAGGATCAGGTTCTTTTGCTTTCCAACACATCCGATACAGGTGGAGTTCAAGTCTTTGTACATACCGGATTTTTATAATGCTAAATACCATATCACCCCTCTAGGTGTGACAGTGGTGAAGCCACATCAGTCGTCCCTTTTGGTTGGCCTTTCTCCGCAGTAGATCTACTTTCCGATCTCCCACGGCTCGCAATCAAATCGTACACGACTTCAATATCCATTTAGATCTTTGAAATACTTCAGCCGTTGATCTCCTTTCTTGGTCAAATCTTGACTGTATGATGGCCTTAACTTTACCGACCACGGCGATTTGAGACGCGGTTAATTACCTATGAGAAAAATCAATGCGGTCATCTTAGGATGTTGATTTGCCTCCGGTACATCTGCACCATTGACAGATGCACGGCGCTTATTCCAACCACGGCGATTTGAAACATAACATATTTCGTGCAAGTTAGATCAGTGCGGTGGCTATACACCGTAGATCTTTCCTCCCGATGTTCTTTGCCGGCTCATAACCACCCATGCGTTAGATTTCCCACAACTTCATTTGCGCCGTGCGCTCGGGGCTGTCGATCATCGGAGCGTTTGATCAAAAAGAGGACAAGGTATTCCAGAGGAGGAACAAAAAGAAATAAAAAGGACAAGGTCACACACCAGCTATGTTGCCTTACTATGTGACATAATGAACAAAGAACCTTCCAATTATGAAGAAGCGACAGAAAAGAAAGAATGGAAGGAGGCCATGGTCGAAGTATACCAGTCGATCATGAAGAATGATATTTGGGATGTGGTCCCATGACCAGAAGGGAAGTCTGTTGTGACTTCCAAGTGGATCTACAAGATCAAGCATGCTGCAGATGGTAGCATAGAGAAATACAAGGCAAGGTTTGTGGCTCGTGGCTTCTCCTAGAAAGAAGGGATAGATTATGAAGAAACGTTTGCACCTGTAGCCAGATATACTTCTATGAGAACAGTACTTGCTCTAGCTGCAGTGATGAAGTGGAAGATACACTAGATGGATGTCAAGACAGCTTTCTTGAATGGTGTAGTCGAAGAAGAAGGGTATGTAGAGCAACCACTCGGTTTTGAGACACATGAAACAGAGTCATATGTGTGCAAGTTAAAGAAATCCTTATATGGCTTGAAACAAGCACCCAAGACATGGTACGGTAGGATAGATAGCTTCCTGACTAGTTTGGGCTTTACCAAGAGTAAAGCGGATTCCAGATAGCTTCCTGACTAGTTTGGTCTTTACCAAGAGTAAAGTGGATTCCAACCTTTACTACAAGGTTGAGGAAGGCAATCTAGTGATACTCCTACTCAAGGATAATTTTAAGGACCCATACTTATTTAAAAGTGTATAAACCTTGTCGAATCTTACCATTTCTTAAAATGTCAACTATAAAATATTTGGGGATATTTTTCTAAAATTATTTCAATATCTAAGGATTTTATATAGTTTATATAATAATTTGGTGATTTTTAGTGTGAAAAAAGTTTACCCCATCAAAATTGGGCGAAATGGGGCTTCAAAAAATGCAAATTGGCGAATCGTTTTTTGGGAAAAAACATGGAAAAATAGCTCATGGGCTAAATTTCGCCCCTAAAATTATCCTTTCTCCTACTGTATGTGGATGACCTGTTTGTGATAGGTGAGGATAGGTTGATTTCCAACATGAAGAGGAATCTTGCTGCCGATTTCGAGATGAAGGACTTGGGTATGATGCATTACTTTCTAGGTATGGAGGTGTGGCAGAGTGCAGCTGAAATCTTCCTTGGACAAGGGAAGTATGCATTAGATATCCTGAAGCGGTTCGGGATGATGGACTGCAAGGCCATGGCCACACAGATGGCATCGAACCTGAATCTATTGAGTGATGCTTCATTAGATTCAGTTGATTCCACGATGTATCGTCAGATGATTGGGTCCTTGGTTTACCTAACGAACACAAGACCATATATTTGCTTTGTTGTGAACACCTTGAGCGAGTTCGTGACGGATCCTAGACATGTTCACTTGATTGTTGTAAAGCATATTCTGAGGTACCTGAAGGGTACAATTGATTATGGGCTCAAGTATGATGTGAATCAAAAGGTTAACCTGCAGGGTTATGTTGATCCAGATTGTGTAGGCAGTGCTGCAGATAGGAACAGCACTTCGGGGTGCTACTTTAGTATGGGATCAAATGTGATCTCTTGGTTTAGCAGGAAGCAATCCTGTGTAGTACTGAGTACAACCGAAGTAGAGTATGTCGTAGCTTGTTCGGCCAGTTGCGAAGCAGTATGGCTGAGGAAGATACTATCAGTTGGATGCTACTTGTATCTTCTGTGACAACCAGACATGTGTGAAGTTTTCAAAGAACCCAGTGTTCCATGACAAGTTGAAGCATATCGAGATCAAATATCACTATGTCAGGGATATGGTGCAGAGAGGAGCAGTGAAGCTCCTGTATGTTGCGACAGATGAGCAGATAGCAGATGTGTTGACCAAACTACTAGCCAGAGTGAAGTTCGAGTACTTCAGAGAGAGGCTTGGTGTTGTTCAGATAGAATATACTTTGAGGAGGAAGTGATGGGAAACATTTGCACAAGCCATTCCAAGCATGGTGGTAGGAGGTTCCTCCCCATGGATGTGGATGTAAGTGCTAAGTGACGAGCATCACGGTGATGCTCCATATGATGATCAGGATGATCATGTGATGATGATATGCATCAAGGTGATACTATGTATGATGATGATCAGGATGATAATGTGATAATGATATGCATCATGGTGATGTTATGTATGATGACGTTCAGGATGATCATGTGATGATGATATGCATCAGGGTGATGTTTTGTATGATGATGATCACGATGATCATGTGATGATGATGTGCATTAGGATGATGCACTATATGATGATTATCAGTATGATCATGAGCACCAGGATGATTCTCCATGCGAAGATGATCAGTTTGATCATGAGTATCAGGATGATACTCCGTGGCTGTGGAAAGGTTTTGCAATAGTATGTAATCATCCCTGGAAGATCTTATAGGTTGAACAGTACGCTCGTAATCAGTCCTGGGATTCTCTTCGAGGTTTTGCTTGGTCGCATGTAATCATCCCTGGGAGATCCTATAGGTTGAGCAATAAGCTCATAATTAACCATGGAATGATCTTTGAGGTTTTTCGAGGTCGCATGTAATCATCCCTGGGAGATCCTATAGGTTGAGGAGTAAGCTTGTAATCAGCCCTGGGATGCTCTTCGAGGTTTTGCGAGGTCACATGTAATAGCTCCCTGGGAGATCCTATAGGTTGAGCAGCAAGCTCATAATCAATCCTGGGATGCTCTTTCGAGGTTTTTTTTGACGCACATAATCATCCCTAAGATTCCACAGGATGGCCGGCTCACAGAGATGATGAAGACCTACGGGAGGCTAGGCCTACATCCAGCATGAAAAAGGGCTAGCTCTATAGAACTTCTTATGACGAGAAGAATTGAGAGATAGCACCAATGATCGAGATGACGGGTACAACAACAATGATGATAATACTCCAGTGATCTAGTGATGATGATCCAGTTCCAGTATTGAAGACTTGTGCCTATATGTATTGATTCCTATGTCGAGAGAATACCTTCCTAGTTAAGAGGGAGTGCTGATGTATTTGTAACTTCAGAAGATATTCTCCTATGTATTACATTTGTACTTTATTGTATTCCTGATGGAGATGTATTATTCCTCCAATCGGAAGTGTCGTCATTTTTATTTGTAAGTGTTGCAAGTATTATTGTAAGTGTCGCAACTTATATTTGATTGGTTATTAGACCACGTGGAAGGGGTCGGCCCAGTAGGAGTTAAATGGAAGGGTTATTAGGCTTCCTTAGGAAGTTTGCCTAGTTAGGGTTAAAGGAAAGTCAAAGTAAAGTATAAATAGAGAGTGTGACTCTCTCGTTCTATTCATTCACTCACTCATCCAACTCGCATAGTTGAGAGAGAGGAGTGCGCACAAGTGGAGGAGGAGTAGCTGTTGGAGACATCTATCTTTTGGGTTTGATCTTTGTGATCTTTGTATTGGGGCTTATTCTATCTCTAAGGAAGTTACAGGGTTTTTCACCTTCTTAGTTTTCCCTAGTGAAATGCTTTGTGTCCATTGTCTCTTGTGATTGTTATCATGTGCTTGTTATTCTCTTAGTGATCCTAGATAATATTGAATGAAACTATCAAGATTCTAACAAAATGAAAATAATGTCCTACAAGAAGAATGCTCACAATTGAAGAATGAAAAAGAGGTAATCACACAGAAGTTAGTATAGCTAGAAAAGGAGACATAGGAAGAAGCTACACAAGGCAGTTTGTTAAAGCATGTACTGGAGAAAGCATAGTAGGACGCTTGCAGTATGCAAAAGGCAGTTGAGGAAGTATACAACATACTTCCAAAAGATCACAGGATTGAATATATCTCCTCAGAAAGAAAGATGTCGATAACAGGAGAAGTCATTCAGAAATTACAAATCAAAGTTGGAAGTGAAGCAGTAGAAACTCCTCCAGAAGTCAAAACAGAACCTAAAAAGATAAATACTGCAATTGAAAGCCTTAAAACTTTGGAAGTAATATGTGTATAAATACATGAAGAAAGTGTTCAATTATGGACAAATCTAGTTGATGATGAACAACTGAAAGAAGTGAACAAGAGGCTATAGAATGCCTAATACCTAGAAAAAAATACTTGTAACAGTCTGACCAGTGCTTCAATGGTTGAGATGACAAAAAAAATGGGAGACTACAAGAAGCAACAACACGAAGTAAACAAGATACGTGAAGAACAACAAAAGGTTATTGAAAAGATTGAACCTCTACAAGAAGAAGCTTTATGTATTAAAGAATCTTGTCCCATGCTGTAAAATGAAATTAAAGTGGCAATCGATGATTTTTTAGAAACATGGAAATTAGTTCCCCATGAGAAAATGGAAATAACTATTGTTGGAAAAGAAGAAGAACTAAGAGAAAAAGTTGCAGCTATAAAAACTAATCTGCAAAAGATTAAATCTACAATTCATACAGGAACATAGGGGGGGAATCGAAGCATAAAGTCATAGGGAGTCATCCCTAAAGATAAATGAGGTTGAGACGGCCAACACAATACTAAGTAACATAAGAACTTACATTGCTCAAGTAATGGATCCTCTTTGCCATTGATGTCAAAGGGGGTGAGATGCATGAAGTTGGAAGAAGAACTGGGAGAGATCCATGAAGCTGAAAGAAAAGTTGAAGATGCATGAAGATGGAAATGACAACATGAATATATAGCAGATAGCAAAATATACAACATGAAATGGAGAGATGCATAAAGCTGACAGAACTGAAGTATAATGCATGAGTATAGTAGAAGAAACAACATGATTGGATAAACAACATAGAGATACAACAGACACAACATAAATATAAAGCAGACATGAAAGAGCATGAAGCAAATCAATTATAAAGTAGACGTGAAAGAGGATGAAGAAATTTAAATGGAGAAATGGCATGAAGGTGATTGAATATATGGTCCGCGTAGAGGGAACATAAATCAGCATGGTTCACGCAGAAGAAGTAGAATAATTAACTACAGACAACGATGTAGCCAAAATCCCAAAGAAATTAGGTAGATAATATACACAAGGGAAGAACTATGAAAGAGTACATATGAATCATACAATTCAAAGAGGATCATGCACAACTTCATAAGGTGTTGACTTCAATGCCAAAGGGGGATATTGTTGAACTTTGGTTGTCATTGATCTCAACTAATGTCAAAAAGGATGTTAACTGATTCAATGTCAGTCATTGATATCAAATGATGTCAAAGTGGATACAACATTCCTACAGTAGTGTTAATAAGTATATTGGAAACCACTTTGAAGGAGTGTCTGTGAAAGATGGTGAAGGACATGGATTCTAGTTTGAAGAGGTATATCCATAAGTCCAATCAGTATGAAGAAGTGTGTCCAAGGATACATCATTTATGATGATTTTGAATAAATACGTAAAGAATATATGAGATACACATATAGTTCAAAGAAGTACCAGTGCAGAAGACAAGTCCACCAAGTAATAATCTCTTAAGATATCAGTCAAAGGAGTTGGTTGAATAATGATGCATATGCGCAAGCACCCATGAAGTTGGTTGAGAAAATAATACAAGTTGGAAAGCATGTTGAAAGAAGTCACAGGAATGTGCAAGCATTGCTTGGTTAAAATTCAGAAGTGTGCAAGTAGTAAGAAACGAAAAATTGTTCGATAGTCCTGAAAACATGTAAGTTTAGCCAATCAGAAGATGCTTTCAGTTAGTGGAATGCACACAAGATCCGAGAAGGGTACATCGGTGGAAGTAAGTCTATGAGAAAATTCCATAGCCAATAGTACAATACGTGTGCAAGTCCGACAAGTGATGTCAAGCAAAATTTCAAAGTTACACTAAGTAGAAGATGGAGTAGGCGTAGAATGTACAAAGTGTCGATGCATCAAGTGCGCATTACTCACAAGTAATGAAGTGGTAAGGGTCAAAGTTCCACCAACTAGAAGTTGGATTATACGCATATTTCGCAAAGCATCAACATATCAAGGGATAATTACCCACAAGGGATGGTACAGACACACCAAGCTGAAAAGCAAGGATGCCCGCATACCTCAAAGTGATGGTACATCAAGAGCGCAAGAGTACACCACCAAGGTGTAAAGTCCCACTAAGATGTGGAAAATGAAGGAAAAATACACACAAAGGATGACACATCAATAGCATATAATATGACACATGGAAAATGCACAATCCATGAAGTTTGGAAGAAGGGATGCCATGACCAACTTGTGGACATATAATCCATGCAAGACTTGTATAAATAAGGATGCAAGTTGTAGATTTGAAGTAACTTGATGGCAAGAGAATAAGAGCTTCAAGGGTTTGTTAAAGTTTGATAATTCTGGGAATCAAAGAGCTCGAGGACATAACATAATGATCTAGCGAGGAGACGAGAAGGACACATGCAACAGAATACAGTTTTAATGGTGCACAATATGATGTCGCAGATTTGTGACTGATGCACAAGTACTGAAAGGAATAAATATTGAAGTATGGGCAAGTGTGTGATATTTTGAAGGAAAAAATTGCAGATGTCATGTCCGTAGTCACAGATGTTGAAAGATGGAAGTGCAGAGATAGACCCGTAGTATTTTAGATGATGCGAAGATGTCTAGCTGATACATATGAGAAGAAGTGAAAGTGTACGAAGTTGAGACGATCATATGATGCGCGACGATAGAAAAACATCATAATCCAGTAAGTTCGTCATGATGCAGATGATCTGAGACAAGTGCGTTAAACCGAACAAATGAATCTTTTGATGCAGGGATTGTCGCAGATTGACTAAAATACTATGGCACTTATACAGAATGGACCCATCAGTAAGTGTGCAGTTCCATCTGTTACTAGTGCATTATTTCAGAACAACAAACTATCAATTGAAAGCAAAGTATCAGTTGGAGAAAGCAGTAGTGTTGTAGTAGTACAACAGATTATACCTCAGCGCAGACTATAGTATTAGTGAGCACATAGTACATGAAGTAAGACATAAAAAAAATCATGAATTGAAGAGGAATTAGAAGTCATATGATGCATGTAGCTCATTGACAGAGAATCGACTACATACGAAGGTGGTGCACAACATAATTATTATCAGAAGATCAAAAGAGTGCACGAAATTGAAGTTTAGTAAGACAGAATTATACATTGGACATCAGGGTTGTAGGATGGGGCAAGGAGACAGGGATTCAGATCTTCCTTCAGTTTGGAGCCTGTAAAAATAGGGGGTCGGTACCTCCTTCCAGTTGGTGCTGGAGAAATGCAAGGAGTGGTAGCTTCCTTCAGGTAGAAGCCTGTAAAATTAGGAGGTCAGTGCCTGCTTTTAGTTGGTGCTGGTAAACACAGGAAGTTGGTGCTTCCTTGAATGTATTCTTTCTCATTATAAAGAAGCATTCTGTGGTTTTCTCCCGATTGAGTTTCCATGTCAAAATCCATGTGTTTTATGTTCTTTCTTTTGGTACATTTATGGATGAATGTTTTATTTATTGATGCATAATTGAAGATATTAATTAAGTAAAGGCTAATCTATTTAAGAAGGTTAGAATTGTTGATAACTGCGCTAATACTGATTCACCCTCCCCTCTCAGTGTTAAATCGATTCCAACAAACTACACTAACTGGATTCAGGGAAAGTGGGGAATCCACTTGTTATGTCGCCCCTTCTTGTTCCAATGGACATGTGGGGACCCAAATATTGACATATTGAAAAATTGATAGAATCAAACACTTTACACTATGGAGTGCTTATCCAACTACAGAACATTATTATAATGTGGACTCTTATCAATAACCACAACCTTAGTATAGTGTATGAATTCCCAATTATCTTATTTTCCGAATATCCCATTTTTAAGCTACCCTCTAAGAAAAAAATAAACTACTAATCTGTTTGTAGACATCAATACCACTTTTTCCTTTCTTTTGTTGACAATCAAAATTTGAATTATGTCATTTGATTTAGAATTCTTAGAGTTAGTTAGAAACTTGCAATGGTTGTTAGAAATAAGAACATACACTAACAAGATTAGAAAGCACATTAATGCATCTTCATGCATATCATTAGAACTACTATGTTAAATACTATTTTTTCTTAAATAAACTGAGTAGGTGCATGTATTCATGTCCTTGAAATTTTTGAAAGCATGCAAAATGTTGTAAAACTATTTTAGATCCATTGTTGAATGCAAAATACAAGATATCAAATAGCATAATGTCTACATATAAAGTCAAACATGCCATGTACATATTATATATAATTATGATGGAAATGAAGTATCATGTTCCAACTAAATCATATATTCATCATACATAACTAGATCCATTTTTGGATGATGATAGAAAATACACACCAAAACAAATCACCATAAAATTTGTACTTCTGAATGACTGTTAAAAAGATAAAATACTATAATACAAATACCGAACCCGACAAATTTAGGTTACAGATAAAATTGATGACCTTAGAAGTATGAATAAACAAATCTATCAATCATGGATTTCTCAATAGAAATAAAAGAATCTACCAGGACAACTCTACAGGAAGACAATGTCATAATATTGACCATTCCACTGTAGTCCCACCACTATAATCCATGTGAATGCGTTTATATTACAAAAATCCCAGGCATCAACAATAACATATAAAAAATATGAGCATAGACACCCTCATGAATCCTTCAGATCAAATAATAATTGCAAAGAAAGATCCTAATAAAAGCACATTTTAAATAACTGGATCAAATTTATTTTGAGTATATAAAAACCATGTCGAATCTCTGCATCAGGAGTAGAAACCCATAAAAAGGTATAAATTTCAGTCGATGGTTTAAACATGCCAAGGCATAAAATAACTCATATTTCCTGAGCTCAATAACAATTTCAAGAAACCAATACTCCTATGATAGATTCAAACCCTAACAATATCAAATGATCCCTAAGAATAAAGAGCTCCTTAGAATTAAACATGCCTTAAAAAGCATCAATGATAAAAGTAATCTCTCTCTCTCTCTCTCTCTAAACCCTTAATCCCCAATCTCTATCCCTCTCTCCCCTAGCCCCAAATCCCCTCTCCTCACCCTCCTCCACCTACCGACCACTTTATATATCTCTCTCCCTTACCACTAACCACCTCCCCATCCCTCTCTCTCACAATATATCCCTCTTTCCATATGAAATATGAAGATAATGACATATGGAGATAAAAATTAGTAAACTATATGTCCATCAAAGAGGATTCATTGACGAATCCAATAGTATCAAGTCCGCCCATTAATGTGCATTTAATGACATATTTTAAGCCCCTGAAAGGCACACAAAATTTTATTTCTACAAAGAAAAGGGCCATGGGTCTATTTTTAAGGCCCTTGATCGAGATATTAACTCGATTGAAGTTTTTAAATTACCTCGATCGAGGTCTCTTCAAGCCCTTGATCGAGGTTTTGTAAATGAGCTCGGGCCGGCCCGCGGGCTCCATTTTATTTTTTATAATTTTGTTTCAACTGCGCGATCGAGCAATACCTCGATCGAGGGTTTAACCCAGCCCTCAATCGAGGTTTCAATATCTTGATCGAGGTCTAGGTTAAACCCTCGATCGAGGTCTCTCCAAGCACTCGATCGAGGTTTTATAAATGAGCTCAGGCAGTCCTGCAGGCTCCATTTTTTTTTCTAATTTTGTTTCAATAGCTTGATCGAGTAATACCTTGAACGGGGGTTTAACCAAGCCCTCAATCGAGGTATTTTTTATCCTTCGATCAAGGTATTTTTAAGCCATCAATCGAGGTATTAAAACCTCAATCAAGGGTTTAAAAATACCTTGATCGAGGGTCTGCTGCACATATTTTTTGCACCCCACTTGCCAAAAACCGTGAAGCACATTCATGGAATCACGCGAAGTGGCGGGGCATGAATGTGTTCCTTCTTTCTCTAGAAGCATTCTTATCTAGTGAAATTAGAATGGAATGCGACAAAAAAATGGGCCTTGACCCAATTTTTAATATAGATAGAAGCAAGCACATACTACCAAGGATAATTTTAGGGACGAAATTTAGCCCATGGGCTATTTTTCATTTTTTTTTCTTTCCAAAAAACGATTCGCCAATTTGCATTTTTTGAAGCCCCATTTCGACAAATTTTGATGGGGTAAACGTTTTTCACTTTAAAATTCATCAAATTATTATATAAACTATATAAAATCCTTAGAAATTGAAATAATTTTAGAAAAATATTGCCAAATATTTTAGAGTTGACATTTTAAGAATTCGTAAGATTCGCCAAGGTTTATACACTTTTAAATAAGTATGGGTCTTTAAAATTATCGCTACACAATACTAGCACGTTAATAACAAACACATAGTGCATGCATGTTAGTGATGGGTGTGTGATTTTGTTCCCATGTGGTTGCTTTGGTGAATTGTTAGACTAATAGTGTTTGGGCAAGTTTCTCATATTTAGCAACTGCACACTTCTATTACATCTATTTTAGTTAATATGTTCTTGCAAACACCATTTAACTATTTATTTTTTATATATTAATTATGTATTTCAATATATATATATATATATATATATATATATATATATATATATATATATATATATTAGAAAAATACTCGATCTTTTTAAAATCTTAATATTTATTTAATATTTACACATATTGGTGTTTATATCTTAGAATTTGGGGTGGACTACCATCTATGCTTTTACTATATTGAAGGAGGATGAGACAAGTGTACTGTCCAGATTGATTTTATGGTAGCCAACCCATTTAACTAAAGAAGTTAACAGGGTAACAGGTAGGTGAGACATGGAGAAGAATAGGTGATTACAACTAAGTATGGAGAACAATTAAAATATAACTTCTTCATGATACTTAACTTGTGACCTATGCAACTATACTAGTTAATAAATATAAATATTTTTACCATCAAACCACTATATATTATTATAATCAATCATTTAAAAATGACATACACAAAAAATATACCAATTACTTTATTATCTTGAATAAACTATTAAAAAAAATTGAACTAAAATATTAATAATAATATATATATTAAAAATCTATCATTGAATTATGTCATTGAAAAGTGGTGCACACTTTTGAAATAAAAGTATTTAATAAACATTGAAAATCAATTTGAATACACCATGATTCCCCAATATATTAGTATAACCAATCATTTGAAAATGATGAACACAAAAAACATACCAACTACTTTACAACAATTATATTAAAAAATTCTGTGGAAAAAAACAATTATATTAAAAAACTAAAATAAAATATTATTAATAATATATATAAAATCTATCATTGAAAAATGAAAATGATGAACACAAAAAACATACCAACTACTTTACAACAATTATATTAAAAAACTAAAATAAAATATTATTAATAAAATATATATAAAATCTATCATTGAAAAATGTTGCACACTTTTGAAAAAAAAAATAATATTTAATAGATATTGATAAGATTAAAACACTCAAAATAAAATATTATTAATAATATTATATATATATATATATATATATATATATTGAAAAATGTTGCACACTTTTGAAAAAAATAATACTTAATAAATATTGATAAATCAATATAAGTATACCATTATCCCCACTATATATCATAATCAATCATTTGAAAATGTACACAAAAAAAATCCCCATACACAACAAATATAGAGTATGTAGAGAAGTGGTAAATGTACATAAAAAAAATTTCCATACACAACAAATAGAGAGTATGTAGAGAAGTGGTAAATGTACACAAAAAAAAATTCCATACACAACAAATAGAGAGTATGTAGAGAAGTGGTTTGGTATAAAATAGCGGGATGACAATCGAAAGGGTTTGAAATAATCACCAAAATTTATATTTAATTCGATGTAAGGTACACAAAACTAATTAATAAAATAATTTTATATATTTATAATACGACCGGTGTTCCTCAATCTTAAGGAATTGCCTCCACCGGCAAAGACCTTCAAAGCTCTATTATCAAAAGATTTGGACCGGCCTATAAGTTGCTTGGTTGCCACGGTTATCTTGTAGCTGAAGCAACCCATCGTTTCCAACTTCCAACTTCCAACATCGGCACCAAGCTATCGGATCATGGTGACTTGAGGGCGAAGGCACAAAACTTGTGGTAGTTGATTATAAGTATAGTGGAGATAACAGAGAGAGGCAGATACACATTTGAGAGCGATTCAACAAATACAGCAGTGACGATGGAAGCCTGTGGAGAAGAGGGGCAACTGAAGCTGTTAGGTGTCACTCTCAGTCCCTTTGTGGTGCGAGTTCGCATAGCTCTTGCTCTGAAAGGGATCGATTACGAGTTCATTGAAGAGCCTTATGTTTATCAAAATAAGAGCCAGCTGCTACTGCAATTAAACCCTGTTCACAAGAAAATTCCGGTGCTCATCCACAACGGGAAGCCTGTTTGCGAATCGATAATTATTGTGCAGTACATCGAGGACGCATGGAAGACGAAGGCGCCAAATCTTATGCCGAAAGATCCATATGACCGAGCCATTGCCCGTTTCTGGGCTGCCTTTGTAGACGATAAAGTAATAACTTCCCTCGATAATCACCTTTATCCACCTTTCATTCCTTTTCTTATCGTTGCTATTTGTCGTTTTGAAAGTTCGGTTGCCTTTTTTTCTTAAATGAGTAACTAAAATGGTCATGCTCTTTATGGCCGGTTGCCCCTTTGGGGGGTTTCCGAAACTTTCAATTAATTTTTTGTATTGTGTTTTTAATACTTATAAGTATGGGTGGCTGCAGCTCGTTCCATGTCTTCTAGGAGTTTTCAAGGAGCAGGGTGAGGAGCAACAGAAAGCGGTAGAGGAAACGGTGGCAAACATTGTTTTGTTAGAAGAAGCTCTGCAAACTAGCACCAGCTGCTTATCCGGAAAAGCGTATTTTGGAGGAGATGAGATAGGCTTGGTTGACATCGCATTGGGCGGGATGTTGGTTTTCATTAAAACGCTGGAGAAGGTTATCAATATAGTTTTAATAGATAAAGAAAAAATGCCGCTGTTAAGTGCATGGGTGGAACAATTCTCTAAAACCGATGGATTGAAAGAAGTTTTGCCCGATCCGGCCAAGTTATTTGAATTTGTATCTGCCATGAGAGTCAAGTATACAACACTGCCTGCTGCTGGCAATTAGAGAAAGCTAAGTCGGACCTTATAAAACGAGGGCAGATAGACAGATAGCTAAATAATATTTAGACGGGTGTTGTCCTCGGTGTTGCCTTATTTCAGTGTTGTAGTCAGTTTGAACGTTGTATTGTTTATGTTGTTTCCATGTTGCGAGTATGAACGTTTTGTGAACGTTGGAGTCTTGTTCTGTTTCATTGTCGTAAGTTTCAACGTTGGAGTTATGTCTGATGTCAACTCGTCTTCGTGAATGAACTGGTGGGCGATCGAGCTGCCATGGTAGTCAGTGCTACGATATGTGTGTCGTTGTTCCTCTTAACGTTGGAGTTATTTTTCATATCGTGAATGAATTGGTTAATTACTTTAAGTGATTTTACAAATTAAAGTTTTCTTTCCACATTTTAGTTTGCATCAACATTCAAGGATTAAACAACCACATAATGAACAACGAAGATTTATGGTGAAACCCAAAGATTTATTGATATCCATCGTGACCATACCTAAAGATCTATTGATATGCATCCTAACCATTATGGTCAAAGGATTAAGCAAGCACGTAATGAACAAAACCCAAAGATCTATTGATATCCATCCTAACCAATATGGTTAGAAAAGCCAAGGCCACTAGGGCCCCACACACGTTGGCCTACTTAGAGGCATTATAATGGAGTTGCTCAAGCCGTTAAGTATGTTTCTTCCTGTGTAAGTTTACATAACACATATAAAAGAAATTGACAATAAGGAAAAATATTATTGTTAATGACTTTTAGTGCTTTTATTCTTTATATTAATTTGTGAAAAATTATTGACAAAAATTAAAATTTCCATATTAGAAATAGAAATACAAATATATACTTGGGATATAGATATTAATGACGTGTAAAAATAAAAATGCACTTCAAAAAGACGGGTCAAATTAAAATTCACACTTTAAATTAATCATGTTTAATTTATGATGAAGTGGCAGTATTTTGACGAGTAAAATGGAAAATGAACATGTCAAATTTCAACCCTGGATGGGATGGACTTATATCAACTATGGCCAAACAATTAAGTGTAGTTGATATACACCAATATATCAAACACTTTTAAAAATGTGATTATATTAGGGTCCTTGCACAAAGATGGGGGACCTTTTAGATGCAAAGGATGTTTTGCAAAACATGTTCTTGTTGTAGAATTCAATAATGCGTACACATTTATTAAACATAGGAATGGGAAAGCTTGAGGCAGCCAAGTGGGATGCCACTAAGGCTAGGAGAACAAAACGTGCATGTCTTTTGGAGAACCAAAACGCATACACATTTTGTAAAGAATATTTTATTCCATAAATCTGGCCCATAACACCCCCTCTCCAACTCCCTAACACCCCCTCCCTAACTCCTTAACACCCCCTCTTAAAATCCCTAACACCCCCTACCCCTAATCACCCACATGACACTCTCCAACTCACTAACACCCCCCAACCTCATAACATGCCCCCCCAACCCCTAACACCCCCTCTCTAACTCCCAAACACCGCCTACCCCTAATCACCCACACCCTCTACATACCCTGTCTCTTCCCCCAACCCCTAACACCCCCCCCTCTCTCTCTCACCCCTATCCTCCTCTCCCTAACCCTTACTAACCTCTTCTCTCACTCTCTTTCTTCCTTGCTCCACTTACCCCCAATCGCCTAACACCCACCTATGTCTTTACCTCTAACCCCTTAACTACCCCCCTCTCTCTCTACCTCTAACCCCTTACAACCCCACAATGTGTGTCTCTCTCTCTCTAACCACAACACCTACACTCCTTACATATGCCCCCCTTTCCCTATAATTTACTAACCCCCTTTCTCACTCTCTCTCACTCCCCTACTCCTCCACCTACACCTAACCCCCACCCCTCTCTCTCTCCCCCAAACCCTAACATACAACCACCACATTGGTTCTCTCTCTCTCTCTCTCTCTCACACACACACACACACACACACATCCCTATGCCTCCCCCTACTACTAACCCATCTCCTCTCTCTCTCTCTCACACACACACACACACACACACACACACTTACTAACCTCTTATGTCACTATCCTTCTCTCCTACTCCACTTAACCCCAATATCCTAACACCCCCCTCTACTGCTACCTCTAACCCCTTAAAACCCCCCTTTCCCTCTACCTATAACCCTTTACCACCGGCCAATGTCTCTCCATTTAACTCTCTCTCTCTCTCTTCCTCTAACTCTAACGCCCACACTCATCACCTATACCTCCCTTTATCTCTAATATCCCTACTCCTCCCAAACCTCTCTCTCTCTCTCTCTCTCTCTCTCTCTCTCTCTCACCCCAACACCCACACTCCTCACCTATACCCCCCTTTGTCTATAATCTCCATACTTCTCCCCAAACCCCTAACCTCTCTCTCTGTCTCTCTCTCTCTCTATTCCCCCACTCCCCCCTAACCCTTACTAATATTTAGTGGCATTCAATATACCCATCCATCCAAATATTTTTCATGTTAAATCATCACCAAGCCATGTCATATTCGCTTTCTTCATGAAATATGTTCATTCTATATACCTAGCCATCAAAATATTTTTAATGTTCTTATTTTTTATCATCACCAAGCCAAGTCTTACACTTATCCTCCTCGCTCACTCTCTCTCTCTCCCATACTCCTCCACCTACCCGGAACTCCTAACACTCTCTATATCTCCCCCAATCCCCTAACACCCCCCTTCTCTCTCCCACTCTTACCTCCCTACTCCTCTCTCTTACTCTATCCTCCTCCTCCTCCTCTCTCTCTCTCTCTCTCTCTCTCTCTCTCTCCCCTAACTCTTACTAAACCCCTCTCTCACTCCTCTTCCTTCTCATTCTCTCACACCTTTTCCCCTAACCCTTACTAACCCCCTCTCTCCCTCTCTCTCTCCCCTACTCCTCCACCTACACTTAACCCCCACCCCTCACTCTATCGCCCATCCCCCTAAAAATTCCCTCTCTCTCTAACATTCTCACTACCTCTAACCCTCCTCTCTCTCTAACATTATCACTACCTCTAACCCCCCTCTCTCTCCCCCTAACCCCCCTACTACTATCCCTACCCATAACCACCCCCTTTTCCCCCATGCTCTCTCTCTCCTACTCCCTCTCTCTCTCTCTCTCACACACACACACACACATGCATTCCCTCCCACTACCACTTATCACCACCCATCTCTCTCTCTCTCCCCCATAATTCCCTCCCGCTACCACTTATCACCACTCATCTCTCTCTCTCTCTATTGCTCTCTCTACCCCCATACTCTACCCTCCTTATCTTTGACATCCCTAATCCTCCCTATATGCCTACCCACCCATCGTAATATCTATCTCTATCTCTCCCGCAACCTCGCTCCTCCCCCTACCCCTAATCACCAACACCCTCCCCCCTTATCCATCAACTCTCTCTCAACTCTCTCTCTCTCTCTCTCTCTCTCTCTCTCACACACACACACACACACACACACACACACACCCCTCTACTCCTCAACCTACCCCTAATCCCCACATCTCTCTCTCTCTCAACCCCATAACACCCCTCTCTCTCATGCACACACGCACACCCCTACTCCTCCTCGTACCTCTAAACCCCCCCCCCCTCTCTCCCCTCCTCTCCCTAACCCTTACCAACCCCATCCCTCACTCTCTCACCCCCCTACTCCTCCCCTTACCTCTAACACCCACTCCACCTCCTCCTCTCTCTCTCTCCCTCTCTCTCTCCCCCCATATCCCCCTAGCACTTGCTAACCTATTCTCTTTCTCTCTCTTTTCCTTACCCCTCCACCTCCACCTAACCCCCACCCCCTCCCTCTCTCCCCCAACCCCCTAACACTCTCCCTCCCTCTCTCTCTCTACCTCTCTCTCTCTCTCTCACACACACACACACACAAGCACACACACACCTACTCCTCCCCCTACCATTGAACCCGTCTTCTCTCTCTCTCTCTCTCTCTCTCTCATGATTTCTCACCCCTACTCCTATTACCTCTAATTATCTCTCCTCCTATTTCTCTTCTCTCTCTCTCTCTCTCTCTCCCTTCTTCCCCTCACTAATCCCCTCTCTCATTGTCTCTCTCCACTAATCCACCTATACCTAAGCCCCACCTCTCTTTATCCCCCCCCAAACCCCTAACAACCTACCCACCTCTCTCTCTCTCACTCTCGCAACCCCTAACCCCCCTCCTACTCTCCCTACCCATAACCACACCCCCTCTATCTCTCTCCTACTCCCTCGACCCCTAAACCCTCGTCTCTTTGTCTCCCCTAATCCTGCTCCCTATACCACTTACCACACCCCACCTCATGATCTATCTCTCTCTCTCTCTCTCTCTCTCTCTCTCTCTCTCTCTCTCTTCCCCCACCCTATACCTCCATTCTCTCTAACTTACCTAATACTCCCTAAACCCCTATCCCTACTCTCACCCCGATCTCTATCTCTTTCTCTCTCCCAAACCCACTCCTCCCCTCTACACCTCCCCCCACCACAATATCTATCTCTTTCTATTCCAAACCCCCCTCCTCCCCATACCCCTACCTTTAACCCCCATCCTCATCTTTGTCTCTCTCCCCCCTCTTCCCCCTAACCCTTAGTAACCTCATGTCTCACTCTTTCTCTCCCTTACTCATCCACCTACACCTTACCCCCACCCCTCTCTCTCTCTCTCCCAACACCCTAACACCCTCGCCTCTCTCTCTCACTCGCATTACCCCTAACCCTCCCTCTCTCTCCCTGATCCCCCTCCTACTCTCCCTACCCATAACCACACCCTTTTCCCCTGTCTTCCTCTCTCCTACTTCGCCTAACCCTACCCCTCTCTCTCTATATCTCCTACTCCCTCTACCCCTAACCCTCTCACTCTTTGTCTCTCGTAATCGCCCTCCCCCTACCACTTACCAACCCCCATTTCCGTATCTACCCCAACCCCATACACCTTCCCTCTAACTACCCTAATCCTCCCTAAACCAATACCCCCCTCCTTCCCCTTACCCCTAATCTAAATTTTTTTTTTATGCATGCACGTTTTAGCTCTATAAAATGTTCACACATTTTGTAGAGCTAAAATGCGCATGCATTTTGGTTTCCATGGCACCCAAATAGGTGGGAAAGGAAAATTTGAATTTAAAAGAAATGCACTTGCATTTCATAGCACTAAGACCGAGCCTTGTCACCTATCCAAGTGTCATCACTCTTCCTATGTGTTTGCCTCAGACTTAGCTTCAAGTTAACCAAATGTATGGTTTGGAATATGGTAAACAATAGCTAATTAGACATCTTACCATTTTTCTCAATATGCCTTTATTTAGCCGTTGGTTACAGTATGCTGCACACCATCATTTTTTATGAAATTTTAGACACAGATGGAATTTTTTCTGCATATTCCAAATACGTAATTTTTAAAAAGAATATGTATATTCTATTTTTTTCTTTTTTTTTCTTATGTCATGAATCCTTAGTGTTTCGTCGATAACTCTTCTATTTCCCAACCATTTTGAAAAAAAATATATGGTGCACTAAATAGCACCGACCTCTACATGCTATAAAAAAATATTTTGAAATAATTGCATTAAGACCTTCTAAGGCTACACCCACACTTGGCATATTGTTTTTGAGGTTCGATTACTTAGATAATTAAAAACAAAATTATTAATAATTTTTTGGAAAATTAGCAGTGCACTAGTACTAGATGTTCTCTATATGTATACCAATTTTTGTAACTTGATTCCATCATTGAGGCACTCAAAGGATACAGCCACAAAAACATATACCCTATAATTTTTCCAAAAAATAAAAAGTCTCTATTAAAAAAAAAAATACTTTAGATAGTTAAGAACATTTTCAATAGAAAAAATTATGTATTCAAAAACGTCATTCAATTTCCTACATTTCATCCTTTTTACTCATCACAAGATTCATTGTGTATGTGTCTCAAAATATCCATGTAAGTTGATGGATGATTGTTTTTTCAGTTCTCTACTACATCTAACGTGTTAAAAGAAACCCTCATTATCTTGCACAAACCCATTAGTAAATAAAAATAAATTTATATTCAATATTTTATATGAATATGTTTTCTAATTAAATACCAATACTTTTAATATTTTTAACATCAAGATATAAATTTATACCATCCCAAATTACAATAACACGTTATTTCTTTGCTATTAGAAATGAAAAACTATGTTATTAGAAATGAAAAATATATATGAGTAAAAATCATATGAAACAATAATTAGTAGAATTGAGAAAGATAGATGTGGAAAGAATATAGATGGTTCCTAAGAATTTTAGGAGTAAAATTATAATTCGTAAAATTATGATCGGATTATTTTGAAGGACTGGAATTTTTATCTTAAGAATCTTTATGATTTTTGTGATGTTATGGATAACGTTCAAACAATCCTTATAGCAGTAGAACTTTTATCTTTAGAAAACATAGACATTGAAAGATACCAAGTATAAATCATAAAAATTGGATGTCCACTTCTCATCCCTCATGTCTAGAAGCTCTTCAATCAAGCAATTTAATCTAGAAGTCAAGCAAAGTTCCCCTAAACCATGGACTGTGAGCCTCAATGTTCTTATTCTTAAAAAGAGAGATAAAAATAACCCCTCTAATTATTGGACTATTATGATTATCCCTCCCTTAACCAAGATATATGGTATTAATTTGGAAAAGAAGATCAACATATGACTAGAAAGTGAAGGTAAACAGGCTAAAGGCCAGGTAGGTTTTAGAAGACATCATTCAACCACAAACCACCTCGTACACTCAAGAACATTGGGGAGAAGTGTCGTAATAATAAATCCTTGATCTATTTTGTTTCTTTGTGGACTTTAGGAAATATTTTAATTCAATTCCTAGAAATAATCCATGGAATAGTTTAGAAGAGCTAAATGTTCCTTTCGAGTTGAGGGTTGTTGCAATAAGTTTATTTGAGAGTGTCATTACAAAGTTTAAGAATACTAAGGTTTGGTCAAAAGATATTGATTGTAATATTTTTGTTAAGCAAGTTTTCCCTCTATTCCCTACCATTTTCAACATATACATCGATAAGATACAAGGTTGTTAAAAGAAGCAAGTTGCATTGTCACACCATTAGAAGGAATAATCATCATCCTTCTTCTCTATGTTAATGATATTGTCTTATGGAAAGTTGTCTCTTTCAACTTTATAAGCAATTAAGAATTCTAAAAGATTTTTTCTATAATATGGGCATGACTGTTAACATAGACAAAAAAAGTTATGTTTATCAAATCCAAGAGGATCACTTATGCTAACTTCATATATGACAATAGTAATTTGGAGGAAGTGACTTATACAAGTATCTTGGTATTGATATCCATCACAAACTCAATTGGAAGTATAGCATTGAGAAAATGATTAATAGAGGGTGGAAAGTTTATTTTGGTCTTGAAAACAATTGTAAATTAGTAAACCTTGTGATGTGGAATAGAAAGAAGTCCATATTTGAAACTCTCGTCAACCATGTTATCTTGTAAGGGCATGATGTTTTGGGTTGCAACATCTCTAAAGAATTTTGGAGAAAATTTGAGCAAATCCATAAGAGGTTATTAACTTATAATCTCAAAATTAAAGGCAATATGCTATATCCTAGTCTTTATGTGGCAATTGTGCTAATGATTTATGCCATGTTTTTTCCATCGTCACATGAAAATAAACAACAAACCTTAATTCCTTCAACTGCATCAAGTCTGCTAAGCATTTGAAAACTAACTCTTCTTTTTTCATATGTGTAGCCTGAGCAATATACATAATAGGAACTACAAATTATGCCGACATGACAAATTCTCACCAATAAACTAACTAAAATGGAGAATACTTGTGAAACTTTTTAGGAGTAGTGTGGCAGGCACACAATACAGTAGGAATATATCCATACTAGTCATCATGATTGATGGAATAAATTTTAGTGTGTTCTACCAAGACAAATTTATTCACCATATACTTTAAAGCATAGTGATATGTGTAAAAAAATTGAAATGACCTTCCAATAGATAGTGGTGGAAATTTTCTAACCCATATACCATGCCTACCCCTTCTCATTCAATAGTCGTATAGTTTCGTTCATCTTAAGATAACTTGCGACTGATGAAAAAAATTGGATGATGAAAATCACCTTCCCCTGGTTGCATAAGAGGAGTTCCCAAACAAATCCCTGAAGTATCCACACATACATGGAATTCCAAGTTCCAATTAGGAAAAGCAAGAACAAGATCGATGACCATATTTTCTTTGAGTAGTGTAAAAAATTTATATAATTCTAGAGTCAAAATGAATATTTCAGACTTCTTTAAAAGTTGATCCAATGTTGTCTTGACGCAACATAGTTGCGTATAAATATTTGATAGTACCCTGTATGACCTCAGTAGAAATCAATTGCTTGACATATGTGAGAGGAGAAATATTAACAATTACTACAATATTTCCAAGATCCGCTAAGACTTCTTCACAACACAAAACATGGCCCAATGATATTCCTAAAAGAACACATAAAATACACTACTTCAGTTTCAGTGAGATTTGAAGCTGACAACATCTCTCAAACATTAGACTTAATAGACTAACATGTTATTTTAGAAGTCTATATATATTCCAATCATCAATGTATACTTTAAGGAACTTGTGAATAAATTATGAGAATGAAGCAATCACAATCTTGGAGAAGACATTCGATGCATTCTTAATTCCAAAGGGAATAACATTGTAAGAAAAGGAACCCCATACCCATAGGGGTGTATCTCAATCAACGATTCGCTTGACATGAAGGAAATGTTGTAAATGGAGGTCACGAGTTCAAATCATCCCGACTTACCCATGCCCCATGCTTGCGGGCTGTGTGGGTGCACCTAGGGGTATAGTGGTAGCAGACGGGATTGGATCCTTGGACCCCGTGTCACACGAGTACCGGCCCCTTCCCAGTTGCCTAATCCCCTAGTTACAAAAAAAAAGAAAAAAGAAAAAAGAAAAGGAACCCCATTAATGTGTGAAGGTATTCTTTAATTTTTATTCTTCCACAATTATTAATTGATTGTTCCATAAAAATCCATTAGTAAAAGAATATGCCTCATTCCCTACCACATTGTCCAGCACTTCATCACTGAATGTAGTAGGGAATGGATCATGTACATATGTTCAATTAAGGTTGTGATAATCAACACACACCTAGGTGTCATCTGTATAATTTTTTCTTTAAATTACTATATGACTAATACATTCTACTTCATCCATTGAAAAAATCAAATTAATAGCTAACATGTGGTGGATCTCCTTTTTTACATTTTCTTTAATGCGAGGGTCAAGCAGATAAGGATGATGCTTGACATGTTTATCATCAATTTTAAGGGTAATCTTCATTTCCGGTAAGTCCCCTTGAATCCATTTTTGGTCAATAAATATTTGCAGAAATAAGTCCATGTACTTCTTCAAAAGAGACTCAACCTCAAACACAGTTTGATTGTCCCAATAATCACCTAGATATAGGCCATTTTAGGTTTTTCATATATCCCAATATAAAATTTCCTCAACTTTGTGGGTTTCATATGAAGAAGATCAGTATCTCGTTATTTCTTTTCCTAGACGATACTAGAACCCTCAATCTCTTTAAATGCTAAATTCCTCAAACATTCCATCTCATCTAGATCAAGATAATCTCGATCAATCTTTCTGCAATAGAGAGACACTTTTTCTAATAACTAGGAACCTGTAGATGAAACATTTCTTTATGTAAGGGACAGACATGTGGATTGCTTTCATTATGCAATTTATCAATGAACAAGGATATTTTTATTAACTTCAGAACACTAGTAACTAGTTCAAACATTCTGAAAAGAGAGAAGTATTCACAAAATTGAGTGAGCAATATTTTCCAGTCCCTGGTATATCTTTGGGTTTTATCATGTAATTACCATGCTCAGGGTATCGGACCTAGATAATGGATAAAATTATAGACCCAAAGATTAGACAGTAGTCTCCCCCCTTTGTTCCTGGTGTTGTATACAATGTTCCACAAAGATGAAAGGATCATAATTGACATTATAAATCTCCATGTCCAAAGGATCCTGAGGTACTTCACTTGAGGAATTCAAACATTCATATTGAGGCAAAGAAAAAAAACTATGGGTCATAGCTATCTACACTTACAACTAGCAGTGAAGGATATCCTTGTTAGTAGCCCACCATCTTGTAGGAGTTCCTTGGAGTGCAAAATCCATTATGTGGATCCTTTGTTCATCCAAGACTCTACTACTCAATTCTATAAAGAACAAATTCATATCCAAAATTCCATCATAAATTGGATGTCTTGGAGCTTCAACCCCAATCCATTTAATAGACTCTATAGTTGTGCAATGTTGAGATGAGATTCCATGCCTTATATTCCACCATTCATTCAAATCCTCCTTTGAATCACTTCCAAATGAATGAATGATCCTATAATTGGATGAACCATTTTTTGTGGGGTTATATAATCGTTCATTTAATTCCTTCCATAAGATTGTATATTTGATCTAAAAGATTATTCTCTATAGTATCATTAACAAGATCAATATAGCGAGTTCCTTGGTATGGATCCAAGGGCTAGGTGACTTGCATTACATTAGCTTCAATGCCATAGTATCATTCTTCAAATTAATGGTAGCATAGTTCTTGTAAGCCCAGTATATCCCTAACAATGCTGGATAAGGTTTTGTTTTTTCCATTATCTCAATCACTTCAAAGTCAGCCGAGGTTTTTAACTTGGTTAAATTAACTTCCATATTCTCCAAGCTCCCAATATGAAAGATCCAGTGTTTATTGGATATATGCAATTGGATAGGAGAAAATACCAATGGATGGATCCCCATGGCCTCCCATGATTTCCTAGGAAGTACATTAGCATCCAACCCCAAATCCATCATGACATCCTTAATATAATATCTATCTATATGCGTATCTAACTGAAATTCCTTCCAAGTTCTTTTCTTTCTTCACCTTATGATATTGGTTTGTCTCTGATGGATATTAGCTACCATCATAGATCCATCTTAAACCCAAACCTATCAAGGACCGAGAGGGATCAAATTTATTGAGGTGTAAATTTTTCACACATTAAGAAAAAATTTACACCTCAAGATATTTGATCATGTGCTTGATATATATAAGTTTAAGATGAAATCAATATTATTTTATTTTATTTTTTTGTTTAAGACGACATCAAGTCCACATTAAATACTAGGTGTAGGATGAGGAATGGATTAATGATTAATTCAAAGGAATTCTCACCAACTTCCTTGGTGATGGTGTACGACCCATATCTAAGTGGACGAAGGTTGCGATGGATTCCTATGAGCCTCTCTTTCTGCAAATGCAATTAAACCTTATCACCCACCTGGAACTTATGTGGAACTTGATGTTGTTCATGTCATTGCTTATACTTGGTATTGGATTTTTCAAAAATGTCATGGAACTTTTGGTGGATGTGCTATATTCGTTCAACAAATCTAGTGGCTTTATCAACCTTAGTCTAAGCATGGGTATATTCCTCCTATGTGGATGCAATGGGTAGAGATACATCAATTGGGGCCAATAGTTGGAATCCCAGGCACACCTGAAAAGCGCTATGGTGAACATAACTATGAAGGGATCTTTTATAGCTATGTTGAACATATGGAAGGATCACATCCCATGTACGGGGATGCTTATAATTGTACATTCTTAGAATATGCACAATAATTTGATTGCCTACCTATGTTTTTCCATTGCTATGGGGGTAGAAGGCAGTCAATTTGGTGAGCTTGGTATCCATCAATGACCATAGGTTGCACCAGAAGGTGCTTAGGAACCTACTTTTCTTATATGAAATGATAGTCTTTGGTAGCCCTAAATGAACCCAAACATGCTCGAAGAAGACCTTAGAATTGGCTTCAGTCAATATTCTCTTCTTACAAGCTAACATGATGGCCATCTTAGAGAAGTGATCCACTTCCACAAACACATGTTGTAGGAAATTCTCACCACGGATAGCTAGAAATCCTCTTGGACATGTAAAGGTTCCATAGATCCATAATACAAGACAGAAGCAAAATAAATGGACTCTAACTTTCTCCTACACCTAAGCTTTAGGCACACAACAAGACAAGAAGGAAGAAGAGTGAGAGATGGTACATGACAACTTACCTCCTTATTGATGGTTGTCCTCACTGCTCTAGCATTTAGGTTTGATGCCCAAAGCTCCAAATCTGAGTATATCATGTAGAGACAACATAAGAGACTACCTTCCTTCTACAATTTAAGCATAAAGAAGCCTATTGACTTTGAATGCAACAATAGTAAGCATACAGGTAAATGAAGACAAATATGGGAGAAATAGGCCAAGTTGTATTAATGGAAAGCCATAAAGAAACATGTGCAATAGTATACCTAACTTTGTGGCAACACTTCCTCCAAGCTTCCCTTCTAGACCCTTGTAGAATCAAGTTAACATAAGGATGGCATCTCCAAGCATACTTTCTACTTGTGGGATTCAAGGTAGGATCTTCATTTATAGAATTTGCGAGCCCAAACCACCATGGATAAATGTTTGGATCACAAAAGGATATCATGGATCTTGGGAGGATTGAAATACTTATGATGGTATGGAGGAGACGACTCAAAGGGTAGACCCAAACTCCCAAAATAATTCTCAAATATTGATCCTAAACTCAAGGAAAAGTGATTAGAAAAGGTTTTCACTCCCACAAAGAAGGCCACAAAGCGACAAAATGGGAATTGTCGCTCCCTTGACAAGGGGAATGGGGCGAAAATTCTTGTACATGGGTCAAAATAGGGTTGGATGAAGTAGATTTCAGCCTCCTAATGATGGATTTCTCTCCCCATCATGTTTAGGGACCATAATAGGATTTATGTTTCCCTCTAGAACACCTGTAGGAAGCATAATAACCACATTTTCATGGTGATAAAATAGACAACCCAAGGAGGACACATAAATGTGACATTTTGAGGTGTAACAACACAGTCATTACCATGATTGGTTGAAGGTAGTACTAACATGTAATCCATTGAGATGGATTCCCATGGCCCGTTGGGAGTAGGAAGAGGGGTGTACAACCCTTCCTTCTTAATGGGAGGTTTCATGATGGCATAGGTAGTGCATGATTTGAAATATCTGTCGACATCTTGTATGAGCTTGGGCCAACAAAAATACCTATGGGATACCGCCATTGTATTTTCAGTGCCAAATTTTCCTGCCACCGAACTGTAATGCGCTTCCCAAATCAACTTCGCATGCTCACTTGAAAGAACACAGAGATGGCCTAGTTGGCATAACAATCCTTCCTAGAGATGCAATTTTTCCAATGGTGTGTCTGTACATAGTACTTGATATGTGGGAATGAATTCGGGATCACTATCATATATTTGAGCCCACCTGGAGGTCTCGTGGCCACAAGAGTTGAGCAATGTGGTCAATGCTACTATTGGAGGTCGACTAAGGAAATCAATGACTCAATTGGTGCTTCCCTTCTTATAATTAATGTTCAAGTGGAATTGTTGCAAGTATGTGGACCACTTTTTGTGGTGGTCATTATGTAACTTTCGTTGTGTTTGCATGAACTATAGGGGATTGTGATCAATGTGGATGACCACCTCTTTTCCTAGGATGTAATGATTCCATTGGTGGAAGGATTGGACAATGGAATACATTTCCTTGTCATAGGTGGGGTACTTGTGTACTGCATCTAAAATTTTGTCTCTATGATGCATCACCGTATGGCCATGATGATTAAGGACTGCACCAATAGCACAGTCTGAAGCATCAGTTTCAATTTCAAAGGGTTGTTGAAGATCTGGTAAGGTAAGGATAGGTGTTGAACATAATTGTTGCTTCAGTTCCTCAAATGCTTGTTGTTGTGGCTTAGACCAAACAAAAATGTCCTTAGACCCACCTTTGGTAACCTAAATAAGGGCCCAATAAATATTAGAGAAGCCTAACACAAATCATTGATGCAGTTTGGAAATTATTAGGAAGATACGAAGTTGTGTGAGAGTTGTCGATGTCGTCTAGTCATGAATGGCTTAGATATTGGTTGGATCCACATTCACACCATGTTATTCCATGATATCCCAGATATTAAATCCTCTCCATTCCAAAGGAGCACTTCTCTAAATTGGCATATAACTTGTGTTGTCACAAGATGATGAGGATCCGATGGATATGCTACAAATGTTCTACCCATGTTCTGTTGTAGATGAGTATATCATCTAGATATATGACCACAAAATAATTGGTGAATGGTTAGAGAATGCCATCCATCATCCTCATGAAATTTGCTAGATCATTAGTCAAGCATAAAGGCATGGCCAACCACTCAAAAATGCCTTCTCGATATTTGAAGGAAGCCTTCCAGACATCGGCCTGCTCAATTGGAACCTAATGATAGCCAAATGTCATATCAATTTTACTGAAATATTTGGCACCCATGAGCTGGTCAAGAAGGTCATCGATCTAGGGAATGGGATACCGATTTCAGAATGTGATTTTGTTTAGAGCTCTGTAATCAATACAAAGTCACCATGTCTCATCTTTCTTTTGTACCAACACAATTGGACTCCGACAAGGTGAGGAGCTCGGTCAAATATGCCCTTTTTGGATTAATTATTGAAGCTAACGTTTCATTTCTTCATTTTCAATGAGGGAACGCCCATATACTATCCCATTAGGTAAAGGCACCTCCGGTGTCAAATCAATGAAATGCTTGACCTGACAATGTATTGGCACCCCATTAGGTGTGGTGAAGATGTCTTTGTATTCTTCCACGATCTTGTCCACATGTTTTTGTTGTGTAGAGGGATCCCATGTAGAGGTAGTGGAATTTGTTGTGATATTCTGTGCACCCTCAGAATGAATCATTAAGAGGACAAGTTTCCTAGCTTGGGATATTATCTTCCGTTACTTCTTAGCTATGATGAGGGACACTACAGTGGTGGGAATTGTCTCTAGTATCCTGTAGAGTTGCTTTCCCAAAGTAACAATGACACTATGAGGCCTAGATTCATACACAACATGATTTTTCCACATATATGGTTGTCCTAAAAGAACATCACAAACTTCAAGTTGAGAAACAACACACATTACCTCATCTTTCAAGGGCTTGATTACATAGGGTAGGAAACATTGTTGAATCACACATATGTCCTATCCCTGGTTGAGCCACCCAATGTTATAGGGTTTCAGGTTTGTTGTCATTGGAAACTTCAATCATTTGACAACCTATGTTGAGATTAGGTTCTTTTTTATTCCACTGTCAACAATGAAATGTAGTGTGATTCCCTTGAACCACATCTATGAGTGGAAAATTAATTCTCCTTCCTCGGGCTCCTCTGGATTGTCATGCTGGACCTTTGTGGTAGTGATGGAAACATTGGGTTCTGCATCGCTGATCCACTTTCCCTTGTATGCAACTGGGAGTTTGGTTTCATCATCAAAGTTGGAATTGGGATATAACTCTAAATCCTTGATATCGACCACCAATTAATTATGTGTGCAACATTCATTAGTGTTGTGCCAAAGGCTCTTATGGAACTCACACCATTTCCCAGTTTCCTTCTTTGTCTTCCTCTTACCCTTCTTTGCTTGTGATTTGGAATGGTTGTCCTTAATATGTCCTTTGTTCTATGGCCCAGGGTTTCCCTTTCCTTACTTCTACGGCGGATTCATAGACCCAAACTCCCGCTTATTCTTCTGCTTAAATTTTTGCTGGATTTTGACAGCATATCAATAAGCAACCCATAATGATGAGATGTCCAAGAACTCCATTTTGGTTCAAATGTACCAATGCACTTTGCTAGTATCTCAAAAATAGGTGCCACTCGGAGTCCCTAATATCGAGCTTTATGTACAAGGTATGAAAACTGTTACTATACTTTGGCACCATTTGGTCCCTCTCTTATCGTAAAGTGGTCCATTTTGTGTATTAGTCATCATATCTACTAGCATGATATTATTTCTTCTTAAGGGATTCCAAAAAAGATGCCTAGGTGGGATAGGACCAAAAAATATCAGTCTCATTTGGGGAAATTTTCTCACAATAAGTGGCCCATCCATCTTTCACATGGGGTACTGCCTTAAGGAGCGCAAAGACGATCTTTTCCATATTGGATAAATTGTGGGCAGAGAAATGATCCAGGAGGATATTGGTGGCCACCCGCCTATTCCACTTGGACCCCCACCATTGTTTCTTCAGCTTTTCAGTTTCCTTAATTGTAGCACAATTTACTATTTTTGGCAGTTTTCGGGTCCTAAACTTCCGGAGCCGTTTTGAGGCCCTAAACGACATATCTTCAGCATCTGATGGTTCAGCAAATATGAGTTTATTTTGGACTCACTTTTTTTGGTTATGGACGTAGTCCTTGAATAGATATTTCTAATGATGTATCATGTGCGTCAAAGGGAGGTAGTATGCCAAAGTTATGACCCCAGGAAATTGATGTACCAAGTTACCCAATGGGGCCCATAGTGTGGAGTTTCACCTCCTAGGGTTAGGTTTTTGGATGTGTAGGGTTTCCCTTGTTTCTCAATAATATATAGGCCTTCGAGCCTCATTGTAACACAGAGTTCAGAGGCATGTAGCCGCCACATGTCTTCTCAGAGATAAGTTATTAGCACTCTGGCTAGTTTATTTCCATCTTGTATGTAAACAAGTTTCAGTTCTTTGATTAATGAAATGAAGTGTTATTTCCGCTTCATCTTTGTTTTTATGGATATTTGTGTATTCTGTTGCATTCCTGCATAAATCCAGATCATTGGCATCATAGCAATCTGCTCTTTCTCGATCCTTCTTTGCATGTCCTCAACGAGGGCAAGGTATAAGGAGTTAGGGCTCGATCTGGTTGAACCTTTGCAAGATCAGTCTCGCAAACCTCGACGGCCACCCATTGGGGACGAAAAGAAAGACGAGGGTGCAGAAGATCCTATGAAAATGTTGCTCAAGGATGCCCTTGAAAAACAAAGGAACGCGATGATGGATAACTTCACCCAGATCCTTCAACGACTTCCCACTGGTGGTGCATCTGCATCTAGCAGCCACTCTAGAGGCGCGACCCCTTTTAAGGTACAAGTAAACTTTGACATTCCCATATTTGATGGTTGAATAGATGCAGACGCTGTAGATAGATGGTTGAATCTATTAGAAGGATATTTCTTAGTTCATGACTTTTCCGACCTGGAAAAGATTACTTTTTCACTACTCAAAGCCACCCCCCATGTCAAGGACTGGTGGGAAACCTACTGTGAGAGAAAGGACGAGGAGGAACCCTCTCTGTTCTCGGTCCTACCCACTTGGAATTCTTTCCGAGACGCCATAAAGGAATAGTATTAACCCGTGGGGAGCTATGAGGACAAGTACATACAATGGACTACACTGCGGTAGCAAAGAGATCAAGATGTGCATGAGCTGACGAATCTGTTCCATACCCTGCGCACCAAGTTGGGTATCAAAGATTCAGAGAAAAATTTGGTGCTGAAGTACCGCAGTTGTCTGCATATATACATTCAGGAGGAAATGGAGTTCCTCGATATCTCCTCGCTTGGTACGGCATACCGATATGCTGCCAAAATTGAGCAAAAATTCAAACAAAAGAAGCGAGACTTTGGATCTCCGAATCAGAAGCAAGCGAAAGGTCCCCAAAACCATAGAACCAAGGACAAAGACAAGGCATGGTGACTCAAGACAACTTGCCAAAGCTGCAAGGAAAGAGCAACACTGCGAAGTTGAAGAAGGAAGCGGGAAAGTGGTGTGGAGTTCCATAAGAGTCCCACTCACAACACAAGTGAGTGTCGGGCCAAGCAGTCACTGGTGGCCGAGATAAAGGCTTCTGAATCAAATGCATACTCTAACACTGAATCAGAACCCGAGAAGGGGAATGACAGAGGGAAGAAGATTATCGATGCAGAGCCCAATGCCACCGTTGCCACCACGAAGATCCAAAAGGAAGAACCAGAAGATTCAGAGGAGGAGGAGCGTTTCTTCCACTCCGAGATGTGGGTAAAGGGTTCCCCGCTACAGTTCATTGTCGACAGTGGGAGCCAAAAGAACCTCATTTCAGCAGAGGTCGTGAAGCGGTTGGGATTTCCGACCACAGCACACCTGCAGCCATACACCATTAGGTGGCTTCACCAAGGACGGGATATCCGCGTCAGCCAGCAGTGCTGCCTTCCCTTCAACATCAAGCCCTTCACCGATGAGGTACTACGTGACATTGCTCCTCTTGATGTTTGTGATGTATTATTAGGCCAAGCATACTTATGGAAGCAACATGCTATGTATGAGTCTCGGCCTTGCACTGTTATTATTATGTTGGGAAATAAGTTGTACAGGATACCAGAGGTACCACCGCCTGCCGCTATCTCTTTGGTTACTACAAAACAATGCAGTAAGCTCATTTCCAAAACCGGGAAATTTGTTTTCTTGATGATACGCCCTTAGGGAAAGAAGAAGATTGTGGCCACAGCCTCCAAACAGGGCTCCTCCGCCCGACAAGAACAAATGGACAAGGTCGTGGCGGAGTACCGGGACATATTCACCTCACCCACAGGGGTGCCTCTGCACTGTCAAATCAAGCACCCCATCGATCTGACCCCAGGTGCGCCGCTGCCAAATGGACCGATCTATCGATGCTTTGTTTTGGAGAACGATGAAATCAAGAGGCAGATTCAGGATCTGCTATAGAAGGGTCACATCCGGCCAAGTTCATCGCCCTGTGGGAGCTCGATTATGTTGGTACTGAAGAAGGATGGGACTTGGAGACTCTGTATTGACTATCGGGCGTTGAACAAGATTACTGTACGGAATAGGTACCCGATCCCCTGGATTGATGACCTCCTAGACCAACTTAAAGGGGAAAAATATTTCAGCAAGATTGACTTAAAGTCCTGGTATCACCAGGTATCGATCGAACCGACCGCTGTGTGGAAGACTGCCTTCAAATCCAAGGAGGGCCTTTTTGAATGGTTGTTCATGCCTTTCGGGCTGACGAATGCTCCCGCAACCTTCATGAGACTGATGGACGACATCTTACAGCCATTCACCAACTCATTTGCAGTAGTGTACTTGGATGACATCATGATCTTTAGCCAGACTTGGGAAGAGCACCTCCACCACATCCAACAGATCCTCCAAACACTAAGGAAGCACAAGTTGTGTGCCAATTTGGACAAGTGCACTTTTGGCATGACCCAGGTTCAGTATCTGGGATACATTATTGATGAGTGGGGAGTGCATGTGGATCCAACCAAGATCCAAGTCATTCGGGATTGGCCATCCCAACCACTCTAACAGAGCATCGCAGCTTTCTAGGTCTTGCTAATTTCTACCGCAGGTTCGTGTTGGGATTCTCTCATATCACTTGGCCCTTGAGTCAAGTCACCAAGGGAGGAGCGAAAGCAAAATTCTTTTGGTTGGAAACTCAACAGAAGGCATTCGTAGAGTTGAAACATAGCCTATGTTGTGCCTTAGTGCTCACATTACCATACTTGCAACAACCATTTGAGATCGCGATGGATTCCTCTGACTATGCTATTGGGGCAGTCCTTACTCAACAAGGGCATCCAGTGGCATATCATAGTGAGACACTATCCGACACAGTCCGCAAATATCCCACTTATGACAAAGAGATGTATTCCATTGTACAAGCTTGCCGACAATGGAAGCATTACATTTTGGGGAAGGAAACGATCATCCACACAGACCACTAACCCCTGCAGTTCATACAGACCCAAGGGAAGTTACAGAACGATCGCCATCAGAAGTGGTCCACATATCTATAACAGTTTCATTTGAACATCTAGTACAAGAAGGGTAGCACCAATAATGTTGCAGACTACCTCAGTCGACCACTGATCGTGGCAATAACCACCATGCTCAACACTTGCGGGCACGAGACTTCTGATTGGCCGCTTCTCTACCAGAGCGATCCAGAATTCAGCCACACATACAAGAGGCTCTTGGAGGGCGGCCAAGTTCCAAATTTTCACCTCCAAGATGAACTACTATGTCACATGGGATACCTTTTTGTTCCTTCAAGTGAGTGTGCCAAGATGATTTGGGAAGCGCACTACAATCGGTTCGCTGGGCATTTCGACGTCGAGAAAACAGTGGCACTACTGCAGAAGTATTTCTATTGGCTGAACCTTCGACAGGACGTCGGGAAGTACATCCAATCCTACACTGCCTGCGCCATTGCCAAACTATCCATCAAGAAGCAAGGCCTCTATACTCCATTGCCTACTCCTAGTCAACCTTGGGAATCCATATCCATGGATTACATGTCGGGCCTTCCTTATACTAAGCACGACAACGACTGTGTGTTCGTGGTCGTCGACAGATTCTCAAAGATGGCCATAATGGCGGCCTGCAAGAAGAATATCATAGCAGAAGCCACTGCTAAACTCTTCTTTGAACGAGTGTGGGAACACTTTGGGATCCCACTGTCTATCATCTCAGATCAGGACAGTAGGTTCCTTAGTACATTCTGTTCCAGCATATGGTTAATGCTAGACACCAAGCTCACAAAGTCCACAGCTTTCGATCCCCAAACTGATGGACAGACAGAGGTCGTCAACAGGATTATCTTCCACATTTTGCGCATGTACAACTCAAAGAATCCACGCACATGGGATGAGAGCCTCCCATATGTACAACATAGCTATAACCAGTCCCTCCACATCTCAACCGACCAAATCCCCTTTTAGGTGGGATTGGGATTCCAACCACTATGTCCCATTAACGTAGCCATGCCATTTGCAGCTTCTTAGACTGATTCAACTCATGTCCAGTCTGAATTTTCCAAGGCGAACAGCTTCATTGAGTGCATTCAACACATTCGCCAATAGGTTCATGACATATTGGACAGAGCCAATGCTAAGTACAAGTAGCGACATGATCAACATCGGGTGCCACACAACTTCCAAGTGGGCGACAAAGTGTGGCTACATTTGCAGAAGGAGCACCTTGCTGGACCCCACGGCAAGCTTTGCCCGCTTCAATATGGGCCATACACCATCACCAAGGCTGTAGGGGACAATGCCTTCGAGTTCAGTATTCCACCATTCCTTGGTCTGCACCCAGTGTTCAATGTGGATAGCCTTCGACCCTACTTTCCACCTCTATTCACGGGGGCTTCACTCAATAAACAACTATCATAGCACGTTCGATCATTGCATATGAAACAATACCCCTAATTTCACTAAATATTAGAAAATACCTTCCAAAATCATTTTTTTTAACCCCCACCCAATATGCCTTCCCAATTTAAAAAAACCTCTATTTTCACTAGATATTGTATGTATCAATTTTTTCATTAAAAATTTTTATACCCCATTATATTTCTACCTAGTATATTGATATGATACCCCTCTTATGACCCCACATGCATTCTACAATGCACCTTGCTTCTTTTGATGTATATTGTGGATGCACATTACTTCACCCATAATGCAATTACTCAACCACATATCATTATGACTTGCAACATCTAATGGTCTAATCAAGATATAGGAGATCACTTTTTGTATGTCACTAGAGCCAATGGACATATTACAACATTTAGATTGCATGTTGCAGTTCCCCAATCGCTGACTAAGCTTGTTGTGGGCTAGGTATCCAAGTCCCCAAGTCCTGTAACAAGCTCTAGGAGGCTGACTAAACCTCCCAAGGCCTGTAATAGGCATGAGTGGTTGGGTATTCAAGGCCCCAAGGCCTATTGAGGGCCTATAATAGGCCCTTGAGGCTTAGAGCCTCCCAAGGCTATTGGTAACAAATGGCTGAGTGCTATTGGTAACAATTGGCTATCAATGACCACTGTCTCTTGACTATGATTGACTGGAAACCCACTTCACCATGAAACCCCCGGTGTCAAGCATGTCTCAAGACGTGATTTCCCTGTGTACTGGTAAGCTCGAGCCTTGCCTCAACCTAATTTCTCATCTGGCCATGATCTCCCCATCTCCATTTGGCATATATTTGTCAGCCTGCCCATATAAAAAAGACCCCAAAATATTTTTGTATTGTTACATTAAATAAAAAAACCATTTGCCCCTTAATATATAAGCAATATAATTTTTAGATTTTCATGAATATTTAATACTGCAATATGAATGAACGTGATATTATATTGCCTTCTAGTGAAGCCCCTGTGCCTCTATTGGACACATCAGACGTGGCAGAACAACTCACACCAACAGAGTTAAACCCAGACTGCATGGAACAAGCCACAACTGATCGGATTATGGACACATAGATCAAGAACACCCGCCAATAGAAGATCCAACTGTATCGAGTTGTCAAAGCAGGCCAACTCCTTCACTAGGGAAAGTGGCTCACTAGGGACCAAGTTCAGCAGAAGTTATCTCATGGAGGGACTCAATGCAATGGGGACCATTGCTTCCTAAGGGGGGAGGAATGATCCAGGAGGATATTGGTGGCCACCTGCCTATTCCACTTGGACCCCCACCATTGTTTCTTCAGCTTTTCAGTTTCCTTAATTGTAGCACAATTTACTATTTTTGGCAGTTTTCGGGTCCTAAACTTTTGGAGCCGTTTTGAGGCCCTAAACGACATTTTTTCAGCATCTGATGGTTTGGCAAATATGAGTCCGTTCCGGACTCGATGAGTCCGTTCCGGACTCGATGAGTCCGTTCCGGACTTGATGAGTCTATTTTAGACTTGATATTTCCCATTTATGGATGTAGTCTTTGACTAGATCTTTCTAACGATGTATCATGTGTGTCAAACGGAGGTAGTAATCCAAAGTTACGACCCCAAGAAATTGATGTACTAAGTTACCCAACGGGGCCCATAGTGTGGCGTTTCACCTCCTAGGGTTAGGTTTTTGGATGTGCAGGGTTTCCCTTGTTTGTCAATAATATATAGGCCTTTGAGACTCATTGTAATACAGAGTTCAGAGGCATGTAGCCGCCACATCTCTTCTCAGAGATAAGCTACCAGCACTCTAGCTAGTTTATTTCCATCCTGTATGTAACCAAGTTTCAGTTCTTTGATTAATGAAATGATGTGTTATTTCCGCTGCATCTTTGTTTTTATGGATATTTGTGTATTCTGTTGTGTTCCTACATAAATCCGGATCAAGAAATATCCCTCTAGAAAACTCAAACATTTATATAGGGAATAAACATCTATATGACCATCAAATAAAATAATATCGAAGTTAACTTGTACCTTGAAGGGTGCAGATCCTCCAAAGTGATTGCTTCTAAGGATCCCTCTGATGCTGTCAATATCTATTGAAATATTTGAGTGAAACAATCCATCATCTCGTTCATCTGTCACAAGAGGGATTCCTCAAGCAACATCTTAATAGGATATCCTGCTATGTCATCTCCTTTTTCCTCAGCCATGGGTGGTTTGTTTGGGTTGACCAGGGAAGTCTTCCTCAAGCTGAACTAGTTCAATACCCAATTGTTTATATTCTGCCCTCGTCAGGGACATGCATGAAGAAATAACGAAAGAGTAGACTAATATGATAACACTGATCCAAGTTTATGTGAGAAGAAAATGAAAGAATAGATATAGAACCACATAGAAACATATATTTGAAGGAACATAGTAATACAGTAAACACAAATTCTATTAAATGGCGGAAATAGAATAGACTGTAAAATAAAGCAGCTAGAATGGTGGTAGCTTATCTTTGAGAAGAGATGTGATAACTATGTTCATTCATGGCAAGATGAATACAAAAAGAGGTTGAAAATGAATATTTATCATAAGCATAAGGGAAAGAACCCTAAACATACAAAAACCTAACTCTGGGAGATGTACCATCATAAATTTTGTGGCCCCAAGGTGGTTAGTTGAGCTGTCAACTTCCCAAGGTCATAACTTTTGCATACGATCTTCAATTGGGGTGCTCAATAGATCATTGGAAATATCTATCCAAGGAGTACAATAGTGGATTGGACCCAAACCAAATCCTATGACTATAATTTAGGCCACTTCGGTTCCAAAAACACATTGTTTAGGGCCTCAAAATGCCCCCAGAAGTTCGGGGCCTAAAAAACCGTAGAAAAACTACTAGAAATTTTCCAAAATGGAAAACTGTTTTGAGCCAGTGGAATAGGTGGGTGGCCACCGATATCCATCTAGATCAACCTCGTAGGGTCTGGTTCCATAGGGGATTTAAGTGCAAGTCCCACTCTCATCCTTGGACATTCAAAAGTAGGATGGGCTTACGTCATACATACAGTACACCATACTTTCTATCTGCCTACTTTGGGAATGGTCAGTTCCTATATTTTCTCAGTTAAGACAACTATCTGGTTTTTTACTTGTGACCAGTTAGGCATGGATACATATCTATATGCCCTATTATTTCGTTGGTACTTATCCAAGGCTTCAATCTTCATAGCATTCTCTAATGAATTTCTAGGAGTGCCAATAGTATTTTGGGATAGAGGTTCCCAATTTAACAGAAACAGAATAAACCACTCTTTGTGATGTGAATCATGAATAGGAAAAGAAAATATATTCACCACATCCCTAAATATCTGGTCATACTCCCATGCCTATTCTCCTTCACATTGGTGGATTTCTTTTAGCTTTGTAATCCCTTGTTCGTCGGATTTTGGAAATTGATATTCATTAATAAACAACTGCTTCACCTTTGCTAACGAGAAAAGGTGTTGTATTGGGAGGAAATATAGATATAAATTTCATGTACCACTATAGTTCCCTTCCACATAGTGTAGTGTGCAGCTCAACTAATTTGGATGCATCTAGGATTCCCTTGGACCTCCACATGGCTTCACACAAGAACCAATGTTGTTATTCATCTTCTGTAGCTACCTTACCCCAAAATTATGGGTACCGCATGGAAGAAACCCCATGCATCTATCTATCATGATCACTAGAGTTCCTACTAACACAAATCCTCTAGGTTTAGGTTGGAAAATCATGCTTGAAGCAATATTTAAGCTTGAACTACTAGAGCTCATTAACCTTATACTAGAACTGGATCCACTGCTACTTCTCCTTATGATTGTTCCAGTAGACTGACTAATACTACTAGGATAATGATTGTACCATGAAAAATACAAATTAGAACTAAGAAAAGATAATACCATATGATTTAGGAATTCCAAGGGAGTGGTAAAAACTGGGTTTATTTTGCAGTTCTATGATCTTTCTTCTTCAACAATTGGGGGTTCATATTCTTAATTGCATCTATCCTAATGCCAATCAAGCAGATTTGAAACTTGTACCTAGAGATTCTTTGCACCGTCAGTCTATATTCTAGCATCTCTAATATCCATGTTATTGTCTCCACCTTTCCACAAATGCATCTACACCCTAGTCTCCCATATTGAGACCATCTTCTACCATCATCCATTTTTGTAATACCCCCAATTTTGACTTGGAATGTATTTAATCAAAATTATGTAAATAATGTAAACATTCTAATATGGATTCCTAGTGCATAGCTCAAGGTCAAGGCCTGACTAGTGAATTGCTAGGCATGTATGATGTATTTTTATTTGGACCATGTGGTTGGCTTATCATGCCAATTTGAAATATATATAAATATTACATTGGAAAATAATAAAATTGTACAAGATGGCTGTGTAAAGAGAACTAGAGGGGCTATGATTCCACCAAAGGGTAAGAGGAAAGGGGGCATATGGGAAACTAAATCCTATGTTCCAAGTGTCAACCTTAGAACTCATCCAAAATTCTGCCATGTGCTTTAACTGAGCCAGTTACCTTCTCTTGAATATTGAACCCAATCATTGAATGCATATGTGAGGTTGGTTGGAAAAGTCACTTCATGTAGTTATTGAGGCATGGGGAGTGTGATAGTTATGTCATCTGCTAGGAGTCCTTTATTCTATGCTCAGAATTTATTTCAATTGTCTTTTCTCCCTTACATCATATCCTTGGAGTCAACACTATTTTGATCATTCTCTCATGCATGTTTCTATACTACATAGAGTTTTCCTATTGATGTTCATGTCCATTACCAGACTGTGTTTAACCTAGAAATTCAAATTTGGATACAAAGCTACATTTTTGGAAGGGAAATTAGATGGTTGTAGGTGAGCATAGAGGTTGTGAAAGCTAGACCCTTAACCCATTGAGTTCTTCTAATTTTGGATGCTTGATAAGCCATGGGTTAATGTTGCACGAGGTTCTCCAATAGCATACAACAGGTTGGGACTCTTACTGCACACACTAGTAAGCACTGTATGGGTTGGATTTCTTGAGGGAACTATGGATCAATGAAGGGAAATGCCTTCCTTGTGTTGTGTGGGGAAGTTAGAAAGAGTGCCATGGATTTGATGGCTTAGTGAGATCCCTGTAGAGCTATGTTGGATCTTTTGGCTAATTAATCATAAAGAGAAGATTGGGTTGTGGGCCGAAAGAGTGAAGCTTGTAGTTGTATCCTTCACCCTAGTGGCCTCATAGCCTAGCTTGGGTGTGGCCTCTCAGCAGAAAGAGTATATGATTGATAGAGTTCCTATAGCTAGGTGGAAAATCGCTCTTACACAGTCATTTTCCTAGATCTTCTTTGTTTAAAGATCAGTATTCTTATGTATCTGATGTGCAATGATTTTTATTTGTATTCATGTGATACTTATTCATGTAAATTGCATGATGTGTGTGTGGATTGTGTTGTTTCCATTGTGTGTTTTTATTTCCATATCTACACATGAATTTTTGTTGTTATAAATTCGTAATTATGGTTATGGCATGAAATTAATAGGCCCTAAGTTAGTTAATGTCCCCTCTGCTGGTCGAATTGAGAGATGGGAACGTTACAATTTTCTCTTCAAGCAGGAGCTATCCAACTCTTTACATATGATTACCTTCTGCAACTCACTCAACCTCTCTTCATAATGTCTAGTACCAAAGATCTCCTTACACAATTTCTCACTCTTCCTCTTCTCGTGTCTCATATGTTTCTTCCACCATTACTCTCGAAAACTTGGCCTCCTTGCTACTCAATCAGTCGGTGTTTGGTGTTCATATTTGTCCCTCATTGTCATCAAGTCCTTATCAGAATACATAACTAATCAACATTATTCTTTCCCACTCCCAATGGTGAAAATTCTTGCACCCCCATTGAGGTATGATTAAATGGTAGACCCCCTTTTTTGCCATCCAAGATTTGATCCATAATGAGATTTCCTTGATCAATATCCTGCAAGCATTCCACTAAAATTCAAGTTATTTTTTCCCACTCTGAAACTGTTTAAGGCCTCAAAATTACCTCAAAAGTTTGGGACATAAAAAACCATAGAAAATTTCTAAGGATATGGAGAGCCATTGTGAGTTAAAGGAAGACGTAGGTGGCCACCAATATCCTCCTAGATTAGTCCTCCCCCATTAGGACGAAATGATCTCCATTGTGTTAAGTTTCCTTATTAGATTGGGAAACTTCTACTGAATTCGACTATTTGTGAGCCATTTTCCTTCGTTAAGAAGTTTTATTGCTTTGATAACTTGATACAAACTAGTACAAAATGAGAGATAAGTGACCAGATGACCAAAAAACTTGGTCACCATAGCTTTTTCAAGGGATAAACGACCAAACTTAAGCATTTTTATGTGTGCCAACTAAAAATGACCAAGATAAATGACCAATTTGGTCACAAGATAAAATATACGACTAGATAGCAAGTAACTAAACTAAGAATCACCAGATAAGAATAACACAAAGAATATGAATTGGTCATTTATTTAGTCATTTTTAGTTGTGTCACTACGACAATGGAAAAATACAATTTCGACAATGAACTTGTACAATTTACTAAATTTTAACAGTGCGGATGGATTCAGAGACCCCTATACAATTTACTAAATTTTAACAGTGCGGATGGATTCAGAGACCCCTAGAAAAGGGGTCTCTGAATCCATCCGCAATGTTAAAATTTAGTAAATTGTAACATTGTATATGGATTTAGAGACACGAGTGATCATGTAAATTATGTCACTCGATGACAGTATAAGGGGTTAATGTTTTGTGGGTACTAGTGGGTAAGTGGTTTATAAGTTATCATGTTATTCGGTTAGGGGCTAGATGTTAAGGTTGGGTACGAGGTGAGGGAGTTAGAGGTTGAAGATTCCAAGGTGCATGAGTTCATTGCATGAGTCTGGTGCGCCAAGTGCACAAGTATTTAACATTGGTTGGTTGTATTAGGTTAGTGTCTTAGTGGCATTAGTTGGGATTTCCCATATGTCTTGATTTAATGCTCATATTTATTTTAGTTCATCTCCACCAAGTCACCTTTGTGACTGAGGATTAATTCCTAAATTAAGAGAAGATTCAAAGAGAGAGAGATTTTGATGGAACACCCTCACCATTTTTTTTATTTTAAAGGTGGAAGGCTTTCAATTGCGTAGTTGTCCTTGTCATTTCTTTTCACGTCCAATCTATCCCCATTTTTTGTGACCTAGATGTCTTTGGGACATAGAATATAGGTCTTTTTATGGGATCATTTTTCAAAGTGCTTGTGAACCAAAGTTCATTATAGTCCATCTTTGACAACTCTTGTCATTGTTCCTCCATATTGATTTAATGTTGGCATTTTTCTTGGTTCCTATCCACTTAGTTCTTATATCTCCAACAATATTTTTGTCATTCAATTATGTCCTATTATGTGATAATATGAAAGTAATTAAATTATGAAAATATTTGAAAATGTCCTCCCTTCTTAATGGGTGTTGATATGTGGATCTCTTGATGCTTGTGATGTCCTAATGTACTAGGAAACTACCTGGTTGATCCCACTAGTGGTCATGTGCTTCCCTTAAAGATTAATACATGAATGTATAAGTATGTACTAATTCAAACTATGAAATAATGGCACATTAAATTAATTATGGTACCTCGCTACTAATTGGATAACCATAGTATATAATTATGCAATACATACACCAAGTCTCAACTATTTTGAAGTGACGCTCTTCATATCTTTGAACATGTCCAAAACTCTGGTGTGAGGCCCACCAATGGCATGTTTATTAGTGTTCTATTGCATGATGCCACGCATGCCTCATGGATGAGGGATTAAACAACTATGATTTCATGACTCAACATTAGCACATCACACCTAAGAAAGAGCACTATTATTGCATGGTTGAACTTATTGGTTGTGCTAGGTGTCCAGATGAGGCCCAAGAATTCAAGAATTCATCCTCATTATTTATTTCCATGAAACATACTCTCAACAAAGGCCAAATGTTTCCATATAAAAAAATTAACTTTATACACACCATCGGTGAATGCATTTCGAGTTTTAATAGTGAAGAATGATTTAGGAAAATAAGACAATAGATCGCAAACAGGGTCCTCCCTATACCGAACCCTGATAGTAGCTTCAATAAATAATGTGAAGTCCACACCGAGATAGAATAAGGCATACCAATTTTTTTTATCCCTCTAAAAATCGGCAACAACCTTCTTGGTTGGTTGTTCTAGAAACTCAAATTCTCTAAAGCACTTACCTTGTTGAACTCCTTTGCATTTCCAATATAATATTCCAATTGAATTTCGATGACACCTTCCTTACATCTTCCACATAACAAGCAATGCACATCTATAGCCTCCACCTTCTTTATGTATTTTCATTATTCAATGGTCTACTGTAGTGGTGATAGTATAATAATTTCTACAAATTCCCTGGGCATTGCTATTTAGGTGATTGGAAAGTTGATGGCAGGTAGCGTAGGAACTGTTATTAATTATTCTAAGGTGGCCGGGGAGGTAAAACACACACACGCACACACACATAAATTCAAAACTATAATAATCCATAAAGCTTATATTTTGAGATACAATTGTGATCTCAGTACCTAACATAAGGCTTCCAATTTGACACACAATTGTGATCTCATTTCTATAAGAACCACTTGCTTTGCAGCATAGTCTTATTTTGTGAGTATTAGAGTGACCAAAAAGCGACCATTACATTTTAGTTATATAAAATTGGAAAAAAAAAATCATCACACTAAATTCATAAAACAAAAAATCCCAAATTCTAAGTTGGTGTCAAATTTTGTCAAAACTGCCTCCTTTGGCTACATCACATGCCCATGTAACAATGTTTCCAAAATATTCAACCCTTCCCCTCTACCATGGAGGTTTTTGCAGAGGTTTAATGATGGACGAGACTATGCATACAACTACACGTAGAACAGATATGGGAATTTTCTCTCATCCTTGTATCTTCATTTTGCAACTGCTGCAGTTGTAGCAAGTGGCATGAAGGCTGTTGTAATTTATATAAAAAAGGTGTCTCTTATAGAGGGTCCCATCGTCTTTTATTCTGGGATTGGTTCCAAGATGCAGGAGAGTTTTCTAGGTGAAGAAGACCTTGTACTTGAGGTTGGTCCGAATGGAAGGGTTTACAGTATCAATATGGAGAGTGAAATGACATATGCTATGAAAAGGATCGATGTGTATTGTGGATAGTGGAATACTAGAATACTGTAATACTTATGCCAAGAGAGATATTCAGGAGGAGTTGGACGTTACAGGAAGAGTTAGGCATAGAAATCTTGTCGCCTTGCAAGCTTATGTTCGACAACCCAATGCACATATCTTAGTATATGACCAAATTTCCAATGGGATCCTTGATGATGCTATGAAGAAAATCAAGGATAACTAGCTATAGATGAGCTGGTCAATGCGGCATAAAATTGTAGTTGGCACAATATTGGGTTTCGGGTATCTTCATTTCTGGTGCAATCCCTTTGTTGTGCACTGTGATCTCAAGCCTGCATCAACCATATTTATTCCTAGAATGCCCGTTGAGTCCAATTTCCTCTATCTGGGGGCAAATTACGCCAATTCCCTACACTGGATGTGTAGACTGTTGATCTCTGCTAATTCCCAGTGACCAATTTGGGCCAAGAAGCTTCTTCTACTCTATAAATTTTCAAGTTTTGGCTAAAAAGAAGCAATATTGGTAACATAAAACCCAACTTGGCTTTGGTTATTCCCCTTTATTAATTTCGCCTGCAATACCAAACTTAGTGAAATAATGTAGTGTGGGTCAATGTGTGAATTGGTATTAGCTAGGGAACAGACTGTTGATCTCTATTAATTCATAGTGTCCAATTTGGGCCAGGTAAGCTTCTTCTTCTCCAAAAATCCTCAAGTTTTAGCTAAAAAGAGGCAATATTGGTAACATAAACCCCAACTTGGATTTGGTTATTCCTCCTTATTAATTTCACCTGGAATACCAAACTTGGAGAGATAATGTAGCTATCAATTCCTTCCGAGCAAACCTTAGCTATAAAGCCTTTTCAGTAAACTACGATTTGTAGGATTGCAGGTCTGCTTACCATGAATTGAAAATTTAATAAAACAAATAATGTGTTCAAACCATGGATGATTTTTCTACCAAATATTGCAAATGTTGTCGAGAACCTCACATTTCATTGAACTAGTCTCCAATGATGTGCATTTTGTGAGCTGGTATATGTGTAGTCTAATTGGAATTGTATATACAAATGTAGTCTTGTTACAATGTCTATATAATGTTGAATAAAAAAATGTATAAATTCTTCACCCTTATAATAAATATCAATTGATTAATGTATGGAGTACATGTGAACTTCATTATACAAAAGTGTTACAAAAACAACAAAAACCACCTTCATTTGGTCTTCAACTTGTTACGAAATCATGCAAATGAAATCAAGAGACATTTGATTGATAAGTGTGCCATGAACACAATTGAAGGGAAATTTGTTATATGTTAGGAAGTGATCTTCGTTTGACATAATAGTGTCCTCGTATTCATAATGTCCTTTTCCCCTGCTTCAATTGTTTTTGGACATACTTCTGTAACCTACATAAACTTATGTTTTTGTTTTCTCTACATTCAATAATAGGTTGATTTCATGCCTATTTGTTAGTTGGAATGAATGTATTTGTGCCAATATAGTTCCAAGACTTGGTTTGTTGCATTCAAACATTTATAGAAATATACACCCAACCATAAAACAAGCAATATAAATATGGTTAATGGCACTCTGTTTGCACAAATTCCAGCACTCAAAATTTGTGGTTTGTTGAATGTATATGGAACTACTTTTCCTTATACCAAAATTCCCATTTAGCTCTTATCATGAACATAATTATGGACTCTTATGAATAATTATGTGTTTGCAAAAACAATTGAATAGTTGTATGTATTCGATTTCTGCATTTTAAATGTTACATGGCATTGCTATGTTCATTGAAAATCCAATAGCAATATAGGAACTGACTCCTTCAAACATGATCTTTCCTTTCACCATAACCAATTATCATTTCAGTACAATATATGGTGATTTATGAGTGGATATAGGTTCCCAAATACGTAGGAGAAGGGGTATTGTTGTATGCTTCTGAGGTATAGCAACAAATACAATAAAATGATGGTTGAGGATGTGTTGCAACTTCAGTTTATTGCATATGGTTGTTCAACGCCGAATCAATGAACACGCTCAATGCTAGAGCCAATCAATGTTATAATTGTAAGCCATGATACCAGCAGAATAAAAAATTAATATGCCAATTAATTAACCGAGCCTACCATGCTTCAAGGATCCAAGTGTTGAGATCTAGATAATTAATACAGTGTTGTGTATGAACATCCAACATAGAACACAGGCTTTTCCACTTGTTTGCATATATGCAATAGCGTGTAGAGGTCCAACCCAACACACAACTCATGTGACAGACTAAGCTGAAATTCATGGGTGAGGAATTGTTTGGATTATTGTAAATTGTAGTTACTGTTGTGATTCATAAAAAAAAAAGGATTAAACAAGAATGCAAGCTATATACAGGAAATAAATTCCTCATAGCCAACAATTTAATCAACACACTTACACAACAATCAACCAAAGACAGTTTAAATGCACCATAGACACAGAGCTTTTACATTGAAAACCAAATGAAAATACGAGAATTCTTAGGCATTTTCATTAAGAGAAATTGATTTAAAAAAGGGTGAGAGCTATGGATGGAGCACCTCATGCATTGTTACTCACTAGCATAAACAAATTTTCATATGTCTTGAACTCAGTGACAATCTTTTCTCAAGCGTGGGTAGGTACAATGTCTCCTCTGTCCCACGATCTTTGAGTTAACAGCCTCTTGGAGATCTCTTCTCTGCCACCTTCCTTCTAGTTCATTTCCTCTTCATCTCTCCTCTATTTAATTCACTTCTTATCCCCAACCTTCATATTTAATGGGCTATCTGGGAAGGCCAACCATCACGATGGTTTGTCTACATTTTCCAAGAAGAATTTTTTACTATTCACTCAAGTTTTCCAAAACAATTAAATGCTTATTTCAAAGTTTATAAAAGAGATTTGGTTATAATCCAATTTGTATCAACACCAATATGGACCATTTTCATTCTGAGAGAAAGGAACTTCCTAGGAGCATGTGATTGATATGTGTAATAGAAACTATCCCTACCTCTTCTCACAGACAGAGGAAAGAAAAGATCCCCTTGATGCCTCTGGCGAAGATTCTTTGTTTTAGCAATTGGCCCTTGTTGATTAGCGCACCAAATTGAAAGGTTTAGTCATTTCTATTTTTGTTTCCTGGATCTAGAGCTATTTGTCCTGCTCTAGTTATGAAAACGTTACTGTCCATGGATTTTATATTTTTCAATGAATCCATTTGTCTTCGTCAAATAAGTGTATTTCGTTTACCACCTCTCTAGCATATTTCCTTAAATTTGCTTTGCTTTATGATTCCTTGTCCATTTTTGCAAATTTTCTGGAATCAAGAATGGATTAGCTAGCTGCCTGAAAAATTATTTTCTTACCATTTTGACAAGGTTCATTTAAAGCCTCAGTATCCATGTATGAGTGAAATTGCATTAGTGATTATCTTTTTATCCTGTTAACTTATATACAAAGGCTTCCACTAAAATGTCAATTTTAGATTTAGTTACATTACCTTTAGCTCATATTCTATAAAATTATTTTGTAGGTTACTTGTAGTATGACACAAAATATTAAATTCATTTTGTAACCAGTGATTTTTTATCTTTTGGCCAGGGTATTGAATATTAATACAATGTTCCAATAACTGCGGTTGTGGGTGAGACTGGGTAAAAATGACACTGAGATGGCTCTGGTTTCTGGATATATATCTATTTTTGAGCAACAACATTTAGAAGCAATGAAACCAAAACTAGATTCTTCTATTTAGAAAGGAGTGAAGTTTGCTATGGAAAACTGAGTCGAGACCCTTCTTATTGGTACTTCAGCGTTCAATTTTTAACTTTTTACATTGAAGGCTACGATACCACCATTTTGTCATATTGGCTAAGTAGGCACGCGAATGGGGAATTTTGAGTTTAAATACCATTAAACCATATTGTGCATTGTTTGTTAAATGTTGTGTCATACTCTATGAGTCTATGCTAGCTCTGTAAAGTTTTATAAGACTATCAGGGCAAAGTACAATGAGAATGTTTTGTATCTTTCCCGATTTTGACACTTGTTACCACTTTCAAAAAATAAACCCTCGTAGTCTAGTTCAAGGTAGTAAACTTACGTAAAAAAAAATTGTTTCTGTACTGTAGATGCTCAATACTGCCCAACAACTTCTCCATGTTTTTTTTCTTGGACGGTAGTATTTGTTTTTCAGTTTAAGAAGATAGCATACAATATATATATGCACAATCATAGCGATTACATTGGCAATGAGTTTAGTGCACATTTTTGTAATGTTAGGAAGTATCCAATGCAAAGTTCTGTTATCTTGTTAGCTATGATTTGGTGGGACATCCAGGTCCTATTCATTTATTGCAAATTATTAGGTCATTTTTGAAATTTTGTTCTGTTATCTTGTTAGCTATGATTTGGTGGGACATCCAGGTCCTATTCATTTATTGCAAATTATTAGGTCATTTTTGAAATTTTGTTGTTGCAAGTCCTCTTTTTTACTCTTAACTGTGTAGCCTTAATTTTTTGCTATTGAAAAGCTTCTTCCCATGCCAACAACCTTGATCTCTCCATTTCCTTTTGGATCTATTTAGTAACCCTTCCTTTCCTTATCTGATTAGATAATACTTTTCAAGTGCCCCTAAGTTTCCTCCAACCTAGCCTTCACTTGCAAATTTATTTACTGGCCTGCTCCTTTGCCAATTTCTTAATTTTTAGTAGGTTGACCAAAAGACCTTATTTACTGAGTAATTATATCCTATTTATTTTTACCCTTGTATCTCAAGCTACCGGTAAATAGTAATTCACTCCTTTCCCAATTTTGTTGATCTATTTTTGCGCATGATTTGATAATTTTTTTTTTGGTAAACAATTTTACATCAGTCAGACACTTTTGTTTTCTCAACAAAAAGAGCACTGTGGTGGATATTGCAAATATCTTTAGCGATAATGGCCATGTCATGGTATTTTTTCCTGGTATGTTATGTATCCTAAACATGGTTGATGTATTTGGCCATTGTATACATGCCATTGGGCATATATGAGAGTTGTATGAGTTCATCATTGAATAAAAAATATTATTTTGATAATCTCAATCTTTAAAGATTTTGCAGAATCCATTGGTTTTTTTCTACATGATTTGATTAGAATTGTAAGTTTTTCTACTCGCATTACCGTCTAGAAGTAAGTGATACCAAGCATTAACTCCAATTCTTTTCTACCAACAAACCATATTTCCTGTAGCTGAAAGAAATTATGGAATAATTTGGCCAAGACGTCTAAACTCAAATATATGCTGTTGGTCAGTCACATTACTTGCATCCATCAAGTGATCTCATCTCTGCTGCCTAGAAATTTTGGAGAATGCCTTTTTTTATTGTTGACTATTTGGGTGCCTATTCTCCAATTGCCAGCTAATTAATGAGTATTCCCACACTTGTTTTGTCAATTTATATTCATTTACCCAAAATTAAGTCGGGGACAACCTTCAAAATTATTTAAATTATTCATTACTTAAGTAGGCCGACCACTCATGGAGTACGCCGGTGGAAAAGAATTGGATTTAATGCTAAAATCTTAGACATGACAACGATGAAAGTAGTTAAGGATTTGTTGCTCTATGGTACAAAAAACTATTTGTTTAGTGCTCAATCCTTGAGCTGATAATATAAATATGAGTTCCATAGATGTATACTTGAAGGAACTTGTAATGGATTTTCTGGAGGTTCACTGAATTTATTGTCCTTTGTATCCATTCTAAGCCTGAAACACTTTGTGAATGTAAAAAAACTAGCTATTCAAATGGCTCAAAAGACCTTGGTAAAAGTTGGAGGTGGAGAATTTAATTTTAAAAGAGACTTCAAGTACCATTATGTCTGAGAAAAGAGCGAGTGTATTTGAATTTGTTGTTGATCGTTTCATTTCTATTTATTTATCTACAATGATAGTCTAATTATAGCTTCACAATCTCTGTATAGAGGCAAGTATTAAAGGTGTCTAAAACCAAAATTTGTGTCGAAATTTTAACACCAAAGCTACAATATTCAGTATCAAAGGGTGACAATGTTTACATTATAGACTTAAATGCACAATGTAAGGAAGAATTCATAACATGCTCCATTGTTGTAAGTAAATTTGTGTAATCCAGGCATGATAGTAAAAACCCAAAATGTGTTGCATGTGCTAGATTAGCTCAGACACTTTTTCAACAAATGAGAAAACTACAACTTCAAACTTGGAACAACAAATGTAAGTAATGTGTTGATTGAACTTGATTCCATTGTGCTTCTTAACATCAACTTGACATACTTTTCAGTTTTGTGCAATTACTAAGATTAATACATTTATACATACACCAAAAACCAAAGAGTTCAACTCTTTTAAGAAAATATTCTTGATTAACCTCATTTTATTTTTGTTTGTAGTAGTAGTGTATAGAAACAAAGAAAGAATGGTATGAGAGAGAACAAACATTGCATGCATAAAATATAATGGTATTATAATTCCAGGTGGAGGGATGCTCTCCCTTTTTCAACTGAATGCTAGCTAATCAAGATATGCACAAATGAGATGCAAACCATTGTGACATTTCATACTCCTTGAGCATGTAATGTTATTGATACACCGCCCCCCAAATGTAATTGGGCTAGTGGTATGTAGTAAATTGTATATAGTGGTTGTGTTGTTAATTCATGTTATTCATATATTTGTTGTACATATATTTCTATTAATGGAATTTTGGATTTGATATTATGCCTAAAATTCTATGTTGATTGTGCCTATTGTTTTTGTTTGTATCGATAGCTTTATGATCTATTTTTCCATGGTAGATATTGTTGGTGTTCTTAATTCATGTTATTCGTATCTTTGTTGTACAAATATTTCTATTAATGGAATTTTGGATTTGATATTTTTCCCAAAAATCTTTGTTGATTGTGCATGTTGTTTTTGTTTGTCTCAATAGCTTTATGATCCATTTTTCCATAATTTAATATGTAAACATAAAAATGATATTTTCATTTTTGTGGTTTTGGATGCACTAAAGACACTAAAATGTATCACCAAAAACCACTTCTACACCACCTAATTCATTTTTTTATTATTTTTTGCAGGTGTTTATACTTTCTCTTGGATATGTTCTTACCCAAGGTCATTGAGTTACACCAAGTAAGGACCTAGTCATATATGATTGACCTTATAGGACATGCTAGGAATCTTGAAGAGGCTGAGAAATTTATCCAAAATGTGCCATTTGAACCGTCTGCCATTGGTTGGGTAGCATTGCTTGGCGCCTGCAGAAGGCATGGAAATATAGAGTTAGCAAACAATGCAGTAGAACAACTTGTTAAGTTGGTACCAGCAAATGTTGCATGATATGTGGTGATGGAAAACATGTATGCTTATGTTGGAATATGGGATGATGTATCAAGAGTGAGAAAAATGATGAAAGATATGGGAGTAAAGAAGCATCCAAGATGTAGATGGGTTGGCATTAATAAGAGCAAGTGTGCTTTTGTTGGAGAAGAAAAATTGAACCCACAAATGGACAAGATCTATGGAACTTTAGAGACACTAGTTGTAAGGATGAAGGAGGCAGGGTATGTGCTAAACACAAAATATGCTCTACCACACGATGTGGAAGAAGAATACAAGAAATATGTTCTCTCTCACTACAGTGAAAAGTTGGCTCTTTCTTTTGGTATAATGAAAACACCCTTTGGGACAACTATCCCAATTATTAAAAACCTTTGTGTGTGTCGTGACTTCCATACTACCTTCAAATTTATCTCCATGATCACTGTACGAGAAATTATTGTGAGAGATTTTAACCATTTCCATCCTTTAAAGAATGACCTATGTTCTTGCAGAGACTATTGGTAAGTTGGTAACCCCTTTTTGAATTTTGAACAAACAACAAAGAACTAAGCATGTTTCTTGTATGCCTTGATTTACGGGGATGGGATAGGAAATGTTTGTATATCCTGTGCATGGCTCTCCTTGATGGATTTGTAATATTCGAAACCAATAGAGAAACAAAGAAATATTTGACCTTCTATATACATGGAAAGATCTAGAATCCTTGATTGTATCATGAACTCATGAAGCATAGGTAAAACTATATTTTTTGGTTACTGTGCAACATCTAGTTGGTTAGTCTATAAGGACAAAAGTCACATAGCTCAAAGGACTAGATGAAGTCAGTTTCTACTATTGTTAAAAATGCTCCAACAATGTCTTCAAGTTTCCTCCTAGTTGAGATAAATCCTTTGAGAACATACTACATGATTTCTAGGTCTGTTCTTGAGTTAATATCAATGGTATAGACTGCACAAACATAAATGTCACGGTCCAGTGGCTAAAAGTTATGGGAATTAGTACCTCTTCAAATATTTTTTAAGCATAAAGGGAGTTGGGATTTTGTGAGCCAGGAGTCTATTGGCTACTAATTTGCACAAAGTTGTAATTTGTTTCTTTGAAATAGAAACAAAAAATAAGTTTTATTAGATTTACACTTGAGAGTATAATGCCCTCACTGTTAAGGTTTATTTTATCGGCTTATTACCAAATTGGAAATTGACTGTCCATCATTGATAAATAAAATAAATTTTATGATGAATAATGTTACTTAGTCGTTGATCCAGGATAAACTGAAGATGCTCCATAATAAAAGTGCTTAGCTTTCAGGAAGAACATCACCATCGTGAAGAAATCGATGATATCTTTCCAACGATGTGGTAGGTGTGGTTGCTGAGTTGGCCCAATCATATGCTGACATGTTGTAATGTCCCCATTTTTTATAGCACCATGGAGCTACCACTATCCCTTTAGATCCCCATGGATCTTAGTGGAAAATTAAACTAGTTGGGGAATTAATTTTGACTATGGTTATTTTGAATAATTAAATTAGATATTGAAGTAGTGATGTAGTTCATAGTTGTAAATATTTAATTATTAATAAGTTGTTTGATGAGTTGGAAAAGCATTGCTGACTCAAGAGGGCGCAGCTGCATATGATGAGGATAAGGTGGATGAGTTGTCTCCCTCAGAAAATATGGAAGGAAAGAAGCTAAAGGCAGTCAAAAGTAAGAAAAGCGGGAAAAACAATAGTAGATCAAGAAGGCAGTATATTTCCATATTTTTGAAGATAAGGCTCTAGAAGGAATAGCAAAAGTATGAAATCAAGCAAGAGGACTTAGGAAATACGCAGATTAAAAGTTTGGACAATGAGGGTGAATTCATGAGGCAGGTGGTTCCAAAATGCAAAATCAACTTTCCAAAGAAGCCTCCACTCATCAATAATTCGAATTTCCTAGATGGAAATCTCTAGAAGGAAGGCATAAAAGCTAGCAGAGGTTAATAAAAGGAGGATGAACAAACCCATTCACATATTTTTTTATTTTTAGAATTCATCTTGAGATCTCTGTGCATCTCATAGGATTGGGTGGTGTTCCCCTTGCTAGCATTGGGTGATGTGCCCATTTGCATTCTTTGATCCAATAAAAAATTGAGAGACCCTTCTATTGGAATTTGAGGAAGAGGATATCCATTCATTTTCATGGAGTTTAATTCTTCCATTAGAGTTTAATTGTAGGTCTAAAATCCACTACAATCTAGTGTGGTCGAATCTCAAGATTGATTTTAAAATCCCAGTAGCAGCAGTGTCTCAAGAGTGGTGTATTTTGGCCAGTGAAGAGGGAGGATTGAGCAATTGAGCCCCCCTGTGAACTATATTTTTTTTCATGTGTATAAAATGGTTTTAATATGTTGTTCTTCTGATTATTGATTTAATCCAATTTTGGTGAATCTTTGATATACTGTAAGTTTGGATAGCACTAACAGTTAAATGCACCTCTGATTACCTGATCGAAGCTTGATGTTGTTCATTAGCATGTATTTGGCCTCATCTATCACATTGTTTTCATAATTAGTAACCTTTGGAAGTCATTTGATTTGGACTCAATTCACAAGTGTGCTATGGTAGAGAAAATTTGACTAGTTTTCTATTTTGGTGAATTTAATTGCCAATGTTTCTTCTAAAATACGATATGAAGGTCCAATTAGATAATTATAAGGTATTTGAGTCCATATACACTCACATAACATAATTTAGGAAGCCTTTGAGGCCATTCGAATTGGTTTGGATATTACCTCCTTCACTAGTCCAAGTTTGGAATCTTGCACCTAGATGACAAGTCTAATAGAGCAATATCAGGTTTGAGATATTTAAATCAGTCTACCCAAGGTATAGATACATCTAGTGCAGCACCATAAGACATTGGGTTCCACATAATTATTCTGGTTATTGCCTCAGATCCGTTGTCTTTTCCAAAGTGTCGTCCCAGGTGCGATGCACCCAGAGAATGTGCCACTATCGAATACATGGACTCTAAACGTTAATGATTTATGTTTTGCAGAACTATACGTGCATGCTACATTCCATATTGATTCCATTACATCCCTATGTTTTTTTGGGTGGTAATTTGGAAAAGTCCCTAGGTGCTAGAATTCAATTAGGAAGAAAATTCTAGTCATTTTTGCTTGTCTCTGAGCTAGTGTGCCTAGACTGGGGTTTGGGTACATTAAAGTGGTATTATAAAATGGTCCTTTGCTCTTGTGAGAATAAATACCAAGTTCCATTGCTCAGTTGAAATAATAATTGCATCCATGTCATTGTTCAGTGAAGAAGATTTCGATTTGTATGAGGAATAATAGATCATCTATATTGATGGAAGCCTGCATATATGTATAGTTTAAAAAAAAAGGGTATGTAACTATATATTATGCAATATATATGTGTTTTTTTTGCAAAGGCAAAAAAAAAACTATCGAAACGTATAATAAAAAAAAGAAAATTTTGTTATAAATAAACAAAATATAAATAAATAAATAAAAAATAATAAAAAGTTTTGAAAACCATATAAACTATAGAAAGAAAAAGAATATATATAATATAACTTAGATATATAGAGGCAAATGAAATTAAAGTTTGTTTAAAAAAAATCTATATAGATTGTAAAATAAAAAACTACATAATTTTTTTTTATAAATAAAACAAAAAAAATTGAAGCAGGCTTTGGTGCGGCAGCCCTGGGCATGCAGCTCGGCGCCATGGGTGACCTTAGCGTAGCTTGAGCATGCAGCTCGGCGCCATGGGTGGCCTGAGCGTAGCCTTGGGTGCTGCTCGACGCCCTGAGGCATCCTGAGAGCAGCCCTATTAGGCGTGCATCTCGCCAACCTGAGTGCAGCCGCTGTGTAAAAAAAAATTACATATTAAAATTTCAAAAAAGGGAGAAACAATTTAACGTTAAAACAAAAACAAATTATTAGTCTATAATTATATTTCAAACAACATAACCAAAAAAAAAAAAAATTAAAAAAATAATAATAAACAAAAAAAAAGGATTAGGGTAGAGTTTTGGCTCGCCGACCAGCAGCCCTTAGGGCTTGCGGCCTAGGTAGGGCCAGCCTACAGCAGAGCTGCAGGCATGGAAAAAAAAAACAAGATATAAAAAATAAAAAAAATAAAACACATTGAAATTTTTTTTATATACACGTCGACATTCTATTCTCGCCGAGCGTGGCCATGGCTGCCAGGGCGACCTTGGGGCTGCAACCGGTCCTGAATAATATATACATCGTAAGTTTTGTCCAGCAAAGCCATGAGCCATCCAACCCTGAGGGCGGGCCTGTCTACGCAGAAAAGGAGGAGGATAGAGGAGGCGGCGGCCTCTGTGTGCGACCACACATCAACAACCTCTCGCTCAAAAGGCTGCGTGAAGGTGGAGGAATGAATGGCGCACCTAGTAGCTGCCACTTCAGGGAAAAAAAGAACAAAAAAAAATCCACCTCCGAATGGCAGTAACCTGCAAACAAAAAAATATAAACAAAGGGATAGCTATACCTTAAACCATAGTTGTAGTGGCGGAGCTTGCTCACCATGGCCAAGAGCTGAGCCGGCTGGTGGTGGTGGAGTTACAGAGCTAACTGGACACCGCTCTCGAAAAATTGAATGAGGAATGACGCCAAGGGGGTTTCTGCCATTTCATGGGTCGGTTGATTATTTTATTGATTTATATTGCATGCTTGCCATGTGGCAGTCATGCAACACTGCCTTCCACAAATGGTAAGGTAGGGTTTTGTACTAGGTAGCATAACCTAATTTATAATAATATACAGATGTTTCATTTCCTTTAAAATTTTGTTATATATTGTATTTTGTATATATATATATATATATATATAAATAAGTACAAAATACCTTTTTCATCGTGTTTAAATTTTTTTGTATACATATATAACGTATTTTGTTTAAAAAAAATATAAATACAAAATATATTTTAAATTTATATTATTACTAATGTATATTTTGTAAGATTATTATTATTGTTTATAAAATTAAAGTCAAAATATTCAAAATTGTTTTATTTTTAAACATAATTACTTATATTTGTGATTATACTAAAATAATCTTATTTGTATATACATTATATAAAATGAATCGAACATTGCAATGGTATGGTATATGAAGATTATGTTATTCTATTTTAATAGTAATGGGTTATATGTTAAGTTTTAGAATGTTAAATGATAATTAACCATTAGGAAATTGTGGTAATGATTAACATAATAATTAATGTTAATATAATAACTATTTTACATTGTCTTAGGTAATCTAATTATTAAAATTGTTCAGTAGATAAATTAATTAATTTACATGTTAGGGTGGTCAATATACATAACCATTAGATAACATTAATGGTAAGTTGGAAAATTAATACATTAATTAGGTTATCTTCTTCTTGAAAAATGTTCCTTGCCAAAACTTCAACATATAGTCAAATGGGCAAGACGGACACAGAATCTCAAAAACAAGACACCATGGAGACCAGCATGATGAGCCAATCGCTAGGACACTGATTTTACCCCATGAACAGATTGTTTGATAAACATGACTCTAGACTTAAATCTTAGGTTATGTTTTTATTTAATTATTAATTTTTTTAAATTATTAATTATTAATGAGAAGCGAGGTAGTAAACATTAATTAAATATCTTGAAGAGTCGATGGCGACTTAATGAGGATTGTGTGGAATCCAATACCTAAACCTACGTAGAACTACTGCAGTATGTCTAGTACCGGGTGGCCTCAGGATGGCCTGATCGAAACGCCTAGAACTATAGCTCTTAGAGTAAAAATGCTCATAAACTTGTTATGACGCACTTTTGAATTAACTGTTGAGTTTAATGATAACATAGTCTTGATGTTGCCGTATGCTAATTATCCTATTATTCCATGTTCCAGGGGTAAAACATGGTAAGAACGTGAGCAGGTCGGGGGAGAGGTCTAGCGACGGCATTACCTGAGCCGAATGTGCTGGCACCATCGCCAGAAACCATCCTTATACTGCGCTCGCTAGGAGCAATAAACGAAAAACTCAGGGGACTAGTATAGAGAGGAAGTTTTACCTTAGAGGTAGAAGTGGAGACCCCTCCACTAAGGGAGGAATTTTTTATGGTAGAAGTGAATACGGTACCAAGACCTCCTCATTAAGATATCACAAGGGAGCTTCAGAAGATAAGGCTTCCATAGTTTTCGGGGGGGTCGAGCAGGGATACGAGCAGAGTCTTGGTTGGAAGAGATGACCAGGTGCTTAACCTTACAGGAGTACACTTCCATGTCCAAGTCCAAGATGGCCATATTTCAACTAAAAGGGGCCGCTTTGAACTGGTGGGGGAACCAAGAAAGGCAGCTACACCTTACACCAGACATGGGTCCATGGGAACTATTTGTGGGAAAATTCAAGGGGAAGTACTTACCTGCATCCTACCAGGAAGAACAAGCAGGGGCTCTTCATGCCTTAGTACAAAGGCATCTATCTGTGGAGAAGTATGAAGAGAGGTTCATGGAATTAGTCAAGTATGTCCCTTACTTGGACAATGACGAATGCCAGGTTGAGCGCTTCGTGTATGGTCTCAATACCAAGATCAGGGCCCAAGTGTGGATGTGGAAACCAACTTCGGTCGCCGAAGTAGTAGATTGTGCTCGCTACACTGAGGAGATGTTGGGTCCAAATCCCATCAGGTCATTCAACTCTCAACAGTGAGGGTTTGCAGGGAAGGCTCCTCGAAGCTACCCTCGGGGAGGATATACGAGGCCACCTCCCTATGGGAACAGGAGCACACCAAGAGTTGCAGTGGTAGACATATCAGTGGCATCTAGGGCGGTGCCCCAGTCAGCCACAGAGACTCACCAGGGTGTGAGGAATTTCAGAGGATCGGTCGGCAGGGGAAGGGGTCCCAAGGGGAGGAACCCCTCTCCGAGGTCTGACCAGGTTATCTCGCCCTCTCCATTGCAGGTTGCTTGTTGGGGATGTGGAGGTCCACATTACCAGTGTGATTGTCCCGAATTACGATCTGGTACAATGAATCGAGAAGGAAAGGCTCGAATGGGGAGTGTGGGTAGTTGACATCAGATCGCAACAGCAGTACACAACCATTAGGCAGAGCACCAATCCACTGTGGTGGAATCATCAGGTACGGTCAATAATGTTAATATTAGAATATTGTTTGGTCTTGGTGCTATAGATAGTTTCATTTATCCATATGCATTAGACAAGTGTGGGTTGGCAGCCTACGAGCATGACGATTTCAACTTAGCTGAAATGGCTTCAGGGGTAAAGCAAGCAGTAGGACCTAATGTCGACAAGTGTGCAGTGGATCTCAGGGTGTGTGTTACATAAGTCAAAGTGTACGTCACCACCCTCGGAACTTATGATCTCATCATAGGTATGAACTGGCTAGAGGAACATCGAGCTTTCATGGATTGTTATGGAAAGAAAGTTCTTTGCATTGATGATAACGAAGAGGCCATTGAGATCCAGGGTATCAAATGAAAGGTGTCCCTACGTTTCATATCCACAATGAACGTAAAGCGATGTATGCGACAGGGATGTCAGTTGTATGTTGTTGAAGCGGTAAACAATGAGAAGGGACCCTCCTTTGATGAGTACCCAGTGTTAACCGAATTCAGTGACGTTTTTCCAAAGGAATTACCTAGGTTACCTCCTAAGAGGGAACTTGATTTTACCATTGAGGTAAAACCCGGTTCAAAGCCAACATCGAAGACACCTTACAGGATGATGGCCCAAGAACTTTGTGAGTTGCAAATGTAGTTGAAGGAACTGCTATACCTAGGGTTCATAAGACCAAGTATTTCACCATGGGGTGCCCCAATAATCTTTGTGAAGAAGAAGGATGGTTCCTTGTGTCTTTGCATCGATTACCTAGATTTGAACAAACCACAATGAAGAATAGGTACCTGATACCTCAAATTGATGATATCTTTGATCAAATGAAAGGGGCGACAGTCTTCTCCAAGATCGACTTACGATCATGTTACCACCAGCTACGGATTAAGGAAGGTGATATACCTAAGACTACTTTTTGAACAAGGTTTGGGTACTATGAGTTTGTAGTGGTACCCTTTGGTTTGACCAATGCCCCAACAGTATTCATGAGTCTCATGAATAGCATGTTTCGAAAGTACTTAGATCAGTTTGTGCAAGTGTTCTTGGATAGCATCCTCATCTACTCCAAGAATGAATAGGAGCACGAGGAACACTTGCGAATAGTGTTTTAATGCTTAAGAGAGCACAGGTTGTATGGTAAGTTATCCAAATGCTCGTTCTACCAGAAGGAGATCCATTATCTAGGGCATATAACTTCTGGTGAGGGAATTTCAGTTCACCCTGAAAAGGTGAAGGCCATAACGGATTGGCCCGTGCCTAGGAATGCGCATGAAGTGAGAAGCTTCATGGGGTTAGCCGGGTATTATAGAAGGTTTGTTGAGGGTTTCTCAAAAATCGCAAAACCCATAACTACCCTACAAAGAAAAGGCACTAGGTACGAATGGACAGATGAATGCGATGTCACATTCGCCAAGTTGAAAAGACTATTGATGAGTGCACCAATTCTACGAGTTCTGGATATGGAGAAGGAATTCACAGTTTGAACAGATGCCTCAAGTCAAGGTTTGGGTGCAGTGTTGATTCAGGAAGGTGGGGTAATAGCTTATGCGTCGAGAAAGTTAAAAACACATGAGGAGAACTACCCTACCCATGACCTAGAGTTGGTTGCAGTGATTATAGCTTTGAAGCTTTGGAGACATTACCTTGTTGGAAGAAGCTTTGAGCTCAAATCTGATCACCAAAGCTTAAGGTATATCTTCACTCAGAGAGACCTAAACGCTAGGCAAAGGCGATAGAGTGAATTCATGAGTGAGTATGATTTTGAGATTTCATACATCAAAGGGAAGAAGAATGTGGTAGCCGATGCCTTAAGTAGAAAACCAAGACTTTTCTCTCTTATACCTTTCAAGGTTGATTTGAGGGAAAGAGTTTTAGAACAGCTAATTGGGGATAGTTGGTACCTAAAGGTCACATCAGCACTCCAGAGTGGGAAACTAGTGGGTCCTAAGTTTGAATGATATGAGTTGGAAGCTGATGGTTTGTTACGATGTCAAGGGAGGATGTATATTCCCGAGGAGGGAGATATTAGAGAGACTATCCTTAAGGAAGCCCACAGAGAAGTGTATTGCACGCACCCGGGTGTAAAGAATATGTATGTAGACATGAAACAACTCTTCTTTTGGGCAAGGATGAAAAGTGACGTGGTCAAATTCGTCGATAGGTGCCTTGAGTGTCAGTGGGTAAAAGTTGATCATCACCACCTGGCAGGTCTATTGCAGCCACATAAAATTCCTATGTCAAAGTGGGAGGTTATATCCATGGACTTCGTGGTGGGATTGCCTCTTACCTCTCATAGGCATGATGCCATTATGGTCATCGTTGACAAACTGACCAAAACTGCTCACTTCATTCCAGTTAAGGAGACCTATGATGTCACGGATGTAACACGTGTGTTCATAAATGAAGTTGTTTGTCTCCATGAGTTTCCTAAGAAGGTTATATCGGATAGAGATTCCAGGTTTTGGACAAGTTTGCAGTCGACGTTGGCTACTCAGTTGAAACTAAGCACCGCCTACCATCCTGAGACAGATGGGCAAAGAAAAAGAGTGAATCAGGTGATGGAGGACATGCTGAGGATGTATGTCATGGATCAACAGACTCATTGGGAAAAGCACTCACCTTTGGTAGAGTTTGCTTACAACAACAGTTACCATGGCTCAATTGGGATGCCTCCATATGAAGAATTATATGGAAGGCCATGCAGAACACCATTGAGTTGGGAAAGGTTAGAGGATTGAGTAATTATAGGACCTGAGTTGAATCAGGAGATGGAAGAACATGTTGTTTAGATTAGACAACGGTTAAAGGAAGCTCCGGATAAACAGAAGACCTATGCTAATGCGCATAGGGTTGACCGAAGTTATAAGGTTGGTGATGCAGTGTTCGTCTGCATCAGGCCTAGCAAAAGTACCATCAAGTTTTGGAAAGGGACAAAGTTGTCACCAAGATTTATAGGACCCTTTGAAATTTTAGAAAAGGTTGGACCCGTCGCGTATCGTCTTGCACTGCCACCCCATTTGCACAAAACTCATAATTTCTTTCATGTATCTGTTTTACGACATTATGTAGCTGATGAGTCACATAAAATAAATTGGAAGGAACTGCAGGTTTCAGACAAAGGAACCATCAGGGTCGAAGCATTACTTATATTGGACCGTAGGGTTAAACAGTTGAGGCACCGTTTGGTGGACCAGGTTAAGGTCCAGTGGGACCGATATAGCCCAGGTTATGCTACCTGGGAGGAGGCAGAGACTATGCGTCGTGATTATCCCAAACGTTTTTTTACCATAACTTCGAGATGAAGTTTCCTGAAGGGTGGGTGTATGTAACGCCCCGTTTTGACATTACTACCTGAACTACTAGTATATGTTGTATTTGTTTGATTGTGAGACTTCGTCGATTTGACGACACTGTGGAGATATGGTTCTATTATTTTGCTGATATATATATGTGTGTGTGTGATGTTAGTATTATGATTGGTAGTCATGTTTAGATATGTATCATGGCTTAATTATATATTCAAATTACTAAATGATGGGTACATGGATACCGGTACAGTAATATGTTGAATAAATGAATGTTTTGACAGGTGCATGGCGAATAAATGAGTTTATTATTGTTATGTTATTCTAAAATGTATGTGTATATGTTGAGAATTTATGCACGATAGTCTATATTGTATGTCAAGGACTGACTTACAGGTTGAAACGGCTAAGTGATTGTTGGATCCTACGAGGTGGGAGAGCCTTGGGGACATGGACTTCGAAAGATAAATGGTATGCAAGTGATGCATTATTTACTTTCGCATGATTATTATTATGATGTATATTATGACATGGGAGGGGCAGGGTTTCAGGAAACTCAACTGCCCAGATTGGTTATACGATGATAGACCGAGTACAAGTGCAATGTTGTTGTTATGTCGGGTAGATATAGTCCCTTGTTCCATTATTGGGGTGGAGGCTTTACCCACCATTTATCCCCGAAACCCAGAGTCATTGGAGGGTTGTGCTACGGTGCGCTCCCCAAGGTGTGTGATGATGAATGGTGGCTGCCTTTGGAGAAGCTTGGTCGATGTAGTTGACACTTTTGCTTACGGGTTCTAGCTGGAACCGGTCATGGATTGACATTTCAGGGTAGTCCAACAAAGTAAAGGATAGGATGTGGAAGTTAGTAATGATGTAGGTAGATAGGTGTAGCTTGAAGTAGGGGTGAAAACAAGATCTAACTGTATGTGTGTAAAACCCTTGATTGAGTATGTGTCCTATCTCAGTAATGTATGAATTGTCGTAACTTAATAAGATTTCAGTTAGTTACTGGATTGTACCTTGCCAACTATGTTTAAAACTTGTGTCAGTGAACAACAAGTTTCATGATTATGATTGATGTGTGTGTGAATTATTACGTTTAGTGTACTTACACGAGGTATGTAAGCAGTAGCTACGCTTACATAACTCGCCTACATATTTACGAATTGTGTGAAATATTGCTGAATAACAATGTTAATATAGTTAATTATTGTTGATTGATGTTAAAAATGTCGATTAAGGTTAATAATGTAGATTAATGTTAGTTATTGTCGATTAAGGTTAATAAAGTTGATTAATGTTAATAAAGTTGGTTAATGATTAATTATTGTTGATTAATGTTAATAATTTGGAATAATGTTAATTATGGTTTACTAATGTTCATTATGTGTTAATAGTGATTAGTTAATGTTAATTAGGCTTTTTTTTCCTTGGAAAAAGTCCGTAATTTTATTTCAAAAAGATGATCAAAATTACATATTGCACATGTAGTAGAATCAACAAGGATCCCTACATTTTCACATATTTCTGTCCCATATAAGCAGAAACAACAGCTTATAAAGAGCTGAACCAAAAAAAAAGAAACCCAGAGAGAAGAACAGATAAATCTTGAACATACTATAGAAGACTGATCAGAAACCCGCTCAAATCCACCATAGCCACACAAGAACAAGAAGCTATGACCATCCACAGCTCACATTGTAGCAGACCCTCCACAGAAAGATATAGATCCGTCAAAACCGAAACCCTCATCGAAGGAAGCAGAAGATCCATGTCTGTGGACAAAGCAGCAGACACGGTAGACCTCCCAAACTGGCAAAAACAACCAGCAAGTAAACCCCTGATGAAGAAGCAGCCAGAGAAACCCCATTTTGGCTGGAGCAGTCCGCCGAAGCAAGCCGAGCGTCCCTGAAATCAAGAAGTCAGAGACGGCATCGATCTTGGTGAGGCAGGCAAGGCCGTTGCAGCCGTTGATGTTCATGGCACAATAAATTTTCAGAAACGTAGTAACAAACGAAATCCCCAGGGCGAAAGAAGATGAAGCAGAGCCACCGGCTTCTGAATAAGCCACAATCACCGCAAACGAGAGAAAAAATGACCCTGTCACCGGAATCAGAACCACACCGTTGAGCAGCGCATAGGCAATAGCCCCCACCGTTACTGCTGAGAGAGGCCATACACGCCTTCGCCGCCAGCAGTAGAAACTAGGGCCTGGAAGACCCCCTTCTCAGATCCTTGGACGCCGTTAACCCCGCATCTCAGAGTACCGGCGCCGCCGCCACAGTGAAGAACCTGTCGTTACCGATGAGCCATGGCCGCTCCACCCTGTTGGATGCCCTGCAGCTCAGAGTGTCGCCGTCGCCGCCACTGTGCACAAACCAATGGGTCGCCGCGCTAAGGCACTACCCCACTCCATGCACCAAAGATCCGTCAGCGCTGGGTGTGGGCAGCCATGGAAAAAACCATGGCCGCCAAGATCGTTTCGATGGTTGCCTTCAAACCCTAGTTGCAGAGCTTCTCCAAAAATCAAATCCAATGGCCCGAGAACCTAAATGAAGAATTAATGTTAATTAGGCTATTCTTATCTTTAGTAGAATTTATTAATCAAGTTAAATGTAATTAAGAGAGTAATGTTGAATGGTAATAGTGTCATGAATGATTATTAGGTTAATCACAATTAATTAGGTTTAATTATGATTAATTAGGATGTGGTATTAAATTAATATGTTAAAATATGCTTGAGATTTATAAGTAAACATTATTAATTAAAATATGATTTTGTATGTTGTATTGGTCAACGAATGAAGAATGGTATTAATGAGGATAAGTTCGTATTTAATGGGAAACTTGTGGTTGGTGGGTGACCCCAACCCATACATTAAATAAAAATATTAATTATAAATTAATGGGGGCCCATACATTAAAATATATTATGAATTATGAATTGATGGGGGTTGAGGCATTTAAGTTTAGGATAAGGCATTAATTGTGGAGGGGAAGAGTCGGCAAACATGGGATAAGATGGAGAAGGGAGGAAGAAGAGGGGGATCTTTGACCTTAGTGATTTTTGGGACAAGTTTTGGAGAGCAGAGGCGAAAGGGGTTTTCATTTCTGAAGGGAGATAACAGGTTGCCTTGTGATCGATTTGGGCTCAGGGTTCCAAAGGGTTACCTTTGGAGCTGGGTGGTCTGCGAGACCTCACCAGTTGGTATGGTGGCAAAACTGTTTTGGGCTGGTTAAGTTTCAGAGTTTTGGGGAAGGTTTTGGTTGCAGGGAACAACAAAGGGAAACAACAAGGCATTTGACAAAAGGGATCAGTAAAGGGGACAACAATAAGGGTGGATCTACTAGCTATCTACAGGTATTTATCCTAAAGGTATACTAAGCAATTTCTAACCCTGTAAGTCATTTTATCAAGTTATTAATAAATGGTAATTTCACACATGTATTTTTTGTTACACCTGCACAAACATAAATGGTTAGAAGTAGGTAAAACAGTAATTATATTGTTCAAAACTCTAAATGCAAATGCTAGATTTTTACAGCCAGAATTTAGAAATGAAAATAGAAACAAATAGAAATGTGAAACAATGTTAAAACATAGTAAACATGGTTTTGTTATTAAAAACTCAGAAAAATTAGGACTTGGGTCCTACATATTCAGAGGATTGTTTAAGTTTTTCAGACTCTATAAATAGGAAAACATCGGCAAGCATTAACCTACTCGGGCTCGATATTAAAATCCACAAATAAGTGTATGATTTTATTGACTAAGTTTTTCAGACTCCTTAAAATTGAAAACACCGGTGAGCAAGAACAGATCTCAGCTCGATATTAAAATCCAGAGATTAGTATTATAGAGTATTCGTCTATCTCTTCTTCGAACTCTGCAAAAAATGAAGAATGTCCTGATTCTTCCTCCCATGGGCTCGTTAAACTTATTATATGGTTGGACTTATTGAGTTTTCTATCTTTGTTGGACTCATTAAAACAACAAGAAGGCCATTTTTTTACCAAAAAGAGTAAGGGATAAGAAGGGTATATCACATCTTTTTCAGTTTCAAAGGAAGTTCAGGTAGTTATGTCCTTGAGCATAGCACCTACTTGAGTCTTTCATGTCAGTTGGGTTTTTAGTTTTTGTCCTTAGGATGAACCTGATATCCGAGTTGTCAACTCCCCCAGTTGGTTATTCTTCCAACCATATGGAGGGTCTGTTATGTTTCCTACATCGTAGACTTATATCATTTTCCACTTCATGTTTAAAACTGCCTAAGTCACTTTGTGTCATGCTCACTGTTCAAGGATACAACCTGTGTTGGTCATTCTGCAGGTTACCTTGACTTCATGTGTCGGCCATCTTGGTGTCAGTTTGTTTCATCTTATTACATGTCCTACTCCACATCAGCTCCTACCTGTGAGTGTTCCTCATGTTGGATGATGGAGGATGCATTAATGCCTCCCTTCCAGCAGACTTCTTCCCATCGACTTTAGCTCATTATGCTCTGGGAACGAAGTTTAGAGTTTTGGTTAGTACCTTGGGGATTGCAGTCATCAGTGGCAGTTTCCCTCGCTGTTGAATAATGGGAATACATCAATGTCTCTTATTCGACAGGTTCCTCGAGTGTTCAACTTCAAGTCCTCTTATTCACACTTGTTGGATCATACTAGGTACCTTGGGCCCCATTATCATTATCGATGGAAGCCCTCGCATTTCTTAACGGTATACACCAATGACCGATAATCAAACGACACCCCCCATGTTCGACTTCATCTCATTTATTCGTATGGATAGGGTTTGTACCTTGGGTTGTTTGGATGAAGACCTTGGGACTTGTTGGCACTCCAACAACCCCCCTTGATTTTGCAAAAATAAAGGGGCCCCCATTAGAATTTTGTAAATACTTAGCCTTTAGTTTTCATTTATTTAGTTTGAGTTGGTAAACGATCTAATAGCTTTCTCCTTGTACATCCTACGCTTCCCATGCTGCTTGTTTGTTCTTTGGCTAGGTTTTCATTTCATAAGGATTTTGGTGATTTGATACTCTTGATTTATTGGATGCTTAACAATAATTACATATTCTTATCCAATCTTATTTGGCCTTCGATCATTAAAAACTTGCTTGATGATTATCTTATTCCATAAAACTTTCCTTATTTTATTTATTTATTTCTGAACAATTAATAAATATTTCACATAGGAAATAATTGGATAAAAAATAAAAATCTTAAGATTTTAACATTTTTAAAACTTAAAGTTTACAAATGTTTTTCTATGAATTAATTATACATTTTGTAAACTTTAATTAGCTATTTATATTCAATTTTTCCCTTCAAAATATTTTAAGAAATAAATAATAATAATGACTTTTTATGAGAATAAGCTTTATGAATAAGTCTTCAACTTTTAAGTCACGTTTTTGACAAAAGGTTACTTACTATTATTTAAGAGTGACATTATTATTTTAAAAGTACAAATCTTGAAATAAAACTTTAAAGTTTCATTTTAATAATATTTTGATACTTTTATATGATGCACTTACACTTATACCTGTGATCATAAACTTGCAAGTAAATTCGCATGGAGATGAGTTTAAAGCACAAAATTATAAGTGAACTTGGACAGAAACATATAAAATATCTTGAATGTAAAAAAAGATAGTGCTTTACTTATTGGTCACCCTTCGAGCAATATGTGCCGCTTTCTATGAAACAGACGACGGATGAAACCTAGCCTCTCTCACGGTTTGCTAGAAATTAAGAGTCTGCAATTCAATGTACATCGCAGAGATTTGTTCTCAAATACACGTGGATTATTATGCGAAAGTTGATATTAGAATTAATATATATATATGCTTCCTTTATTCTTTTAATTTTGTGTATTATACTCAATGAAGTAAGGCTTTTGTTGGCTTTTTTCTTTTACGCAGGTTGAAAGGAGACTTTTGTATTGACATTTGTTGCGGAAACATTTCAAAGGAAAACCGCTACAGAATTTTTAAGAAAACATCTCACTTGCAGTTGCCACATCATATTATTCAATTAATAAGGAAGTTGGGACGCATGTATTAAAAAGCAGAAGCAGTTGATAATTATAAAGGACAACTCGAAATTTCTGCAACATATTGTCAAAGAGTTTGAAAATTTTAATTGCCAAATAAAATGCCATATCAACAAACGTCCCACGATTCGAGCAGCAAGAGAAGATAACAGAAGATATTATCCAAGTTTGATATAAATGAAATGCGCCAGTCAACATAACAGCAAACCGGCAATGCATTAAAGGAAAGAGATTTTGCTCCTTGGATTCCACCAAATCCCTATCAAGAGGACGTTACCCATTTTTCTACGGAGAAGTTACAGTTATCCAGATCAATGCTAATGCTGCTCCTGCCACATCACCATATCTCAACGCTTCCACGAGTTTGTTGAGAGAATCTTGCTACAATTCATCCGTGAAGAAGGTTACCATGTTTTCTGTCAATCAATTGCTGAAGATATCATTTCATTTCTCCACATCGCCTGTCATGAATTTCACTCAGGAAGATATCTGCTGTGATCCAGCCACGACTCTGTTTTGGGAAGATTCTATAACAAATTGCCACGACTCTGTTTTGGGAAGATTCTATAACAAATCGAAATTATTGTAGATTACCGAGCAGTGTGCTAGCTTCACGAGATTCTTGCCGGCTCATATGGATAGATGCCGGATTGTTGTTGAACGGAAGAAGATTGTTTTCGCAAATGTAAACGCCAAGGGTTAAAGCATTTTTATCTATTGAGTTAATGAAATTAACGGCACCAGGTTGTATATCTCCATAACATTGCATTGTATCAACCGTTTTGACAGAATGATATCAATTTGAAGGCAGATCTCTATGATTTTCTTTACTTTCATGGTAATTTCTTTATAAACAAAATTCTGTTTCAAGTTAATGAATATTTTTATTTTGCAGGTTGGAGAAAGCGCTCAATATGCAATATGATTTGGTGGGAGAAGAATAGCGGAAGATTTTATAAAGTCTTTTACAGCGTGGAAGGATATTTCTAGTTTCTGCCTGACCACAAAGTTACCAGATTGCCAGACTTCCAGGATTATTGCCAGGATAAACGGGATTTCTTTCTTCCGAAGTTAAACGTTGCTGATTTCACCTTACTTTTCGTGCAGTTGGAGAAAATAAGGGAGATCGAGCTGTTTGAGAAAGGGAGTTAAGTTCCAGTGTGATGCCTGATGGTCTATATAAAGTGAAGATAATCTACTGCCATGGGGGGGTTGATCTCAGCAGAATAGAGAGGACTTTGTAATTCTCAATTCTGTTTCTGCTTGCAAATATTTATATTTGCAGATAGAAGGAGAGATTATGCCTGAAGTGATTTTTGGCCATGTAAAGAGATATGTGTTCTTTAATCCAGAAATATTTGCAACCAGAGATTGCTGCTATTACTGTTCCAAGATTCTATCAACAATTTTAGTGAGATTGTACTTTGTTGCTGTTCTTTACTTATTTGTTGGATAGAATGTTTTCTAACACATTTTATTCATACATCCTTGCACTTAAAATCTTATGTTTATTTTCTTAGAATGACTAATTTCATTGTGTTTGAATGTTTGGATATCTGATGTAATAAGCAACATGTGAATCAGTAATTAATTTGTTAATTATTCGGTTTTGAATATGTTGATGTGCTTTAAAAATTATATTTTATTTGAACTTTTTTAAATAAACTATAATTAAATCATACTCTTTATGCATCAGAAATTATTCTTCTAAACTTGCTCCTGATCAGGATAGTTAGGATAGGTAATTTTAGAAATAGATTAATTAGAAGTTTTACTTAAATTTTATTTCGTAATTACAACCTACAACACTTTTTAGGAGCTACTAAACTGTTGTTTACAGTTTAGGAGCTACTAAATTTTCTGTGTTTCAGTTTTCTTTAATTCCATCATAGATTAGGTTAACTTGCATCTTAGGGTTTTAGTTACATTTTTAGGAATTTAGACAACCAGATTGAGAGACTCCCTTTCTAGGGAGCACATCACACAGGCAGCAGGGTCTTTATTCCTGTGAGAGTTAGCTATTTCAAACACATTGGAAGATGCTGTAAGCAACCTGTGTGGGTTATCTCTCATTCGTTGGCCTCGGTCATAAAATCGGGCCAACAGGACTCTGATAGCATCACCATATTTATGTTATTTCCCAAGATGCAAAAGACTGAGCCTCACTCATTTTGGCTCTTCATGACACATAGATCCAGCTTGTTGTTATGGCTATGATCTCTCATTTTGACAAGGATCCACGCTTGTATTTCAGTGGCCATGCTATATATACATCTCCTAGTTATGTATCGGAAATCATGTTGTATCATGCTACACATCTATATGATGTCAAGATTGTAATTTCTCGCTGATCTTGATCGTTGTTTCAGGTGTTTTTGTGACTTGGTTATGCGGTTTCTTGCTCCTCCTCTGACTTGGAATTATAATGTATTTCGGCCATCGTTTCCCTCTGACCTCACACATTAGGGGGCATCTGTTATAGGTCAAATCTACACTTCTCCGTTCGTGATCACATTGCCTTGTTGATCACACAAAATGACACTAAAGATTGAAGAGCTTGATTGACCTAGATGACTTGCTGCTAGAAGTACACTGTTCACCTGAGATTTTTGCAGTTTCTCGTGATTTTACCACATGTACACCCCTCTCTATATAGAAAACCAATGTACACCTTGGAAAAATACTCTACTTTGCTCAAGGACAACCTGCGTACATCTCCCAAAATGTTGTAAACGCATGTTGTAAAGCACATAAGTTGCTTACTCTACGCTACTCTTGTTGTATGAAACCCGCATACATCTTAAGATGAAATAAAAAATATATTAATTTGACAAATTGGGATTAGCTGAAGTTGGTGCTGCAACTTCCCCAACCTCCCAATTCAACTACCTCTCGAATCCAACTGCCTACCTTGTCCCATAAATAGAAGGAGGATCCATGAGAGGGGTTAGAGACATAGAGTCATAATGATCTAGAAAGAATGCTTTGAGTACTGTTACGCTAGAGGAATTCCCAAGTCAGAGTGAAGAGCAGGAGCCCAGGATCCGGTTGCAGAAACATATTGACACGTCAGGTATATTGTACTGATTCATGTTTCTTTGACAATAAAAAGGTCGAAACACCCTTCCTGTCCCAAATTGAATGTCTACTAGATTGTATATTCATTTGGATTAATATCTTGTTATATTTGATGATCAAGTTGTCTTTTCTTTCATCATATTTATATATAGTCAAGATACACTGAGGAAGGTATCCTTTGTGTTGCAGGTTCATCAAGCGGGAGATCAAACGGGAGATCAAGTGAAAGCTAGGACCAACCGCCTGTTAAAGGTATGTCTTTCAATATCCCGATCTATTTCATTTGTAAGAACTAGTTGTAATGCAATTAATGTGTTTAGCTTTCAACCTCGCCCAGTTGGTAGTGTCCATCTCCTCACTAGAAAGTAGAAATCCTGAACAACACAAAGGATTTATTAATTAATTGAGAGGTAGAGTAACCATTAGCTAGGAAAGATTTTTTAAGGTGATATTTTTCTTTCTCAAAGGGGCTAGGTGTAGAGATTCTAATGGCTCGAGTGATGAGGGTTTTTAAGACAACATATTTTTAGGATTCATAAACTCTCACATAGTTCAATTACAAAAACCTAAACTACACAAAAATCAATATGGTAAACATAGATATTATTATTAGTTGTAGAGAGTGATAAAATGGAATTAAAAATGGAATTAAAAATGACGACTTGATTGAATAATCAAATATAAATTTAGATTTAGAATGTGTGATAGCATACCTATTTCAATAGAGGTGAAAAATAAAAGTAATCCCTTTAGTGAGTTTCCAAGTATGTTGTTTGAATATATATATATTCATTTACACCTAGTTGTTTGGTTTCATATTGTTGCTAAATTTAATAAATTGAAACATGATAACAATGTTAAAATTTAGCCTTAAAAAACTAATGGAAATTAGAGCCTAATACCATCTAGACCTTGGTACATTTATTTTACATATCCATGGTGCATAAAGGGAAACGACACAATTTGTCGAGTCACTTGAATATGGTGTATATACAAATACATTACAAAGATTAAATGTGAACATATGCATGTTCATAACCTTGAATTACAAAATTTGAAATTATATTGGTAACTTTATATTACTCTATTTTGCAAAAGAAAATACAACACTTAATTTTAGTCATGGTGGCTTTGTGAGCACAAAAAGTACAAATAATATTTTATTATTGATGTTGAATTAAAAAATACATTTTTTAACAAATTTAATTTATTTTTAATATCGATAAAATTTAAAATGGTTTAAAATAATAAACTTATATTGATTTAGGGTTGGTGCAAGATAATGATATCCATTTATGATGCTAGAAGTCCATCGAAATTAATGCACCATAAATGGGGTTTTCCAAGGTAAAATACGTGTCTCATTTATGGTTGCTTGTGTGCAATATTTTTTTCTTGCAAATATATTTTAATATGATCGTTTAAATCTAATATATACCATAAGTCCTAACAGTCCATCTCTCTATATAACTTCTTTAATACCCTAAAACATGTTAGGAACCCGTGTCAACCCTTCTCTTTAGTTTCTTAGTATATTGTTGTTGGACGCATATGCCTTGTAAGTCGTCCCATAGTATTTGTTGATCCATAGTTTGTATTATTGTTGTTGGACGCATATGCTTAGTAAGTCGTCCCGTAGTATTTGTTGATCAATAGTTTGTATTGGCCCATGGTTTGTATTGGCACATGGTATTGACCCATTGTATTGGTGCCTAGAATTAGTATATAAGTTTGTGTTGAGACCAATGAAGGTACTGTGAAGTTATTTGTATTGATCTTGCTCAAAGGAGGTTTCCCCCTCGAAGTGGCCTGCGATCAATAAAAATATTCCATGATCTCATATATTGTGCATTTTGTCAATTAATTGTTGCAGGTTCCTCACATCTGGTATCAAAGAACTTTCTTGGGCTTATTGGGTAGAATTTTTGCCAATTTGTTTTTTTGCATTTGTTGCAGGATCAAATCTGGGAATAATCCCTATTCGCTTAACTGTGGGAAGTACTTGGGCATAAGACCTAAAACTCATTGTGAGGAGTACCATAAGAACCCCAAAGTAGCTGGCCCATTGAGAGGACCTGCCAGCGAAAATGGCAATGACCCCTACCTGATTGACTAGTTCCCACCCGTGAGGTAAACCAAGAGCTGTCGTTTGTGGCAAAGCGGTTATCCGTTCTACCTGAGCCATGGAGTGAGGGGTACTGCCCCAATATGCAAGCCATTAGACAACGTTGGTGGCTGAGTGAAATCCCTTAACCGTTAGGAAGATGAGCATACCTGGGGCCATATCTATTTTCAGCTACACTATTGCTGATCACTTCCGCACCGTTGCAGATCCATCTGTTGCCAATTATTTCCGCGTCGTTGCAAATCCATCTATTGCCGATCACTTCCGCGTCGTTGCAGATCCATCCATTTCAGATCCATTCTGAAATCTGTTTCAGATCCAGCCATTTTCGATCCATTCCTAAAGCCATTTCAAATCCATTCTGAAAAAAAAAATTAAAAAAAAATATGTTTTTTCGTCATATCTCCTTTGTTTTAACTCTGTTTTCCTTGAAACTTCACTGACACCCCTGCAATCTGATTCTGCATATTTCATTCGTGAGGACCCTATCCCAAATTCCACTACACAAAACCAGAAATCCCACATTTGTCTATTTTTAGGGTTTACCATAACTTCTTCGATTGTCACCCAATCGCCTTCAAATTTTGCTACCGCGTTCATTCCCTAATTTTACTTCTTTGTCCCTCTCTAACAAATTTTCTCATTCTTTCACCCCGCTCCTGAAATCCTCATTTTTTGCTTCCCTATCCATTCGAAAGTGTCCAAAACCTAGTCAAACCTAAATTACCCATCATATTTTTTCCCAAATCCAAATTTTCCTTTACTGAAACGGTTTATGTTTTTGTTTTTCTACCCACTCAAAAAAAAAAACCTCTTGGTTATGGTTGTCACCCGCGCAGAAGCAAAAACCATGGAGGAAGCACTTGCATCAATCCAAACCAAACTCCAAGATCTGGATGAAAAATTTCTCGTCCTCCATCTTGAGCATTCAACCATGCATAACAAATGACAGTGCGAGTCTTCATTAGACAATGGGTTCTCTTCTTCCAACAATTTTCGTGGTCCGAAGCTTGATTTTCCTCGCTTCAATGGTACTGATCCAACTGGATGGATCTATTGTGCAGAACAGTATTTCAGTCTGCATAATAATTTTGATGTCAACAAAGTTCTACTTGCATCCTTTCATTTGGAACAGGAAGCCCTTCAATGGTACCGTTGGTACATCAAGGCTCATCTCATGATGAGCCAAAATGGACAATTTTTTTCCAACTCCTTTTGCAACGATTTGGTCCTAGTGCTTTTGATGACTTCATAGGAGCACTCACTAAAATTTTTCAATTTGGCATTGTGAGAGAGTATCAGACAGAATTTGAGAAACTAGCCAATCACATAGAAGGATTGTCTGATGAAGTTTATAGGAGTTGTTTTATCAGTGGTCTTAAGGATGAAATCCGCTCAGAGGTTAAAATGTTTCATCCCAACACAATGATGGAATTCCTAGGGTTGGCTAAGTTGGTGGAGGACAATATCATATCCCAACAACGCTCCAAGTCTACTTTTGTTCCATTCAGAAATATGGTTTCTCAACGACCTCCCATCATGCCAACTCCTCGCTCCACTCCTATCAAGCGTTTGTCTGAAGCAGAGATGCGAGAACGTAGAGAAAAAGGGATTTGTTATAATTGTGATGAGAAATTCACTCAGGGACATAGATGTGTTGAGAAATAGTTCTATCTATTAGATGTGGATTCTCCACCTGCCTATGGACTTGGTGAAGAAGCTCTAGATACACTGGATGATCAAGTCGACATTCAGCAGCCGCCTGTTGACCCTCCATCTCCGGATGACCACCCAGAGATATCTCTCCATGCTTTAGCTGGAGTCACCACCCCACAAACAATGTGGGTTAGGGGTTACTTCAAGAAGATCCCTCTTACAATACTCATTGATTCAGATAGCACTCATAATTTCATTGACCATCAGATTGTCAAATAGGCTGATTGTTTTGTCCATCCTTGCTCCAACTTTGAAGTCATGATTTCCAATGAGGGCACCTTACCTTGCAAGTGGAAGTGTCACAATGTGTGTATCTCTCTAGAATATTATATCTTGCGCTCTGACATGTTTTCCTTGTCCTTAGGCGTATGTGATGTGGTTTTGGGCATTCAATGGTTATGCACACTTTGCCCCATCTTATGGGATTTTGCTGAACTTTGGATGTAGTTTTCAGTCAATGGAACACAACACAAATTTACGGGCTTACAACCAGGGTTTCTCCGCATCATCAGTTCACATCACCTAGAAAAGATCCTTAAGAAGAATTCACATGGTGTCATCACTCGACTCCATTCCATTTAGATGCACCCATCAATGGTCTCCACTACTTCTTTGGATATATATGCAGTTGTCTTTGTTGAACCAGTGGGCTTGCCACCTTCAAGAGACCTTTCTGGTCATAATTTAGTTGCATCTACATCTGAGAAGGAAATGATGGCTATTTTGCATGCAGTACATAAGTGGCAGCCATACCTATTAGGGAATTATTTATGCATCAAGACTGATCACCAGAGTCTGAAAAATTTCCTAACACACCTAAAATGGGATAGCCAATTCATGGTTTATGTTGATGTATTTGTAACTTCGGAATATATTCTTCTATGTATTACACATGTACATTATTATATTCATGATGGAGATGTATTATTCCTCCGATCAAAAGTTTCATCATTTGTATTTGTAAGTGTCGCAACTTATATTTGATGGGTTATTAGACCACCAGTGTGGGGTCGACCTTGTATGAGTCATGTGGTAGGGATATTAGGATTCCTTAGGAAGTTAGCCCAGCTAGAATTAAAGGCAGGTTAAGTTGTGTATAAATAGAGAGTGAGTGTGTCTCATTCTATTCATTCACTCACTCATCCAACTTGCCTTAGTTGAGAGAGGAGTGCACACAAGTGGAGGAGGACTAGTTGTTGGAATCATCTATCTTTGGGGGATTGATCAATGTGATCTTTGTATTGGGGATTATTCTATCTTTCAGGAAGTTGCGGGGTTTTTCACCTTCTTGGTTTTCCCTGAGGAAACACTGTGTCTCTTGTGTTTATGATTGTTATGTTGTGCTTGTTATTCTCTTAGTAGGATCCTATATAATGTTTGAATGCAATTATCGAAAAAATTAACATGGTATCAGAGTCATGCTAAGAAGAAGACACTTTGCAATTGTAGAAGCTAGGGCTTCTTAATATTTGGGTTTCTCTCCTCAAATCATCAAAGGCAGGAGGCTAGGATGACTCTCCTTGCAAGGGTGCATCTTTCTGTCGAGACATAATTCAATTCTGAGCACTTTCAGTTTTTGTCCTGTCACTACTGCGGGAAATTATGATTTCAGAGAAAGTTGGAATTTTTGGAATCCGAGACCACGAATGGATGCTCCTCAATAAAATCGAAGTTTAGAGACCAAGATCAAATTTTTTGGTTGGGCAGAACCCTAGGCATCGTCAAACCCTAGTTTGGGATTTTGATTGGAAAGGTGGAAAATTAGGGTGTCTATAAAAGTTGAAATTTTTGGAATCTGTGACCACAGTTGGATGCTACTCAAGAAAATCAAAGTTCAGAGACCAATATCGAATTTTTTGGTTGGGCAAAACCACGGGCATCATCAAACACTAGTTCAGGATTTTGATCGGAAAGGTGGAAAATTAGGGTTTCTGCAAAAGTTGAAATTTTTGGAATCTGTGACCACGGCCAGATGCTCCTCAGAAAAATAGAAATTTAGAGCACAAGATCGAACTTTTTGGCTGGGAAGAACCCCGAGCATTATCAAACCCTAGTTTAGTATTTTGACCAGAAGATTCGAAAGTTTCAAAGGCAGTTTTGAGGGGTCAAATTTTTGCAGATTTCAAAATTGAAGTATACCAGCTTGATTAGCTCAGCAAGGTGTGTCTTTCCATCCATTCAGGAGTTTGGAATTCAAAGTTTGAATTTTTAGGGTTTCTCTGATAAACCCTAATCCAGCTCCAGATCCAGCTTTCAGCAAATCAAGTGGTAAGACCTAAATCTTTTATTTCCATTTGAGTTTCTCATTAAAATGTCTCACCACACCAAGCTTGAGGATAAGCTTGAAGGAGCTGACAACTTCCAAGCATGGACGTATAGGATTGGGTTAATCTTAGAAGATAATGATTTGGACACCTACATAAAAGAAGAGGTTCCAGTTCCAGAGGGAGATGAGGCTAAGGCCTTACACAAGAAGAACTTGGTCAAATTATAGAGAATCATTGTTGATTCTATAAAAAGCCATGTCATACCCCATGTGTCTTCTCTAAAGACACCTAAGGAGATGTTTGACTCCTTGACCAAGTTGTTTGAAGGAAAGAAGATAAATCGGAAGATGACTCTGCGAAATCAATTGAAAGGGGTTAAGTTCCAGAATGGAGAGACCATTCAATCATAGTTTACTAAGGTATCTCAAATCAAAGAACAACTTGAAGTTGTGGATGAAGTAGTGGAGAATGGAGAAATTTTCATGGCCACATTAAATGGTCTACCTAGGTCATGGGACTCCTTGATCCAAGGTATTTGTGCAAGAAAGAAATTGATCTCCTTCAGTAGTCTATGGGAGGAATGTTCACAAGAAGAAGCTAGGCTTGTAGCTCGAGAAGAAAAGATGGGAAGTGAAGACCAAGCTCTCACAGCTCACACCAAGAGAAGTAAGCCCAAGAGGGAGCAATCTAATCACAAGAAATATTTTCACCACCATCAAAGAGATAAGAAAGATCTGAGATGCTTCACATGTAATGAGAAGGTACACTTTGCCACAGATTTTCCCATAACAAAAAGGGCTCCAACCACAACAAGAAGAAGAAAAACAAGAAAAGATATCATGCTCATGTTGCTGAGGATGATGAACCTCCTAGAAATAAGACTAAGGTAGAAAGTGACGATGAATATGTTCTAATATCTGCTCTCACAGGTACTATTACACATGGGTGTAATGATTGGCTTATTGATAGTGGGGATTCTAAACATATGACGGGATTCAAAGAATCTCTTATGGACCTATCTGAACATGAGTCACCTCATAAGGTGAAACTTGGGGATGACTATCAATACTCTATAAAAGGAAGTGGTCAAGCCTCCTACAAACTAGACTTTGGGAAGTCTTTAAAGATGCAAGATGTTCTATATGTACCTGAACTCAAGAAGAATCTTCTCTCCATATCATCATTGGATGCAAAAGGGATGAGAGTTGCATTTATGGATGGCCAAGTACTTATGTCGCCTAAAGGTAAGACCATTGATGATGAAGTAGTGATTGGAGAGCAAGAGGGAGGATTGTACAAATTGAAGGGACAACCTGAACATGCCATGGTAGATGAATCCATGGAACCAAGTGAACTTTAGCATAGAAGGCTTGCTCATGTGCACTTTAGAGCACTACCAATTGCAAGCAAAACAGTAGAAGGTCTTCCTTAAATCCATTCAAAGCATGAAAGTGTTTGCAAAGGATGTGCAAAAGGAAAGAACACAAAGAAGAAATTTTCAAGCAGTGGAAACAAAGAAAAAGGAATCTTGGAGATTGTCCACTCCGATGTATGCGGACGAATGTCATCCAGTTCTTTGAGTGGGTATATATATTATGTTTCTTGCATTAATGATTTCTCTAGGAAGACTTGTATTTGTTTCTTCAAAAACAAAGATGAAGTATTCAACATATTCAAGGAATTCAAATCCTTGATAGAAAACCACACTGAAAAGAAGATCAAGACTTTTAGATCCGACAATGGTGGAGAATTCACTTCAGAAGACTTCAAGAAGTTATGCAGTGATTCTCGGATTAAGAGGGATTTGACCACTCCTTACAATCCACAACAGAATAGAGTTGCAGAAAGGAAGAACCTCTCATACTTTCAGCATTGGTTAAGGTGCACACTATCAAAACTCTAGTAGCTCCTGCAAAGAAGCAAATATTGAGAGGGAGTCCACCCAACAAACAAACAAAGATAAATATTTGAATTGTCATTTCTTGTATATCTGATTGTTTAAATAATATTGTTCAATGATGTATATACTTATGTTCCTAGACTTAGGTTGCGTATTATGCATATTAGAATAATTGCATTAATTAACAGTATACTAGTAATATGCACATGATAGGTAAGTGGCCTATGGCACTATACAACATTCCATTGCTACTTATCTAGAATGAAACCTCTTTGCTGACATGTTGGGAGTAGTGCAAACTCTTAACAATGTTCTGGTAGAGATGGAAGGCATCTAGAAAGTTACCATATGAATACGGGATATGGATGAATGTTGCATTGAAGCATTGGCTAAAATAATGGCATGACTATATGACATATGCCTTTATGTGTAAGACTTTGTTCTGTAAACTATGAGAAGTTTCTAATCATGCAATTGAATTTGACTTGTAGGAAAGATCGTGTACAATCACCTACAAAAGAAGGACTACAACATTTGTTCTAGCAATGAAGTTCAAAGAAAACTATCTATTGAAGATATTGAAGAATATGAAGTTCCCAGGATCCCAGATGCAGTAATGGAAGAATTCCATGATCGAGGAATACTAGTCGACCATGAAGAATGATGTTTGGGATGTGGTCCCAAGACCAGAAGGGAAGTCTGTTGTGACTACCAAGTGGATCTATAAGATCAAGCATGCTACAGATGGTAGCATAGAAAAATACAAGTCAAGCTTTGTAGCTCATGGCTTCTCCCAGAAAGAAGGGATAGATTATGAAGATACTTTTGCACCTGTAGCCAGATACAGTTCCATCAAAATAGTAATTGCTCTACCTGCAGTGATGAAGTGGAAGATAGACCAGATGGATGTCAAGACAAATTTCTTGAATGGTGTAGTCAAAGAGGAAGTGTATGTGGAGCAGCCACTCGGTTTTTAGACACATGACAGGGAGTCATATGTGTGTAGATTGCAGAAAGCCTTATATGGCTTGAAGCAAGCACCTAGGACATGGTACAGCAGGATAGACAACTTCCTGTCCAGTTTGGGATTTACCAAGAGTAAAGCGGATTCCAAAATTTACTACAAGGTTGAGGAAGGAAATCCAGTGATACTCCTATTGTATGTGGATGACTTGTTTCTGACAGGTGAGGATAGATTGATTGCCGACACAAAGAGGAAGCTTGCTTCCGATTTCGAGATGAAGGACTTGGGAATGATGCATTACTTTCTAGGTATGAAGGTGTGGCAGAGTGCAGATGGAATCTTCCTTGGACAAGGGAAGTATGTAGTAGAGATCCTAAAGCGGTTCGGGATGATGGAATGCAAGGCCATGGCCACACCTATGGCATCAAACCTAAAGCTATTGACTGATGGTTCATCAGTGTCGATTGATGCGATGATTTATCGTCAGATGATTGGGTCCTTGATGTACCTAATGAACACGAGACCAGATATTTGCTTTGCGGCGAACACCTTGAGCCAGTTTCTGACAGATCCTAAACATGTTCGCCTGATTGCTCTAAAGTGTATTCTAAGGTAACTAAAGTGTACAATTGATTATGGGCTCAAGTATGATGCGAATCAAAAGTTTAACCTGGAGGGTTATGTTGATTCAGATTGGGAAGGTAGTGCTGCAGATAGGAAGAGCACTTTGGGGTGCTGCTTCAATATGGGATCAGGTGTGATCTCTTGGTTTAGCAAGAAGCAATCATGCGTTGCACTAAGTACAGCCAAAGCAGAGTATGCCGCAGCTTGTTCGGGTAGTTATGAGGCAGTATGGCTAAGGAAGCTACTGTCTGATTTATTTGATCTCCAGTTGGATGCTACCTATATCTATTGTGATAACCAGAGTTGTGTGAAGTTGTCAAGTTGTTAGAGAACACGGTGTTCCATGATAGGTTGAAGCACTATATTAGGGATATGGTGCAGAGAGGAGTAGTGAAGCTCTAGTATGTTGTGACATATGTGCAGATTACAGATGTGTTGACCAAACCACTAGCCAGAGTGAAGTTCGAGTACTTCAGAGAGAGGCTTGGTGTTCTTCACATAGAAGATACTTCAAGGAAGAAATGATGGGACACATTTGTAGGAGCCATTCCAAGCATGGTGGTAGGAGGATCCTTGCCATGGCTGTGGATGTAAGTGCTGTGTGATGAGCATCAGGATGATGCTCCAGATGATGATATGCATCAGGACGATGCTGTGACGATGATCAGGATGATCATGCGATGATGATATGCATCAGGACGATGTTGTGACGATGATCAGGATGATCATGCAATGATGATATGCATCAGGACGACGCTGTGACGATGATCGGGATGATCATGTGATGATATGCATCCGGACGATGCTGTGACGATGATCAGGATGATATTGATGATTATGTGCATCAGGATGATGTACTGTATGATGATGATCAGTATGATCATGAGCATCAGGATGATTCTTTCTGCGAGGATGATCAGGTTGATCTTGAGTATTAGGATGGTACTCTGTGGCTGTGGGCAGGTTGTGCAAGGGTAGAATGTAATACATTCTGGAGATCCGGACAGGTTGTACTAGGCACGTAAAAGTCCTAGGATGCTCTTTAGAGTTCTTGCTGAGCAAGAAACTCTTTTAAGGTTTTGCTAAACCACATGTAATACGTCCTGGAGATCCGGATAGGTTGTGCTAGGCACGTAAAAGTCCTCGGATGCTCTTTAGAGTTCTTGCTGGGAAAGACACTCTTTTAAGGTTTTGTGGGGACCACATGTAATACGTCCTGGAGATGTGGACAGGTTGTGCTAGGCATGTAAAAGTCCTCAAGTGCTCTTTAGAGTTCTTGTTGGGCAAGACACTCTTTGAAGGTTTTGTGGAGATTACATAATATCACTCCTGGAGGTTCGGACAGGTTGTGCTAGGCATGTAAAAGTCCTCGGATGCTCTTTAGATTTCTTGTTGGGAAAGACACTCTTTTAAGGTTTTGTAAAGATCACATGTAAAATATCATGGGAGATCTTATAGGTTGATTTGTGTGCTCGTAAAAGTCCTGGGATGCTCTTTCGAGGTTTTGTTGATGCACGTAATCAGTCTTGAGGATTCCATAGGATGGCTAGCTCGCAGATATGATGAATACCTACAAGAGGCTAGGCCTACAACCAACATGAAAATGGGATGGCTCTATAGAAATTCCTATGACAAGAAGAATTGAGAGATATCCCAGTGATCGAGATAACGAGTATAACAGTAGTGACGAAGATGCTCTGTGATCCAATGACGATGATCGAGCTCCAAAATTGAAGACTTGTGGTGATATGTATTGATGACCTGTGTCTAGAGAATACCTTCCTAGTTAAAAGGGAGTGTTGATGTATTTGTAACATCAGAAGATATTCTTCTATGTATTTCATATGTACTTTATTATATTCATGATGGAGATGTATTATTCATCCAATTAGATGTGTCGTCATTTGTATTTGTAAGTGTCGCAAGTGTTGCAAGTGTCGCAACTTATATTTGATGGGTTATTAGACCACCAGTGTGGGGTCGGCCCTATATGAGTCATGTGGTAGGGTTATTAAGCTTCCTTAGGAAGTCGGCCCAACTAGAATTAAAGGCAGGTTAAGTTGTGTATAAATAGAGAGTGAGTGTGTCTCATTCTATTCATTCACTCACTCATCCAACTCGCATTAGTTGAGAGAGGAGTGCGCACAAGTGGAGGAGGAGTAGTTGTTGGAGTAATCTATCTTTTGGGGATTGATCATTGTGATCTTTGTATTGGGGCTTATTCTATCTCTTAGGAAGTTGCGCGGTTTTTCACCTTCTTGGTTTTCCCCGAGGAAACTATGTGTCTCTTGTGTTTATGATTGTTATGTTGTGCTTGTTATTCTCTTAGTAGGATACTAGATAATGTTTGAATGCAATTATCAAAGAAATTAATAGGTTATACCTATGCGATCAATTCCAAGAAGGGTAAGGACAATCTGGTGGTGGATGCTCCTTCTCGCACATTTGATGACCCAGTTTCTCTTTCAGCTATTTCTATGCTTGTTCCAAAGTTGTTGCAATCTGTTCAACGGGGCTATGTTTTCTATGAACTCCATGCTTCTTCATCGGCAGGGCACTCTAGGTTCCTCAACACGTATGACCGAGAACAGTGTAACTTCTTTTGGCCGGGACTGCAAATGAAAATTCCACAGATGGTGGCTGACTGTGATACTTTCCAGGTCAACACGGGTGAAACAATGCTCCTTGCAGGACTGCTTGAACCCTTGCCCATTCCTACACAGATTTGGACAACTATTTCTATGGATTTCCTTGCGGCACTCCAATGGTACAATACCACATCTAACATGACACCATATGAAGCAATCTATGGATAGGAATTGCGAATTCTTATTCCATACACCCTCAGCAGTTCCCCAGTTCAGGCAATTGACTTGGTTCTTCGAAACTGCGACCAGATTCTTCTCATTTTACATGACAATCTTCACATGGCAAGAATTCGAATGAAACAACACGCTGATCAACACCATTCTGAGCACACTTTTCAAGCAGGTGATATGGTTCTTCTTTGTCTACAGTCTTCCAAGAAATCCTCCATAGAACTCAAAAGGCATTAGCATTTCTCTCAATCTATCACAGAGGTATTAATTCAGTGGCACGGAATGCCCCTCTAGGATGCTACAGGGGAACCACTCCTTCAAATTCTGCATCAATTTCCACATCTAAAGCTTTGAGGATAAATCTTTTTGTAAGGGAGAGGGGATGTTAGGAACTCATGTCAACCCTTCTCTTTACTTTTCTAGTATATTGTTGTTGGACGCATATGCTTTGTAAGTCATCTCGTAGTATTTGTTGATCCATAGTTTGTATTATTGTTGTTGTACACATATGCTTTGTAAGTCGTCCTGTAGTATTTGTTGATCCATAGTTTGTATTGGACCATGGTTTGTATTAGCACATGGTATTGATCCATGGTATTGGCTCCTAGAATTAGTATATAAGTTTGTGTTGAGACCAATGAAGGTACCGTGAAGTTATTTGTATTGAGCTTGCTCAAAAGAGGTTTTCTCCTCGAAGTGGCCTGCGATCAATCAAAATATTATGTGATCTCATATATTGTGCATTTTATCAATTAATTGTTGCAGGTTCCCCACAAAACATAACCCCCTCCTTTCTCAATATATAAAAGCCCCCATATGTCTCCCTCCCACTCTTCTATTCCCCTTGTCTCTCCCTCTCTCTATCCCCTTGATCCCTAACCTTACATGCCCTCTATATATAAAAACCTCAAACCCTAATCCCACCTCTTTCTCATAATCCCCTTCCCCCTACCACTAACCATGCTCCCTCTCTCTCCCCAAAAAAAAACCCCACTCCTCACCCTCCTACCACTATCCCCCACACTATCTCTCTCTCTCTCGCCCCTATCACTAAGCACATACCCATCCCTGTCCCACTCTATATCCCTCTTCCCCCTAATCTCCCTTGTTGGAACATTCAAAACCCCACTTTATACTTAGGATATATTTTACTAATCTTCCATGATTAATTTCCTAGGTTTAGACTATGTAGTTGGCCTAAATTTTGTCTTTTATGAGACGACGTGCTCTTCTGAGTCACTAGGGATAATTTGGATAGATTATGAATAAGATATTGTCTAATTTTAATCTATAACTGGATTAGAAAGGTTCCTTTCTTCTTTAGACAACTTTATCCTGCTTTTTAAGCTTTCTAGTGGATAAGGTAAAGCTAGTTTGACTTGGAAACTATCTCTAGTTGGCCAATTCGACCTCCACCTCTTTATTCTCTCCAAAATTCATCATCACTTTCATTTTTATTCACTCATGAACTGCCAACACTGGTTTTTCCAATTCGTGACCCTTTAGACTGATTTGGAAAGTGATTTTTGTCACCTAGGTGGTTTTTTAGCTTTTAGTAAGCCTACCTTTTGTAAGCTTTACAAATTTCCTTAAAGGAATTCTATTTTCTCTCTTGAGATGTATTATATATTGTAAACATATTTATAAATAAAATATAATTAGTTTTGCTCAAGATATCTTCTCTATTATTCTTCTCATATTCTTCGAAATATTCCAAGTGAAATTGTCTGATTGAATCTAGATCTACGAAATCAAAATTATCACATGGTATTAGAGCTAGTCTGATTCAAAGCAATCTCCATAGTGTTTTTTGTAGGTTATTTCCATCACCAGGTGTGCATCAACATGGATCAAAATCAAGGTCAAGTTTTGATTCTTACTCCCTTCAACTACTTTGATTGGAAGGCGCACATGATCATCCAAATTTGAAGTAAAGGACACTATAGAGTCACTATGGGGCTTGAAATTGAGCTAGTAGCTGTTGCACTAAAAGTTAAACGTTTTAATAGGATTGATGAATATTATGGTTTCCTTTTCCTCTCTGTCACTCCAGATCTTCAATTCCATATTGATAATATGACCACTCCAAACCAAGTATGAAAAAATCTAGAGTCTCTCTTTGAAAAACAAGATGAGCTCAGAGGTCATCTATTGGAAATTGAGTTGATCTCACTTAGTCCAAGGAATTTCAATTCAATGGAAGAATTAATCTCAAGATTCAAGAACCTAGTGCTTCAACTCAAGCAGTGTGGCATTGATAAAAAGGATGAGCACCTAATTCTTATGATTCTGTCAAAATTGAATCACGAATACTCAGTATTTGTGTATACATTTCATGCTGCAAAACTTGCAGTTCCCAACTGGAAGATGCCAACCTTGGATGCATTCATAGCCTCACTTACTAAAGATATGGAAAATTTAGTTCAAATCCAGGGTATTTGACACCCTCCAAGTACCATGCACTTTTTTCTCATGGAGAAAAGAGTTCCAAGAATGCAAAATCCAAAGGAAAACAAAAGATGTTGTCACATGAAGAGGACTCTGATGAAGATTCCAAAGACAAGAAGATGAAGGACAAGAAAGAGAGATCCAAGTGTTATTATTAATGCAAAGGTACCCATTTTGAGAAATATTGTTTCAGGAGTAAATTGGACATCATGACGAAGATGCTTGAAGAACATAATATTGATTTTCTTGATTTTGGAGGAAAAGAACAAGGCAAGCTTTATGTTTAACAAGAACATTGTCTCCAAGCTACTCACAAAGGTAATCATCTATATGATTCGAGTTATAGAGACAAAATTATTTCTCATATATCTGATTTGGATTCAAATTATGATTGTAATGTACCCACCCTTGGACCCAATGCAAGGAAGGGAACATGCTACCAATCTATGGGGTTTTTCATAAAACTCAACCCATTCATTAGATGCATATAGTTAAAAATAAATGTGTGCAGATGTAAATCAAACAAATATGCATAGCGAAAATAAATTCATCCACACACATATTTTCATATGCACTCAATATATCAATAACCGTCATCAATTAATTAAAAAATACTGAAGTAAATACACATAAGAAAATATACTCATCTCACTATAATGCGGTCCCAAACAACTAGCTATGTCACTGCAACGTTCCACACAACCATAGGCCAGTTGTGTTCATCAATCTCTCAACACAAATGCTACCCCCGAGCTGGGCATGATTCTTACAAGGAACAGGGGACATTCAAGCTCACACACAGCCAATTAATCATTTGATCTGAGCCAAGCCAGTCCATAGCTGGGTTTATCAAGCTACATTTGAACCCTGGATTCTTGCACTCAAGCTCAAGCCAAAGCAATAGATACCCATAACCCATACCCCAACTTACTCTTTTCTCACACAGCAAGCACAACATTGGGCATGGATACACATTTTAAACAATGGGATTTACAAATAAGATGGCCATGGGTTTTCCCAAAAATGTTTCCAACCAAAAATGGATTGTTGGATGGGGCAAACAACCACCGGGAGGAAAACGATTTCTTCCCAAAATATCTCAGCATTCAACAGCCCAAAACGGTCTCTATTGAACCTTAGTTCGATTTCCCCTTCTTCCCCACTGGTATACAACACAAAAACTCCCTTCTCCCAGCTAAGGATCAAGGAAAACCATAAAAACATGGCTGGAAAACGCCCAGGTAGCTCCCAACGGGTGAGGGAGAGGAACTAGTTGATGGATAATGGCTTGGGGAGCAATTCATGGCTTTTTTCTTGCCCAATAACCCAAACATGTTTTTCCATGCAGGGTGGCTTGCCCATACTCGAATTTGGATAGCCATACCTCCCATTCCCCAAGGCATTAACTACCTCAACCAACTCTTGGGAGAAATCAATGATTGGGTACAAAAGTCAACATGGGTAGTTAAGGGTTTGATGTGTTCTCTTATTGACACTTAGCTTGACTTGATTGGATCAAGGGTTTGAATGTTTTCCCTCCCAATTCCTTGTAAAATCATGCCCCTATCTCTTGTTGCATTGCATAGCTAGTTGTGGGTATTTTGTATTAAAATTCATATTTACAATTCCCATGGTTCAGTAGCACATGGGTAGCATAATATCCAATAATTGCCTCTTTGAGGTCGAGAGTTCACTAGCGGGGCCTTGGCCTTGAGCTCCACGCTAAGAATCATACATAATATGCATACAATATTTACGTTATAGCCCAAAATATTATAAGGGTCAAACTGGAGACATTACATTCCCCTCCCCTTAGACTAACACCGTTCTCGGTGTTCCAATACTTAGGAATAAATACCCACTTTACACATTCTTCAAAATTCACAAATGGTGGTAGGTCTGTCCTGCAATTCATCTCTTCACTTTGAGCTTTCATGACCAAGTCCTTTGGCTTCCACAACTACTCCTGTTGGATTTGATCTTCCATCTCTGCAGGTGGGCATTTCTCTACAGCGATCCCTTTCTTTTATTCACCTTCCAGCTGATCTACCAGTCTGGAATTTCATGGGTACCATCTTTCTTGCTGCCCTGGAAACTATTTGAGGAATATTTTTAGCCAAAACCAATAGTTGTTGGTCCGCTGCCATGATCAGTGTGCACAACTGGCTCTGACTTTTCTCACTAGCAATTATTTGGCTAGTAGCGGCTACAACAATGGATTTCAATGCCTCACCTATGAGACTCATCATGGCAATTCCTGTTAGGACAAGCATAACACAATATCAAAATTAGTCAATTATTTTCCCAATTGACTTGGAACGTCCATGCTTTACTCATGAGACTTCCACACTATTCATGCTTTCCCACATACACATGAACTCATTCATGTTCATCCTTTCATAGGAAAATAACTATTTCAGCATTCACAATTCATTTCTAGCAATTAAACACAATTTGTTTTCATTTATGACATGCACTCAATAATCTTTTGTTTCTAAGATGCATCAGTTAAAAGGAAAGAGAAGAGTAAGAGTTTTCTCCCTCTTAGTTTTGTTCCAATCCGGAGCCACACCATCACTTGTGGTTTTATGCTCCTTACCCTCTTTCATTTCAATGTGAATGCTTGCCTTGACCTTTCTTGGCTATGACACTTAGTGTCTAAGGTCTGTCTAATGATTTTCAGCTAGGGAACCCTTCCCCATTGTTGCTTAGAGAACCTTTGGCTACTAGGACCCACACAGTTCCACTAGCACCATCTTTCATTACTGCTCATACTGAGTTCTTTAGGACAGTTACATGTCCACATGCATCTTATGATGCCTTCATAGTCCTTGCTTCCAGCAGTACCTATACTTAAACATTGAATCAATTCACATGTTTAGTTTATTTTCATAAGGTTTATTTCTAAACAAGAGTTTAAGAAATCATAATTAAATCATATACACACGTATATTCATAAGCAAGAGTTGCAAGATAACCAAATACTTATATTTATGGGATGTCTTCTCTTTATTCCATGGGATCCTTCTTTTCTTTCCTAGCTTTGGATTCCCCGTGGGTACGATAATGAATGTTGGGCCAGCATGCAGGCTACTCCACAACCATTCGAATAGGCAATGCCAGGCCAGTACACTGACTGGGTTTTTATCAATTAATTAAGGAATGTTTGGCCAGCACGCCGGCTGCTCCACAACACCAAGTGGTTAAGGTTCCCACCAATTATTCTCTGAATTTATCGAGCATCAGTTACTCTATGGATTTACCAAGAATTTTATAGTGCACAACCAGTTACTCTCTTGTTTTATAAAGAATTTATAGTGTAAAACCAGTTACTCTCTGGCTTACCAAGCGTTTGTGGCTCTTTCAGGGTCCTTACATCCTGCAATGGCCAAGGTTTCCAACAAAGAAACAACAGTGTATTAGCTTGGTTGTCATAAGACTTATACCTAAAATCTTCATTATTCCAAACAAGAAATAAATGAAAATGAATACTTATCTATATTGTGCATTTTCCTTTCTGGTCCATAGGGTCCTGCTTCGCTTTGCAAGCCTTGGGATCGCCTATGGACTTGGATGTTTGGCCAACACACATGTTGCTCCACAACATCAAATAGTTAATTCCCAACCAGTACACCTTCACGCCGACTGGGTTTACCAAGAATTTGTGGTGCCCAACCAGTCCCATACCTGGTTGGCCCTCTCCATTGCCGAGCCATCACATTCGTCTGGGTCATCGACCAATGGGAGGAAACTGCGCCACCGAACATTATAGGTCAAGGATGTACCACTCTGCCTTAGGCTTGCATCATCCTTTCATGTGTGTCACAACCCTCCATGCGCATAACAATTCTTCATCCACACAAGGATGACATTCCCTCTCCCGGGAAAACCAACGGTTCCCTTTTAGGAACTCTATAGGTGAATTTCTTTACTATCGGCTATCATGGCCCCATGATACCCACTCACACCACATAACATCCAAGTAAATAATTCCAAACCAATGTACTGACTGGATTTATCAGGCATGCAACAACCCTTCATAACAACCTTTCATTTTGCTTTATCCGTGTGCAGCACCCAATTGCATCTGTGCAAGCTGATAGCACAAGAAGGATAAGCAAGCTCATCAGTATTGCAGCTCTAAAATTGTAAACATATTTCATATCATTCACTATCAAGTATTGAAACACCAAGAATGCATCTATTCCCTTAGTGTGTAGTCAACATTGACAACCCTAACATAACCCAGCACTCGAAAAGTATGCATCCCTTTCTGATGGGGGTCATGTAGGCCCTAATCATACTCAAGTAGTTTGGGATAATAATGAAATAATAAAACATGCTCTGCATATTAAACCTAATAACCAGACATATATACTTGGAGTTAGGGTTGCAAAATACTTATCCATTTTCAGATGTATCTTTCATTCATTTGTGAAGAATGGGAGCTCCCTTCTCTGAGTCAACAGTACTTCGGGTTGCCACCCCAATATTTTCACGTTTCATAACCCACACATGCCTTCTTGGCACAATTTCACTGTCTCACTCACATGGTTTACCAACATGCAGTTCAATTGAGACATTATCATCATTTACAATGGTGTTTCACCCGAAACCCATTTCCAAATCATGGGGTCCTTCCCATCTAGTTTGGCTTTTACAGGCCATCACACATGGTCTTCCTGCAATGTGTCATCCTGGCACATTTATCAAATAGCCAAACAGTCAGCAACATTTAGCAATAAGCTTCAAATGTGATTGTTCCATAACCAATCAATGTCATTAATAATTAAATTCAATATGCATTTGCAATTCTGTCTATTACATAAATTAATTTGCTTAGCAATGAGGCTATCCTCATATTGTTTGGCTCTCATAAGTGGTATCACTCTATCCATTACGGTTTCACCCTTGCTACCATACATGAACATCCACCTACAACATGTCCACCTGACACAATTTTATATAATCCAAATAGTCATTAGCAATTATTAGCAAAATTTCAAATCTGAAATTTACAAATCTGTTTTCCTACAGAAATTAGATTTGCAACCATGAGATTATTCTCATAAACTTAAACCAGAAAATTTTTAGATTTGTCTCATGCATAATTCACAACCATGAGAACCCTCTCATAACCTTTGGCTTCTGCACATGGTAGATCCTGGTCTCTGCTATGGACTTATCCTTATTTCCACACGCAAGACTTTTCTACCTGAAATCTGAAACTTCAATCAGCCAAACACATTGTGAGTATCTATGCATATAATCCTTCCATTGCCACAACAATCACTGAAATGATCTCAGAATTATAACACTCAATAATTCAAACACCTTCAACTGTTAACATTTGAAATGCAATGAAATATATACATTTCTATATATGCATCATTATCACAATAAAATTGCAAGACACAGTCACACTACCTATGCAATTTAAATAAACTATAAATACTCATTACTTCATATTCCATGCAACTCTATCCTTCCAATAGAGTGCTCTGGTATCCCATCACATGTCTACCTTCTTCATGTAGTCTTTCTCCTACATTCATAGAAGCTCATGAAATGGTTTCAGGATTAACAATAGTCCACCATTTCATCTATTATCTAACTGCATTGAAACATATATATGTTACACCCATGCATTCACACAATGCATCTCAACATGTGCACCCACACATATGCATGTACATTCACAACATTTACATAATCTTTTAAAGTGCATTCACTCAATGCATAACCCCTCAATACAACCTTGCATTAATTCATGAATACTAGGCATTTCAACATATTATGGCCTAACCATGCCTATCTCATATGGCATACACTACAATAGGACCATAAGTCATCACTTGCTTTGGTTGCTAAACTCACAACCAACATACACAAACGGTATGGTATAATTTCATATGAATGCACTATAGGGTTTAAGGCTCCTTGCCTTCACTTACCCACACCTGACCATACTTGGTAGGTTGGCATTCACCTTCAGGCACTCAATACCACATGCAAACCAAATCAATATAGTTTAAACATAGTTGAAGGGATCTTACCAAATCCTTTTTCAACATTCATGCAATTAAGCATAATTAACCATTACCTGCATGGATGTTATTAACATCGCTTGATGTTACCTGATCAGTTGGCCTCTTACCAATGCTACACAGTCCTTTTTCCAACCTCATGATCATAGATTTGTTGCACCATCCTTTCCTCATAAGGTTTGTGGTCATATGCAACAACATCATCCACATCCTTAGCCATGCTTCGCTCGTCTTTGGTCCTACAACCAATGCGAACACAACTAATTATTAGCAACCACAATAATTATCTTAAATGGTTCACTGCATATGTAAAACCTCACTATTTTACCAATATGCAATATCATATACATGCACAAACATTTTCACATGCACCATGCAATGTTTATTTATATGCCATCTAGTGCATATTCATCTCATCTATTTAATCTCTTGTGTTTTCAATCATGCTTCTATGGTCTGATTCCCACAACCATTATCAACAACATTAATAGTCATCAATCATAGGGGATACCATTAATGGGCTATTGCATGTGTAACCTCACTACCTTTATCAGTATACAACATCATGCTCATGCATAAGCAATTCACATGCATTATGCAATAACTCTTCTAATCATGCCCACTAATTCATATGCATTATTCTCTTGCATTTTCCGCATCCCTATGCCATAATTTCCAGTATATAAAACTCAAGAAATAAAAACACAACCAAGAGAGGAGTTAAGGAATTATCCCTTTCCAATTCCTCATCATGACATGGAGTTCCTCCTCAACATCATAGTTGATCCTTTTCTTGGCTTCCCTACCAAGCATACAAGTAATCATTAGCTATGATCTTCCCATGAATTAGCAATTCAGTATATTCATAAGTGTAAGACATTCATTCTTGCTATTTTCCAAACATGCAATTCTTATGCTATAAACATAAATAGTTTAAGGTGAGGAATTTCCCTCTTATCAACATTGCCTTGCTGCTCCCATTGCTCTTCTACAATGCACATTACAACCAATTACTCTTAATAAGGCTTCCACAACCTTCTATGCAATTCCTACTTCTCCTCCCAAGCATAGAGAATGCATTTCACACTTTAAACGACTGTCTCTGGGGAACAACGGGGGTCAAGGGGGATTTCCCCCTTGTGGCTTTCCTGCGCCACTGCAGGGCAGGTCGAGGGCAGCGCCCTTGTTTTTTTGTTTTTTTTGTTTTTTGTAAATCCTTCGATTTCGCGCAATCTAGAGCATATGTTCCATGGCATTTTTCAACTTTTGGCACTTGAAAAACCTCCCTGGAAAATAGCTGAAATTCCTTGTTTCGGAGCAACTCACCGAGTTCTTCCGAACTGTTGCGGAGCAACTCGTCGAGTTCTTCTGGTTGGCGAACTCACCTGTCTTTTCTAACCTGTTGCAGAGCAACTCGCCGAGTTCTTCCGCCGTTTCAGACCAACTTATCGACTTCTTCTGCCGAAAGAAGAAAGGTGAGTTCTCCAACCAGAAGAACTCGACAAGTTGCTCCGCAATAGTTCGGAAGAACTCGGTGAGTTCTTCTACCGAAAACACTTAGAAAAATTTTGAAATTTCTCGGACCAACTCGCCGAGTCCTTCTGCCGTTGCGGACCAACTTGTTGAGTTCTTCCGCTGTTGCGGACCAACTTGCTGAGTTCTTCAGCCAAAAACACTTAGAAAAATTTTGAAATTTTTCGGACCAACTCGCCGAGTCCTTCTGCAATTGCGGACCAACTCGCCGAGTTCTTCCGGTCGAAAACTCAACTTTTCCTTCCAATCCGTTTCTACCCCAAACTCATAAATTTCCGCCGGGATTTTCCTTCTTTTTTGGCGAACTTATTTATTTTCTGACGGTTCATTGCAGAGCAACTCGCCAAGTTTCGCCACCAACTTCGGTGCAAGCTCACTAGTTCTAGCTGGCAACTTCGGCGCAATTCAGTGAGGTTTGCCGAAACACGTCAGCTCAACTCCACGAGACTCGCCGAAATAGTTAGGAAAAACACTTAGAAATTTTTTGAAAAATATTGAAATTTTGAAACTTTTCTTAACAGTCTGTGTTGAGCAAGAAACATACTTACCTCTGCAACTATGATAGGTAGCCCATGAAGGCTCAATGCTGCAACTAGCAGCTCTGATACCAAATGTAATGTACCCACCCTTGGACCCAATGCAAGGAAGGGAACATGCTACCAATCTATGGGGCTTTTCATAAAACTCAACCCATTCATTAGATGCATACAGCTAAAAATAAATGTGTGCAGATGTAAATCAAACAAATATGCACAGCAGAAATAAATTCATCCACACACATATTTTCATGTGCACTCAATATATCAATAACAGTCATCAATTAATTAAAACAATGCAGAAGTAAATACACATAAGAGAATATACTCATCTCACTATAATGCGGTCCCAAACAACTAGTTATGTCGTTGCAACGTTCCACACAACCATAGGCCAGTTGTGTTCATCAATCTCTCAACACAAATGCCACCCCCGAGCTAGGCATGATTCTTACAAGGAACAGGGGACATTCATGCTCACACATAGCCAATTAATCATTTGATCTTAGACAAGCTAGCCCACAGCTAGGTTTATCAAGCTACATTTGAACCCTGGATGCTTGCACTCAAGCTCAAGCCAAAGCAATAGATACCCATAACCCATACCCCAACATACTCTTTTCTCACATAACAAGCACAACATTGGGCATGGATACACATTTTAAACAATGAGATTTACGAATAAGATGGCCATGGGTTTTCCCAAAAATGTTTCCAACCAAAAACGGATTGTTCGATGGGGCAAACAACCATAGGGAGGAAAACGATTTCTTTCCCAAATATCTCAGCATTCAACAACCCAAAATGGTCTCTATTGAACCCCAGTTCGATTTCCCTTTCTTCCCCACTAGTATTCAACACAAAAACGCCCTTCTCTCAGCTGAGGATCAAGGAAAACCATAAAAACATGGCTGGAAAACACCCAGGTAGCTCCCAACTCGTGAGGGAGAGGAACTGGTTGATGGATAATGGCTTGGGGAGTAATTCATGGCTCTTTTGTTGGCCAAGAACCCAAACACATTTTTCCATGCAAGGTGGTTTGCCCATACTCGAATTTGGATAGCCATACCTCCCATTCCCCAAGGCATTTCTACCTCAACCAACTCTTGGGAGAAAACAATGATTGGGTACAAAAGTCAACATGGGTAGTTGAGGGTTTGATGGGTTCTCTTATTGACACTTGGCTTGACTTGATTGGCTCAAGGGTTTGAATGTTTTCCCTCCCAATTCCTTGTAAAATCATTCCCCCATCTCTTATTGCATTGCATAGCTAGGTGTGGCTATTTTATATTAAAATGCATATTTACAATTCCCATGGTTCACTAGCACATGGGTAGCATAATATCCAATAATTGCCTCTTCGAGGTCGAGTGTTCACTAGCAGGGCCTTGGCCTTGAGCTCCATGCTAGGAATCATACATAATATGCATACAATATTTACGTTATAGCCCAAAATATTATAAGGGTCAAACTTGGGACATTACAATGATATATTATAATTAGAAACATTCACCCCTTCCTTGGAACAATCTCCAATCAGTTCACCAAAGTCTTCCCCAAACCTAGTAATTTTTCACTAGTTTTTGAGTTGTCTTCTGAAAGGTCCTTCCACCTCCATTCAAATATATTTCATATTTTTATTTTGAATATGATATACAATATTTTATTCAGGTCATTACACCTTCCACAGCATTTTCCCAACCATTGGATGCATAAAATACCCTATAACCCTCAATTATCCAGTTAAGAAACCACACAATTCCATGGTTTCCTACATTATGTCACTTGTCTCTGTTTTTCTTATGTCTATCATATCTTTCATTGGTTGGACATCTATGTATTTGAATATCATTGGACTATTTTTCCATGTGTATGGACCTGATCCCATCACTCATGGTTCAAATTTCAAGTCCTCAAATGCTCCAGACTCACTCAACTGCCAGTGTGATATAGTTGCTCACTTTTTTCCTACTGAGACCCTATCCAATCATGGAGACACTACAAATTTGTTGTTTGCTCCTCCATATGACTCATATTCGGATATTTCATATCTACATGAGCTACTTTATAGTATTAAAAAGGTTCTACATCACTTTAAGAAGAAGGTACAAGGTTTGATTCACCATATTGCAGTTGCACAAGAATATGATCATGTTGAGTCTAGTGATGCTCTTTGGGAAGGAGTTTGCATAAATATATTTTCCATAATTGATTATGTATCCATATAAGATCAAGTATGTTTTAATATCAATAAGCATTCATATGATTCTCCTCCGTCATCAGATGATGAGTTTCATGGACCTTCTACATATGGTTTTTGCCTACACTACATTGATGTATTGATGCATGATCATGGCATCCAAAACATCTTCACCAAGTCTGTTACTCAAAAGTAGTTCATTCAACTCATCCAATTAAAGAAAAAGACAATATCAATACATTCTACTTATTTTTGTGCCGTGTTCATTTTTAGAGGGAGGGTTTTGTTCCCATTAGGTTTTCCTTGTTTCCTCATTTTACATGGACTAATAAATTTTTTTATTGGGGTGACCATAAGCCTTGTTTCTTGGGACCTATATTTCTGATATTTTACTCACATACAATCAGGCTTAAGGGGGGGTGTTGTAACATTCAAAAACCCACTTCAGACTTAGGATATATTTTATTAATCTTCCATGATTAATTTCCTAGGTGTAGACTATGTATTTGGCCAAAACATTTTCTTTTATGAGACCACATGCTATTTTGAGTCACTAGGGATAATTTGGATAGATTTTAAATAAGATATTTCTTGGTTCTGTCTGATTTTATTATATATTCCTGGACTAGAAAGTCTCCTTCCGGTTTTAGATAGATTTATCCTGCTTTTTCTACTTCCTAGTGGATAAGGTAAAGGTAGTTTGACTTCGAAACTGTCTCTACGTGGCCAATTCAACCTCCACCTCTTTCTTCCCTCCAAAATTAATCATCTCTTTCCTTTTTCTTCACTCATGAGCTTCCAACACTACTTTTTCCAATTCGTGAGCCTTTAGATTGATTAAGCAAGTGTTTTTTTCGACCTAGGGATATTTTTTAGCTTTTAGTAAGACTTCCTTTTGTGAGCTTTACAACTTTCCTTAAAGGCATTCTATTTTCTCTCTTAATATGTATTATATATTTTAAACATATTGATGAATAAAATAAAATGAGTTTTTCTCAAGATATCTTCTCGATTATTCTTCTCATATTCTCTTAAATACTCCAAGTGAAATTGTCTTATTGAATCTAGTTCTAGGAAATCCAAATTTTCACACCCATACCCCTAACCACTCACTTACGCTCTCTCTCCCAGTATCTCACGTACTCATACCATTAGCCGCAAGATCTCTCTCTCTCTCTCTAAAACCCTAACCCCCAATCTTTCTCTCTCTCTATCTAAACCCCTAACTTCCAATCTCTTTCCCTAAAACCCTAAACCATCAATATATTTCTCTCTCTCTCTCTCTCCCAAGCTACCCCTCTACCCATAACCCCCCACAATTAACCATCGAAAATCCCCTTGTGGTATCTCTCTCTATCTAAACCCTTAACCCCCAAAATATCTGTCTCTCTCTCTCTAATTCCCTAACCCCTAATAACTCTCTCCCCCTCTCTCTCTTTAAAACCCTAACCCATAAACTCTCTCTATCTCTCTAAACCCTTAATCCCCAATATCTCTCTCTCTCTAAATCCCCAACCCCTAATGTTTCTCCATATATATCCCCGCTTGAAACCCCCACTCCTCACTCTCCTACCCATATCCCCCCCACCTCTCTATCTCTCTGTCCCCTACCACTAACCACCTCCCCATCCCTCTCTATCTATATATATCCCTCTTCCCCCTAATTCCCGCTACGATTAACAACACACTCACTCTCTCTATCCAAGTCTCTAACTTACTCCTACCACTAACCACCACCTCATGATGTCTCTCTCTCTCTCACCCAGGGATAATTTTAAGAACCCACCCTAAATTTATATGTGTAATAAATGGGTGAATCTCCCTGATATATAGGAAAATTTGAAGCTTATTTTATAAATAATATAATATTTATATATAATTATTTCCCTAATATTTCATTCTATTATAGAATCTTGTAAAACCTTGGCGAATCTTTCACTAAATTATAAGACATTGTAAAATCTTAATGAATATTTCATTGAATTATAAAATATTGTAAAAACTTGGTGAATCATTCATTGGATTATAAAACCTTGTAATGTCTTAGGGAATATTTTTCCACGAAGAGTGAACTTTTCATTTTGCATATTACTAAGGTAGTGATATAGAAGAGCATATGCCAGAGCTCAAATTTAGACTCTCTCGACTCCTAGAATCTCGAATGAACAAATGTATGAATGAGGAGATGAGGGATTTATTTATATATTTCACAAGTAGTATTCAATCACTCACAACTGAAGTTGTTAGTAAAACTCTTAATGAAACACAACTATGTTGAACTTTGGTTGTCATTGATGTCACCTAATGTCAAAGAGAATGCCAGTTGATTCAGTGTGACTTATTGCTATCAACTGATGTCAAAGTGGATACAACATTCCTACAATAGTGTGAAGAAGTATATTGGAAACCACTTTGAAGGAGTGTTTGTGTCAGATGGTGAAGGACATGAATTTGCGGGTTTGAAGAAGTATATCCAGAAGTGCTTTCAGTATGAAGAAGTGTGTTCGAGGATACATCATGTATGATGAGTTTGAATAAATACATAAGGAAGATACAACATATAGATTCAGTTCAAAGAAGTACTAGTGTAGAAGACAAGTCCACCAAGTCATACTCTCTCAAGACATTAGTCAAAGGAGTTGATTGGATAATGGTACATATGCACAAGAAGCCACGAAGTTGGTTGAGAAAATAATACAAGTGTCCAAGATTGTTGAAAGAAGTCTCTGGTATGCGCAAGCATTGCTTGGTTAAAATTCAGAAGTGCGCAAGCAGTAAGAAACAACAAATGGTTGGACAATCCTGAAAGCGTGCAAGTTTATCCAATCAGAGGATGCTTTCAGTTAGTGGAATGCGCACAATATCCAAGAAGGGTACAGTGGTTGAAGTAAATCTATGAGAAAATTCCATATCCAATAGTACAACGGGTGTGCAAGTCGCAAAAGTGATGTCAAGGAAAAGGTCAAAGTTCCACCAAGTAGAAGATGGAGTAGGTGCAAAATCCACAACGTTTCAATGCATTAATTGCGCATTACTCACAAGTAATGAATCAACAAGGGTCAAATTTCCACCTAGTAGAAGTTGGAGTATGCGCATATTATGCAAAGCATCAACATATTAGGGGTGCATTACCCATAGGGGATGGTACATATACACCAATTTGAAAATAAATGATGTGTGCATACCTCAAAGAGATGGTACATCAAGATTTCAAGAGTAGACCACCAAGGTGTAAAGTCCCACTAAGTTGTGGACCATGAATATGCAAGACACACAAAGGATGACACATCAGTAGTGCAAAAGATGACACGTGGAAACTGCACAATTCGTGAAGTTTGGAATAAGGGATGTCACGACCAACTTGTGGACATTTAATCCGTGCAGGACTTGTATAAACAGATATGTAAGTTGGATATTTGAAGTAATCTTGATGGAGAGAGCATAAGATATTTTTGGCCCCCAACAAATCCCCCTTTTATTTTGCAAAAGTAAAGGGCGCCCCATGTAAATTTTGTAAATGCTTGCTTTTGGTTTTCTTTTGGTTGATCTTTTTCGATTTGGTAAGTGATTTTATGGCTTTCTTTCTTTGGCCCTTCACTCTTTGCGCTACTTGTTTGGTGATTTGGCTAACATGAACGCTTGAATATTTTGACATCCAGAACCTTTTCTTCAATAAAATGAGTTATCTTTTCGCTTTTCTTATGCTTTTCTTGTGTTATTGTGAGGCTCATTATTTCAGTGGTTATTCATGGAAATAATTTTCATTGATGACTCCTTATCATTGTTGCATAAGAAGATTATTTTGTTGCATGTAGTACTTTTATACCTTCTTATCTTTATATTATCTTGATCAAGTTGTTTTAATGTTTATTATTGATACTTATTTCTTTTTCCCTATCTTTAGTATTACTAATAATATACAATAACAACTTAATTAAGCTCTTTTTATATTAATTAAAAAATATTCTAGGATAATACTTCATAACTCTTAACTTATGATTTTAATATTTTGAAAATAGAAAATAAAGTATGATTCACTAAACTCTTAAAGTCTCATTATTCTAATCTATACTTCAATATTATATAATCACATCAACGTGAATTTGAGTCAAAACTCTATGATATAAAGAAATGAACTTTGGATCACAAACATTTACACAAAAATGATACCGGGTAAAAGTGATTCTTACGAGTTATTTTATCAGAATGACAAATTCAATTTCATTTAAGAATTAATAATATTAATTTTCAAAATCTTATTTATATATATATTTAAAAAAACAACTTTTGCTGTATGATCATTTTATGCTCCAGAGCCAAATGTTGACATTTCAATATAATATTAAAAAAAAATAAGCCAACTCATGTGGAAGCCATTTTTCTTAGTTTCAAAACTGTTGTATTCAAGCAGATAGTAAGAGCACACACAGAAATATAATCGAGAAAAAGGATTGGATCGAATATATTCAATCATTTGTTATTCATCTTGAGTTGATATTTTATACATCAATCAAGAGGTTGGAGCGGTTACATTCGCTCCAATTACTCTTTTAGTAAAATACATTAACCAATATTGATGACTAAGGAAAGGCCTTGCGGCCCCCTCAACATTTCCCTCACCAACAAATCCTTTCTTCGTCCCAAAGAAATCAAAGAAAGATGCATCAACATCCTAGGTTTCTGACCCTGCTGAAGTAGTCCTCACTGTGCATTAACCATGCATGCCAGTATGCATAGGTACTCAGCCACAACAACCGCCAGCTTGATAGAAAAACACACATGTACAAGGCTCTACTATCACTGGTTACACTTCAACCTCCATCTTCAATCTGGTAGTAGTCCATCGAAGTCTCACCCTCTCACAACGACGGTCAACTATCCTCTTTCGCAATGAGGTATTTTGGTTTAAAGCCTCACCCTGACTTATCTGGCCGACATTTCCATTGGATCATGCATGCGGGGCCTTTTGGCTCTTCGACTTTTCATACTATTATTTGCATTTTGCTTCAGAAGTCACAACTCAGGAGATGCTCTGTATTTCAGCACCGGGAGCCTGGATCGATTCAAGTGTTATTTTGTCATCATTTAGCGTTAAACTCTTTTTATGTGTTGTGTAAGATGTCTTCTACTTGAATGTGGTGGTCGTCGAATTCATTTATGGTGAGACTTCCTACAAGTTTGTAAATGTTTCGCTGCTTGTGGTCGAAACCGAATGCTATATATGATCTTGGTCGTGGTCGACTAACTTGAATCGACTCAACTCAACTCGACTCTACTCGACTTGACTTACTAAGTCAGCTAGAGACCGACATGATTTACAAAGGTGAAAGGGATCACCTACCTTGAAAAAACGCACGATTCATCCCCTTCGACTCAAAATTTTAATAAAGAGTCACTTATGATTATACCTGACTCAATGGACACAATTAAATTCAATTGGTCACTTTGACTATTACATAGCCATCGACCAACCATATAATGGGTCTACTACACTTTTACAAAGCCGACCAAAGTAAGGACTCAACCAATTCCATGATCGAACAAATACTAGACATCACCCAATATGACAAGCATCGACCAACCAAATTATTGACCACATTTTTAAGTAATGTAAAAATGACCCGACCATATTTTATAGACTCGACGAGATTGCTCAAGTAGGTACTCTAAGTGACAAGTAGTTGCAGTAATAACTCATTAGTATACCTGTGCGCATCAATGTGTCAATAGTTTGGATGAATCCTTACAAATTGTTGACGTGGTTTACAAATATTTTGAAGTGCTTCAGTCAACAATGAAACCACACTCTATTGAGAAAAAAGATAAAAAATTACTGTCAAATCACTGGCTGATAGAGCTACGCAGCCACAAAATGACTATGGTGGTCAACAATCTTCTTTGCTATATAGTCGAGGAAACTTGGACAGTCGATTATCTTCGTTGCATTAGGTCTTTACTTACCACTTACTGAGCAGACAATTTATCAGATCCAGTTTTGTGGTCGATTTTTCATCTCCTTGTGACTCGATTCAAATCATGTCGACTACACCAGTCGGAAAACGTTTCTCTTTGATCATCCGACTGCACCGGTCACTGGCTGGATTCATCAGTCAATTATTAGTAACCAACGCATGTAGTATGATATCCTTTATGATGTAAGGTATTCGGTGTCTTTACATGTTCATAGAACCTTCGTCACATCATACATCACTGGTCGACGATATATCAATTCCATGGAGTATCGATCGACTTGAAATGGTCTTCTCACAATGGTCGACTGCCACAGTCGGCATATGCAAGGTTTTACATCGACCGTTTGTGTCCACTTCGACCGTTGACAATATTATTCAGATCATACCTTAAAAAAAATTAACAGTGCCAACAACAACTTTTGAGACAACTGAATATTGGACCACCATTATTTGAGTAACTCGTAGTATGTCTAGTGTACTCAATACGTAAAGTATCTTCAGGTGAGTTAGTCGATGCTATGATATTGGTGCATAATAATAATCATTTTATAAAATATCCACATTAATGGCTTTGGTAGACCAGCTGAATGAATAAATGAAATCACTGCTCATATCGACATACGGTTTTTTTTATATTCTTTATACGTGTACAGGCCGGCTCAACGCAGGGAAATCTTTAACAATACATCCAGAGAAGCATAATATTTCTTTCTTTGCAGGTTCTTTAATTTTCTGGTCGTCGACCTCAAGCAATGGGAAATCCTCTGGTAAGTACTTCCGATAGACAACAATTTTCAACGGACAACCGGATTTAAAGAGGGAAATCAACGGTAGGTGAACTATGGTCAGCAGATAATAAAATAACAAATGGTTGGTGTGGCCATGAAGTGCTTCTTAAATTCTTAGACAGAGAGTAATAATTTCTAATACGTTTTGTAAATAATAAATACAATGAGCATCGAGAAACTTTTAAAACTTATCTTGGCTTTCTTTACACATGGCTTTTTCCAAATAACACAAGAATAGTCATGTTTCTTGCAGGTCGCTTAATCTCTTTCCCAGTGAATTCAACAAATATCCATCCAGTAAGATTCTCATTACAAGCGAGTTCACACAAAAGAAACATTGAAGTATGCCTAGGTGCGTGATGTTTCAAAGGACATAATTGCATAGAGATAGAACCAAAGTATTTCAGATGATGCGTACATGTCTAGCTGATGCATATGAGCATAAGTGAAAGTGTGCGAAGTTGAGATGATCATCTCATGCACGGCGACAGAACATCAGTAGAATCCAATGAGTGCGTCATTATGCATATGATCTAAGACAATTGTGTTAAACCGAATAGACGAATATTTTGATGCACAAGTTGTCGAAGGTTGTCTAAAAGACTGTTGCACTTATACAGAACGAACCCATCAATAAGTGTGCAGGTCCATGTGTTACTAGTGCATTATTTCATAACAACAGACTATAAATTGAAAGCATAGTATCAGTTGGAGAAAGTAGTAGTGTTATAGAAAGATAATAGAGCATATCTTAGCACAGAATGCAATATCATCGAGCACATAGTACGTGAAGTAAGACATCAGCAAAAACGTGAATTGAAAAGGAATTAGAATTCATGTGATGTATGCAACTCTGTGACAGAGAATCTACTACATACGAAGGTGGCACACGGTAGAACTATTATCAGAAGATTGGAAGAGTGCGTGGAATTGAATTTCAATAAGACATAATTATACATTGGACATCAGGGCGACAGGACGTGGTAAGGAGACTCGGAGTTCGAGCTTCCTTCAGGTTGGAGCCTGTAAAAACAGGGGGTCAGTGCCTCCTTCCCGTTGGTGTTGGAGAAATACAAGGAGTTGTAGCTTCCTTTAGGTAGAGCCCTGTAAAACCAGGAGGTTGGTGCTTCCTTCTAGTTGGTGTTGGTAAACATAGGAATTTGGTGCTTCCTTGAATGTATTCTTTCTCATTATAAAGAGTCATTCTGTGGTTTTTTCCTGATTGGGTTTCCATGTCAAAATCCTTGTGTTTTGTTTTCTCTGTCTTGGTACATTTATGGATGAATGTTTTATTTATTGATGCATAACTGAAGATAAGAATTAATTAAATGCTAATATGTTTAATAATGTAAAAACTATTGATAATTGCGCTAATATTGATTCACCCCCCCTCTTAGTATTAAATCGATTCCAACAATTGGTATCAGAGCGGGTGTCTTCAGTAACAAATTAACATATGGAAGATAGATCATTATGCACTTATGGGAAATGAAGGTTCTCTAAGCGAAGCACCATGGTTACAAGAAGATGGTTGTTTAGATAAGATTTCTATTGTAGAAGAACAACACATCATTCGAACACAGAGAAAGATGATAGACGAAGTTAAGAAGATATCTACCGAGACTTTAAATATCTTAAAAAAGAAAGAAGCGTAATCCAATGAATTGTTAACATCTATTACTGGTCAGTTATAGGAAGCAAATGAGACCTGTCAAAATGTAGGGTTGAAGAATAAGACCCTGGAGACCAAACTGAAGAAATCAGTTGCAGATAATCAAAAGCTTGAGAATGAGACTACTCTTCTAAAGGATAAGTTGGGAATTACCACTGAAGAAAAGGAAGGAAAGATCAAGGAAGTCATGTAATTAAAATATCAGCTGTAGAGACAATATGATAGTCGAGATCATCTTCAGGAAAGTCAATTAGAGGTGGTGTCTCTCAGAGAAAAGAATTCGAAGAATGAAAAAAATGCTTGACAAGCAACGCACCAAATTGTAGGAAAAGGAAGAAGAAATGAAAAGAATTCAACATCTAGTTTTGGTCACAAATTTTTTTTCTAAAAGAACAGAGGTACTAAATGAGATTCTCAGCAAGCAAAGATATCCTTGTGATAAAAATGGTATAGGTTTTGAGGATGCTTGCAAAAGATGCTCAAAAAAAGAAGATGAACTTGCACAACTCAGTTCAATGTTGGAAATGCACAATGATTGGACATATTGGAAGATACTGCAACAATGTTATCTACTAAAAATGTAACAAAATTGGTCCTAAGGCTCAGGACTGTGGGAAGTCAGGAAAGACTCTAAAACCATGGATAAAGAAAGTTGATAAGGTTTTCCAATCAGACAGGTATGTAATTTCTCTGAAGATCAAAGAAAGGGTCATTTTTGCAAGATGGCCTCGAGAAATAAAAGGGAAAGCAGTGATCCTGAAAGAATAATGGATTTGGGAGATGCATCTGTCTCCAATCCAGTATGAACTAACTCAACGTCAGTCGGACCCGTTGTAGTAAAGTATACGTCGGACATCATTAACTATGAAAATAAGTAAAGCATTAATGATTTAGTGGAGCAGTGACTCGTGGACTCCAGGAATGGATACCTAATTAGGGTTGCTAAACTGGAAGTATACTTTAATTATCGACTAAGGAGAGTACAAAATTAAGTGGTGCTAAGCACTGTATGTGCTCTATAGGATGATCTTTGTCGTTCATGGTGTTGAGTGTATCCTAAAGGTTTCTTTGAGGTAAATGGAAAATAGAAGTATTGCTCTAAAACTAAGAAGTTGTAAACATGAAAGGATGCAAATTTGTAATCTAATTCTGCTGAAGACTTTAATTTAGAAATTGAATAATGAAAGCTGGAAATTTAGTCTAGGAATGAAATGCCGAAAGTTGGAAATTTACTCTAGGAATGAAACGTTGAAAGCTTGACAAATTTAATCTAGGAATTAAATACTGAAAGTTGAAAATCTAATCTAGAAATCGAATACTAAAAATCAATCAAAATTTATCTATCCAAATCAAGTACTAAAAGTGCTGGTCATTAATCTATTCAAATCAAAAAGATGAAACAATTAAATTCTACGTGATCGAACTCAGATAAAGGAAATATGCATGGAATTGCATATTTGAATCATTGTCTAGAATTAATATAAAATACTTGAAAACAGAGGTAAAATGTGGCTGCACGCAATGCATGTATAGGACTACTGACAAAGTTTTACAGAACTACGGAATCAGTATTGTTGAACTACAGAGAAAATCGTTGAATCTGAAATCAAAATATGCTATGTAAATAATTTATCAAAGTACTTTCACACATCACAATGATTAATCTAGTTAACAGAACGCATGAAAATAACCTAAAGTAAAATGAGGCTCCTGATATACATGTTGAGGGGGCCCTCCCAAACTCGTATTGCAGGAGTGGAAAAGACTTATAAACTCAAAGCTTTGAAATAGCACAAGTCTTCCATTATCAAAATCGTAACATCATGTCTTAGAAAAGTCTTAGAACAGAACTGTCTCAAATAAAATATGTTGAATATAAGTTCTACAAAAATGTTAACAGGAACCCCTTGCTACCCAAGAGGTTCATATATATATCTATTCTAATTCATAACCTAACTCTATGCTTTAAATGACGATCCTGCTAAACAATAGTTTTCTTCTATAAATCAGGAAAATGGGGGCGCTGAGCCACTCGTGGTCTTTCAGTCTTTGAGTTGGATTTGCTTGTTGTCTCCTAGATCACCTGTGCCTGCTCATACATGCTTATTTTCATATAATTAGCTCATAAAAACGCCTTTAAGCATAAGAAGAAGAATCTCTAAACTACTTTATTAAATATTCAAAACAAATGCATTATTCCCCACGAACAGAGATATTTTCCTTATCCATTCTTGTGCTTGTGGAGCATAAAAAGGCTATAGATTACCTAATTTGGGGCTCATCATCTCCCCCAGACTGAAGGAGTCACCCATCCCTGGGTGACACATCTTGTTCTTGGAAATCATCTCTGATATCCTAGGAAATGACCCTAGGGGTCCCTGCCTGTCTATGATAGCCCAAGGTCTGGTCATCTTTGGTCCATGCTATTTTCTCCTCCTCTTCATCGACCTGTTCTTTGATAATCAAAGGAATAAAGAATGGTGGAATCAGTTTCATGCCTATCCATATGAGTTGGTGCTTTATTAATGATTCCCTATATAACTTAGCCTTGGTGAGAGCAGTCTCTAGCCTGAGGGGGGAGTGAGGCTCCCTCTTCTTCAAATCTTCTGCAATTATTTCCCACCTCTCACCAATGGCTTCCTGAACTTCCTTGTACGTGCATTGAAGGGTGAGGTCGAAATGTGTTACTGCCTCCTGTTGTTTCTCAAGAAGGATAGGAATTAAATCCTCATTTGTGGTGATAGTACAGTGGCCCTAAATTAGTCTTTCAGGATGAGTTTCCTTACCCATGATCCATAACAAGTTTTGCCACTCCTCTTCAAGGTAGAGGTGAGCATCTTGTGCTCTCTCTAACTCGTGGTTCATCTAGGAGCAGAGTGCTCTTAGCTGGAAGTCACCCATGTAGGGATTTGGCGACCAGTTGGATGAGCTTGGCACCACGAAGTTATGCAAGAAACACTCGCATAATTGGTCTTTCTCCAATTTTGTGCAGCTCAGAGAAGTGCCAACGAACTCCTTCGGAGTGTTTAATTCTAGAGGTAGGCCTTGCTTTAGCCTCTGTAGCTGAAATTTTCCCCAATTCTCCCTTAGGTAAACTGTATAGATTCTAGATGGTTTCCCGAGTCCCAATATATCATCATAGATCTTAGCAGTGGTAGTCAATGTATCCTCCAATTGTCGGATTCTCTGGTCTTTCTAAACCAACTCTTCTTGAGCTTGGCCCAATTTCTCCTTCAGCGGTAAATTTTGTTGTTCTGCCAGCTTTAATTCTCCTGCATGCTGCATTTTTAAAATATGAGTCTTTTCATGTGCAAAAAGTGGGGGTGTTGGCGAAGCTGGCTGGCTTCTTTGGATCCTTGCTTCAATTTATAATGCGGCCACCTCCTCCCTAACTTTGGCTAGTTCGGTCAGTGCCTCAGTCAGTTGCTCATTGATTCCAGGGTTTACATTTTTATCAGCAGGGTTCCATTGGAAAGCATCCTCTTCTTCAGGTGTAGTTGGGTCGTCTTGGTCTACCCCGAAATCATCATCATCAGATAAGTTTTGAATTATGGGGCTGGGCTCTTTTTCTACCTTCTTTGCATGCTCATTTTTGGGCCGTTGTGCGAACCTTTTACCCTGCCAGTTTGACCCTTGCCTGCTGGAAAAAACCCTGCGTCTTTTTGGTGGGAGGCATCCTTTGAATGCTTAATTCTAATCAGGCTATCAACCATAACTTCATTGTTGCTATCTAGGTCAATCTTTCGCTTAGCTCCCGTCGCAGAGGTGGATTTTTATTTTGATCCAGAAGCTAGGGATATGCCTGGATTAGGTGTGCCCCTCATTCTCTGTACATCTTCGGTTGAGACCAGCACAAACTCCTCCCATGAGAGTTTTGGAACTTGTACCATCAATTCTTCACAAATTATTAATTTGATCAGCCCATGGTGGGCCAGTGCATCTTCTTTTCCTTGAACTATCTTTTTGCTCATTTCTCCTAGAGATTGGAGAAGATAATAGGGAATGCTGATATTTTTATTTGGTGTAATATGGCCCCTGTGTCTTAGAAGCTCCAAAATTTGGAAGTGGAAGATCGGGACATAGCTAAGTCTCCCTGTGGAGGTTATATATTTCAGAACGACAGAAGCTATATCACCCCAGGGTGTTGGCATGGTGATTCTTTTGACTCCATTCTTGTCTTCTTCATAGACTTCCCCCTGTTCGAAGAAGGATGCCTTTTCCCTCTGGTTGTCTTCCTGGTCATCTCTTCCCCAGTGCAGACCCATAGGAAGTCCTATGTATTTCGCAATTGCCTCCTCGTCAAGCCTGATACATAGTCCCCTTATCTGGGTAACAAACTGTTCATCTTTTATGTGTTTCAGGTTCCTGGCAAATTCTAGTGCTACTTCAGTATTGGATTCTCTCAGTCCCGAGATAAAGGGCATCCAGCCCACATCACGGAGGATTGATAAAACCTGTGGGTTTTCATAGATGGGCTTGTGATCCTCCAGCTCGCTCTTTTTGAACCCCTTCATCATTTTTGAATTTTTCTAGTGTAATCAACAAACCAAAAAGTTATGAGTGGTGGATGACTTACTCGTCTGGTTGGGATTGATCATAGGCTTGTGGGAAGCTTGATGGCTGAATGACGATACGAACTTCAAGTTTTCTTGCTTCTGAGAAGCTTGAATTGCCAAATTGGATCCTTTTGTAAATTCTACTGCCTTATTTAGCTATTTTTCCGCACTCATCCTGATCATTGTGCATCATACTTGCTGACTTATACATTCCTTTCCATTATTGCACAATGCGTTCCTTTTCATCATTGTACATTGTGCTGCTGCTTTGATAATTTGGGGATATAGTATCTAGATGCGGAGGTTTTCATTCTTTGACATGTCTAAGGTAGGTAATCATGATTCCGTGAGGTTACTCTAAACCGTGCCACCGGATTATCTTAAAAGCTGTCCTCGGCTTTGAAAAATAATTGCTTTGTGGGGGATAATGATTTGATTTGAAAATAAAACAAAGAGTTAAGTGATTACCTTCTATGCTAGCGTACCTCAGTGTGTGATGTGTGCTTGATTGTATGGGCATGGAATTCCGTAGTTGATATCATCTACGTCTATAGTTCTTTTGGTCATGTCAGTAGTTACGCCTTTTTTCCTTCTTTCTATCGGTTCTCTTGAAATTGTAGCATTTGCTTGCTTGAATTTTTGTGCAAGTTTGTTGATATGAATTTTTCATTGTGTTCAACATTGCTTTTGTACTGGTGTTCTGAATTCGGTTGATTTGATTTTTGCAATGCTAGATTTTATGTTGTTCTAGCTCGCTTGAATTTACTGTTGGCTCGCTTGATTGAAGATTCTGATATTGGCTATGCTGTCTCTCTTGTTTGAATTTTGTTGATATTGCTTGCTGGCTCTCTTGATCAAGTTGTTTGTTATTCTTTTGCTGGGGTTGGTGATTTCTTTGCTACTAAATTTTGCTGGCTCGCTTGAAATATGGTTTTTGGATCGCTTGAAATTGTTTTCTAGCTTGCTTGAAATTGCTTGCTGGTTCTTCATAGGGATGGATCAAGTCCATTTATTTCGTTTGTCGTAACCTGAGTGGATTTTTTTCCTCTTTTTTTTCCTTTCTTTTTTCATTTTTTTCTTTCTTTTTCTCTTTTTTTCATTTTTTCATTTTTTCATTTTTTTCTCTTTTTATTTTTATTTTTTCTCTTTATTTTTTTTATTTTTTATTTTGTTTTAACTGGACTCAGTCATGATATATGCTCTCTATTAGCATTAGACTTTGCTAATAGAGTGTCTGTGTGAACTCCTCTCTGGACTGTGGTGTCTTATAAAGTTTGAGCCTGTGTCCATTCACCAACATGGGAAATTTTTCTTCATCGATAGTTGTAATTCTAACATCTCCATTGTCATAGATGTTTTCAATGATGTAGGGTCCGAACCATCTGGTTGTAAGTTTTCCTTTAAAAGTGTGAAAACTGGAGTCATAGAGTAGTGCCCAATCACCTTCTTTGGATTTCTTCTGCTTGATGTTTTTGTCATGCCATTTCTTCCTTTGCTGCTGGATGATTTTAGTGTGGCTAAGTGCTTGTTGGCATTTCTCATCTAGCTGATTTAATTGTAGCATGCGTTCTTGTTGGATTTCTGAAAGTTCCATGTTTAACTTGGCTGCAATTCTCAATGTTTTGATTTCAAACTCAATGGGCAACATTATTTTCTTCCCATAGACTAGCTCATATGGGGTGAAGCCTGTTGTTGTCTTCCATGTGGTGTTATAAGCCCAAACTGCCTCACTTAATTTGTCTACCCAATCTCTTTTGTGCAGTTGTACTGTCTTTGTCAAGATTCTTTCTAGTTCTTTGTTTGTCACCTCAGCTTGACCATTATCTTGAGGGTGGTAGGAGGAGGACTTTCAGTGTTTAACATTGTTTCTCCGAAGCAGGTCCTTAATGAGGTTGGATGTAAACTATGTTCCTTGGTCAGAAACTAATTCTCTTGGGACTCCAAATCTGTGGAATATTTGCTCTGTAAAGAATTTTGCCACATTTGCTTCATTTGCTGCTGCAAGTGCTGCTACTTCTGCCCACTTTGTAAGGTAGTCAGTAAATACTAGGATATAGCTTTTCTGATTTGATTATGGGTTGAATGGGCCAACGAAATCAAATCCCCATTTCTTGAATGCTTCCAAGGCGATTTGTGGATGGATAGGAATTTCCTCTCTTTGTGTAGGATTCCCCATTCATTGACAGTCATCACAATGTGAAATATATTCATAGGAGTCCTTGTGGAGTGTTGGCCAATAATATCCAGTTTGCAATATTTTATAGGTTGTTCTTTTGCAACATAATGTCCTCCACATGGCTCATTGTGAGTGGCATGCGATATGTCATGGAATTCATCTTCTCATTATTTGGTCTGGCCCTTTTTTGAAAAGCATTCCTTCTATCCATGTGTACGTGGCACTTTGCCTTATGATTTTGTTCTTTTCTTGGTGGCTGTAATGTTGTGGGAATTTAGTAGACACTAAGTAGTTTTCTATGTTAGCAAACCATGGGATTTTTGTTGATATTGCAAAAAGGTGCTCATCAGGGAAGCTATCATTTACCAATTCATTGTCTTGTCCATGGGTGATTCTAGACAGAAAATCAACCACTACATTGTGTTTGCCTGGCTTATCCAGGATTGTTATGTCAAACTCTTGCAAGAGGAGTAGCCATCTAATTATTCGAGCACTTGTATTAGGTTTATTGATAAGATACCTGATTGCTGAATGGTCGGTGTCGATAAAACTTGGTATCTAGTAATGTAGTGCCTGAATTTGTTTATGGCATGTATGACCGCCAAAAAATCCTTTTCTGTGACTGTATAATTGAGTTTTGCTCCTGCCAAGTTTTTGCTGATATAATATATGGCATATGGTCTCTTATCTTCTTCTTGTCCAAGGACTGATCCAATGGCCCTATCTGATGCATCAGAATGGATGTGGAATGGTAGTGCCCAATTTGGTCCTTGGAGTACTGGATTTATGATTGTCTTCTCCTTGAGGTTATCAAATACTGACATACAATGCTTTGTCCAGATGAATTCTGTGTCTTTTGTGAGAAGAGAAAACATTGGTGCAACAATTTTTCTATAGCTTTCGATAAATATTCTAAAGTGGCCTATTTTCCCAAGAAAAATTCTCACATCTCTTTGTTTGATAGGCAGTCACAGTGTTCTGATGACTGTGAATTTTGCTTGATCAACTTCAATTCCTCTCTCTGAAATATGGTGTCCAAGCACGATGCCTTCTTCCATCAGCATTATGCATTTATCATTGCTCAGACATAAGCTCATCTCGATGCATTTTTTCAAGACTAATTCTAGATGTTTTAATGCTTGGTCAAAATTCTGGCCATACGGTGTGAAGTCATCCATGTAGACTTCCATTTGATCATTAATAAAATCAGAGAAGATGCTTAAGATTTCCCTTTGAAATGTTGTTGGGGCATTACAGAGTCCAAAGGGTAGTACTCGGTATGCATAAGTGCCCCATGGGCATGTAAATGTTATTTATCCTAATTAGCTAGGTGGATTAGGATATGGTTGTATCCACTGAACCCATCCAAAAATGAGAAAAATTTGTTTCCAGCCAATGTGTCCAATACTTGGTCGATGAATGGTAGGGGGAAGTGATCTCTCTTAGTTTCCTTATTGCGCTCTCTGTAATCCACACAGATACTCCATTTCCCTCCTTTTTTAGGAACTATAACAAATGGTGAGACCCATTCACTATCTGAGATTGGGTATATGAGCCCTGCATCTAACAACTTTTGTAACTCCAGCTTAACTATGTCTTTTAATGCTGGGTTCATCCTTCTTTGTGGTTGCCTGATAGGAACATCACCTTCCTTGATATATATGTAATGCTTGCAAATGTCTGGGTGGATACCCTTCATGTCAGTGTATGTCCATGCAAAAGCTTTGTTTTTTTCTGACAGTACCTTCATTAATTGTTGTTCTTGTCCTGGCTCCAAATTGGAGTTAATATTAATTGTCTTTCCAGGCATTATCTAAACTATTTTGATCTGAATTGGATGTTGTTCAAGTGTGAGTACCTCTGCCCACATTCTGTCAGAGTTGTGGGTTAATGTTTTCTCTTCTTGTTGCTGACTTGTGCCAAAAAAATCTTCAAAAATATCCTGACTAGAAGATGCATTTTGAATAAATCTATCTAAATGACTATCTTCATCGATGGCTTTTAGTGATACGGCAGCTTCAATGGTAAGAACAGGTTGTATGTTTTGGTCAGTTATATCATTATAATCGTCTGTCCAATTTTGATATTCTAGGTCTGAAGACTTTCTTACTGGAGGATATATCGTGATTTTCTTTCTAGCTTGCCCACTAGTGATTGTCATGTTGCCAAATCTGCAGCCTATATAGGCATCCACTGTTGCTAGCCAAGGTCTCCCTAGTATTATTGGGTACCCACTGAGTTTACTTTTTACTTCTATAACTATGAAATCAGCCGGGTACTCCCAGGATTCTATATTGATAATGATGTCTTCGAGCATTCCTTCAGCTTTTACGATTGATGTGTCAGCTAGCTGTAGTACGGTAGTTATTGGTCTTACCATCGATTGGAGTCCTAGGGATATCATTGTGTCCTTCGTCATCACATTGATTGCATCCCCTAAATCAATTAGGCTGCTGGAAATATGTCTGTTGTTGATGGTCACATTGACTACAGGACTTCCTAGATCAAGGTATTTGGGGTTGACAATGACACCCAACATCAAATCTGCTAATTGTCTTACTACGTTTATAATTGGTGGGTCACGTCTTTTTCTGCCAGGTATTCTTAAGCAATTCTCTGTAATAAACTTATTAGAGATTGGCACATCTCTTATAGCTTGTAAAATGGGTATTTGTATATTCAAATGCTTCAATTCATTGAGGATAGCATTCTCCTCCTCCTCTTTGGTGTTTCAAATGAGTTTTTCGGGGAGTGGAGGGTTTTTATTTTTTGTGTGGCCGGATTTCTTCTTCTTGAGGGTTTATCTCAGCTGGATGTTGAATTTCGGGTTGTGTTGTTTGTTCGTGATCTACATGTCCTTGCTTATTCTGCGTGTGTGTCTTTTGTAATGTTTTCCTAGACCTGAGATTGATTTTGTTTATTTCCAGGGTATCCACTACATAAGTAGGGTATTGCATTATTTCATTGTTATATGTTTGTTGCTATCCTGCTATGTTGTTGTTTGGGTTTGGAACCGGTTGGGTGGGAATTGGGGGAGGTATGGGAGGTGGTTGGTTTTGTGGGGGTGACATGATGAGTGGGTGTTGAGATGGATCCCTCCAGTTTGCTGAATAAGGATATGGATTTCCAGAATTCGTTGTTGGCTGAGCAAAAGGTGGGGGGTATCGAGAATAAGATTGTGGGTAATAGGGTTGTTGATATGGTTGGAGTTGGATGAGATGGCCATGGGGTATGTGCTGAGTTCCAATTTTGTTGGTTACTTGCTTGATTAAAGTAGGCTTGGTTGTTGGGTTGGAAGGGCCTAACTAAATTATTTATTCTTTGATTAACAAAACATAGTTGCTCTATTGTACCTTCAGTTGTGGGATCGTGAATGGTAGCTTTGCATGATGGCAACAGAGGGCATTTATCAGTGGAGTGATCATCAGTGCAGAAGCCACATATTTCTATTGTATTTAATGTGCATTGTTCCTTTTCATGCTTCTTTCTGCAGCGTGGACATAATACTTCCAGGGCTTGGTTTATTTCATCATGTTTCTTCTTTATTTGGAGTGCATCAAGTTGCATTTCTAGGGATTGAAGGATATTAGTTTTCATATCATCAAGAAGGTTCCCTAAATAAGACTTTGTGAGGTTTGGTCCCGATGATGTTGATCCCCCAGTGAATGGATGTGAATCCCTTGTCCCACTTTTACCTTTTCTAGATCTAGAATAGTTCTTGAAGATTTGTAGGATTTGGTCATAAGTTTTCTGCAATATATCCCTATCTCCTAGAAGGTTCTGGACTTATAGATTTTGTTCTTTGATTCCTCTAAGAAGGAAAAGTTTCAGTGACTCTTGATCTAATTTATAGTGACTAGCTCCTTTGTAACTGAGTTGAAAGCATTGTGCATAGTCTTCTAGGGATTCTCTTTCTCCTTGTTGCATTATGAAGATTTCATCTCTTGTATCTTTTGCCTTACAGTAGTCCCTGTATTTTTCTAGGAAGGATTGTTTCATTTGGTCCCAGGTGAAAATGGTGTTTCATTCTAGGCTCATAAACCATCTAAGTGATAGATATTTCAATGTAGAAGGAAAAAATCTCAGTTTTTGTGCATCCACAGTGTAACCAAATGACCTACAAACTACCTCAAACTCAAATAAGAATGTGTCAGGATCTTATGAGGTTAAGCCATGGAAGTTTGGCAGGTTATTAGGGTTGATATACTTCATCCTGGCATCCCCAAGAGGTACAATAATGGGAAAAGTCAACAGTTCTCTAGGTTCATCCTCTTTCTCTGCCATAGTGGTGTTTGAGCTAGAGCTAGCAAAGAAGTTATCTCTGTTTGGATCGTAGCTAGAATCAGCTTCATCTTCTGAGTTAAGAAATTCAAATTGAGAATGACCAGAAATGATGTTACTCATAGGTAGGTTAGGCAGAAAGCGTCCAAATCTATCTCTCTGTTGTCATGGCATTCATGGTAAAAATTTTATGTTTTAGGTTGTTTTTGTGTTTTTTTTTTTTTTTAAGATGTCTCCTATGGATTAAGCACCTCCCCGACAATGGCGCCAAAAAGTGGTGGACTCCAGGAATGGATACTTAATTAGGGTAGCTAAACCGGAAGTATACTTTAATTATAGACCAGGGAGTGTACAAACTTAAGAGGTGCTAAGCACTGTATGTGCTCTATAGGATGATCTTTGTCATTCAGGGTGTTGAGTGTATCCTAAAGGTTTCTTTTAGGGAAATGGAAAATAGAAGTATTTCTCTAAAACTAAGAAGTTGAAAACATGAAAGGATGCAAATCTGTAACCTAATTTTGTTGAAGACTTTAATTTAGAAATTGAATGCTGAAAGCTGGAAATTTAGTCTAGGAATGAAATGCTGAAAGCTAGAAATTTAGTCTAGGAATGAAATGCTGAAAGATTGACAAATTTAATATAGGAATTAAATACCGAAAGATGGAAATCTAATCTAGAAATTGAATACTAAATATCAATCAAACTTTATCTATTCAAATCAAGTACTGAAATTGCTAGTCATTAATCTATTCAAATCAAAAAGTTGAAACAATTAACTTCTACGTGATCGAACTCAGATAAAGGAAATATGCATGGAATTGCAGATCTAAATCATTGTCTAGAATTAATATAAAATACTGGAAAATAGAGGTAAAATGTGTCTATGCGGAATGCATGTACAGGACTACTGACAACGTGTTATAGAACTACGGAATCAGTATTGTTGAACTACAGAGAAAATCGTTGAATCTGAAATCAAAATCTACTATGTAAATAATTTATCAAAGTACTTTCACACATCACAATGATTAATCCAATTAATAGAATGCATGAAAAATACCTGAAGTAAAACGAGGCTCTTGATATACGTGTTGAGGGGACCCTCCCCAACCTGTATTGCAGGAGTGGAAAAGACTTATAAACTCAAAGCTTTGAAATAACACCAGTCTTCCATTATCAAAATCGTAACTTCATGTCTTAGAAAAGTCTTAGAACAAAACTGTCTCGAATAAAATATGTTGAATATAAGTTCTACAAAAATGTCAACAGGAAACCCTTGCTACTAAAGAGGTTCATATATATATCTATTATGAATCATAACCTGATTCTATGCTTTAAATGCCGATCTTGCTAAACAAGAGTTTTCTTCTATAAATCAGGAAAATGGGGGCGCTAAGCCACTCGTGGTCTTTTAGTCTTTGAGATGGATTTGCTTGTTGTCTCCTAGATCACCTACGCCTCCTCATACATGCTTATTTTCATATAATTAGCTCATAAAAACACCTTTAAGCATAAGAAGAATAATCTCTAAACTACTTTATTAAATAATCAAAACAAATGCATTATTCCCCATGAACAGAGGTATTTTTCTTATCCATTCTTGTGCTTGTGTGGCATAAAAAGGATATAGAGTACCTAATTTAGGGCTCATCAGTGACACGAAGGACAATAAATATTCAAACAAGAACAACATTAATTGTGAGAAGTGGTTAGGTGTATTTGGACCAAATTCTGACAAATCCGCAAAAAATGGAAATAGTTAATGAGGGTATCTATAAATTAAGAGAATTCTGAATCTGAACTATCGCTTCTATTGGGAACAAGAGCTATTGAGTTAAAAATGTTTAAGAAAGCAATGGTTGAAGATCATGGCACCCAGAAGACAATGCAGATCTAAGAACCTGTTTGTGAAGAATTAAGAAGACTTTGTGAAGACTGAAAAGATTGAACGTGATTACATTTTGGCTTGGGAACATGATGCTCCACCCGTGACTCTTTCAGAAGTAGAAGACATGTAGTTACATGATAAAAATAGGTCTGAAGGTGTTTTTGTTGAAGGAAACCTGCATGGCCTAATACGTAAGTTCACACTTGTAGATTATGATGTAACTGATAAAGAAAAATTTATTGGTTTAGTTGTGGATAAGTATATAGATAAGAAGGAAAGATTAGATCCCATAATACCAGCTTTTATGGTGCTCAAAGGATGGGCATTTGAACTGCCAAAAATAGGGATACTAAATCTACTGGAAATACCTCATTTTGGAAGATCACCACAGATAAAGATGTGTGAAAAACTACTACTATCAAAAGTACATGATGGATATCTGTGGCTGGAAAAACCTATTCCTATCAATGCCAATATTATAGAAGAAATCACTGGGCCACCCTCAGCAGTAGAGGATATAAGTCCTCTCATGAGTAGAAGTCAAGAAAAGGCTTTGGGAAGGAAGATGGCTTAAAAATATAGCACCCAACGAGCAAGTAGAGTATTTTCAGTCGAGAAAATAAATGATGATGTAGCAAGATTCACCTCCCAAATAATGGCATGCAATTTATTCTAAAAGATCCTCCAGAATCATGTCTCAGCAGCAATCATTGCAGCGAGAGAAAAATGTGTTGAGGGAATCCATATGAACTGGTCAGAATACCTGCTGAATGAGTTTCTTGAGGACTATTTGGAAGCACAAGAAAAAGGTAACCCCTTTCAATATACTTGGATATTAATTTGTGTATCACTCATTGGTTGGAAGGAACCCAAGGGAAGTTAGTTCTTTGAAAGAAATAGAAAATGCTTTCAAGCTACAAGATATACTAATATGTGGGTATCTGATAATTAGGATAGACAAAAGGACAACAATATCAATGTCTTATTATACTATGATGAAATTAGATTTATTTTGAAACATTCTCCATGCATATCTCCTTATGTTGTTGAAACATATAAGAGAATCATGCATTTCAAGATTGGAATGCATTACACCTACATACAGAAAAAAATGGATCTTAGCAAACGATGGTTTCCTACTAGGTTTGTTTTCTCTGAAGAAGATATTACAAAAACCATTCAAGATTAGGACACATAATGGAGGGTTCCATTAACAGAAGAAGAATAGACAAAGAATCAAAATCATCCAACAACAATAGCAGAAGAAACAATCAACTCAGAAATGTCTTCCAAGCCCATGTCGTAGACCAAACAAGCCAAGAAAATAAAATAAATTATTCAAGGTGAGGGATACTCAAAGAATAAAGCAAATACATTTGAACCTGGCTTGGCCCAACCACTGACAACAGGTGTCCTTGAACAAATTGAAATCGAATCTGGAAATGTTGTTGAAGAGGCAACCAAGAACTTGGTTACAGAAGGCGACATTGAAAATATTGTTTCACAACAAAGAGAAATCTTGACAAAAATTGATGAACAAAATGGGATATAAAATTAACTAATGAAGACAAACTGGGGAAAACAGAAGATTGTTGAAGCAACCTATAACAAGTTGTCATTGCATTCTACCGAGCAAATGCAAGACTTGGAACTGCATCAAAAGTTGAATATCTCATCTACGGCTATGATGTTCCCTACCTAAGAGAAACATATTGAGTTAAGTCATGTGGAACTAAATTTATCACATTTAACCTCAGATGAATTATATGCATTACACACACTTTTTGCACAAGAATTTAGAAGGAGACATGAAGAATCCATGGCTAAGTTGGATCTAAGCCAAAATGTGTCGATGTATTTGTAACTTAAGAAGATATTCTCCTATGTATTACATTTGTACTTTATTGTATTCCTGATGGAGATGTATTATTCCTCCAATCAGAAGTGTTGTCATTTGTATTTGTAAGTGTCACAAGTATTATTGTAAGTGTCGCAACTTATATTTGATGGGTTATTAGACCACCTAGAAGGGGTCGGCCCAGTAGGAGTTAAGTGGAAGGGTTATTAGGATTCCTTAGGAAGTCGACCCATTTAGGGTTAAAGGCAAGTCAATGTAAAGTATAAATAAAGAGTGTGACTCTCTCATTATATTCATTCACTCACTCATCCAACTCACATAGTTGAGAGAGAGGAGTGCGCACGAGTGGAGGAGGAGTAACTGCTGGATACATCTATCTTTTGGGTTTGATCTTTGTGATCTTTGTATTGGGGCTTATTCTATCTCTGAGGAAGTTGTGAAGTTTTTCACCTTTTTGGTTTTCCTGGTGAAATGATTTGTGTCCATTGTCTCTTGTGATTGCTATGTTGTGCTTGTTATTCTCTTAGTGATCCTAGATAATATTGAATGAAATTATCAAAATTCTAACATGGTATCAGAGCGGTACTAAGAAGAAGACACTGTGTAGCTGCGGAAGCTAGGGCTTCCTAATTTGTGGGTTTCTCTCCACATATCATCACAGGAAGGAGGCTAGAATGACTCTCTTAGCAAGAGCGCATCTTTCTATCGAAACAGAATTGAATTCTGAGCATTTTCAGTTTTTGGCCTGTCACTACTGCAGGAAATTAGGGTTTTAGAAAAAAGTTGGAATTTTTGGAATCTGAGACCACGGTTGGATGCTCCTCATCAAAATCGAAGTTTGGAGTCCAAGATCGAACTTTTTGGTTGGGAAGAACCCTAGGCTCTATTAAACCCTAGTTCATGATTTTGACCAGAAAACCAGATTTTGATAGAAGCTGCAGATCCGAAACTTTCAAAGTCAATTTTGAGGGGTCAAATTTAGGAGATTTCAAAATTGAAGTATACTAGCTTGATCAGCTCAGCAAGGTGCATCTTTCCATCCAATCAGAAGTTTGAAATTCAAAGTTTGAATTTTTAGGGTTTCTCCGACAAACCCTAATCCAGCTCCAGATCCAGTTTCAACAAATCAAGTGGTAAGACCTAAATATTTTCTATTTCCATTTGAGGTTCTCATTAAGATGTCTCACCACACCAAGCTTGAGGATAATCTTGAAGGAGCTGATAAATTCCGAGCATGGAAGTATAGGATTGGGTTAATCCCAGAGGAGAATGAATTGGACACCTACATAAGTGGAGAGGTTCCAGTTCCAGAGGGAGATGAGGCTAAGGCCTTACACAAGAAGAACTTGGTCAAATCCAAAAGAATCATTGCAGATTCTATCAAAGACCATCTCATACCACATGTGTCTTCTCTAAAGACACCTAAGGAGATGTTTGACTCCTTTACCAAGTTGTTTGAAGGAAAGAATATAAATCAGAAGATGACATTGTGGAACCAATTGAAAGGTGTAAATATCCACAATGGAGATACCATCCAATCCTACTTTACTAAGTTCTCTCAAATCAAAGAACAACTTGAAGCTATGGATGAAGTAGTGGAGAATGGAGAAATTGTGATGACCACATTGAATGGCCTACCTAGGTCATGGGACTCCTTCATCCAAGGTATCTGTGTAAGAAAGAAATTGATCTCTTTCAGTAGACTGTGGGAGGAATGATCACAAGAAGAAACCAGACTTGTGGCCCAAGAAGAAAAGATGGGAAGTGAAGACCAATATCTCACAACACACACCAAGAGAAGTAAGTTCAAGAGGGAGAAGTCTCATAACAAGAGATTTCCTCACCATCATCAAAAGAAGAAATATTTCTCTCACATTAGATGCTTCACATGTGATGAGAGGGGACACTATGCCTCAGATTGTCCCAGGAATAGAAAAGGACCCAACAACAAGAAGAAGAACAACAACAAGAAGAGATATCATGATCATGCTGCAGAGGATGATGATCCTCCCAGGAAGAAGGCCAGAGAAGAAAGTGAAGAATCTTCAAGTGACGAAGAATATGTTCTAATCTCTGCTCTCATAGGTACTGATACACATGGGTGTAATGATTGGATTATCGATAGTGGAGCTTCCAAACACATGATGGGATTTAAAGAATCTTTCATGGAACTATCTGAACATGGATCACCTCATAAGGTGAAACTTGGGGATGACTATCAATACCCTATAAAAGGAAGTGGTGAAGCCTCCTACAAGCTAGACTCTGGGAAGTCTTTGAAGATGAAGGAAGTTCTATATGTACCTGGACTCAAGAAGAATCTTATCTCCATATCATCTTTGGATTCAAAGGCGATGAGAGTTGCATTTGTAGATGGCCAAGTTCTTATGTGGCCTAAAGAAAACACTATAGATGATGCAGTAGTGATTGGAGAGCAAGAGGGAGGATTGTACAAATTGAAGGGACAACCTGAACAAGCCATGGTACATGAATCCATGGAGCCAAGTGAAATTTGGCATAGAAGGCTTGCACAAGTGCACTATAGGGCACTACCTATTGCAAGCAAAGCAGTAGAAGGTCTTCCTAAAATTTGTCAAAGCATGAAGGTGTTTGCAAAGGATGTGCAAAAGGAAAGAACAAAAAGAAGACATTTCCAAGCAGTGCAAGCAAGGCAAAAGGAATTTTGGAAATTATCCACTTTGATGTATGTGGTTTAATGTCAACTAGTTCTCTGAGTGGGTATGTATATTATGTTTCTTTCATTGATGATTTATCTAGGAATACTTGGGTTTATTTCTTGAAGAACAAGGATGAAGTGTTTGATAAGTTCAAGGAATTCAAATCCTTGATAGAAAACCAAACTAATAAGAAGATCAAGACATTTAGATCCGACAATGGTGGAGAATTCACTTCAGGGGACTTCAAGAAGTTATCCAGTGATTCAGGGATTAAGAGGGATTTTACCACTCCTTACAATCCACAACAGAATGGGGTTGCAGAAAGGAAGAATAGAACAATCATGGAAGTAGCACGGGCAATTATTCATGACCAAGATATACCGATGCACCTATGGGAAGAAGCAGCAAGGACAGTTGTATATGTACAAAACAGAACACCACACAAAATACTTGACAACAAAACACTAGAAGAAGTTTTCTCTGGTGAGAATCCAAAAGTTAGCCATCTCAGGATATTTGGTTGTCCAGTATATACACATGTTCCAAAAGAAAATATGACAAAGTTAGATCCTTCAGGAAAGAAGTTTATATTTGTGGGGTACAATGAAAACTCAAAGGCATACAGAATCTACTTTCCAGGGTTCAAGAAGATTAACATCAGCAGGGATGTGAATTTTTATGAAGACTCAGCATACATCAAATCGAGGAAGCCACCTATTGAAGACAATGAAGAACCAAGAGTACCCAGAATACAAGACACCACCATGAATGAAGCATTTCCAGAAGAGGATTGTGAAATAGAAGATCCATAAGAACCTGTAGATCCACCTCATGAGAAGAACTCTCACAAGAGGAAACCAGCATGGGATAAAGAGCTCATCCAAGATGTAGAAAGGTGTTAACAACCAAAATGACCCCCTAGGTTGTGGAGAGGGCAGTCTGGGGTAACCACTAACCAATATTTGGCCTGTGCTACTGACCCAACACAAACAGAGAGGGCTCTCTCTAAAATATCATGAAAATACTGGAATAATCAAGATTGTTAATAATGAAAAAGAAATACCAGCATTCACGGCCAAGATATTTAATTACAACAGTTATACAAAAGACTAGATTTATGTTTGGAACAAAAATTATTCAAGCACTGTTTGGTTGAAAACATATGAATTTCGTTTGGGCAATGGAGTCATATTTAACAAACTCTGAAACATCATTCACAAAGGTTCTGCAAAGTTATTTACAAGGGCAAGGTAGCAAGCATCTAGTAGTCAAAGAGATTTAATTTGTGGAGAAGAAGAGGAAACAAACAGTCCATCAATGTAAGGCATACCAAGATGAATCCTACATCAATTTTACTAGAATATGTTGGTGAAATACTTGGAAAAAGCTAAGTAGAGCATTACTTCTATGAATTCCACTTAACCGATACCCTGATCCAAGCATGAAAGAAATAACACAAAATGGAATAACAAAGAGAGAAACACAATTTCACATGGCAAAAAGGAAAATACAGACTACCAGACCAATTACACAGGAATCCTTGTCAAAACGCAGGCTTTGGCTCTGCAAACTTTATTAAAACAGCTCAAAAATGTCTTACAGACTAATCCTCAAAATACCAAAAGCTTTCAAAATAAGATTTTCAACCTTTGTGCCTTCGATTACAAATGTATTTATAGATGTGTTCGAGCTCTAGGCTCAACTCCTTCTAAACAGAAAACAGTTACAACCATATGACACCTATCTAACAACCAAATCGAGGCATTGTATGCTATCACTATTACAAAACAAAATATCTATGAGGCATGCTTAACTTCCATTTACAATTGCGTGGTCGTTTCATTACATGTCCAAATTACTTTTAAACAAAATACAAAATACAAAAATTGTAGTTATGTTGCTGCTTTCAGCTGAATTGCTTTCACTGCTCATCAAATCCTGGATGTGTCCATGCTGGCTGCTTTCTGACTTCACTGCATCCTTTCACACTCCCATATTTAACTTTGCTTTCCCATACTTCTCTACCAGCTTCCATTGCTCGAGCGAGGGTAAATCCTGGGAGGCGAGCACTTTGAGTAATATCCTCAGCTCAGTGTGTTCAGTGTACGAATAGCCAACATGAAGAGTTATGGCTTCTCTAAAAGTTGCTGCTAGCTCGAAGGCATGTTTCAGTGTATCAACCACTGTGCCGCTTGTTAAGGGCGTATCTATGCTGATGAAGTCCTCTTCATTCATCCTATTGTCCCACAACTTAGACTTGTATTCATCTCTTGTAAGCATGACTTCATTCTCACCCCAGAAGGTAAGCAAGACCTTTTTGAATAGAGGATCAAAGGCTTCTTTAAAGAGTTGTGTCTACTTCGATATGATATCTATCCCTGATTGGACAACTTGCATTTGCTGATATCTACTAATTATCTTCTTAGCTCCTATGATTATGGATACCCTATCCTAGATGTTTGCAACTGTAGCTTGTTCCTCTGAAATGCCACCTAAGAACTCAACTTCATTATGGGCATGCTCCAAAGGCTTTTTGTTCAATCTCTCCTTCACCACTGTTACACCTTCCTGGGCCAATTTCAACACTACTCCTTTATCCATTATAAATTTAGGTAGGGCCTTAGATCTTCAGCCTGTTTTATGATATCATCCCATATGATTTTCCTGGATTCCGGTAACACCTTCTGCCCTATCACCTGTTCCTTCAAACTATCAAGCTCTGACTGCGTCTCCTGGTACTTGGTTTCCCAAGCCTCCTTTTGTCCTTCTGCAATATCCTTCAAAGTTTGCAGATTGGAAAATTGCTTCTTTAATCGGATCACCTCAGCATCCTCCAAGCTGGCATTAGCTATTTTCCCTATTAAGGAAAAATCTCCAGCTGCAATGGAGGATGAGGCCTCTTATTCTATTTCCTTTTCCTTTTTCTTCACTTTCCTGTCGAATTCTTCAAGCTGGGCTTTCCACGAGTTTGCACTGGTCTCCACAAAGGTCATGTCAAACTTCAGCTTATTTTCCCTATCTCCAAACTCCACCAATTTGGCTTTATAGTCTAACAACTCCCCTTTCAACTTTTCCTTCTCTTCTTCCAGCTCTGCTATTTGCCAACTGAGTGGTGAGGATCTTTAGCTACTTTTTTAATGACAGGATCTCTTGATATTTTTCATTCAACAATTCTTGGATGTTTTTCTTTTTATCCTCTTCAGTCTCATTTTCCACCAACTGTGTTTGATGTTTCTTTGCCTGTGCTTTCAGAGACTTATTTTCTGCTTTCTCGAGCCCCAACTGTTTCTAGACTCTAGACTTATTTGTCTACACTTTTGATAGTTCTATTGCAAGCTTCAGTAGCCTATTATAGATGACTTCCCATGTCTCTTTGTGTAGATTGATTATATCAGGGATAGGGATGTCTTCCAGGTTAAACTTTACCTCTATAACTTTGCTCTTGGTGGCCATGGCTAGGCTCAATGTGTTCTGGGCCAAATTTCGGCTAGTAACCAAGGTCACTTCTTTCTTGGATATATTCATTACCTTAGAGTACAACTTATCTTCTACTGCTATGTTATCAGCATTTTCATCATATTCTTCCAACAGCTGGGCCCTACTGATACTTGATCCTGTAGGTCCTTTGGGTGGTTTTCCAAATACATGCTCTTTTACTTCATAATGAGGCATGAGAAACCTGACCTGCTTTTTCTTAGTTTTCTCTTCTTGTATTTTCACTATTTGTTGATCATCACCCTCCACCTTTTGCTTCTTTGCAGCTCTTTTAGAGTCACTATCTACCTCCATAGGGCTAATAACCCTTGAAGTACTGGTTTTTTCTGGAATATTGTCAAGAGATAAGTCTGCTTGCCATGTAGGAGCTTTACCAGGTGATCTGCTTGGTGAAGGTGTGCCTCCCTGAAAAAAGAATCTCAGAGTTTGAGAGTCTTCCAGAGCATCAATATCCATTGGTCCTTGATCAATATATTATAACCAATTGGTTCTTTCAGGCATTCTAGCCATCTCAAAATGCTCATATCCCTTTCTGTCAGCTGCCTTCCTTCTTTTTGAGATTATGTGATGTGAATCATAGTTCATTGCAGCCTTGGAAGGGAGTCCTAGGTCTATCATCATCCTTTCAATTCCTAAGAGGGTTGTTTTGTGTTTGATTACAAAAGAACCCACTATCCAGGGGAAATCTAAGTCAGATAACTTCTTGATATCTATAAAATGTTCACATTCAGCTGTCAGTTTCTACCTTATGAACTCCAAATGGAACAACCTAGGTGTCAAAAATGCAAGGAGTACATATGGTGGGTGTGAAAATCCATATACTCTAATTACAGTTCCCTGTTTTAGCAAAAACCAATCCCCAATCCCTTTCTCCATAGGGGGCTGTAGCAAATCCTGCATTTCTAGGAGTACTCTAGGCCAATTCTCCTGGAAAAAGATGTGAGAAACCCGTGCCATCAAGTTATTCATGAAAAGTATGTAATCTGAATACATCTCTCTTGTAATTTTCAGCCCAAGTATCTGTAGGTTGTCTTCAACTGCTGTTAAGAACATCTTTGGTAAATAAGACTGGAATCTAAAGGTCCTTGTCTTAGGGAACTCAACTAACTGGGAGTGAATACTTTCAGCTAGGGCATCATCAAACCTTAGACATGCAGTCTGGACAAATGAATATGGGTCTGTTTGTTCTACTGGACAGGTACTTAAGACAAACATTAGAATGATCAATGTTTCTGGAACGTATTAGTCACTATCTAACCCTAAAAATTGGCATATCATGGAGATTATCCATTTAAACTCATCTCTGAACAAACTGGCCTCGTCAGGAAAAACTGAACCTAGGAAGGACGCATTTGGTAATAGGGCATCATGGTTAAAGCTCTGTTTGAGTTCGTCTGTGGCTAGGCGAAAATATTGAAACAGGTCTTCCATTCGATACCCTAGGGATTTCTGACCGAATTCATGGGGTACGGCTAAGGCCTTTCTAACAGTCGGGGCTTTCACCGAGCAGAGGGTCTTAGAGACCGAGGCGTCTAGGATCACTCTCTGTTCTAAGGAATAATTTTTGGCACACCACTCAATGAATTCAGGGAAACTTGGGGTCTCGATGGTGGTGAATAGATTAAAGAACTGATAGACCTTATGGACATCTATTCTTCTGCCTCTTATAACCTCTAACCTCTCCTTGGCCATATCTATGGAGATGTTGATCAGTATGGTGTCAAAAATGTCACCATCCTTGTCTTCCAACCGGGGACCGGTGATTGGAGATTCGGCACCAGGGGAATCTCTTACTTCATCCGTTCAAATAACTTCATGGGAAAAGAGAAGAATAAACCAACTTGGTGATCCGACACCTGGACAATGTTCCTGAGCTTCTAGTCGGCTGGTTTTCTCTCCAAGATCAGGTTCTTTCGCTTTCCAATGCATCCCATACAGGTAAAGTTCAAGTATTTGTACATACCCAATTTTTATAATGCTAAATACCATATCACTCCTCCAGGTGTGATCAGCCATCCCTCCTGGTCGGCCTTTCTCCACCGTAGATCTACTTTCCGATCTCCCACGACTCGCAATCAAATCGTACACAACTTCAATATCCATTTAGATCTTCTAAATACTTCAGCCGTTGATCTCCTTTCTTGCTCAAATCCTAACCATATGATGGCCTTAACTTTACCGACTGCAGTGATTTGAGACGCGGTTAACTTACCTACGAGAAAAATCAGCGTGGTCATCTTAGGCCAATGATTTGCCTCCGGTAGATCTGCACCATTGACAGATGCACGATGCTTACTCTAACCGTGGCAATTTGAAACATAACATATTTCACGCAAGTTAGATCAGTGCGGTGGCTGTACACCGTAGATCTTTCCTCCCACTGATCTTCGCCGTCAATTGCTTTAAGAAATTTCCTGCCAGCTCACGCCCGCCCATGCATTAGATCGCCCACAAATTCATTTGCGTCATGCGCTCGGGGCCGTCGATCTTCGGGGCGTTTGATCTGAACCATCCATACATATTTTCATTTGTTTCTGGCACATTGGCCCGTCATTAGCCCTCTGATCATCATGGACCTCTGGATCTTCCCCAAATCTTCTATTCCTTGAACTGATTCTCCTTATGTTGAACTATGATTCCTCTGTTCGTGGGGATGTGGTCTAAGAGCTGGTTCTCCCTTTGGGGATTTTGACGACCATGAAGCACCTTCATTCCCACGAAATATTCCATAGAACTTAGCACAATTTGAGTGCTAACAAATGGCTCCAACGGGGATGCTATCCTCCTAGCGAGGTAGCAAGAACACCCATAAACTAAGTGCCTGATCCATTGGGCATCTTTAACCCAGAGGGGGAGAAATTCTCTGAAAACTGAAAACTAAACTGTGCTTTGCTGCACATTTTTATTGAACACAACAAAAATAACAGAAACCATGGCTCCCTTCTAGATCCTAGGGCCTTTACTTCAGGATTTAAATCCTCTCGGCTCTGTCATCAAAACCTCAAGACAATTTTAAAATATAAAGAAAAATATATACATACAAGCTATGGTACATGGGTTACCTACTTTTACTCAGGACAGGTAATGTTTCAAGAATCTTCCATTAACTGGATCTCCTGACCAGGCAAATCCATCTTGCTCCTCTAGGATAAAAGAATTTATTCCTCTGTGTGCAGCAATAATGTATGGCCCCATCCACATGTGGTCAAATTTACAATGTTTGTCTTCTCTCGGGAAGTCCCATTTCAGAACCAGGTCATTCACCTGAAATTGATCTTCCTTAGTCTTCTTATCGAATGCTTCTTTCATCTTTTCTTGTTTTCCTTGCACTCTGTCATAGGCTTTAGTTCTTAGCTCATTTAACTCAATTATCTGATTCACTCTTCTTTGCATATGATTCAGTTCTTCTTTCAACCCTTGCAGCAACCTCATGAATGGTAACCCTAAAGAAACTAGAAAAACCACTTCAGCCCCATATACCAACTGGAAAGGAGACATCCCAATTGCCCTTTTAGTGCTTATTCTATCAGCTCATAGAGCATACTTCAGCTTAGTGTGCCACGCCCTCTTATTTTCTTCCAATAATTTCTTTATGATCTTCACTAGGATTTTATTGGAGGATTCTGCCAGACCATTTCCCTGAGGGAAATAGGCTGTAGAGTGGTTCAGACTGATATGGTATTTTTGACAAAAATTAATCATCTTCTTAGAACAAAAGGCAGGCGCATTATTAGTCATGATTCTTTTGGGGCATCCAAACCTAGATAGGATGTTATCCTCCAGAAAGTCCATAATAACATTTTCTATTGCATTCCTGGTAGGTATAGCTTCTATCCATTTGGTGAAGTAATCGGTAGCTGCCAATATCCACCTATACTGCCCATAAGAGTTAGGGTTTATTTCCCCAATGAAATCTAGTCCCCATTGTTGAAAATGAGCTTCTACTATGACTGGGTGAAGGGGTAGTGAGACAACTTTCCTCTTTCCTTCAAAAATTTGACATTGGTGACAAGCAACCGTTTCCTTATACACATTTGTGAACATGGTAGGATAATAGAAACTGGCCCTCAAGATCTTATTCACGGTTACTTTCCAAGAATAATGACCGCCACAATATCCCTTATGAAATTCTTTCTTAGTATGTATAGCTTCTTCCTCCAATAGACAATTTAGCAACACACCTCTGGGGTCCTTCTAGTACAAGAACTGATTCATAATACAGTATTTCGCAGCTTTTAATTTCACAGCCCTTGGCCTACTCTTACTTAATCTTGCAGGAGCCTGTAAATTTTGCAACACATAAACACTGTCAACGTACCAAGGGGATGCGGAAAATTCTGGACTTATCTATACTTCAATGTCTAGCTGCTACGAATACTCTTCTAAAAAATTCATCTGCAAGGAATCACAATCGGCCTTGGTCATCAATTTTGCTAATCCCTACCCTTTCACCAGTTTTGTAGGCCTTATTTGTATGTCATATTCTAGTAATACAGCAATCTATTTTGCCCTTCTACCTTTAGGATTTGCTTGGGTAAGGATACCTTTCACAACACTATTTGGTACATGGGCGATGATATGTGAGTGAAGTATGTAAATCCTAAAATCCTTTAGTGATTTGATCAAGGCATAAGCCCGTTTCTCCATGATGTCATATTTTAGCTCTGCATCTCTCAGCACCCTACTGAAAAAAGCAATTGGTTGTTCTGCATTATGGTCATTCTTTTGTAGCAGCACTCCTACCATTGTATGCCTAGAAGCATAAGAAAAAATTAGAAAATATTTAGAAAAATCGGGGTTGGCTAATACAGGAGCCTCGGTGATAGCACTCTTGATCCCCTTGAAAGAATCTTTAGCTTCCTCTGTCCACTTTATTTGACTTTCTTTTCTTAGCATATTAGTGATACTCATCATAATCTCAGCAAAACTAGGAATGAACCTTCTCAGAAAACCAGCTTGTCCAATGAAAGATTGCACCTCTTTTTTGTTCCTTGGCTCTCCAACTTTCTGGATGGCACTACCCTCTCAGGGTCAATCTTGATACCTCCTTTGGATATGATATGTCCCAAGAGTTTAGCTTCTTTTAAAGCAAAATGAGACTTCTTTGGGTTGAGGGAGATACCATATTTTATGCATTTCTTAAAGACCCGTTCTAGGTGTTTTAGATGCTCGTCATTAGACTTTCAGTATATTTTTATGTCGTCCATGTACACCACTATGAACTTATCCTTTTCTTCAGCAAAGGAAATTTCCATGACTCTCTGGAAGGTAGCTCTAGCATTCATCAATCCAAAAGGAAACTTAGCATACATGAAAGTGCCCCATGGAGTGGTAAAAGCAGTCTTTTCTTGATCTTCTGGACTGACTTTGATCTGATTGTACCCAGAGAAACCATCCATCATAGAAATCCTTTCTGCTCCTACCACCTTCTGCAAGGTGTGTTCCATTTTTGGCAAAGGGTAATTATCTTTTAAGGAAGCTCTATTCAAATTCCTGAAGTCTATACAGATTCTAATCTCTCCATTCTTTTTTCTTACAGGAACTAGGTTCACTACCCATTGAGAGAATCTCAAAGTGATAATAATTTTTGCGTCAAACAACCTCTTGATCTCTTTTTCTATTACCGGTACCAAATTAGGATTCATTATTCTCAACTTCTGTTTGAAAGGTTTTTCCCCAAGCTGGATTGGGATAGAATGCTGGATTATTGAGGTATCATACTCCTTTAACTCTTCATAGCTCCAGGCGAAGGCATCAGCATATTTTTTCATCAAATCGACATACTGCTCTTTCCTCCTAGTCTCCAACTTTTTAGACAACTTCACCATCCAAGGTTCCCCAATAGAACCCAAATTCTGATCTTCTACAGTATCCTTGGGAGGTTCGAATTTGGGATTCTTTGCCACATCTTTTTGATCAAAGAGATTTTCCAGAGGTATTAATCCTTTGGGAATATAGTTTCTTTTTAGCTGGACAATGTCTTTTCCTCCCAACGTATTCTTCCAATCTTTATTTTCTTTCTCTTCGCTTTCTGACTGTTCCTGGTCCATCAGACCTTCTACATTCTCGTTTTCTGTATCAATCTGGACATTAGCAAACTCATGAGATAGTTATAAAAACCTTTTAATTTGTAGATCATCTTCAAACACTTGCCAATACTTGGAGTTGTCTGGGATGGAGGGTCTGTTTATTACTTTGACCTCATATTTCTCTTGGGAAAAAATGGGAGTTTTAAAACCACCGGCAGTAGTGCCCAAGGAGTCTGCTATTTGATTTTCACACCTCAGAATTGCCCAGATCTTATGTTCATCAAAAAAATTTCCAAACATGTCCCAAACTTTGTTTCTATAAGCTCTCATCCTGGGGTATTTTTCATGATAATTATCATTTACCTAGTTCACCACCAGCTCTAAATCTCCAAATACATCTACTCTTTTGGCTCCCAGCTCTTTCAGAGCTCTCAATCCTAAAAGCAGAGCTTCATATTCAGCCACATTGTTTGTACATTCAAAAGTCAATTTATAGGATAGGGATCTAGATTCTTGGTTTGGAGGTATGATCCAAACCCCAACCCCAGATCCATTTTTACTCAGTGACGCATCAAAGTACATCTTCCACAGTCCTTCTTCATTTTTTTGCCTCTCTGATCCCTCATGCCTTGTTGCAAATTCCTTGTCTTCCTCGACTTCATGGAAAAATGGGGGTATAGGATCAGTATGTGGACCATCATTGAAAAGGATGGAGGAACCTATGTCTGTATCCACAGCAAATATAGGGTGATTTTCAAGTTTGTCGTCACTGTTGACCACATAACCCATCCTTTTCTCTCCGTATAACTTCCTATTGCTTCCGAAAAGTGGTATAGTAGCATAAGATAAGTCCATCTGCATGGTTCCTTTTAGCTTTTTTACCCAGGATCTTGACAACATCATCCCAAACTTAGTAGGAAAATCAACCACTACTATGTTCGTCATGACGCTCTTCGCTGAGATCTGGGCAAGGGTTACTACCACATCTTTAATCATACCTAAACATGGTACCTTTCTGGAATCAAAAGAATATAGGTATTTGTAGGGTCTAGTGACTTGTAACCCAAACTGGTCCACCACTGACTTTGGCATCAAGTTGTGTGAAGCCCCAGAATCTATCAGGGTGTTGTGTAATAACTTATCATGGATATTCAGACTCAAATAAAAGGGAGGGACTTCTTCATCATCTAGCTCCTCCAGTTTGGAACCAAATATTATAGTGGGGGCATCATTTGTCTCTTCCAACATGTCTTGCGTATTTCCTGCCTGCCCCTTTACTAGGTTATTTATCTCTTCCCTATATTCATTGTTTCTTAACAACTCAGTCAAGGGGATAGAGATATTTACCTTAGACAGTTCAAACTTCAAGCTTAATATTGAAGCTGGCTTCCCTACTTCAGTGACTTCTGGTTGCCTACCTTCTTTAGAATGCTTCCCCATATCTTCTGAGATTTTCTGTGCAGCATCCTCTGGTTGTTTTTCTTTTAGCTTATCCATATTCTGTTGAGTCTTAGGGGGCTGAATCTGAGCAGAATTCCCTTCAGTTATTGGTATTTCTCTGTTTCTCAACCTCATCTTTCTCTGGATATCATCCACAACATTCATGTAGCCCATTTCGTACTGTTCAGAATCGAATTCTGCAGCTTTATCAGCATTTCCCTTGGTGAAAAAATCATGCTCCTTTTCAGTCAAATGAACTTCGTGTTCTAAGGTGTCGAAGAGATGTATCTGGTCAGCAGCAGGGTTTCCAGGTCCCTCTTCATCTATCAAATTCTCAGGGAAGGGAGGCCTTATCTGGTGGTCTTCTTGGTTTCTTGGATTTCTTGGAGGAGGCGGCCTTCTAAAGTTAGGGTTCCTTATCTAATTTTCAGGTTGTTCCCTAACAAGAGGCTTATTTTCCATGGCTAACCTATCCATCAATATTTCCATAGTTTTCATCATGGTATCAAATTTAGCATCACTAGAAGAGGCTTGGGTTTCTTACTTCTTCCTATCTGCTTCAGTCTTTCCTTTTATTTTCCTAGAAGCCATCATGTTGGCTTCAACCTCCATCACATCTTTTAGCATAGTAGGCAGGGAGGCGGACTTTCTTTCTCTTAATTTGTATGAGAAATATCCATCAAAGGAATCTGCATAGTGGAGCTTTGCAATGCCTACCAAGGGTTTTAGATCATCAGGAATAGAACTATAGGCCTTCATGAATCTGGCAGAAAAATCATGGACTGATTCAAACCCTCCTTTCTTTAAGTGATTATACTGGGATAAGACTATGGTAGGACTCCCCATTGTTTCCCATCTTTCTAGAAATAATACTTTAAAAGCTGTAAAATCTGCTATGAAAGCATTGGGTAGCTGTCTGAACCATTTCTTAGTCTCTCCAAATAGGATTTGGGCAAACAATCTCATTTTAGCGTCATCGTGGTCCGCTTCCTCCAAATCTACAAAATCCTCAAATCTATCAACATGTTGTTTGGCTGACCAGTCTCCCTCTCCATTATAAGAGATAATTCTCTGGGCGTAGTTATGATGGAGGTCATGCAAAGCAACTGGCAAGACCAATGGTGCAAATCTGGCAGCCATGGGTGTAGGTGGATTCTGAGCTTGTGGAGGGACTGTAGTATGGGCTTGAGGGATCTGAAAATTGGGCTTATTGCCTTCAACTTTGGCAAGATTTTTAGAATCAAACCACACAGGGTCTAAAAGATATGATTCAAAATTATTCAAAGCTTCTTCGCCTAGGCTTAGGTATGATTCAGATTTTGTTCTTGACAAAGGTTTTCTAATATCAATCTCTAGATCCAATTCCTGAAAAACAGATGCATCCTCTAAAAAAGAAATAGTCTCGATGCTAGGAGCACTAGCCCGATATTTCATGGTTCTACGTCTGAGTAAAATTTCAAGATTATCTACTCCTAGCAGGATTTCAGGGAAATGATTACCTCTCGTATGGATCTTTTTTTAGGCTAGGATGCCTTTGGAATCTCTTTAGTAGTATGTTTGGGCGTACTAATCTTTATTTCCCCAGTGGATTCGTCTTGAATTATCTGATCTTTGTAAGTGGAGTCGCCAAGGAAAAATTATTCAACCTTCTTGAAATTGCGGAAACCTCTGTTTTCCCACAGGGATTTGTCTTGTTCTTTGAAATTCGGATGTATATGTCATTCTCCCAGGGATTGATAAAACAATCGTGTTCCCCGGCAGCGGCGCCAATTTGTTAACACCCATAATGACCCCGTAGGTTGTGGAGAGGGCAGTCTGGGGTAACCACTAACCAATATTTGGCCTGTGCTACTGACCCAACACAGACAGAGAGGGCTCTCTCTAAAATCTCATGAAAAGACTGGAATAATCAAGATTGTCAATAATGAAAAAGAAACACCAGCATTCATGGCCAAGATATTCAATTACAACAGTTATAAAGAAGATCAGATTTCTGTTTGGAACAAAAATTATTCAAGCACTGTTTGGTTGAAAACATATGAATTTCGTTTGTGCAATGGAGTCATATTTAACAAACTCTGAAACATCATTCACAAAGGTTCTGCAAACACATTTACAAGGGCAAGGTAGCAAGCAGCTAGTAGTCAAAGAGATTTAATTTGTGGAGCAGAAGAGGAAAGAAACACTCCATCAATCTAAGGCATACCAAGATGAATCCTACATCAACTTTAGTAGAATATGTTGGTGAAATACTTGGAAAAAGCTAAGCAAAGCATAACTTTTATGAATTCCACTTAACCGTTACCCTGATCCAAGCATGAAATAAATAACACGGAATGGAATAACAAAGACAGAAACACAATTTCACATGGGAAAAAGGAAAATACAGACTACCAGACCAATTACACAGGAATCCTTGTCAAAATGCAGGCTTCGACTCTGCAAACTTTATTAAAACAGCTCAAAAATGTCTTAAAGACTAATCCTCAAAATAACAAAAGCTTTCAAAATAAGATTTTCAACCTTTGTGCCTTCGATTACAAATGTATTTATAGATGTCTTCGAGCTCTAGGCTCGGCTCCTTCTGAACATAAAACAGTTACAACCATATGACACCTATCTAACAGCCAAATCGAGGCATTGTTTGTTGTCACTATTACAAAACAAAATATCTACGAGGCATTCTTAACTTCCATTTACAATTGCATGGTCGTTTCATTACATGGCCAAATTACTTTTAAACAAAATACAAAATACAAAAATTGCAGTTATGTAGCTGCTTTCAGCTGAATTGCTTTCACTGCTCATCAAATCATGGGTGTGTCCATGCTGGCTGCTTTCTAACTTCACTACATCCTTTCACGCTCCCATCTTTAACTTTTCTTTCCCATACTTCTCTACCAGCTTCCATTTCTCGGGCGAGGGTAAATCGTGGGAGGCGAGCTCTTTGAGTAATATCCTCAGCTCAGTGTGTTCAGTGTACGAATAGCCAACATGAAGAGTTCTGGCTTCTCTAAAAGTTGCTGCTAGCTCGAAGTCACCTTTCAGTGTATCAACCACTGTGCCGCCTGTTAAGGGCATATTTATGCTGATGAAGTCCTCTTCATTCATCCTACAGTCCCACAACTTAGACATGTATTCATCTCTTGTAAACATGACTTCATTCTCACCCTAGAAGGTAGGCATGCCCTTTTTGAATAGAGGATCAAAGGCTTCTTTAAAGAGCTGTGGATGCTTCTATATGATATCTATCCCTGATTGGACAACTTGCATTTGTTGATATCTACTAATTATCTTCTTATCTCCTATGATTATGGATACCCTGTCATGGATGTTTGCAGCTGTAGCTTGTTCCTCAGAAAGGCCACCTAAGAACTCAACTGCATTCTGGGCATGATCCAAGGCTTTTTGTTCAATCTCTCATTCACCACTATTACACCTTGCTGGGCCAATTTCACCACTACTCCTTTATCCATTATAAAATTTAGGTAGGGCCTTAGATCTTCAGCCTGTCTTATGATATCATCCCATATGATTTTCCTGTTTCCGGTAACACCTTCTGCCCTATCACCTGTTCCTTCAAACTATAAAGATCTGACTGCGTCTCCTGGTACTTGGTTTCCAAAGCCTCCTTTTGGCCTTCTGCAATATCCTTCAAAGTTTGCAGATTGGCAACTTGCATCTTTATTCGGATCACCTCAGCATTCTCCAAGCTAGCATTATCTATTTTCCCTATCAAGGAAAATTCTCCAGCTGCAATGGAGGTTGAGGCCTCTTGTTCTATTTCCTTTTCCTTTTTCTTCACTTTCCTATCCAATTCTTCAAACTGGGCTTTCCATGAGTTTGCACTAGTCTCCCCAAAGGTCATGTCAAACTTCAGCTTCTTTTCCCTATCTCCAAACTCCACCAATTTGGCTTTATAGTCTAACAACTCCCCTTCCAACTTTTCCTTCTCTTCTTCTAGCTCTGTTATTTCAGAACTATTTGCCAACTGAGTGGTGGGGATCTTTAGCTGCTTTTTTAATGACAGGATCTCTTGATCTTTTTCATTCAACAACTCTTGGATGTTTTTCTTTTTATCCTCTTTGGTCTCATTTTCCAGAAACTGTGTTTGATGTTTCTTTGCCTGTGCTTTTAGAGACTTATTTTCTACTTTCTCGAGCCCCAACTGTTTCTGGAATTTGGACTTATTTGTCTGAACTTTTGATAGTTCTATTGCAAGCTTTAGCATCCTATTATAGATGAATTCCCATGTCTCTTTGTGTAGATTGATTATATCAAGGATAGGGATGTCTTCCAAGTTAAACTTTACCTTTGTAGCTTTGCTCTTGGTTGCCATGGCCAGGCTCAATGTGTTTTGGGCCAGATTTCGGCTAGTAACCAAGGCCACTTCTTTCTTGGATATCTTCCTTACCTCAGAGTACAGCTTAGCTTCTGCTACTATGTTATCAGCATTTTCATCATATTCTTCCAATAGATGGGCCCTACTGATACTTGATCCTGTAGGTCCTTTGGGCTATTTTCCAAATACATGCTCTTTAACTTCATAATGACGCATGAGAAACCAAGCCTGCTTTTTCTTAGTTTTCTTTTCTTGTATTTTCACTATTTGTTGATCATCACCCTCCACCTTTTTCCTCTTTGTAGCTCTTTCAGAGTCACTATCTACCTCCATAGGGTTAATAACCCCTAAAGTACTGGTTTTTTCTGGAATATTGTCAAGAGATAAGTCTGCTGGCCATGTAGGAGCTTTACCAGGTGATCTGCTTGGTGAAGGTGTGCCTCCCTGAAAAAAGAATCTCATAGTTTGAGAGTCTTCCGAAGAATCAATGTCCATTGGCCCTTGATCAATATATTCTAATCAATTGGCTCTCTCAGGCATTCCAGCCATCTCAAAATTCTCATATCCCTTTCTGTCAGCTGCCTTCCTTCTTTCTGAGATTATGTGATGAGGATCATAGTTCATTGCAGCCTTGGAAGGGATTCCTAGGTCTATCATCATCCTTTCAATTCCTGAGAGGGTTGGTTTGTGTTTGATTACAAAAGAACCCATTGTCCAGGGGAAAGCTAAGTCAGATAACTTCTTGATATCTATAAAATGTTCACGTTCAGCTCTCAGTTTCTACCTTATGAACTCCAAATGGAAGAACCTGGGTGTCAAAAATGTAGGGAGTACATATGGTGGGTGTGAAAATCCATATACTCTAATTACAGTTCCCTGTTTTAGCAAAAACCAGTCCCCAATCCCTTTCTCCATAGGGGGTTGTAGCAAATCGTTCATTTATGGGAGTACTCTAGGAAAATTCTCCTAGAAAAAGATGCGATAAACCCGTGCCATAAAGTTATTCATGAAAAGTATGTAATCTGAATACATCTCTCTTGTAGTTTTCAGCCCAGGTACCTGTAGGTTGTCTTCAACTGCTGTTAAGAACATCTTTAGTAAATAAGACTGAAATCTAAAGGTCCTTGTCTTAGAGAACTCAACTAACTGGGAGTGAATACTTTCAGCTAGGGCATCATCAAACCTTAGACATGTAGTCTGGAAAAATGAATCTGGGTCTGTTTGTTCTACTGGACATGTACTTAAGACGAACATCAGACTGATAAATGTTTCTGGAACGTATTGGTCACTATCTAACCCTAAAAACTGGGATATCATGGAGATTATCCATTTAGACTCATCTCTGAACAAATTGGCCTCGTCAGGGAAAACTGAACCTAGGAAGGATGCATTTGGTAATAGGGCATCATGGTAAAAGCTCTGTTTGAGTTTGTCTAATGCTAGGCAAAAGTATTGAACCAAGTTGTCCATTCGATACCCTAGGGCTTTCTGACCGAATTCATGGGGAACGACTAAGGCCTTTCTAACAGTCGGGGCTTTCACCGAGCAGAGGGTCTTAGAGCCCGAGGCGTTTAGGATCGCTCTCTGTTCTGAGGAATAATTTGTGGCACACCACTCAATGAATTTAGGGCAACTTGGGGTCTGGGTGGTGGTGAACAGATGAAAGAAGGATTTATAGACCTTATGGGCGTCTATTCTTCTGCCTCTTATAACGTCCAACCTCTCCTTGGCCATATCTATGGAGATGTTGACTAGTATGGTATCAAAAATGTCACCATCCTTGTATTCCAACCGGGGACTGGTGATTGGAGATTCAACACCAAGGGAATCTCTTACTTCATCCATTCAAACAACTTCATGGGAAAAGAGAAGAACAAACCACGCTGGTGATCCGACACCTCGACAATCTTCCTGAGCTTCTGGTCGGCTGATTTGCTCTGCAGGATCAAGTTCTTTCGCTTTCCAATGCATCCGATACAGGTGGAGTTGAAGTCTTTACACATACCCGGTTTTTATAATGCTAAATACCATATCATCCCTCCAGGTGTGACGGTGGTGAAGCCACATCAGCCGTCCCTCCTGGTCAGCCTTTCTCTGCCGTAGATCTACTTTTCGATCTCCCACGGTTCGCAATCAAATCGTACACGACTTCAATATCCATTTAGATCTTTGAAATACTTCAGCCGTTGATCTCCTTTCTTGGTCAAATCCTGACTGTATGATGGCCTTAACTTTACTGACCACAACGATTTGAGACGCAGTTAGCTTACCTATGAGAAAAATCAGCGCGGTCATCTTAGGTCATTGATTTGCATCCAGTAGATTTGCATCGTTGACAGATGCACGGTGCTTATTCCGACAGCAGCGATTTGAAACATAACATATTTTGTGCAATTTAGATCAGCACGGTGGCTATACACCGTAGATCTTTCCTCCTGTTGATCTTCGCCGTCAATTGCTTTAAGGACTTGCTTGTTGGCTCATGCCCGCCCATGCGTTAGATCGCCCACAAATTCATTTGCACCGTGCGCTCGGGGCCGTCGATCGTCGGAGCGTTTGATCAAAAAGAGGACAAGGTACTCCAGAGGAGGAACAAAAAGAAATAAAAAGGACAAGGTCACACACCAGCTATGTTTCCTTACTATGTGACATAATGAACAAAGAACCTTCCAGTTATGAAGAAGCGATAGAAAAGAAAGAATGGAAGGAGGCCATGGTCGAAGAATACCAGTCGATCATTAAGAATGATGTTTGAGATGTGGTCCCAAGACTAAAAGGGAAGTCTGTTGTGACTTCCAAGTGGATCTACAAGATCAAGCATGCTGCATATGGTAGCATAGAGAAATACAAGGCAAGCTCTGTGGCTCGTGGCTTCTCCTAGAAAGAAGGGATAGATTATGAAGAAATGTTTGCACCTGTAGCCAGACATACTTCTATCAGAACAGTACTTGCTCTAGCTGCAGTGATGAGGTGGAAGATACACCAGATGGATGTCAAGACAGCTTTCTTGAATGGTGTAGTCGAAGAAGAAGGGTATGTAGAGCAACCACTCGATTTTGAGACACATGACACAGAGTCATATGTTTGCAAGTTAAGTAAAGCCTTATATGGCTTGAAACAAGCACCCAAGACATGGTACAGCAGGATAGATAGCTTCCTGACTAGTTTGGGCTTTACCAAGAGTAAACCGGATTCCAGATAGCTTCCTGACTAGTTTGGGATTTACCAAGAGTAAAGCGGATTCCAACCTTTACTACAAGGTTGAGGAAGGAAATACAGTGATACTCCTACTCAGGGATAATTTTAAGGACCCATACTCATTTAAAAGTGTATAAATCTTGGCGAATCTTACCAATTCTTAAAATGTCAACTATAAAATATTTGGGGATATTTTTCTAAAATTATTTCAATATCTAAGGATTTTATATAGTTTATATAATAATTTGGTGATTTTTAGAGTGAAAAAAGTTTACCCCATCAAAATTGGGCGAAATGGGGCTTCAAAAAATGCAAATTGGCGAATCTTTGTTTGGGAAAAAACATGGAAAAATAGCTCATGGGCTAAATTTCGCCCCTAAAATTATCCTTTCTCCTACTGTATGTGAATGACCTATTTGTGATAGGTGAGGATAGGTTGATTGCCGACACGAAGAGGAAACTTGTTGTCGATTTCGAGATGAAGGACTTGGGTATGATGCATTACTTTCTAGGTATGGAGGTGTGGTGGAGTGCAGATGCAATCTTCCTTGGACAAGGGAAGTATGCATTAGAGATCCTGAAGCGGTTCGGGATGATGTACTGCAAGGCCATGGCCACACCTATGGCATCAAACCTGAATATATTGAGTGATGCTTCATTAGAGTCGGTTGATGCCACGATGTATCGTCAGATGATTGGGTCCTTGGTTTACTTGACGAACACAAGACCATATATTTGCTTTGTTGTGAACACCTTGAGCCTGTTCCTAACGGATCCTAGACATGTTCACTTGATTGTTGTAAAGCATATTCTGAGGTACCTGAAGGGTACAATTGATTATGGGCTCAAGTATGATGCGAATCAAAAGGTTAACCTAGAGGGTTATGTTGATCTAGATTGGGAAGGCAATGCTACAGATAGGAAGAGCACTTCGGGGTGATGTTTCAGTATGGGATCAAATGTGATCTCTTGGTTTAGCAGGAAGCAATCCTGTGTAGCACTGAGTAAAACCGAAGCAGAGTATGTCGCATCTTGTTCGGCCAATTGCGAAGCAGTATGGCTAAGGAAGATACTGCCATATTTATTTGATCTCCAGTTGGATGCTACTTGTATCTTCTGTGACAACCAGAGTTGTGTGAAGTTGTCAGAGAACCCAGTGTTCCATGACAAGTTGAAGCATATCGAGATCAAATATCACTATATCAGGGATATGGTGCAGAGAGGAGCAGTGAAGCTCTTGTATGTTGTGACAGATGAGCAGATAGCAGATGTGTTGACCAAACTACTAGCTAGAGTGAAGTTTGAGTACTTCAGAGAGAGGCTTGGCGTTCTTCAGATAGAAGATACTTCGAGGAGGAAGTGATGGGAAACATTTGCACGAGCCATTCCAAGCATGGTGGTAGGAGGTTCCTCCCCATGGATGTGGATGTAAGTGCTAAGTGACGAGCATCAGGGTGATGCTCCGTATGATGATCAGGATGATCATGTGATGATGATATGGATCAAGGTGATACTATGTATGATGATGATTAGGATGGTAATGTGATAATGATATGCATCATGGTGTTGTTATGTATGATGATGATCAGGATGATCATGTGATGATGATATGCATCAGGGTGATGTTATGTATGATGATCATCATGTGATGATGATGTGCATCGGGATGATGCATTGTATGATGATTATTAGTATCATCATGAGCATCAGGATGATTCTCCATGCGAAGATTATCAGTGTGATCATGAGTATCAAGATGATACTCCGTGGCCGTGGACAGGTTGTGCAATAGCATGTAATCATCCCTGGAAGATCTTATAGGTTGAGCAGTAAGCTTGTAATCAGCCCTGGGATTCTCTTCGAGGTTTTGCTTGGTCGCATGTAATCAGCCCTGGGAGATCCTATAGGTTGAGCAGTAAGCTCATAATCAACCATGGAATGATCTTTGAGGTTTTGCGAGGTCGCATGTAATCATCCTTGGGAGATCCTATAGGTTGAGGAGTAAGCTTGTAATCAGCCCTGGGATGCTCTTCGATATTTTGCGAGGTCACGTGTAATAGCTCCCTGGGAGATCCTATAGGTTGAGCAGCAAGCTCGTAATCAGTCCTGGGATGCTCTTTCGAGGTTTTGTTGATGCACATAATCATCCCTAAGATTCCACAGGATGTCCTGCTCACAGAGATGATGAAGACCTATAGGAGGCTAGGCCTACATCTAGCATGAAAAAGGGCTGGCTCTGTAGAACTTCCTATGATGAGAAGAATTGAGAGATAGCACCAGTGATCGAGATGATGGGTACAACAACAATGATGATGATACTCCAGTGATCCAGTGATGATGATCCAGTTCCAGTATTGAAGACTTGTGCCTATATGTATTGATGCCTATGTCGAGAGAATACCTTCCTAGTTAAGAGGGAGTGTTGATGTATTTGTAACTTCAGAAGATATTCTCCTATGTATTACATTTGTACTTTATTGTATTCCTGATGGAGATGTATTATTCCTCCAACCAGAAGTGTCGTCATTTGTATTTGTAAGTGTTGCAACTTATATTTGATTGGTTATTAGACTACCTGGAAGGGGTCGGCCCAGTATGAGTTAAATGGAAGGGTTATTAGGCTTCCTTAGGAATTTGGCCCAGTTAGGGTTAAAGGAAAGTCAAAGTAAAGTATAAATAGAGAGTGTGACTCTCTCGTTCTATTCATTCACTCACTCATCCAACTCGCATAGTTGAGAGAGAGGAGTGCGCACAAGTGGAGGAGGAGTAGCTACTGGAGACATCTATCTTTTGGGTTTGATCTTTGTGATCTTTGTATTGGGGCTTATTCTATCTCTAAGGAAGTTGCAAGGTTTTTCACCTTCTTGGTTTTCCCTAGTGAAATGCTTTGTGTCCATTGTCTCTTGTGATTGTTATGCTGTGCTTGTTATTCTCTTAGTGATCCTAGATAATATTGAATGAAATTATCAAGATTCTAACAAAATGAGAATAATGTCCTACAAGAAGAATGCGCACAATTGAAGAATGAAAAAGAGGTAATCACACAGAATTTAGTATAGCTAGAAAAGGAGACATAGGAAGAAGCTGCACAAGGCAGTTTGTTAAAACATGTACTGGAGAAAGCATAGTAGGAGGCTTGCAGTATGCAAAAGGCAGTTGAGGAAGTATACAACATACTTCCAAAAGATCACAGGATTGAATATATCTCCTCAGAAAGAAAGATGCTGATAATAGGAGAAGTCATTCAGAAATTACAAATTGAAGTTGGAAGTGAAGTAGTAGAAACTCCTCAAGAAGTCGAAATAGAACCTAAAAAGATAAATACTGCAATTGAAAGCCTTAAAACTCTGGAAGTAATATGTGTATAAATACATGAAGAAAGTGTTCAATTATGGACAAATCTAGTTGATGATGAACAACTGAAAGAAGTGAACAAGAGGCTACAGAATACCTAATACCTAGAAAAAAATACTTGTAACAAAGGATGACACATCAATAGCATATAATATGACACATGCAAAATGCACAATCCATGAAGTTTTGAAGAAGGGATGCCATGACCAACTTGTGGACATACAATTCATGCAGGACTTGTATAAATAGAGATGCAAGTTGGAGATTTGATGTAACTTGATGGGAAGAGCATAAGAGCTTCAAGGTTTTGTTAAAGTTTGATATTCTGGGAATCAAAGGGCTCGAGGACAGAACATAATGATCTAGCAAGGAGACGAGAAGCACACATGCAACATAATACAGTTTTAAGGGTGCACAATATGATGTCGCAGAGTTGTGACTGATGCGTAAGTACTGAAAGGAATAAATATTGAAGTATGGGAAAGTGTGTGATATTTCGAAGGAAAACATTGCAGACGGCATGCCAGTAGTCATAGATATTGAAAGACGGAAGTGCAGAGATAGACCTGTAGTATTTTAGATGATGCGCAGATGTCTAGCTGATACATATGAGCAGAAGTGAAAGCGTACGAAGTTGAGATGATCATATGATGCGCGACAATAGAAAAACATCATAATCCAGTAAGTTCGTCATGAACAAATGAATCTTTTGATGCAACGGTTGTTGCAGATTGACTAAAATACTATGGCAGTTATACAGAAGGAACCCATCAGTAAGTGTGCAGTTCCATCTGTTACTAGTGCATTATTTCAGAACAACAAACTATCAATTGAAAGCAAAGTATCAGTTGGAGAAAGCAGTAGTGTTGTAGTAGTACAACAGATTATACCTCAGCGCAGACTATAGTATCAGTGAGCACATAGTACATGAAGTAAGACATAAGAAAAATCATGAATTGAAGAGGAATGAGAATTCATATGATGCATGCAGCTCATTGACAGAGAATCGATTACATACAAAGGTGGTGCACAACATAATTATTATCAGAAGATCAAAAGAGTGCACGAAATTGAAGTTTAGTAAGACAAAATTATACATTGGACATTAGGGCAGTAGGATGGGGCAAGGAGACAGGGATTCATATCTTCCTTCAGTTTGGAGCCTGTAAAAATAGGGGGTCGGTACCTCCTTCCAGTTGGTGCTGGAGAAATACAAGGAGTGGTAGCTTCCTTCAGGTAGAAGCCTGTAAAATCAGGAGGTCGGTGCCTGCTTTTAGTTGGTTCTGGTAAACACAGGAAGCTGGTGCTTCCTTGAATGTATTCTTTCTCATTATAAAGAAGCATTCTGTGGTTTTCTCCCGATTGAGTTTCCATGTCAAAATCCATGTGTTCTATGTTCTTTGTTTTGGTACATTTATGGATGAATGTTTTATTTATTGATGCATAATTGAAGATAAGAATTAAGTAAAGGCTAATCTGTTTCAGGGAAAGTGGGGAATCCACTTGTTATGTCGTCCCTTCTTGTTCCAATGGACATGTGGGGACCCAAATATTGACATATTGACAAATTGATAGAATCAAACACTTTACACCGTGGAGTGATTATCCAACTACAGACCATTATTATAATGTGGACTCTTATCAATAACCACAACCTTAGTATAGTGTATAAATTCCCAATTAGCTTATTTTCCAAATATCCCATTTTTAAGCTACCCTCTAAGAAAAAAATAACCTACTAATCTGTTTGTAGACATCAATACCACTTTTTCCTTTCTTTTGTTGACAATCAAAATTTGAATTATGTCATTTGATTTAGAATTCTTAGAGTTAGTTAGAAACTTTCAATGGTTGTTAGAAATAAGAACATACACTAACAAGATTATAAAGCACATTAATGCATCATCATGGATATCATCAGAACTACTATGTTAAATACTATTTTTTCTTAAATAAACTAAGTAGGTGTATGTATTCATGTCCTTGAAATTTTTGAAAGCATGCAAAATGTTGTAAAACTATTTTAGAGCCATTGTTGAATGCAAAATACAAGATATCAAATAGCATAATGTCTACATATAAAGTCAAACATGCCATGTACATATTATATATAATTATGATAAAAATGAAGTATCATGTTCCAACTAAATCATATATTCATCATACATAACTAGATCCATTTTTGGATGATGATAGAAATTACACATCAAAACAAATCACCAAAAAAATTTGTACTTCTGAATGACTGTTAAAAAGATAAAATACTATAACACAAATATTGAACCCGAAAAATTTAGGTTACAGATAAAATTGATGACCTTAGAAGTATGAATAAACAAATCTATCAATCACAGACTTCTCAATAGAAATAAAAGAATCTACCAGGACAACTCTACAGGAAGACAATGTCATAATATTGACCATTCCATTGTAGTCCCACCACTATAATCCATGTGCATCCATTTATATTACAAAAATCCCAAGCATCAACAATAACATATAAAAAATATGAACATAGACACTCTCATGAATCCCTCAGATCAAATAATAATTGTAGAGAAAGATCCTAATAAAAGCACATTTTAAATAACTGGATCAAATTTATTTTGAGTATATAAAAACCATGTCGAATCTCTCCATCAGGAGTAGAAACCCATAACAACGTATAAATTTCAGTCGATGGTTTAAACATGCCAAGGCATAAAATAACTCATATTTCCTGAGCTCGATAACAATTTCAAGAAACCAATACTCCTATGATAGATTCAAACCCTAACAATATCAAATGATCTGTAAGAATAAAGAGCTCCCTAGAATTAAACATGCATTAAAAAGCATCAATGATAAAAGTAATCTCTCTCTCTCTCTCTCTCTAAACCCCTAATCCCCAATCTCTATCCCTTTCCTCACCCTCCTACCCCTACCCACCACTTTATATATCTCTCTCCCTTACCACTAACCACCTCCCCATCCCTCTCTCTCATAATATATCCCTCTTTCCATATGAAATATGAAGATAATGACATATGAAGATAAAAACTAGTAAACTATATGTCCATCGATAGAGGATTCGTTGACGAATCCAATAGTATCAAGTCCGCCCATTAATTTGCATTTAATGACGTATTTTAAGCCCCTGAAAGGCACACAAAATTTTATTTCTACAAAGAAAAGGGCCATGGGTCTGTTTTTAAGGCCCTTGATCGAGATATTAGCTCGATTGAAGTTTTTAAATTACCTCGATCGAGGTCTCTTCAAGCCCTTGATCGAGGTTTTGTAAATGAGCTTGGGCCGGCCCGTGGGCTCCATTTTATTTTTTCTAATTTTGTTTCAACGGCTCGATCGAGCAATACCTCGATCGAGGGTTTAACCCAGCCCTCAATCAAGGTTTCAATATCTTGATCGAGGTCTAGGTTAAACCCTCGATCGAGGTCTCTCCAAGCCCTCGATCGAGGTTTTATAAATGAGCTCAGGCAGGCCTGCGGGCTCCATTTTTGTTTCTAATTTTGTTTCAATATCTTGATAGAGTAATATCTCGATCGAGGGTTTAACCAAGCCCTCAATCGAGGTATTTTTTATCCTTCGATCAAGGTATTTTTAAGCCATTGATCGAGGTATTAAAACCTCAATCAAGGGTTTAAAAATACCTCGATCGAGGGTCTGCTGCACATATTTTTGGCACCCCACTTGCCCAAAACCGTGAAGCACATTCATGGAATCACGCAAAGTGGCAGGGCATGAATGTGTTCCTTCTATTATTCTCTAGAAGCATTCTTATCTAGTGAAACTAGAATGGAATGCAGCAAAAAAAGGGCCTTGACCCAATTTTTAATATAGAGAGAAGCAAGCACATACTACCAAGGATAATTTTAGGGACGAAATTTAGCCCATGGGCTATTTTTCTTTTTCTTTTTTCTTTCCAAAAAACAATTCGCCAATTTGCAATTTTTGAAGCCCCATTTCGCCAAATATTGATGGGGTAAACTTTTTTCACTCTAACATTCATTAAATTATTATATAAACAATATAAAATCCTTAGAAATTGAAATAATTTTAGAAAAATATTGCCAAATATTTTAGAGTTGACACTTTAAGAATTGGTAAGATTCGCCAAGGTTTATACACTTTAAAATAAGTATGGGTCCTTAAAATTATCACTACACAATACTAGCACGTTAATAACAAACACATAGTGCGTGCATCATGTGGCTTCTTTGGTGAATTGTCAGACCAATAGTGTCTGTGCAAGTTTCTCATATTTAGCAAGTGCACACTTCTATTACGTCTATTTTAGGTAATATGTTCATGCAAACACCATTTAACTATTTATTTTTTATATATTAATTTTGTATTTCAATATATATATATATATATATATATTAGAAAAATACTCTATATTCTTAAAATCTTAATATTTATTTAATATTTACACATATTGGTGTTTATATCTTAGAATTTGGGGTGGACTACCATCTATGCTTTTACTATATTGAAGGAGGATGAGACAAGTGTACTGTTTAAATTGATTTTATGGTAGCCAACCCATTTAACTAAAGAAGTTAACAGGGTAGCAGGTAGGTGAGACATGGAGAAGAATAGGTGAAGAATAGGTGATTACAACTAAGTATGGAGAACAATTAAAATATAACTTCTTCATGACACTTAACTTGTGACCTATGCAGCTATGCTAGTTAATAAATATAAATATTTCTAACATCAAACCACTATATATTATTATAATCAATCATTTAAAAATGACATACACAAAAAAATATACCAATTACTTTATTATCTTGAATAGACTATTAAAAAAAATTGAACTAAAATATTAATAGTAATATATATATTAAAAATCTATCATTTAATTATGTCATTGAAAAGTGGTGCACACTTTTGAAATAAAAATATTTAATAAACATTGAAAATCAATTTGAATATACCATGATTCCCCAATATATTAGTATAATCAATCATTTGAAAATGATGAACACAAAAAACATAAAAACTACTTTACAACAATTATATTAAAAAACTAAAATAAAATATTATTAATAATATATATATATAAAATCTATCATTGAAAAATGTTGCACGCTTTTCAAAAAAATAATTAATATTTAATAGATATTGATAAGATTAAAACAAAATAAAATATTATTAATAATATATATATATATATATATATATAATCTATCATTGAAAAATGTTGCACACTTTTGAAAAAAATAATACTTAATAAATATTGATAAATCAATATAAAATATTATTAATAATATATATATATATATATATATATATATATATAATTGAAAAATGCTGCACACTCTTGAAAAAAATAATACTTAATAAATATTGATAAATCAATATAAGTATACCATTACCCCACTATATATCATAATCAATCATTTGAAAATGTACACAAAAAAAAATCCCATACATAACAAATATAGAGTATGTAGAGAAGTGGTAAATGTACATAAAAAAAATTTCCATACACAGCAAATAGAGGGTATGTAGAGAAGTGGTAAATGTACACAAAAAAAAAATTCCATACACAACAAATAGAGAGTATGTAGAGAAGTGGTTTGGTATAAAATAGCGGGATGACAATCGAAAGGGTTTGAAATAATCACCAAAATTTATATTTAATTGGATGTAAGGTACACAAAATTAATTAATAAAATAATTTTATATATTTATAATACGACCGGTGTTCCTCAATCTTAAGGAATTGCCTCCACCGGCAAAGACCTTCAAAGCTCTATTATCAAAAGATTTGGACCGGCCTACGAAGTTGCTTGGTTGCCACGGTTATCTTGTAGCTGAAGCAACCCATCGTTTCCAACTTCCAACCAATCCTCAAAGTGGAGTAGATCCCAAGTCCACCATCGGCACCAAGCTATCGGATCATGGTGACTTGAGGGCGAAGGCACAAAACTTGTGGTAGTTGATTATAAGTATAGTGGAGATAACAGAGAGAGGCAGATACACATTTGAGAGCGATTCAACAAATACAGCAGTGACGATGGAAGCCTGTGGAGAAGATCAGGGGCAAGTGAAGCTATTAGGTGTGAGTGTCAGTCCCTTTGTAGCGCGGGTTCGCATAGCTCTTGCTCTAAAAGGGATTGATTACCAGTTCATCCAAGAGGACATTCAAAATAAGAGCCAGCTGCTATTGGAATCAAACCCTGTTCACAAAAAAATTCCGGTGCTCATCCACAACGGGAAGCCTGTTTGCGAATCGATAATTATTGTGCAGTACATCGAGGACGCATGGAAGACGAAGGCGCCAAATCTTATGCCAAAAGATCCATATGATCGAGCCATTGCCCGCTTCTGGGCTGCCTTTGTAGACGATAAAGTAATAACTTCCCTCGATAATCACCTTTATCCACCTTTCATTCCTTTTCTTATCGGTGCTATTTGTCTTTTTGAAAGTTCGGTTGCCTTTTTTTCTTAAATGAGTAACTAAAATGGTCATGCTCTTTATGGCCGGTTGCCCCTTTGGGGGGTTTCCGAAACTTTCAATTATTTTTTTGTATTGTGTTTTTAATACTTATAAGTATGGGTGGCTGCAGCTCCTTCCATGTCTTCTAGGAGTTTGCAAGGAGCAGGGTGAGGAGCAACAGAAAGCGGTAGAGGAAACGGTGGCAAACATTGTTTTGTTAGAAGAAGCTCTGCAAACTAGCACCAGCTGCTTATCCGGAAAAGCGTATTTTGGAGGAGATGAGATAGGCTTGGTTGACATCGCATTGGGCCGGATGTTGGTTTTCATTAAAACGCTGGAGAAGCTTATCAATATAGTTTTAATAGATAAAGAAAAAATGCCGCTGTTAAGTGCATGGGTGGAACAATTCTCTAAAACCGATGGATTGAAAGAAGTTTTGCCCGATCCGGCCAAGTTTTTTGAATTTGCATCTGCCATGAGAGTCAAGTATACAACACTGCCTGCTGCTGGCAATTAGAGAAAGCTAAGTCGGACCTTATAAAACGAGGGCAGATAGACAGATAGCTAAATAATATTTAGACGGGTGTTGTCCTCGGTGTTGCCTTATTTCAGTGTTGTAGTCAGTTTGAACGTTGTATTGTTTATGTTGTTTCCATGTTGCGAGTATGAACGTTTTGTGAACGTTGGAGTCTTGTTCTCTTTCATTCTCGTAAGTTTGAACGTTGGAGTTATGTCTGATGTCAACTCGTCTTCGTGAATGAACTGGTGGGCGATCGAGCTGCCATGGTAGTCAGTGCTACGATATCAATATAATATATATATGTGTCGTTGTTCCTCTTAACGTTGGAGTTATTTTTCATATCGTGAATGAATTGGTTAACTACTCTAAGAGATTTTACAAATTAAAGTTTTGTTTCCACATTTTAGTTTGCATCAACATTAAAGGATTAACCACATAATGAACAACGAAGATTTATGGTGAAACCCAAAGATTTATTGATATCCATCGTGACCATACCTAAAGATCTATTGATATCCATCCTAACCAATATGGTCAAAGGATTAAGCAAGCACAGAATGAACAAAACCCAAAGATCTATTGATATCCATCCTAACCAATATGGTTAGAGAAGCCAAGGCCACTAGGGCCCCACACACGTTGGCCTACTTAGAGGCATTATAATGGAGTTGCTCAAGCCGTTAAGTATGTTTCTTCCCGTGTAAGTTTACATAACACATATAAAAGAAATTGACAATAAGGAAAAATATTATTGTTAATGACTTTTAGTGCTTTTATTCTTTATGTTAATTTGTGAAAAATTATTGACAAAAATTATAATTTCCATATTAGAAATAGAAATACAAATATATACTTCCGGATATAGATATTAATGACGTGTAAAAATAAAAATGCACTTCAAAAAGACGGGTCAAATTAAAATTCACACTTTAAATTAATCATGTTTAATTTATGATGAAGTGGCAGTATTTTGACGAGTAAAATGGAAAATGAACATGTCAAATTTCAACCCTGGATGGGATGGACTTATATCAACTATGGCCAAACAATTAAGTGTAGTTGATATACACCAATATATCAAACACTTTTAAAAATGTGATTATATTAGGGTCCTCGCACAAAGATGGGGGACCTTTTAGATGCAAAGGATGTTTTGCAAAACATGTTCTTGTTGTAGAATTCAACAATGCGTACACATTTATTAAACATAGGAATGGGAAAGCTTGAGGTAGCCAAGTGGCATGCCACGAAGGCTAGGAGAACAAAACGTGCATGTCTTTTGGAGAACCAAAATGCATACACGTTTTGTAAAGAATATTTTATTCCATAAATCTGGCCCATAACACCCCCTCTCCAACTCCGTAAAACCCCCTCCCTAACCCCTTAACACCCCCTCTTAAAATCCCTAACACCCCCTACCCCTAATCACCCACATGACACTCTCCAACTCACTAACACCCCCCAACCTCATAACATGCCCCCCCAACCCCTAACACCCCCTCTCTAACTCCCAAACACCGCCTACCCCTAATCACCCACACCCTCTACCTACCGTGTCTCTTCCCCCAACCCCTAACACCCCCCCCCTCTCTCTCTCACCCTATCCTCCTCTCCCTAACCCTTACTAACCTCTTCTCTCACTCTCTTTCTTCCCTGCTCCACTTACCCCCAATCGCCTAACACCCACCTATGTCTTTACCTCTAACCCCTTAACTACCCCCCTTTCTCTCTACCTTTAACCCCTTACAACCCCACAATGTGTGTCTCTCTCTCTCTAACCACAACACCTATACTCCTTACATATGCCCCCCTTTACCTATAATTTACTAACCCCCTTTCTCACTCTCTCTCACTCCCCTACTCCTCCACCTACACCTAACCCCCACCCCTCTCTCTCTCCCCCAACCCCTAACATACAACCACCACATTGGTTCTCTCTCTCTCTCTCTCTCTCTCTCTCTCTCTCTCACACACACACACACACACACACACATATCCCTATGCCTCCCCCTACTACTAACCCACCTCCTCTCTCTCTCTCTCTCTCACACACACACACACACACACACTTACTAACCTCTTCTGTCACTATCTTTCTCTCCTACTCCACTTAACCCCAATATCCTAACACCCCCCTCTACTACTACCTCTAACCCCTTAAAACCCCCCTTTCCCTCTACCTATAACCCTTTACCACCGGCCAATGTCTCTCCATTTACCTCTCTCTCTCTCTCTCTCTTCCTCTAACTCGAACGCCCACGCTCATCACCTATACCTCCCTTTATCTCTAATATCCCTACTCCCAAACCTCTCTCTCTCTCTCTCTCTCTCTCTCTCTCTCTCTCTCTCTCCCCAACACCCACACTCCTCACCTATACCCCCCTTTGTCTCTAATCTCCATACTTCTCCCCAAACCCCTAACCTCTCTCTCTCTCTCTCTCTCTCTCTCTCTCTCTCTATTCCCCCACTCCCCCCTAACCCTTACTAATATTTAGTGGCATTCAATATACCCATCCATCCAAATATTTTTCATGTTAAATCATCACCAAGCCAAGTCATATTCGCTTTCTTCATGAAATATGTTCATTCTATATGCCTAGCCATCAAAATATTTTTAATGTTCTTATTTTTTATCATCACCAAGCCAAGTCTCACACTTATCCTCCTCGCTCACTCTCTCTCTCTCCCATACTCCTCCACCTACCCAGAACTCCTAACGCTCTCTAGATCTCCCCCAATCCCCTAACACCCCCCTTCTCTCTCCCACTCTTACCTCCCTACTCCTCTCGCTTACTCTATCCTCCTCCTCCTCCTCTCTCTCTCTCTCTCTCTCTCTCTCTCCCCTAACTCTTACTAAACCCCTCTCTCACTCCTCTTCCTTCTCATTCTCTCACACCTTTTCCCCTAACCCTTACTAACCCCCTCTCTCCCTCTCTCTCTCCCCTACTCCTCCACCTACACTTAACCCCCACCCCTCACTCTATCCCCCATCCCCCTAAAAATTCCCTCTCTCTCTAACATTCTCACTACCTCTAACCCCCCTCTCTCTCTAACATTCTCACTACCTCTAACCCCACTCTCTCTCCCCCTAAGCCCCCTACTACTATCCCTACCCATAACCACCCCCTTTTCCCCCATGCTCTCTCTCTCCTACTCTCTCTCTCTCTCTCTCTCTCTCTCTCACATTCCCTCCTGCTACCACTTATCACCACCCATCTCTCTCTCTCTCCCCCATAATTCCCTCCCGCTACCACTTATCACCACTCATCTCTCTCTCTCTCTATCTCTCTCTCTACCCCCACACTCTACCCTCTTTATCTTTGACATCCCTAATCCTCCCTATATGCCTACCCACCCACCGTAATATCTATCTCTATCTCTCCCGCAACCCCGCTCCTCCCCCTACCCCTAATCACCAACACCCTCCCCCCTTATCCATAAAATCTCTCTCAACTCTCTCTCTCTCTCTATCACACACACACACACACACACACACACACCCCTCTACTCCTCAACCTACCCCTAACCCCCACATCTCACTCTCTCTCAACCCCATAACACCCCTCTCTCTCATGCACACACGCACACCCCTACTCCTCTCCGTACCTCTAAACCCCCCCCCCCCTCTCTCCCTTCCTCTCCATAACCCTTACTAACCCCATCCCTCACTCTCTCACCCCCCTACTCCTCCCCTTACCTCTAACACCCACTCCACCACCTCCTCTCTCTCTCTCCCTCTCTCTCTCCCCCCATATCTCCCTAGCACTTGCTAACCTATTCTCTTTCTCTCTCTTTTCCTTACCCCTCCACCTCCACCTAACCCCCACCCCCTCCCTCTCTCCCCCAACCCCCTAACACTCTCCCTCCCTCTCTCTCTCTATCTCTCTCTCTCTCTCACACACACACACACACACCTACTCCTCCCCCTACCATTGAACCCGTCTTCTCTCTCTCTCTCTCTCTCTCTCTCTCTCTCTCATGATTTCTCACCCCTACTCCTCTTACCTCTAATTATCTCTCCTCCTATTTCTCTCTCTCTCTCTCTCTCTCTCTATCCCCACTCCCTTCTTCCCCTCACTAATCCCCTCTCTCATTGTCTCTCTCCACTAATCCACCTATACCTAACCCCCACCTCTCTTTCTCCCCCCGCAAACCCCTAACAACCTACCCACCTCTCTCTCTCTCACTCTCGCAACCCCTAACCCCCCTCCTACTCTCCCTACCCATAAGCACACCCCCTCTATCTCTCTCCTACTCCCTCGACCCCTAAACCCTCGTCTCTTTGTCTCTCCTAATCCTGCTCCCTATACCACTTACCACACCCCACCTCATGATCTCTCTCTCTCTCTCTCTCTTCCCCCACCCTATACCTCCATTCTCTCTAACTTACCTAACACTCCCTAAACCCCTATCCCTACTCTCACCCCGATCTCTATCTCTTTCTCTCTCCCAAACCCACTCCTCCCCTCTACACCTCCCCCCACCACAATATCTATCTCTTTCTATTCCAAACCCCCCTCCTCCCCATACCCCTACCTTTAACCCCCATCCTCATCTTTGTCTCTCTCGCCCCTCTTCCCCCTAACCATTACTAACCCCATGTCTCACTCTTTCTCTCCCTTACTCATCCACCTACACCTTACCCCCACCCCTCTCTCTCTCTCCCGACACCCTAACACCCTCGCCTCTCTCTCTCACTCGCATTACCCCTAACCCTCCCTCTCTCTCCCTAACCCCCCTCCTACTCTCCCTACCCATAACCACACCCTTTTCCCCTGTATTCCTCTCTCCTACTTCGCCTAACCCTACCCCTCTCTCTCTATATCTCCTACTCCCTCTACCCCTACACCTCTCACTCTTTGTCTCTCCTAATCGCCCTCCCCCTACCACTTACCACCCCCCATTTCCGTATCTACCCAAACCCCATACACCTTCCCTCTAACAACCCTAATCCTCCCTAAACCAATACCCCCCAACCCCCCTCCTTCCCCTTACCCCTAATCTAAATTTGTTTTTTATGCGTTCACGTTTTAGCTCTACAAAATGTTCACACATTTTGTAGAGCTAAAATGCACATGCATTTTGGTTTTCATGCCACCCAAATAGGCGGGAAAGAAAATTTTGAATTTAAAAGAAATGCACTCGCATTTCATAGCACTAAGACCGAGCCTTGTCACCTATCCAAGTGTCATCACTCTTCCTATGTGTTTGCCTCAGACTTAGCTTCAAGTTAACCAAATGTATGGTTTGGAATATGGTAAACCATAGCTAATTAGACATCTTACCATTTTTCAAAATATGCCTTTATTTAGCCGTTGGTTACAGTATGCTGCACACCATCATTTTTTATGAAATTTTAGACACAGATAGAATTTTTTCTGCATATTCCAAATACGTAATTTTTAAAAAGAATATATATATTCTATTTTTTTCTTTTTTTTCTTATGTCATGAATACTTAGTGTTTCGTCGTTAACTCTTCTATTTCCCAACCATTTTGAAAAAAAATATATGGTGCACTAAATAGCACCGACCTCTACATGCTATAAAAAAATATTTTGAAATAATTGCATTAAGACCTTCTAAGGCTACACCCACACTTGGCATATTGTTTTCGAGGTTCGATTACTTAGATAATTAAAAACAAAATTATTAATAATTTTTTGGAAAATTAGCAGTGCACTAGTACTAGATGTTCTCTATATGTATACCAATTTTTGTAACTTGATTCCATCATTGAGGCACTCAAAGGATACAGCCACAAAAACATATACCGTTTAATTTTTCCAAAAAATAAAAAGTCTCTATTAAAAAAAAAATACTTTAGATAGTTAAGAACATTTTCAATAGAAAAAATTATGTATTCCGAAACGTCATTCAATTTCCTACATTTCATCCTTTTTACTCATCACAAGATTCATTGTGTATGTGTCTCAAAATATCCATGTAAGTGGATGGATGATTGTTTTTTCAGTTCTCTACTACATCTAACGTGTTAAAAGAAACCCTCATTATCTTGCACAAACCCATTAGTAAATAAAAATAAATTTATATTCAATATTTTATATGAATATGTTTTCTAATTAAATACCAATACTTTTAATATTTTTAACATCAAGATATAAATTTATACCATCCCAAATTACAATAACACGTTATTTCTTTGCTATTAGAAATGAAAAACTATGTTATTAGAAATGAAAAATATATATGAGTAAAAATCATATGAAACAATAATTAGTAGAATTGAGAAAGATAGATGTGGAAAGAATATAGATGGTTCCTAAGAATTTTAGGAGTAAAATTATAATTCGTAAAATTATGATCGGATTATTTTGAAGGACTGGAATTTTTATCTTAAGAATCTTTATGATTTTTGTGATGTTATGGATAACATTCAAACAATCCTTAAAGCGGTAGAACTTTTATCTTTAGAAAACATAGACATTGAAAGATACCAAGTATAAATCCTAAAAATTGGATGGCCACTTCTCATCCCTCATGTCTAGAATCTCTTCAATCAAGCAATTTAATCTAGAAGTCAAGCAAAGTTCCCCTAAACCATGGACTGTGAGCCTCAATGTTATTATTCTTAAAAATAGAGATAAAAATAACCCCTCTAATTATTGGACTATTATGATTATCCCTCCCTTAACCAAGATATATGGTATTAATTTGGAAAAGAAGATCAGCATATGACTAGAAAGTGAAGGTAAACAGGCTAAAGGCCAGGTAGGTTTTAGAAGACATCATTCAACCACAAACCACCTCGTACACTCAAGAACATTGGGGAGAAGTGTCGTAATAATAAATCCTTGATCTATTTTGTTTCTTTGTGGACTTTAGGAAATATTTTAATTCAATGCCTAGAAATAATCCATGGAATAGTTTAGAAGAGCTACATGTTCCCTTCGAGTTGAGGGTTGTTGCAATAAGTTTATTTGAGAGTGTCATTACAAAGTTTAAGAATACTAAGGTTTGGTCAAAAGATATTGATTGTAATATTTTTGTTAAGCAAGTTTTCCCTCTATCCCCTACCATTTTCAACATATACATCGATAAGATACAAGGTTGTTAAAAGAAGCAAGTTGCATTGTCACACCATTAGAAGGAATAATCATCATCCTTCTTCTCTATGCTGATGATATTGTCTTATGGAAAGTTGTCTCTTTCAACTTTATAAGCAATTAAGAATTCTGAAATATTTTTTCTATAATATGGGCATGACTGTTAACATAGACAAAAAGAGTTATGTTTATCAAATCCAAGAGGATCACTTATGCTAACTTCATATATGACAATAGTAACTTGGAGGAAGTGACTTATACAAGTATCTTGGTATTGATATCCATCACAAACTCAACTGGAACTATAGCATTGAGAAAATGATTAATAGAGGGTGGAAAGTTTATTTTGGTCTTGAAAACAATTGTAAATTAGTAAACCTTGTGATGTGGAATAGAAAGAATTCCATATTTGAAACTCTCGTCAACCACGTTATCTTGTAAGGGCATGATGTTTTGGGTTGCAACATCTCTAAAGAATTTTGGAGAAAATTTGAGCAAATCCATAAGAGGTTATTAACTTATAATCTCAAAATGAAAAGCAATATGCTATATCCTAGTCTTTATGTGGCAATTGTGCTAATGATTTATGCCATGTTTTTTCCATCGTCACATGAAAATCAACAACAAACCTTAATTCCTTCAACTGCATCAAGTCTACTAAGCATTTGAAAACTAACTCTTCTTTTTTCATATGTGTAGCCTGAGCAATATACATAATAGGAACAACAAATTATGCCGACATGACAAATTCTCACCAATAAACTTACTAAAATTGAGAATACTTGTGAAACCTTTTAGGAGTAGTGTGGAAGGTACACAATACAGTAGGAATATATTCATACCAGTCATCACGATTGATGGAATAAATTTTAGTGTGTTCTACCAGGACAAATTTATTCACCATATACTTTAAAGCATAGTGATATGTGTAAAAAAATTGAAATGACCTTCCAATAGATAGTGGTGGAACTTTTCCAACCCATATACCATGCCTACCCCTTCTCGTTCAATAGTCGTATAGTTTCATTCATCTTAAGATAACTTGCGACTAATGAAAAAAATTGGATGATGAAAATCACCTTCCCCTAGTTGCATAAGAGGAGTTCCCAAACAAATCCCTGAAGTATCCACACATACATGGGATTCCAAGTTCCAATTAGGAAAAGCAAGAACAAGATCGATGACCATATTTTCTTTGAGTAGTGTAAAAATTTTATCTAATTCTAGAGTCAAAATAAATATTTCAGACTTCTTTAAAAGTTGATCCAATGTGGTCTTGACGCAACATAGTTGCGTATAAATATTTGATAGTACCCTGTATGACCTCAGTAGAAATCAATTGCTTGACATATGTGAGAGGAGAAATATTAACAATTACTACAATATTTCCAAGATCCGCTAAGACTTCTTCACAACACAAAACATGGCCCAATAATATTCCTAAAAGAACACATAAAATACACTACTTCTGTTTCAGTGAGATTTGAAGCTGACAACATCTATCAAACATTAGACTTAATAGACTAACATGTTATTTTAGAAGTATATATATATTCCAATGATCAATGTATACTTTAAGGAACTTGTGAATAAATTATGAGAATGAAGCAATCACAATCTTGGAGAAGACATTCGATGCATTCTTAATTCCAAAGGACATAACATTGTAAGAAAAGGAACCCCATAGCCATAGGGGTGTAGCTCAATCAACGATTCGCTTGACATGAAGGAAATGTTGTAAATGGAGGTCACGAGTTCAAATCACCCCGACTTACCCATGCCCCATGCTTGCGGGCTGTGTGGGTGCACCTAGGGGTATAGTGGTAGCGGACGGGATTGGATTCCTCGACCCCGTGTCACACGAGTACCGGCCCCTTCCCAGTTGCATAATCCCCTAGTTACAAAAAAAAAGAAAAAAGAAAAAAGAAAAGGAACCCCATTAATGTGTGAAGGTATTCTTTAATTTTTATTCTTCCACAATTATTAATTGATTGTTCCATAAAAATCCATTAGTAAAAGAATATGCCTCATTCCCTACCACCTTGTCCAGCACTTCATCACTGAATGTAGTAGGGAATGGATCATGTACATATGTTCAATTAAGGTTGTTATAATCAACACACACCTAGGTGTCATCTATATAATTTTTTCTCTAAATTACTATATGACTAATACATTCTACTTCATCCACTGAAAAAATAAAACTAATAGCTAACATGTGGTCGATCTCCTTTTTTACATTTTCTTTAATGCGAGGTTCAAGCAGATAAGGATGATGCTTGACATGTTTATCATCAATTTTAAGGGTAATCTTCATTTCCGGTAAGTCCCCTTGAATCCAGTTTTGGTCAATAAATATTTGCAGAAATAAGTCCATGTACTTCTTCAAAAGAGAATCAACCTCAAACACAGTTTGATTGTCCCAATAATCACCTAGATATAGGCCATTTTAGGTTTTTCATATATCCCAATATAAAATTTCCTCAAGTTTGTGGGTTACATATGAAGAAGATCAGTATCTCATTATTTCTTTTCCTAGACGATACTAGAACCCTCAATCTCTTTAAATGCTAAATTCCTCGAACATTCCATCTCATCTAGATCAAGATAATCTCGATCAATCTTTCTGCAATAGAGAGACACTTTTTCTAATAACTAGGAACCTGTAGATGAAACAATTATTTATGTAAGGGACAGACATGTGGATTTCTTTCATTATGCAATTTATCAATGAACAAGGATATTTTTATTAACTTCAAAACACTAGTAACTAGTTCAAACATTCTGAAAAGAGAGAAGTATTCACAAAATTGAGTGAGCAATATTTTCCAGTCCTTCGTATATCTTTGGGTTTTATCATGTAATTACCATGCTCAGGGTATCGGACCTAGATAATGGATAAAATTATAGACCCAAAGATTATACAGTAGTCTCCCCCCTTTGTTCCTAGTGTTGTATACAATGTTCCACAAAGATGAAAGGATCATAATTGACATTATAAATCTCCATGTCCAAAGGATCCTGAGGTACTTCACTTGAGGAATTCAAACATTCATATTGAGGCAAAGAAAAAAAAACTATGGGTCATAGCTATCTACACTTACAACTAGCAATGAAGGATATCGTTGTTAGTAGCCCACCATCTTGTAGGAGTTCCTTGGAGTGCAACATCCATTATGTGGATCCTTTGTTCATCCAAGACTCTACTACTCAATTCTATAAAGAACAAATTCATATCCAAAATTCCATCATAAATTGGATGTCTTGGAGCTTCAACCCCAATCCATTTAATAGACTCTATAGTTGTGCAATGTTGAGATGAGATTCCATGCCTTATATTCCACCATTCATTCAAATCCTCCTTTGAATCACTTCCAAATGAATGAATGATCCTATAGTTGGATGAACCATTTTTTGTGGGGTTATATAATCGTTCATTTAATTCCTTCCATAAGATTGTATATTTGATCTAAAAGATTATTCTCTATAGTATCATTAACAAGATCAATATAGCGAGTTCCTTGGTATGGATCCAAGGGCTAGGTGACTTGCATTCCATTAGCTTCAATGCCATAGTATCATTCTTCAAATTAATGGTAGCATAGTTCTTGTAAGCCCAGTATATCCCTAACAATGCTGGATAAGGTTTTGTTTTTTCCATTATCTCAATCACTTCAAAGTCAGCTGAGGTTTTTAACTTGGTTAAATTAACTTCCACATTCTCCAACCTCCCAATATGAAAGATCCAGTGTTTATTGGATATATGCAATTGGATAGGAGAAAATACCAATGGATGGATCCCCATGGCCTCCCATGATTTCCTAGGAAGTACATTAGCATCCAACCCCAAATCCATCATGACATCCTTAATATAATATCCATCTATATGCGTATCTAACTGAAATTCCTTCCAAGTTCTTTTCTTTCTTCACCTTATGATATTGGTTTGTCTCTGATGGATATTAGCTACCATCATAGATCCATCTTAAACCCAAATCTATCAAGGACCGAGAGGGATCCAATTTCTTGAGGTGTAAATTTTTCACACATTAAGAAAAAATTTACACCTCAAGATATTTGATCATGTGCTTGATATATATAAGTTTAAGATGAAATCAATATTATTTTATTTTATTTTTTTGTTTAAGACGACATCAGGTCCACATTAAATACTGGGTGTAGGATGAGGAATGGATTAATGATTAATTCAAAGGAATTCTCACCAACTTCCTTAGTGATGGTGTACGACCCATATCTAAGTGGACAAAGGTTGCGATGGATTCCTGTGAGCCTCTCTTTCTGCAAATGCAATTAAACCTTATCACCCACCTGGAACTTATGTGGAACCTGATGTTGTTCATGTCATTGCTTATACTTGGTATTGGATTTTTCAAAAATGTCATGGAACTTTTGGTGGATGTGCTATATTCGTTCAAAAAATCTAGTGGCTTTATCAACCTCAGTCTAAGAATGGGTATATTCCTCCTATGTGGATGCAATGGGTAGAGATACATCAATTGGGGCCAATGGTTGGAATCCCAGGCACACCTGAAAAGCGCTATGGTGAACATAACTATGAAGGGATCTGTTATAGATATGTTGAACATATGGAAGGATCACGTCCCATGTGTGGGGATGCTTATAATTGTACATTCTTAGAATATGCACAATGGTTTGATTGACTACCTCTATTTTTCCATTGCTATGGGGGTAGAAGGAAGTCAATTTGGTGAGCTTGGTATCCATCAATGACCATAGGTTGGACCAGAAGGTGCTTAGGAACCTACTTTTCTTATATGAAATGATAGTCTTTGGTAGCCCTAAATGAACCCAAACATGCTCGAAGAAGACCTTAGAATTGGCTTCAGTCAATATTCTCTTCTTACAAGCTAACATGATGGCCATCTTAGAGAAGTGATCCACTTCCACAAACACATGTTGTAGGAAATTCTCACCACGGATAGCTAGAAATCCTCTTGTACATGTAAAGGTTCCATAGATCCATAACACAAGACATAAGCAAAACAAATGGACTCTAACTTTCTCCTACACCTAAGCTTTATGCACACAACAAGACAAGAAGGAAGAAGAGTGAGAGAGGGTACATGACAACTTACCTCCTTATTGATGGTTGTCCTCGCTGCTCTAGCCTTTAGGTTTGATGCCCAAAGCTCCAAATTTGAGTATATCATGTAGAGACAACATAAGAGACTACCTTCCTTCTACAATTTAAGCATAAAGAAGCCTATTGACTTTGAATGCAACAATAGTAAGCATACAGATAAATGAAGACAAATATGGGAGAAATAGGCCAAGTTGTATTAATGGAAAGCCATAAAGAAACATGTGCAATAGTATACCTAACTTTGTGGCAACACTTCCTCTAAGCTTCCCTTCTAGACCCTTTTAGAATCAAGTTAACATAAGGATGGCATCTCCAAGCATACTTTCTATTTGTGGGATTCAAGGTAGGAGCTTCATTTATAGAATTTGGGAGCCCAAACCACCATGGATAAATGTTTGGATCACAAAAGGATATCATGGATCTTGGGAGGATTGAAATACTTATGATGGTATGGAGGAGAGGACTCAAAGGGTAGACCCAAACTCCCAAAATAATTCTCAAATATTGATCCTAAACTCAAGGAAAAGTGATTAGAAAAGGTTTTCACTCCCACAAAGAAGGCCACAAAGCGAAAAAATGGGAATTGTCGCTCCCTTGACAAGGGGAATGGGGCGAAAATTATTGTACATGGATCAAAATAGGGTTGGATGAAGTATATTTCAGCCTCCTAATGATGGATTTCTCTCCCCAGCATGTTTAGGGACCATAATAGGCTTTATGTTTCCCTCTAGAACACCTGTAGGAAGCATAATAACCACATTTTCATGGTGATAAAATAGACAACCCAAGGAGGACACATAAATGTGACATTTTGAGGTGTAACAACACAGTCATTACCATGATTGGTTGAAGCTAGTACTAACATGTAATCCATTGAGATGGATTCCCATGGCCCATTGGGAGTAGGAAGAGGGGTGTACAACCCCTCCTTCTTAATGGGAGGTTTCATGATGGCATAGGTAGTGCATGATTTGAAATATCTGTCGACATCTTGTATGAGCTTGGGCCAACAAAAATACCTATGGGATACCGCCATTGTATTTTCAGTGCCAAATTTTCCTACCACCAAACTGTAATGCGCTTCCCAAATCAACTTCGCATGCTCACTTGAAAGAACACAGAGATGGCCTAGTTGGCATAACAATCCTTCCTAGAGATGCAATTTTTCCAATGGTGTGTCTGTACATAGTACTTGATATGTGGGAACGAATTCGGGATCACTATCATATATTTGAGCCCACCTGGAGGTCTCGTGGCCACAAGAGTTGAGCAATGTGGTCAATGCTACTACTGGAGGTCGACTAAGGAAATCAACGACTCAATTGGTGCTTCCCTTCTTATAATTAATGTTCAAGTGGAATTGTTGCAAGTATGTGGACCACTTTTGGTGGCGGTCATTATGTAACTTTCGTTGTGTTTGCATGAACTATAGGGGATTGTGATCAATGTGGATGACCACCTCTTTTCCTAGGATGTAATGATTCCATTGGTGGCAGGATTGGACAATGGAATACATTTCCTTGTCATAGGTGGGGTACTTGTGTACTGCATCTAAAATTTTGTCTCTATGATGCATCACCGTATGGCCATGATGATTAAGGACTGCACCAATATCACAGTCTGAAGCATCAGTTTCAATTTCAAAGGGTTGTTGAAGATCTGGTAAGGCAAGGATAGGTGTTGAACATAATTGTTGCTTCAGTTCCTCAAATGCTTGTTGTTGTGGCTTATACCAAACAAAAATGTCCTTAGACCCACCTTTGGTAACCTACATAAGGGCCCAATAAATATTAGAGAAGCCTAACACAAATCATTGATGTAGTTTGGAAATGCTTAGGATGATACGAAGTTCTGTGAGAGTTGTCGATGTCGTCTAGTCATGAATGGCTTAGATATTGGTTGGATCCACATTCACACCATGTTATTCCATGATATCCCAGATATTAAATCCTCTCCATTCCAAAGGAGCACTTCTCTAAATTGGCATATAACTTGTGTTGTCACAAGATGATGAGGATCCGATGGATATGCTACAAATGTTCTGCCCATGTTCTGTTGTAGACGAGTATATCATCTAGATATATGACCACAAAATAATTGGTGAATGGTTAGAGAATACCATCCATCATCCTCATGAAATTTGCTAGATCATTAGTAAAGCATAAAGGCATGGCCAACCACTCAAAAATGCCTTCTCGATATTTAAAGAAAGTCTTCCAGACATCGGCCTGCTCAATTGGAACCTGATGATAGCCAAACGTCATATCAATTTTACTGAAATATTTGGCACCCATGAGCTGGTCAAGAAGGTCATCGATCTAGGGAATGGGATACCGATTTCAGAATGTGATTTTGTTTAGAGCTCTGTAATCAATACAAAGTCACCATGTCTCATCTTTCTTTTGTACCAACACAATTGGACTCCGACAAGGTGAGGATCTCGGTCAAATATGCCCTTTTTGGATTAATTATTGAAGCTAACGTTTCATTTCTTCATTTTCAATGAGGGAACGCCCATATACTATCCCATTATGTAAAGGAACCTCAGGTGTCAAATCAATGAAATGCTTGACCTGACAATGTACTGGCACCCCAGTAGGTGTGGTGAAGATGTCTTTGTATTCTTCCACGATCTTGTCCACATGTTTTTGTTGTGTAGAGGGATCCCATGTAGAGGTAGTGGAATTTGTTGTGATATTTTGTGCACCCTCAGAATGAATCATTAAGAGGACAAGTTTCCTAGCCTGGGATATTATCTTCCGTTACTTCTTAGCTATGATGAGGGACACTACAGTGGTGGGAATTGTCTCTGGTATCCTGTAGAGTTGCTTTCCCAAAGTAACAATGACACTATGAGGCCTAGATTCATACACAACATGATTTTTCCACATATATGGTTGTCCTAAAAGAACATCACAAACTTCAAGTTGAGAAACAACACACATTACCTCATCTTTGAAGGGCTTGATGCCATAGGGTAGGAAACCTTGTTGAATCACACATATGTCCTATCCCTGGTTGAGCCACCCAATGTTATAGGGTTTCGGGTTTGGTGTCATTGGAAACTTCAATCATTTGACAACCTATGTTGAGATCAGGTTCTTTTTTATTCCACTGTCAACAATGAAATGTAGTGTGATTCCCTTGAACCACATCTATGAGTGGAAAATTAATTCTCCTTCCTCGGGCTCCTCTGGATTGTCATGCTGGACCTTTGTGGTAGTGATGGAAACATTGGGTTCTGCATCGCTGATCCACTTTTCCTTGTATACAACTGGGAGTTTGGTTTCATCATCAAAGTTGGAATTGGGATATAACTCTAAATCCTTGATATCGGCCACCAATTAATTATTTGTGCAACATTCATCAGTGTTGTGCCAAAGGCTCTTATGGAACTCACACCATTTCCCAGTTTGCTTCTTTGTCTTCCTCTTACCCTTCTTTGCTTGTGATTTGGAATGGTTGTCCTTTTTTCTATGGCCCAGGGTTTCCCTTTCCTTACTTCTACGGCAGATTCATAGACCCAAACTCCCGCTTATTCTTCTACTTAAATTTTTGCTCAATTTTGACAGCATATCAATAAGCAACCCATAATGATGAGATGTCCAGGAACTCCATTTTGGTTCGAATGTACCAATGCACTCTGCTACAGTATTTCAAAAATAGGTGCCACTCGGAGTCCCTAATACCGAGCTTTATGTACAAGGTATGAAAACTGTTAGTGTACTCTGGCACCATTTGGTCCCTCTCTTATCGCAAAGTGGTCCATTTTGTGTATTAGTCATCATAGCTACTAGCATGATATTATTTATTCTTAAGGGATTCCAAAATAGATGCCTAGGTGGGATAGGACCAAAAAATATCAGTCTCATTTGTGGAAATTTTCTCACAACAAGTGGCCCATCCATCTTTCACATGGGGTACTGTCTTAAGGAGCGCAAAGACGATCTTTTCCATATTGGAGAAATTGTGGGAAGAGAAATGATCCAGGAGGATATTGGTGGCCACCCGCCTATTCCACTTGGACCCCCACCATTGTTTCTTCAGCTTTTCAGTTTCCTTAATTGTAGCACAATTTACTATTTTTGGCAGTTTTCGGGGTCCTAAACTTCCGGAGCTGTTTTGAGGCCCTAAACGACATTTCTTCAGCATCTGATCGTTCAACAAATATGAGTCTATTTTGGACTCACTATTTTTACTTTATGGATGTAATCCTTGAATAGATCTTTCTAACGATGTATCATGTGCGTCAAACGGAGGTAGTATGCCAAAGTTACGATCCCAGGAAATTGATGTACCAAGTTACCCAACGGGGCCCATAGTGTGGCGTTTCACCTCCTAGGGTTAGGTTTTTGGATGTGTAGGGCTTCCCTTGTTTCTCAATAATATATAGGCCTTTGAGCCTCATTGTAACACAGAGTTCAGAGGCATGTAACTGCCACATCTCTTCTCAGAGATAAGTTATCAGCACTTAGATAGTTTATTTCCATCCTGTATGTAAACAAGTTTCAGTTCTTTGATTAATGAAATGAAGTGTTATTTCCGCTGCATATTTGTTTTTATGGATATTTGTGTATTCTGTTGCATTCCTGCATAAATCCAGATCAGTGGTATCATAGCAATCTGCTCTTTCTTGATCCTTCTTTGCATGTCCTCAACGAGGGCAGGGTATAAGGAGTTAGGGATCGATCTGGTTGAACCTTTGCAAGATCAGTCTCGCAAACCTCGACGACCACCCATGGGGGACGAAAAGAAAGACAAGGGAGCAGAAGATCCTATCAAAATGTTGCTCAAGGAGGCCCTTGAAAAACAAAGGAATGCGATGATGGATAAATTCACCCAGATCCTTTAACGACTTCCCACTAGTGGTGCATCTGCATCTAGCAGCCACTCTAGAGGTGCGACCCCTTTTAAGGTACAAGTAAACTTTGACATTCCCATATTTGATGGCTGAATAGATGCAGACGTTGTAGATAGATGGTTGAATCTATTAGAAGGATATTTCTTAGTTCATGACTTTTCCGATCGGGAAAAGATTACTTTTTCACTACTCAAAGCCACCCCCCATGTCAAGGACTGGTGGGAAACCTGCTGTGAGAGAAAGGACGAGGAGGAACCCTCTCTGTTCTCGGTCATACCCACTTGGAATTCTTTCCAAGACGCCATAAAGGAACAGTATTAACCCGTGGGGAGCTATGAGGACAAGTACATACAATGGACTACACTGCGGTAGCAAAGAGATCAAGATGTGCATGAGCTGACGAATCTGTTCCATACCCTGCGCACCAAGTTGGGTATCAAAGATTCAGAGAAAAATTTGGTGCTGAAGTACCGCAGTTGTCTGCATAGATACATTCAGGAGGAAATGGAGTTCCTCGATATCTCCTCGCTTGGTACGGCATATCGATATGCTGCCAAAATTGAGCAAAAATTCAAACAAAAGAAGCGAGACTTTGGATCTGCGAATCAGAAGCAAGTGAAAGGTGCCCCAAAACCGTAGAACTAAGGACAAAGCCAAGGCATGGATACTCAAGACAACTTGCCAAAGATGCAAGCAAATAGAAACACTGTGAAGTTGAAGAAGGAAGCGGGAAAGTGGTGTGAGTTCCATAAGAGTCCCACTCACAACACAAGTGAGTGTCGGGCCAAGCAGTCACTGGTGGCCGAGATAAAGGCTTCTGAATCAGATGCATACTCTAACACTGAATCAGAACCCGAGAAGGGGAATGACAGAGGGAAGAAGATTATCGATGCACAACCCAACGCCACCGTTTCCACCACGAAGATCCAAAAGGAAGAACCAGAAGATTCAGAGGAGGAGGAGCATTTCTTCCACTCCCAGATGTGGGTAAAGGGTTCCCCGCTACAGTTCATTGTCGACAGTGGGAGCCAAAATAACCTCATTTCAGTAGAGGTCGTGAAGCGGTTGGGATTTCCGACCACAGTACACCCACAGCCATACACCATTAGGTGGCTTCACCAAGGACGGGATATCCGCGTCAGCCAGCAGTGCCGCCTTCCCTACAACATCAAGCCCTTCACTGATGAGGTATTATGTGACATTGCTCCTCTTGATGTTTGTGATGTATTATTAGGCCAAGCATACTTATGGAAGCGACATGCTGTGTATGAGTCTCGGCCTTGCACTGTTATTATTACATTGGGAAATAAGTTGTACAGGATACCAGAGATACCACCGCCTGCCGCTATCTCTTTGGTTACTACAAAACAATGCAATAAGCTCATTTCCAAAATCGGGAAATTTTTTTTCTTGATGATCCACCCTTAGGGCAAGAAGAAGATCGTGGCCACAGCCTCCAAACAGGGCTCCTCCGCCCGACAAGAACAAATGGACAAGGTCGTGGCGGAGTACCGGGACATATTCACCTCACCCACAAGGGTGCCTCTACACTGTCAAATCAAGCACCCCATCGATCTGACCCCAGGTGTGGCGCTTCCAAATGGATCGATCTATCGACGCTTTGTTTTGGAGAATGATGAAATCAAGAGGCAGATTCAGGAGCTGCTACAGAAGGGTCACATCCGGCCAAGTTCATCACCCTGTGGGAGCTTGATCGTGTTGGTACTGAAGAAGGATGGGACTTGGAGACTCTGTATTGACTATCGGGCGCTGAACAAGATCACTGTATGGAATAGGTACCCAATCCCCTGGATTGATGACCTCCTGGACCAACTTAAAGGGGCAAAATATTTCAGCAAGATCGACTTAAAGTTCGGGTATCACCAGGTATCGATCGAACCGCCCTCTGTGTGGAAGACTGCCTTCAAAGCCAAGGAGGGCCTTTTTGAATGGTTGGTCATGCCTTTCGGGTCGACGAATGCTCCCGCAACCTTCATGAGACTGATGGATGACATCTTGCAGCCATTCACCAACTCATTTGCAGTAGTGTACTTGGATGACATCCTGATCTTCAGCCAGACTTGGGAAGAGCAACTCCACCACATCCAACAGGTCCTCCAAACACTACGGAAGCACAAGTTGTGTGCCAATTTGGACAAGTGCACTTTTGGCATGACCCAGGTTCAGTATCTAGGATACATTATTGATGAGTGGGGGGTGCATGTGGATCCAACCAAGATCCAAGTCATTCGGGATTGGCTAGCCCCAAACACTCTAACAGAGCATCGCAGCTTTCTAGGTCTTGCTAATTTCTACCGCAGGTTCGTGTTGGGATTCTCTCATATCACATGGCCCTTGAGTCAAGTCACCAAGGGAGGAGCGAAAGCAAAATTCTTTTGGTTGGAAACTCAACAGAAGGCATTCGTAGAGTTGAAACATCGCCTCTGTTGTGCCCTAGTGCTCACATTACAAGACTTGCAACAACCATTTGAGATCGCGATGGATTCCTCTGACTATGCTATTGGGGCAGTCCTTACTTAACAAGGGCATCCAGTGGCATATCACAGTGAGACACTGTCCAACACAGTCCACAAATATCCCACTTATGACAAAGAGATGTATTCCATTATACAAGCTTACCGACAATGGAAGCATTACATTTTGGGGAAGGAAACGATCATCCACACAGACCACTGACCCCTGCAGTTCATACAGACCCAAGGGAAGTTACAGAACGATCGCCATCAGAAGTGGTCCACATATCTACAACAGTTTCATTTCAACATCAAGTACAAGAAGGGCAGCACCAATAATGTTGCAAACTAACTCAGTCGACCACCGATCGTGGCAATAACCACCATGCTCAACTCTTGTGGGCACGAGACTTCTGATTGGCCGCTTCTCTACCAGAGCGATCCAGAATTCAGCCACACATAGAAGAGGCTCTTGGAGGGTGGCCAAGTTCCAAATTTTCACCTCCAGGATGCACTACTATGTCACATGGGATACCTTTGTGTTCCTTCAAGTGAGTGTGCCAATATGATTTGGGAAGCGCACTACAATCGGGTCGCTGGGCATTTCGTCGTCGAGAAAATAGTGGCACTACTGCAGAAGTATTTCTATTGGCTGAAGCTTCGACAGGACGTCAGGAAGTACATCCAATCCTACACTGCCTGCGCCATTGCCAAACTGTCCATCAAGAAGCAAGGCCTCTATACTCCATTTCCTACTCCTAGTCGACCTTGGGAATCCATATCCATGGATTACATGTTAGGCCTTCCTTATACTAAGCACGACAACGACTGTGTGTTCGTGGTCGTCGACAGATTCTTAAAGATGGCCATAATGGCGGCTTGCAAGAAGAATATCACAGCAGAAGCCACTGCTAAACTCTTCTTTGAATGAGTGTGGGTACACTTTGGGATCCCACTGTCTATCATCTCAAATCAGGACAGTAGGTTCCTTAGTACATTCTGGTCCAGCCTATGGTTAATGCTAGACACCAAGCTCACAAAGTCCACAGCTTTCCATCCCCAAACTGATGGACAGACAGAGTTCGTCAACAGGATGATCTTCCACATTTTGTGCATGTACAACTCAAAGCATCCACGCACATGGGATGAGAGCCTCCCCTATGTACAACATAGCTATAACCAGGCCCTCCACATCTCAACCGACCACAGCCCCTTTCAGGTGGGCTTGGGATTCCAGCCACTATGTCCCATTAACGTAGCCATGCCATTTACAGCTTCTTAGACTGATTCAACTCATGTCCAGTCTGAATTTTCCAAGGCGAACAGCTTCATTGAGCGCATTCAACACATTCGCCAATAGGTTCATGACATATTGGACAGAGCCAATGCTAAGTACAAGCAGCGACATGATTAACATCGGGTGCCACACAACTTCCAGGTGGGCGACAAAGTGTGGCTACATTTGCAGAAGGAGCACCTTGATGGACCCCACGGCAAGCTTTCCCCGCTCCGATATGGGCCATACACCATCACCAAGGCTGTAGGGGACAATGCCTTCGAGCTCAGTATTCCACCCTTCCTTGGTCTGCACCCAGTGTTCAATGTGGACAGCCTTCAACCCTACTTTCCAGCTCTATTCACGGGGGCTTCACTCAATAAACAACTATCATAGCACGTTCGATCATTGCATATGAAACAATACCCCTAATTTCACTAAATATTGGAAAATACCTTCCAAAATCGTTTTTTTAACCCCCACCCAATATGCCTTCCCAATTTTAAAAAACCTCTATTTTCACTAGATATTGTATGTATCAATTTTTTCATTAACAGTTTTTATACCCCATTATATTTCTACCTAGTATATTGATATGATACCCCTCTTATGACCCCACATGCATTCTACAATGCACCTTGCTTCTTTTGATGTATATTGTGGATGCACATTACTTCACCCATAATTCAATTACTCAACCACATATCATTATGATTTGCAACATTGAATGGTCTAATGAAGATATAGGAGATCACTTTTTGTATGTCACTAGAGCCAATGGACATAGTACAACATTTAGATTCCATGTTGCAGTTCCCCAATCGCTAACTAAGCTTGTTGTGGGCTAGGTATCCAAGTCCCCAAGTCCTGTAACAAGATCTAGGAGGCTGACTAAACCTCCCAAGGCCTGTAATAGGCACCACTGGTTGGGTATTCAAGGCCCCAAGGCCTATTGAGGGCCTATAATAGGCCCTTGAGGCTTAGAGCCTCCCAAGGCTATTGGTAACAAATGGCTGAGTGCTATTGGTAACAATTGGCTATCAATGACCACTGTCTCTTGACTATGATCGACTGGAAACCCACTTCACCATGAAACCCCTGGTGTCAAGCATGTCTCAAGACGTGATTTCCCTATGTACTGGTAAGCTCGAGCCTTGCCTCAACCTAATTTCTCATCTGGCCATGATCTCGCCATCTCCATTTGGCATATATTTGTCCACCTGCCCATATAAAAAAGTCCCCAAAGTATTTTTGTATTGTTACATTAAATAAAAAAAACCTTTGCCCCTTAATATATAAGAAATATAATTTTTAGATTTTCATGAATATTTAATACTGCAATATGAATGAACGTGATATTATATTGCCTTCTAGTGAAGCCCCTGTGCCTCTATTGGACACATCAGACGTGGCAGAACAACTCACACCAATAGAGTTAAACCCAGACTGCATGGAACAAGCCACAACTAATCGGATTATGGACACACAGATCAAGAACACCCACCAACAAAAGATCCAACTGTATCGAGTTGTCAAAGCAGGCCAACTCCTTCACCAGGGAAAGTGGTTCACTAGGGACCAAGTTCAGCAGAAGTTATCTCATGGAGGGAATCAATGCAATGGGGACCATTGCTTCTTAAGGGGGGAGGAATGATCCAGGAGGATATTGGTGGCCACCTGCCTATTCCACTTGGACCCCCACCATTGTTTCTTCATCTTTTCAGTTTCCTTAATTGTAGCACAATTTACTATTTTTGGCAGTTTTCGGGTCCTAAACTTCCCGAGCCGTTTTGAGGCCCTAAACGACGTTTTTTCAGCATCTGATGGTCCGGAAAATATGAGTCCATTCTGGACTCGATGAGTCCATTTTGGACTCGATATTTTCCATTTATGGATGTAGTCCTTGACTAGATCTTTCTAACCATGTATCATGTGTGTCAAACGGAGGTAGTAAGCCAAAGTTACGACCCCGGGAAATTGATGTACCAAGTTACCCAACGAGGCCCATAGTGTGGCGTTTCACCTCCTAGGGTTAGGTTTTTCGATGTGCAGGGTTTCCCTTGTTTCTCAATAATATATAGGCCTTTGAGCCTCATTGTAATACAGAGTTCAGAGGCATGTAGCCGCCACATCTCTTCTCAGAGATAAGCTACTAGCACTCTAGCTAGTTTATTTCAATCCTGTATGTAAACAAGTTTCAGTTCTTTGATTAATGAAATGATGTGTTATTTCCACTGCATCTTTGTTTTTATGGATATTTGTGTATTCTGTTACGTTCCTACATAAATCCGGATCAAGAAATATCCCTCTAGAAAACTCAAACATTTATATAGGGAATAAACATCTATATGACCATAAAATAAAATAATATCGAAGTTAACTTGTACCTTGAAGGGTGCATATCCTCCAAAGTGATTGCTTCTAAGGATCCCTCTGATGTTGTCAATATCTATCGAAATATTTGAGTGAAACAATCCATCATCTCATTCATCTGTCACAGGATGGATTCCTCAAGCAACATCTTGATAGGATATCCTGCTATGTCATCTCCTTTTTCCTCAGCCATGGGTGGTTTGTTTGGGTGGACCGGGGGAATTCTTCTTCAAGCTGAACTAGTTCAATACCCAACTGTTTATATTCTGCCCTCGTCAGGGACATGCATGAAGAAATAACGAAAGAGTAGACTAATATGATAACATTGATCCAAATTTATGTGAGAAGAAAATGAAAGAATAGATATAGAACCACATAGAAACATATATTTCAAGGAACATAGTAATACAGTAAACACAAATTCTATTAAATGGCGGAAATAGAATAGACTGTAAAATAAAGCAGCTAGAATGGTGGTAGCTTATCTTTGAGAAGAGATGTGATAACTATGTTCATCCATGGCAAGATGAATACAAAAAGAGGTTGAAAAGGAATATTTATCATAAGCATGAGGGAAAGAACCCTAAACATACAAAAACCTAACTCTGGGAGATGTACCATCATAAATTTTGTGGCCCCAAGGTGGTTAGTTGAGCTGTCAACTTCCCGAGGTCATAACTTTTGCATACGATCTTCAATTGGGGTGCTCAGTAGATCATTGGAAATATATATCCAAGGAGTACAATAGTGGATTGGACCCAAACCAAAGCCTATGACTATAATTTAGGCCACTTCGGTTCCAAAAACACATTGTTTAGGGCCTCAAAATTCCCCCAGAAGTTCAGGACCTAAAAAACCGTAGAAAAACTACTAGAAATTTGCCAAAATGGAAAACTGTTTTGAGCCAGTGGAATAGGTGGGTGGCCACCGATATCCATCTAGATCAACCTCGAAGGGTCTGGTTCCATAGGGGATTTAAGTGCAAGTCCCACTCTCATCCTTGGACATTCAAAAGTAGGATGGACTTATGTCATACATACAGTACACCATACTTTCTATCTGCCTACTTTGGGAATGGTCAGTTCCTATATTTTCTCAGTTAAGACAGCTATCTGGTTTTTTACTTGTGACCAGTTAGGCATGGCTACATATTTATATGCCCTATTATTTCATTGGTACTTATCCAAGGCTTCAATCTTCATAGCATTCTCTAATGAATTTCTAGGAGTGCCAATAGTATTTTGGGATAGAGGTTCCCAATTTAACAGAAACATAATAAACCACTCTTTGTGATGTGAATCATGAATAGGAAAAGAAAATATATTCATCACATCCCTAAATATCTGGTCATACTCCCATGCCTATTCTCCTTCACATTGGTGGATTTCTTTTAGCTTTGTAATCCCTTGTTGGTCGGATTTTGGAAATTGATATTCATTAATAAACAACTGCTTCACCTTTGCTAACGAGAAAAGGTGTTGTATTGGGAGGAAATATAGATATAAATTTCATGTACCACTATAGTTCCCTTCCCCATAGTGTAGTATGCAGCTCAACTAATTTGGATGCATCTAGGATTCCCTTGGACCTCCACATGGCTTCACACAAGAACCAATGTTGTTATTCATCTTCTGTAGCTTCCTTACCCCAAAATTATGGGTACCGCATGGAAGAAACCCCATGCATCTATCTATCATGATCACTAGAGTTCCTACTAACACAAATCCTCTAGGTTTAGGTTGGAAAATCATGCTTGAAGCAATATTTAAGCTTGAACTACTAGAGCTCATTAACCTTATATTAGAACTGGATCCACTACTACTTCTCCTTATGATTGTTCTAGTAGACTGACTAATACTACTAGGATAATGATTGTACCATGAAAAATACAAATTAGAACTAAGAAAAGATAATACCATATGATTTAGGAATTCCAAGGGAGTGGTAAAAACTGGGTTTATTTTGCAGTTCTATGATCTTTCTTCCTCAACAATTGGGGGTTCATATTCTTAATTGCATCTATCTTGATGCCAATCAAGCAGATTTGAAACTTGTACCTAGAGATTCTTTGCACCGTCAGTCTATATTCCAGCATCTCTAATATCCATGTTATTGTCTCCACCTTTCCACAAATGCATCTACACCCTAGTCTCCCATATTGAGACCATCTTCTACCATCATCCATTTTTGTAATACCCCCAATTTTGACTTGGAATGTATTTAATCAAAATTATGTAAATAATGTAAACATTCTAATATGGATTCCTAGTGCAGAGCTCAAGGTCAAGGCCTGACTAGTGAATTGGTAGGCATGTATGATGTATTTTTATTTGGACCATGTGGTTGGCTTATCATGCCAATTTGAAATATATATAAATATTACATTGGAAAATAATAAAATTGTACAAGATGGTTGTGTAAAGAGAACTAGAGGGGCTATGATTCCACCAAAGGATAAGAGGAAAGGGGGCCTATGGGAAACTAAATCCTATGTTCCAAGTGTCAACCTTAGAACTCATCCAAAATTCTGCCATGTGCTTTAACTGAGCCAGTTACCTTCTCTTGAATATTAAACCCAATCATTGAATGCATATGTGAGGTTGGTTGGAAAAGTCACTTCATGCAGTTATTGAGGCATGGGGAGTGTGATAGTTATGTCATCTGCTAGGAGTCCTTTATTCTATGCTCAGAATTTATTTCAATTGTCTTTTCTCCCTTACATCATATCCTTGGAGTCAACACTATTTTGATCATTCTCTCATGCATGTTTCTATACTACATAGAGTTTTCCTATTGATGTTCATGTCCATTACTAGACTGTGTTTAACCCAGAAATTCGAATTTGGATACAAAGCTACATTTTTGGAAGGGAAATTAGATGGTTGTAGGTGAGCATAGAGGTTGTGAAAGGTAGACCCTTAACCCATTGAGTTCTTCTAATTTTGGATGCTTGATAAGCCATGGGTTAATGTTGCAGGAGGTTCTCCAATAGCATACAACAGGTTGGGACTCTTACTGCACACACTAGTAAGCACTGTATGGGTTGGATTTCTTGAGGGAACTATGGATCAATGAAGGGAAATGCCTTCCTTGTGTTGTGTGGGGAAGTTAGAAAGAGTGCCATGGCTTTGATGGCTTAGTGAGATCCCTGTAGAGCTATGTTGGATCTTTTGGCTAATTAAGCATAAAGAGAAGATTGGGTTGTGGGCCGAAAGAGTGAAGCTTGTAGGTGTATCCTTCACCCTAGTTTCCTCATAGCCTAGCTTGGGTGTGGCCTCTCAGCAGAAAGAGTATATGATTGATAGAGTTCCTATAGCTAGGTGGAAAATCACTCTTACACAGTCATTTCCCTAGATATTCTTTGTTTAAAGATAAGTATTCTTATGTATTTGATGTGCAATGATTTTTATTTGTATTCATGTGATACTTATTCATGTAAATTGCATGATGTGTGTGTGGATTGTGTTATTTCCATTGTGTGTTTTTATTTCCATATCTACACATGAATTTTTGTTGTTATAAATTCGTAATTATGGTTATGGCATGAAATTAATAGGCCCTAAGTTAGTTAATGTCCCCTCTGCTGGTCGAATTGAGAGATGGGAACGTTACAATTTTCTCTTCAAGCAGGAGCTAGCCAACTCTTTACATATGATTACCTTCTGCAACTCACTCAACCTCTCTTCATCATGTCTAGTACCAAAGATCTCCTTACACAATTTCTCACTCTTCCTCTTCTCGTGTCTCATATTTTTCTTCCACCATTGCTCTCGAAAACTTGGCCTCCTTGCTACTCAGTCAGTCGGTGTTTGGTGTTCATATTTGTCCCTCATTGTCATCAAGTCCTTATCAGAATACATAACTAATCAACATTATTCTTTCCCACTCCCAATGGTGAAAATTCTTGCACCCCCATTGAGGTATGACTAAATGGTAGACCCCCTTTTTTGCCATCCAAGATTTGATCCACAATGAGATTTCCTTGATCAATATCATGCAAGCATTCCACTAAAATTCAAGTTATTTTTTCCCACTCTGAAACTGTTTAAGGCCTCAAAATTACCTCAAAAGTTTGGGACCTAAAAAACCATAGAAAATTTCTAAGGATATGGAGAGCCATTGTGAGTTAAAGGAAGACGTAGGTGGCCACCAATATCCTCCTAGATTAGTCCTCCCCCATTAGGACGAAATGATCTCCATTGTGTTAAGTTTCCTTATTAGATTGGGAAACTTCTACTGAATTCGACTATTTGTGAGCCATTTTCCTTCGTTAAGAAGTTTTCTTGCTTTGATGACTTGATACAAACTAGTACAAAATGAGAGATAAGTGACCAGACAACCAAAAAACTTGGTCGCCATAGTTTTTTCAAGGGATAAACGACCAAACTTAAGCATTTTTGTGTGTGCCAACTAAAAATGACCAAGATAAATGACCAATTTGGTCAGAAGATAAAATATACGACTAGATAGGAAGTAACTAAACTAAGAATCACCAGATAAGAATAACACAAAGAATATGAATTGGTCATTTATTTAGTCATTTTTAGTTGTGTCACTACAACAATGGAAAATACAATTTCGACAATGAACTTGTACAATTTACTAAATTTTAACAGTGCGGATGGATTTAGAGACCCCTATACAATTTACTAAATTTTAACAGTGCGGATGGATTCAGAGACCCCTAGGGGTCTCTGAATCCATCCGCAATGTTAACATGTAGTAAATTGTAACATTGTATATGGATTTAGAGACACAAGTGATCATGTAAATTGTGTCACTCGATGACAATATAAGGGGTTAATGTTTTTTGGGTACTAGTGGGTAAGTGGTTTATAAGTTATCATGTTATTCGGTTAGGGGCTAGATGTTAAGGTTGGGTACGAGGTGAGGGAGTTAGAGGTTGAAGATTCCAAGGTGCATGAGTTCATTGCATGAGTCTGGTGTGCCAAGTGCACAAGTATTTAACATTGGTTGGTTGTATTAGGTTAGAGTCTTAGTGGCATTAGTTGGGATTTCCCATATGTCTTGATTTAATGCTCATATTTATTTTAGTTCATCTCCACCAAGTCACCTTTGTTACTGAGGATTAATTCCTAAATTAAGAGAAGATTCAAAGAGAGAGAGATTTTGATGGAACACCCTCACCATTTTTTTTATTTTAAAGGTGGAAGGCTTTCAATTGCGTAGTTGTCCTTGTCATTTCTTTTCACGTCCAATCTATCCCCATTATTTGTGACCTAGATGTCTTTGGGACATAGAATATAGGTCTTTTTATGGGATCATTTTTCAAAGTGCTTGTGAACCAAAGTTCATTATAGTCCATCTTTGACAACTCTTGTCATTGTTCCTCCATATTGATTTAATGTTGGCATTTTTCTTGGTTCCTATCCACTTAGTTCTTATATCTCCAACAATATTTTTGTCATTCAATTATGTCCTATTATGTGATAATATGAAAGTAATTAAATTATGAAAATGTCCTCCCTTCTTAATGGGTGTTGATATGTGGATCTCTTGATGCTTGTGATGTCCTAATGTACTAGGAAACTACCTGGTTGATCCCACTAGTGGTCATGTGCTTCCCTTAAAGATTAATACATGAATGTATAAGTATGTACTAATTCAAACTATGAAATAATGGCACATTAAATTAATTATGGTCCTTTTATGGTACCTCTCTACTAATTGGATAACCATAGTATATTATTATGCAATACATACACCAAGTCTCAACTATTTTGAAGTGACGCTCTTCATATCTTTGAACATGTCCAAAACTCTGGTGTGAGGCCCACCAATGGCATGTTTATTAGTGTTCTATTGCATGATGCCACGCATGCCTCATGGATGAGGGATTAAACAACTATGATTTCATGACTCAACATTAGCACATCACACCTAAGAAAGAGCACTATTATTGCATGGTTGAACTTATTGGTTGTGCTAGGTGTCCAGATGAGGCCCAAGAATTCAAGAATTCATCCTCATTATTTATTTCCATGAAACATACTCTCAACAAAGGCCAAATGTTTCCATATTATTCTTGAGGGGATAAAAAATTTAACTTTATACACACCATCGGTGAATACATTTCGAGTTTTAATAGTGAAGAATAATTTAGGAAAATAAGACAATAGATCGCAAATAGGGTCCTCCCTATACCGAACCCCGATAGTAGCTTCAATAAATAATGTGAAGTCCACACCCAGATAGAATAAGGCATACCAATTTTTTTTTATCCCTCTAAAAATCGGCAACAACCTTCTTGGTTGGTTGTTCTAGAAACTCAAATTCTCTAAAGCACTTACCTTGTTGAACTCCTTTGCATTTCCAATATAATATTCCAATTGAATTTCGATGGCACCTTCCTTACATCTTCCACATAACAAGCAATGCACATCTATAGCCTCCACTTTCTTTATGTATTTTCATTATTCAATGATCTACTGTAGTGGTGATAGTATAATAATTTCTACAAATTCCCTGGGCATTGCTATTTAGGTGATTGGAAAGTTGATGGCAGGTAGCGTAGGAACTGTTATTAATTATTCTAAGGTGGCCAGGAAGGTAAAACACACACACAGACACACACATAAATTCAAAACTATAATAATCCATAAAGCTTATGTTTTGAGATACAATTGTGATCTCAGTACCTAACATAAGGCTTCCAATTTGACACACAATTGTGATCTCATTTCTATAGGAACCACTTGCTTTGCAGCATAGTCTTATTTTGTGAGTATTAGAGTGACCAAAAAGCGACCATTACATTTTAGTTATATAAAATTGGAAAAAAAAAATCATCACACTAAATTCATAAAACAAAAAATCCCAAATTCTAAGTTGGTGTCAAATTTTGTCAAAGCTGCCTCCTTTGGCTACATCACATGCCCATGTAACAATGTTTCCAAAATATTCAACCCTTCCCCTCTACCATGGAGGTTTTTGCAGAGGTTTAATGATGGACGAGACTATGCATACAACTACAAGTAGAACAGATATGGGAATTTTTTCTCATCCTTGTATCTTCATTTTGCAACTGCTGCAGTTGTAGCAAGTGGCATGAAGGCTGTTGTGATTTATATAAAAAAGGTGTCTCTTATAAAGGTTCCCATCGTCTTTTATTCTGGGATTGGTTCGAAGATGCAGGAGAGTTTTCTAGGTGAGAAGACCTTGTACTTGAGGTTGGTCCGAATGGAAGGGTTTACAGGATCAATATGAAGAGTGAAATGACATATGCTATGAAAAGGATCGATGTGTATAGTGGATAGTGGAATACTAGAATACTGGAATACTTATGCCAAGAGAGATATTCAGGAGGAGTTGGACGTTACAGGAAGAGTTAGGCATAGAAATCTTGTCGCCTTGCAAGCTTATGTTCGACAACCCAATGCACATATCTTAGTATATGACCAAATTTCCAATGGGATCCTTGATGATGCTATGAAGAAAATCAAGGATAACTAGCTATAGATGACCTGGTCAATGCGGCATAAAATTGCAGTTGGCACAATATTGGGTTTCGGGTATCTTCATTTCTGGTGCAATCCCTTTGTTGTACACTGTGATCTCAAGCCTGCATCAACCATATTTATTCCTAGAATGCCCGTTGAGTCCAATTTCCTCTATCTGGGGGCAAATTACGCCAATTCCCTACACTGGATGTGTAGACTGTTGATCTCTGCTAATTCGCAGTGACCAATTTGGGCCAGGTAAGCTTCTTCTACTCTATAAATTTTCAAGTTTTGGCTAAAAAGAAGCAATATTGGTAACGTAAAACCCAACTTGGCTTTGGTTATTCCCCTTTATTAATTTCGCCTGCAATACCAAACTTAGTGAAATAATGTAGTGTGGGTCAATGTGTGAATCGGTATTAGCTAGGGAACAGACTGTTGATCTCTGTTAATTCATAGTGTCCAATTTGGGCCAGGTAAGCTTCTTCTTCTCCAAAAATCCTCAAGTTTTAGCTAAAAAGAGGCAATATTGGTAACATAAACCCCAACTTGGATTTGGTTATTCCTCCTTATTAATTTCACCTGGAATACCAAACTTGGAGAGATAATGTAGCTATCAATTCCTTCCGAGTAAACCTTAGCTATAAAGTCTTTTCAGTAAACTACGATTTGTAGGATTGCAGGTCTGCTTACCATGAATTGAAAATTTAATAAAACAAATAATGTGTTCAAACCATGGATGATTTTTCTACCAAATATTGCAAATGTTGTCGAGAACCTCACATTTCATTGAACTTGTCTCCAATGATGTGCATTTTGTGAGCTGGTATATGTGTAGTCTAATTGGAATTGTATATACAAATGTAGTCTTGTTACAATGTCTATATAATGTTGAATAAAAAAATGTATAAATTCTTCGCCCTTATAATAAATATCAATTGATTAATGTACGGAGTACATGTGAACTTCATTATACAAAAGTGTTACAAAAACAACAAAAATCACCTTCATTTGGTCTTCAACTTGTTAAGAAATCATGCAATGGAAATCAAGAGACATTTGATTGATAAGTGTGCCATGAACAGAATTGAAGGGATATTTGTTATATGTTAGGAAGTGATCTTCGTTTGACATAATAGTGTCCCGGTATTCATAATGTCCTTTTCCCCTGCTTCAATTAATTTTGGACATACTTCTGTAACCTACAGAAACTTATGTTGTTGTTTTCTCTACATTCAATAATAGGTTGATTTCATGCCTATTTGTTAGTTGGAATGAATATATTTGTGCCAATATAGTTCCAAGACTTGGTTTGTTGCATTCAAACATTTATAAAAATATACACCCAACCATAAAACAAACAATAGAAATATGGTTAATGGCACTCTGTTTGCACAAATTCCAGCACTCAAACTTTGTGGCTTGTTGAATGTATATGGAACTACTTTTCCTTATACCAGAATTCCCATTTAGCTCTTATCATGAACATAATTATGGACTCTTATGAATAATTATGTGTTTGCAAAAACAATTGAATAGTTGTATGTATTCGATTTATGCATTTTAAATGTTACATGGCATTGCTATGTTCATTGAAAATCCAATAGCAATATAGGAACTGACTCCTTCAAACATGATCTTTCCTTTCACCATAACCAATTATCATTTCAGTACAATATATGGTGATTTATGAGTGGATATAGGTTCCCATATGCGTAGGAGAAGGGGTATTGTTGTATGCTTCTGAGGTATAGCAACAAATACAATAAAATGATGGTTGAGGATGTGTTGCAACTTCAGTTTATTGCATATGGTTGTTCAACGCCGAATCAATGAACACGCTCGATGCTAGAGCCAATCAATGTTATAATTGTAAGCCATGATACCAGCAGAATAAAAAATTAATATGCCAATTAATTAACCGAGCCTACCATGCTTCAAGGATCCAAGTGTTGAGATCTAGATAATTAATACAGTGTTGTGTATGAACATCCAACATAGAACACAGGCTTTTCCACTTGTTTGCATATATGCAATAGCGTGTAGAGGTCCAACCCAACACACAACTCATGTGACAGACTAAGCTGAAATTCATGGGTGAGGAATTGTTTGGATTATTGTAAATTGTAGTTACTGTTGTGATTCATCAAAAAAAAAAGGATTAAACAAGAATGCAAGCTATATACAGGAAATAAATTCCTCATAGCCAACAATTTAATCAACACACTTACACAACAATCAACCACAGACAGTTTAAATGCACCATAGACACAGAGCTTTTACATTGAAAACCAAATGAAAAAACGAGAATTCTTGGGCATTTTCATTAAGAGAAATTGATTACAAAAAGGGTGAGAGCTATGGATGGAACACCTCATGCATTGTTACTCACTAGCATAAACAAATTTTCATATGTCTTGAACTCAGTGACAATCTTTTCTCAAGCGTGGCTAGGTATAATGTCTCCTCTGTCCCACGATCTTTGAGTTAACAGCCTCTTGGAGATCTCTTCTCTGCCACCTTCCTTCTAGTTCATTTCCTCTTCATCTCTCCTCTATTTAATTCACTTCTTATCCCCAACTTTCATATTTAATGGGCTATCTGGGAAGGCCAACCATCACGATGGTTTGTCTACGTTTTCCAAGAAGAATTTTTTACTATTCACTCAAGTTTTCCAAAACAATTAAATGCTTATTTCAAAGTTTATAAAAGAGATTTGGTTATAATCCAATTTGTATCAACACCAATATGGACCATTTTCATTCTCAGAGGAAGGAACTTCCTAGGAGCATGTGATTGATAAGTGTAATAGAAACTATCCCTACCTCTTTTCACAGAAAGAGGAAAGAAAAGATCCCCTTGATGCCTCTGGCGAAGATTCTTTGTTTTAGCAATTGGCCCTTGTTGATTAGCGCACCAAATTGAAAGGTTTAGTCATTTCTATTTTTGTTTCCTGGATCCAGAGCTATTTGTCCTGCTCTAGTTATGAAAACGTTACTGTCAATGGATTTTATATTTTTCAATGAATCCATTTGTCTTCGTCAAATAAGTGTATTTCGTTTACCACCTCTCTAGCATATTTCCTTAAATTTGCTTTGCTTTATGATTCCTAGTCCATTTTTGCAAATTTTCTGGAATCAAGAATGGATTAGCTAGCTGCCTGAAAAATTATTTTCTTACCATTTTGACAAGGTTCATTTAAAGCCTCAGTATCCATGTATGAGTGAAAATGCATTAGTGATTATCTTTTTATCCTGTTAAATTATATACAAAGGCTTCCACTAAAATGTCAATTTTAGATTTAGTTACATTACCTTTAGCTCATATTCTATAAAATTATTTTGTAGGTTATTTGTAGTATGACACAAAATATTAAATTCATTTTGTAACCAGTGATTTTTTATCTTTTGGCCAGGGTATTGAATATTAATACAATGTTCCAATAACTGCGGTTGTGGGTGAGACTGGGTAAAAATGACACTGAGATGGCTCTGGTTTTTGGATATATATCTATTTTTGAGCAACAACATTTAGAAGCAATGAAACCAAAACTAGATTCTTCTATTTAGAAAGGAGTGAAGTTTGCTATGGAAAACTGAGTCGAGACCCTTTCTTATTGGTACTTCAGCGTTCAGTTTTTAACTTTTTACATTGAAGGCTACGATACCACCATTTTGTCATATTGGCTAAGTAGGCACGCGAATGGGGAATTTTGAGTTTAAATACCATTAAACCATATTGTGCATTGTTTGTTAAATGTTGTGTCATACTCTATGAGTCTATTCTAGCTCTGTAAAGTTTTATAAGACTATCATGGCAAAGTACAATGAGAATGTTTTGTATCTTTCCCGATTTTGACACTTGTTCCCACTTTCAAAAAATAAACCCTCGTAGTCTAGTTCAAGGTAGTAAACTTACGTAAAAAAAAAATTGTTTCTGTACTGTAGATGCTCAATACTGCCCAACAACATCTCCATGTTTTTTTTCTTGGACGGTAGTATTTGTTTTTCAGTTTAAGAAGACAGCATACTATATATATATATGCACATTCATAGCGATTACATTGGCAATGAGTTTAGTGCACATTTTTGTAATGTTAGGAAGTATCCAATGCAAAGTTTTGTTATCTTGTTAGCTATGATTTGTTGGGACATCCAGGTCCTATTCATTTATTGCAAATTATTAGGTCATTTTTGAAATTTTGTTGTTGCAAGTCTTCTTTTTTACTCTTAACTGTGTAGCCTTAATTTTTTGCTATTGAAAAGCTTCTTCCCATGCCAACAACCTTGATCTCTCCTCCATTTCCTTTTGGATCTATTTAGTAGCGCTTCCTTTCCTTATCTGATTAGATAATACTTTTCAAGTGCCCCTAAGTTTCCTCCAACCTAGCCTTCACTTGCAAATTTATTTACTGGCCTGCTCCTTTGCCAGTTTCTTAATTTTTAGTAGGTTGACCAAAAGACCTTATTTATTGAGTAATTATATCCTATTTATTTCTACCCTTGTATCTCAAGCTACCGGTAAATAGTAATTCACTCCTTTCCCAATTTTGTTGATCTATTTTTGCGCATGATTTGATAATTTTTTTTTGGTAAACAATTTTACATCAGTCAGAGACTTTTGTTTTCTCAACAAAAAGAGCACTGTGGTGGATATTGCAAATATCTTTAGCGATAATGGCCATGCCATGGTATTTTTTCCTGGTATGTTATGTTTCCTAAACATGGTTGATATATTTGGCCATTGTATACATGCCATTGGGCATATATGAGAGTTGTATGAGTTCATCATTGAATAAAAAATATTATTTTGATAATCTCAATCTTTAAAGATTTTGCAGAATCCATTGGTTTTTTTCTACATGATTTGATTAGAATTGTAAGTTTTTCTACTCGCATTACCGTCTAGAAGTAAGTGATACCAAGCATTAACTCCAATTCTTTTCTACCAACAAACCATATTTCGTGTAGCTGAAAGAAATTATGGAATAATTTGGCCAAGACGTCTAAACTCAAATATATGCTGTTGGTCAGTCACATTACTTGTATCCATCAAGTGATCTCATCTCTGCTGCCTAGAAATTTTGGAGAATGCCTCTTTTATTGTTGACTATTTGGGTGCCTAATCTCCAATTGCCAGCTAATTAATGAGTATTCCCACACTTGTTTTGTCAATTTATATTCATTTACCGAAAATTAAGTCGGGGACAACCTTCAAAATCATTTAAATTATTCATTACTTAAGTAGGCCGACCACTCATGGAGTACGCCGGTGGAAAAGAATTGGATTTAATGCTAAAATCTCAGACATGAAAACGATGAACGTAGTTAAGGATTTGTTGCTCTATGGTACAAAAAACTATTTGTTTAGTGCTCAATCCTTGAGCTGATAATATAAATAAGGGTTCCATAGATGTATACTTGAAGGAACTTGTAATGGATTTTCTGGAGGTTCACTGAATTTATTATCCTTTGTATCCATTCTAAGCCTGAAACACTTTGTGAATGTAAAAAAAGTAGCTATTCAAATGGCTCAAATGACCTTGGTAAAAGTTGGAGGTGGAGAATTTAATTTTAAAAGAGACTTCAAGTACCATTATGTCTGAGAAAAGGGCGAGTGTATTTAAATTTGTTGTTGATCGTTTCATTTCTATTTATTTATCTACAATGCTAGTCTGATTATAGCTTCACAATCTGTGTATAGAGGCAAGTATTAAAGGTGTCTAAAACCAAAATTTGTGTCGAAATTTTAACACCAAAGCTACAATATTCAGTATCAAAGGGTGACAATGTTTACATTATAGACTTAAATGCACAATGTAAGGAAGAATTCATAACATGCTTCATTGTTGTAAGTAAATTTGTGTAATCCAGGCATGATAGTGAAAACCCAAAATGTGTTGCATGTGCTAGATTAGCTCAGACACTTTTTCAACAAATGAGAAAACTACAACTTCAAACTTGGAACAACAAATGTAAGTAATGTGTTGATTGAACTTGATTCCATTGTGCTTCTTAACATCAACTTGACATACTTTTCAGTTTTGTGCAATTACTAAGATTAATACATTTATACATACACCAAAAACCAAAGAGTTCAACTCTTTTAAGAAAATATTCTTGATTAACCTCATTTTATTTTTGTTTGTAGTAGTAGTGTATAGAAACAAAGAAAGAATGGTACGAGAGAGAACAAACATTGCATGCATAAAATATAATGGTATTATAATTTCAGGTGGAGGGATGCTCTCCCTTTTTCAACTGAATGCTAGCTAATCAAGATATGCACAAATGAGATGCAAACCATTGTGACATTTCATACTCCTTGAGCATGTAATGTTATAGATACACCGCCCCCCAAATGTAATTGGGCTAGTGGTATGTAGTAAATTGTATATAGTGGTTGTGTTGTTAATTCATGTTATTCATATATTTGTTGTACATATATTTCTATTAATGGAATTTTGGATTTGATATTCTGCCTAAAATTCTATGTTGATTGTGCCTATTGTTTTTGTTTGTATCGATAGCTTTATGATCTATTTTTCCATGGTAGATACTGTTGGTGTTCTTAATTCATGTTATTCGTATCTTTGTTGTACAAATATTTCTATTAATGGAATTTTGGATTTGATATTTTTCCCAAAAATCTTTGTTGATTGTGCATGTTGTTTTTGTTTGTCTCAATAGCTTTATGATCTATTTTTCCATAATTTAATATGTAAACATAAAAATGATATTTTCATTTTTGTGGTTTTGGATGCACTAAAGACGCTAAAATGTATCACCAAAAACCACTTCTACACCCCCTAATTCATTTTTTTATTATTTTTTGCAGGTGTTTATACTTTCTCTTGGATATGTTCTTACCCAAGGTTATTGAGTTACACCAAGTAAGGACCTAGTCATATATGATTGACCTTATAGGATGTGCTGGGAATCTTGAAGAGGCTGAGAAATTTATCCAAAATGTGCCATTCGAACCGACTGCCATTGGTTGGGTAGCATTGCTTGGTGCCTGCAGAAGGCATGGAAATATAGAGTTAGCAAACAATGTAGTAGAACAACTTGTTAAGTTGGTACCAGCAAATGTTGCATGATATGTGGTGATGGAAAACATGTATGCTTATGTTGGAATATGGGATGATGTATCAAGAGTGAGAAAAATGATGAAAGATATGCGAGTAAAGAAGCATCCAAGATGTAGATGGGTTGGCATTAATAAGAGCATGTGTGCTTTTGTTGGAGAAGAAAAATTGAGCCCACAAATGGACAAGATCTATGGAACTTTAGAGACACTAGTTGTAAGGATGAAGGAGGCAAGGTATGTGCTAAACACAAAATATGCTCTGCCACACGATGTGGAAGAAGAATACAAGAAATATGTTCTCGCTCACTACAGTGAAAAGTTGGCTCTTTCTTTTGGTATAATGAAAACACCCTTTGGGACAACTATCCCAATTATTAAAAACCTTTGTGTGTGTGGTGACTTCCATACTACCTTCAAATTTATCTCCATGATCACTATACGAGAAATTATTGTGAGGGATTTTAACCATTTCCATCCTTTAAAGAATGACCTATGTTCTTGCAGAGACTATTGGTAAGTTGGTAACCCCTTTTTGAATTTTGAACAAACAACAAAGAACTACGCATGTTTCTTGTATGCCTTGATTTATGGGGATGGGATAGGAAATATTTGTATATCCTGTGCATGTCTCTCCTTGATGGATTTGTAAAATTTGAAACCAATAGAGAAACAAAGAAATATTTGACCTTCTATATACATGGAAAGATCTAGAATCCTTGATTGTATCATGAACTCATGAAGCATAGGTAAAACTATATTTTTTTGGTTACTTTGCAACATCTAGTTGGTTAGTCTATAAGGACAAAAGTCACATAGCTCAAAGGACTAGATGAAGTCAGTTTCTACTATTGTTAAAAATGCTCCAACAATGTCTTCAAGTTTCCTCCTAGTTGAGATAAATCCTTTGAGAACATACTACATGATTTCTAGGTTTGTTCTTGACTTAATATCAATGGTATAGACTGCACAAACATAAATGTCACGGTCCAATGGCTAAAAGTTATGGGAATTAGTACCTCTTCAAATATTTTTTAAGCATAAAGGGAGTTGGGATTTTGTGAGCCAGGAGTCTATTGGCTGCTAATTTGCACAAAGTTGTAATTTGTTTCTTTGAAATAGAAACAAAAAATAAGTTTTATTAGATTTACACTTGAGAGTATAATGCCATCACTGTTAAGGTTTATTTTATCGGCTTATTACCAAATTGGAAATTGACTGTCCATCATTGATAAATAAAAGAAATTTTATGATGAATAATGTTACTTAGTCATTGATCCAGGATGAACTGAAGATGCTCCATAATAAAAGTGCTTAGCTTTCAGGAAGAACATCACCATCGCGAAAAAATCGATGATATCTTTCCAACGATGTGGTAGGTGTGGTTGCTGAGTTGGCCCAATCATATGCTGACATGTTGTAATGTCCCCATTTTTTATAGCACCATGGAACTACCACTATCCCTTTAGATCCCCATGGATCTTAGTGGAAAATTAAATTAGTTGGGGAATTAATTTGGACTATGGTTATTTTGAATAATTAAATTAGATATTGAAGTAGTGATGTAGTTCATAGTTGTAAATATCTAATTATTAATAAATTGTTTGATGAGTTGGAAAAGCATTGCTGACTCAAGAGGGCGCATATGATGAGGATAAGGTGGATGAGTTGTCTCCCTCAGAAAATATGGAAGGAAAGCAGCTAAAGGCAGTCAAAATTAAGAAAAGAGGGGAAAACAATAGTACATCAAGAAGGCAGTATATTTCCATATTTTTGAAGATAAGACTCTAGAAGAAATAGCAAAAGTATGAAATCAAGCAAGAGGACTTAGGAAATACGTAGATTAAAAGTTTGGACAATGAGGGTGAATTCATGAGGCATGTGGTTCCAAAATGAAAAATCAACTTTCCAAAGAAGCCTCCACTCATCAATAATTCGAATTTCCTAGATGGAAATCTCTAGAAGGAAGGCATAACAGCTAGCAGAGGTTAATAAAAGGAGGATGAACAAACCCATTCACATATTTTTTTATTTTTAGAAGTCATCTTGAAATCTCTGTGCATCTCATAGGATTCGGTGGTGTTCCCCTTGCTAGCATTGGGTGATGTGCCCATTTGCATTCTTTGATCCAAATAAAAAATTGAGAGACCCTTCTATTGGAATTTGAGGAAGAGGATATCCATTCATTTTCATGGAGTTTAATTCTTCCATTAGAGTTTAATTGTAGGTATAAAATCCACTACAATCTGGTGTGGTCGAATCTCAAGATTGATTTTAAAATCCCAGTAGCAGCAGTGTCTCAAGAGTGGTGTATTTTGGCCAGTGAAGAGGGAGGATTGAGCAATTGATCCCCCTGTGAACTATATTTTTTTTTCATGTGTATAAAACGGTTTTAATATGTTCTTCTAATTATTGATTTAATCCAATTTTGGTGAATCTTTGATATACTGTAAGTTTGGATCGCACTGACAGTTAAATGCACCTCTGATTACCTGATCGAAGCTTGATGTTGTTCATTAGCATTTATTTGGCCTCATCTATCACATTTTTTTCATAATTAGCAACCTTTGGAAGTCATTTGATTTGGAATGAATTCACAAGTGTGCTATGGTAGAGAAAATTTGACTAGTTTTCTATTTTGGTGAATTTAATTGCCAACGTTTCTTCTAAAATACGATATGAAGGTCCAATTAGATAATTATAAGGTATTTGAGTCCATATTCACTCACATAACATAACTTAGGAATCCTTTGAGGCCATTCGAATTGGTTTGGATATTACCTCCTTCACTAGTCCAAGTTTGGAATCTTGCACCTAGATGTCAAGTCTAATAGAGCCATATCAGGTTGGAGATATTTAAATTAGTCTACCCAAGGTATATATACATCTAGTGCAGCACCATAAGACATTGGGTTTCACATAATTATTCTGGTTATTGCCTCAAATTCGTTGTCTTTTCCAAAGTGTCGTCCCAGGTGCGATGCACCTAGAGAATGTGCCACTATCGAATACATGGACTCTAAACGTTAATGATTTATGTTTTGTAGACCTATACGTGCATGCTACATTCCATATTGATTCCATTACAGCCCTATGTTTTTTTGGGTGGTAATTTGGAAAAGTCCCTAGGTGCTAGAATTCAGCTAGGAAGAAAATTCTAGTCATTTTTGCTTGTCTCTGAGCTAGTGTGCCTAGACTGGGGTTTGGGTACATTAAAGTGGTATTATAACATGGTCCTTTGCACTTGTGAGAATAAATACCAAGTTCCATTTCTTAGTTGAAATAATAATTGCATCCATGTCATTGTTCAGTGAAGAAGATTTCGATTTGTATGAGGAATAATAGATCATCTATATTGATGGAAGCCTACATATGTCAAGAGATGAGGATGGTTATTCTTGTGACCAAGTGTACATCGAAAGTAGAAAACATGAACCACCAATGTTTCATATTGTTGATAGTAGAGTAGTATTTGGAGGAAAGCCACTAGGAATTGATCCTTCTAAGTATCTTTGAAGATACCAAGATTTAAGCAAAGAGATCCATGAATTCTTGTGTTTTCGAGAGTTCTGTGAATACGAGGATAGAATATTGTTCGGGACAAGGGATCCCTTTGGAAACCCACATCATAATAGAATAAACCATATTTTCAACAATGTGTATAGATAAGTGGAGCAAATGTTGCAAAAGAATGAATTTTTACAATCAAAGTGCTCTACATCAAATCTCTGTGAAGAAAGTGAAACCAATAACATGGTGGAGCCCACTCATGATGCAGATCCTCATGTCTCTTAAGATGAATAATCCTCAAGTTACCAGGAGGATAGCATGGAATGATAAACACCCAAAGACAATAATGGTGATTTGCGTGTCAAGAAGGAAACATGCATTGTGGATCTATGCCACAAGCAAGATGATCTTAGGTGTAAACCATTGGAAGGACTAACCTTAGTGGAGGATATTCTTTGTGAGACACATCATTTGAATGGATCATTAAAGGAGAACCAAGAGAAGCTCATGGAATCCATGAAGAACTTTGTTGACACCAATTCCTTGGTGTCAAGGTGTTGTTGGACAGCTTTAGGAGAATATTGGGAGAAAGAATCCTTCTTGGGAGATTTCAAAATTATCAGAGAAGCAATGGCCAATATGAAAGAGAGTTACATGAATCTACTGTTAGATAGAAATCAACTTCTCTCAATTGAAGACATGTACCATCATGTGCTCAAGAAGGAAGTTGAAGTAACATATAGGTTGATTAGTGAGCTAGAGTCTAAATATGATTCGTTTAAGTGCACACATGAAGCCCTTCAAAATCATAAGAGAATATTGATCAACTTCGTAAGGATCTTATCACACTCCATCATTAATCCTGCATGGAATATGATCATGTGCGCGTGGCAGGAAACACTTTAAATATGATGGAGGAACCTCATGTATGGGATGAAAATAAGAAAAGTTCAAACTTACAACTATTTGTGAAGGAAGATTCTATAGAATATTTTGGCCAAACACTTGTCTTGATGCCGAAGGACATTGAGGAGGAAATACCATTTGAACCTACAAGCAAGGATACTTATTTACCCAAGGATTGGGTAGATGAGTATACAACATAAATGGAGAGGCAAGGATTCACCAGTCTTGCTTGTCTAGGTAGAATACTCTTTGACATATTGATCATTGGGGAATATAGTGAGCAAGTAGTGCAATCCAAAATGCATGTACTTGAGAGAAGAACTTTCATGGAGAAGGTTGGCCAAGCAAAAGATCTGCACAAGGAGGATCATGGGATTCCCTTGTTGAAGAAATATTTGATTTTGGAAGGTGTTGCTAGATTAGATCCACTTGGACCATCCAACAAAGATGTTGATCCATCTATGGATTGGGTGGAAAAATACATCTCAGAGATGAACACACATGGAGGTACGAATTATGCATGTTTATGTAGGAATTTGATTAATACATTCCTTACTCTCCAATCTTATGAGTAGCATAAAAAATATCCATGATCATCATATGATGCATTCAGTATGCATGGTGGGACTTGGAAGTTCCAATTGATTCAGTGAGATGGAGCATATGGCATTGATGCTCAAGAGGAGTTTTTCTTCCTATTGGAAATATTCATAAAAATTCCAACAAGAATTTGGAAGAGTGTACTTTCAATTTGTTTATGGGATCCTAGCATCATTTGGAATGACAGGTTGTTCCAAATTATCAAGATGTTCAGTACAATGCTGCATAAACCATGGGATCCTGCCATTCCTTGGAGTGATAGTTTGTTCCTTATGGCATTAGATTTTAGGAGTCATCATGAGGTTATTTATGTAGACACTGAGTAGTGTAGAGGAGGAAGTAGAAGAAATTTCCCCATTCTTAGGTTCATTTTGGATCCAAGAATCATTCTTGGTCTCAAATATTTCAATTGGAATATACATGTAGTAGTATGTGGGACAAAGACATATCTTAAGAGGGATGAGATGCATAAGGTCAAGTACCTTCCCAAGATTGACCTCCACCTTTATCATCATCATCAAGTTCACTTGGATTAGTAGTTCTGCAAAAGACATTTCCTTGTGTCCAATGTTCCTAATCAATATTTCCATGCATGAGCATTAGCTTGGATAATGCAGCTATGGCTTCACCACCTTACATGAATAGAGCATACATCCAACACTTTGGTAAGATTGTGTTGGTTCCTTTTGAGTACATTCTTGTTCATGGTAGGATGTTGGAGAAGCATTCACATAATTTGGAAGCTATGTCAAGGATTTTGGTAGAGTCATCATTGCATATCAATATGTTTGAATGTGAAATTGGAAAGGTTGATGTCTTGAATATTGACTCTATGGTTGAGCATGGTAAAATTGGTTCCTACATAAATAGGATTTGTTCTATCTATATTTGGATAAATACCATAGATATGAACAAGTTGGATAATGGTGTACCATGTAGAGGATCCTTCCAATTCATAACACTTGTGGCTACCCAAGGAAGGAAAGAAGTTTCTTGTGGGGATGAGGACTTCGAGAGATTTTTCAAATGGATGAAGAAAGTGATGGGAGCTTGTTCAATGTTTGTCACACTTGGTTTCTCTCCATCATTTTTTCGTAGAGGAGATTCCTCCAAAGAAGGCATAGGAGTAGTTATGTTGCAATATGACCACCCTTGTTGCTTGAAGATTCAAACAAAGGTGAGTGAGAGGCTTTCATGGAATTGCCTCAAGAATGAAGGATGGAAGTATGAGAAAGGGTGCATCAAATATCCAAGTTATGTTTCAAGAAATATTATTGCAGCATCCCTTAAGCAATCCCCATTTCTTATTTCTCAAGGGAATAGAATTTTACCGATGCATAATCATTCCTATTCCAATTGCTACAAGGAAAAATTGGCCAAATTGCATGACTTGGTCAAATTCAATCAACATATTGCAACTCAATTAGCCATGCAGAGTTACAAAAGAAGGATCATTATTGAGTTGATGGAAAAGGATGACCAATGCAATATTATCCCAAGGGTCATCTATGTTGGAGGTGAAATTCAAATGGTTTTTGAAGCAGGCTTGCAAAGTATTGTGAGAAAAGTGTACAAGTTCTTCATCGACCATATTTTCACTTGCTTGAGGACAAGCAAATTTTCTGAGGGGAGGTCTGTAATGTCCTAATTTTTTATAGCACCATGGAGATACCACTATCCCTTTAGATCCCCATGGGTCTTAGTGGAAAACTAAATTAGTGAGGTAATTAATTTTGACTATGGTTATTTTGATTAATTGAATTAGATCTTGAAGTAGTAATGTAGTCCATAGTTGCAAATATTTAATTCTTACTAAATTGTTTGATGAGTTGGAAATTCCTAGGTGGCTCAAGAGGGCGCATAGGATGAGGATAAGGTAGATGAGTTGTCTCCCTCAGATAAATATGGAAGGAAAGCAACTAAAAGTAGTAAAAGTAGCCAAAAGAAGGAAAAACATGAAAAGCAACAGAAAATCAAGAAGGTAAGATTTTTCCAGATTTTTGAAGATAAGGCTCTAGAAGGAAAAGAAAAAGTAGGAAATCAAGCAAGAGGCCTTCAGAAATATGCAGATTCTATTTTTGGCTAGTGAGGGAGAATTCTTGAGGCAAGTGGGTCCAAAATGAAAAAACAACTTTCCAAAGAATCCTTCGCTCATCACTAATTCGAATTTCCTAGATGGAAATCTCTAGAAGGAAGGCGTAAAAGCTAGAAGAGGTTAAGAAAAGGAGGATGAAAACACCCATTCACATATTTTCACATTTTGAGAATTCATATTGAGAGCTCTATGCATCTCATCGGCTTGGGTGGCGTGCCCCTTGCCAACATTGGGTGATGTGCCCCTTTGCATTCATTGATCTAGCTGAAAGATTGAGAGATCCTTCTATTAGAGTTTGAGGAAGAGGATATCCATTCCTTTTCATGGATTTTAATCCTTCCATTAGAGATTATTTAAAGGTATTAAATCCACTATAATATGTTGTAGTTAAATCTCAAGATTGATTTGAAGAGCCCAGTAGCTGCAGTGTCTCAAGAGTGGTGTATTTTGGCCAGTGCAGAGGGAGGATTGAGCGATTGCACCCCCCATGTGAACTATATATGATGTTCATGTGTATCAAATGGTTGTAACATTTTTTTCTTCTTATTATTGATCTGGTCCAATAATAAAATACTCCTTCCTTACTCTCAATCACACTACTACTGCTTCTAAGTTACAATTTCGGTGAATCTTTGATATACTATAAGTTTGGATCTCATTGACAGTTAAATGTGCCTCTGATTATATGATATAATATTTATCCTATTAATTATCTTGTATTTTTCCTCATATATCACATTTATTTCAGAATTCGTAATCTTTGAAGGTCATTCAAGAATTGGACTAAATTCAAAAGTGCGCTATGGTAGAGAAATTTTGACTAGTTTTCTATTTTGGTCAATTTAACTATCAACCGTGCTTCTAAAATATGATATGAAGGTCCAATTAGATAATTATAAGGTATTTGAGTCTATACACACTTACATAACAGAATTTAGGAATCCTTTGAGTCCATTCAAATTGGTTTGGATATTACCTCCTTCACTAGTCCAAGTTTGGAATCTTGCATCTAGTCATTTTATTTTTAGTCAAACCTTTGTCTTTCAAGTCTAATAGAGAAATATCAAGTTGGGGATAGTTAAATCACACTAGAAAAGGTATATATACATCTAGTGCAGCACCATAATTCATTTTTTTCCACACAATTCTTGGGGTTATTGCCTCTCAAATTCTTTGGCTTTGCCAAAGGGTCATCCCAGGTGTGATGGACCTAGAGAATATTCCACTGTCCAACATATGGACTCTAAACATTAATGATTTATGTTTTGCAGACCTGTAGGTGCATTCTACAGTCCATATTGATTTCATTACATCAGTGTGTTTTTTTGGGTGGGAATTTGAAAAAGTCCATAGGTACTAGAATTCAATTGGGAAGAAAATTCTAGTCCTTTTTGCTTGTCTCCGAGCTATTGTGCTCGAACTAAGGTTTGGGTACATTACACATGTAGAAAAGAATCGTTTATTGATTTCATATGTGGAACAATACGGATATTACATGTGGCAGTCGCAATTGGCTAGGTATGTTCTACAAAAACTATTTGGAGGCCACAAGAATCAACCTCGCAACCTCTTGTCTACCAGCACAACACATTTTTCATTACACCATCCCATTGGTTCTTAACTATAAGTAGTGCAGGTTTTATTTAAGGTGTTCTTACTTGTTATATGACTTAAAATCAAGGGACAACAAGTTTTGAACCTATGACCACCCAAACCACAACCAAGTGCCTTTACCATCCTTCCTACACTACGTTTCTTTCCATAATGTGGAGCGAATTTGATATAAGGTTAGTACATGTTTTGTATGGTAGGAAAAAGGGTCAGGGGCTCGACCCTGGTACAACTGTGATTCATGTGGAGGAACCAACCCACACAAATAAAAGTGGTTATAACCACTCAACTTTATGCCACAAATACATGGGTGGTGGTTAAAACATTTATGATATCCACCACGTATGCCACAACAAACTTTGGTGGGAATATTTCCAAACTTTGGTATATTATGTTTGGAGTATGCCAAACGAGGTTTTATATTATGTTTGGAGGTTGTAACAATATGTGAACCCCACCAACTATAGAATTTGGTATGCAATTGCATATTATATGTTATGTAACCAACACATGAGGACCCACCAACCTTTTCCATGTGGTATGTTATACAAAGTCTTGATACGCCACATGTGTGTGTGTTGTTAGTTTTAAAGCCAATGTATTTATATGGTTGTAAGGGGTATAAAAACATGGGAATTCCAACCAACAAACCATATATTTGGCATATGGTGAAAAGGCCATTTTCAAACATTCGTAAAAGTAAACATGTTGTTGTAACCAAGCTTTGTTGATCCCAATGAATGGGCTAAATGTGAATCATGCCCCCATTAATATAATCAAGCTATATAAGTCCATGCATTCGACCTTGGAAGGCGGGGGGATTTTGTGGGAGTTCCACATGTTGAAGAAGTTCGAAGGAGCCAATTTGGAGATCCATTTTGTGGCAGCTCCATATGCTTTGAAGGGAGATCTAATTGGAGGTTCCAAGTTCCTTTGATCACACTTTTCTCTATGTAGACTGCTCATGATTGGAGAGAGAAGAATACTATTGTTGGTCTTATGTGAGGCGAAGGTGGGCGTGCTTATAGTTGTTTCTCACCATTTTCATGAGCTAGAGTAACTACTATATCAGTTTTTGGATCCAAGTAGTGGATTCTCTTCGTCGTCAATATCAAGATGAATGATAGCCATATTGTATGGATCTTCTAGAGGCATGGTTGTCAGAGATCATCCTTTATTAGAGGAGATCGTATCTTTGTAGGAGAGACATTACCACTTGGTGGTGAGAGCCAGTTCTCTTTTCATTGTATGATAACATCTCTTTAATACAACCACTTGTTGTGGGAGTTCTTCAACCACTATTGATGTTGGAATTCATCCTTTTTGTAAAGGAGAGTATCTTTTGAAGAGGGGAATAGAAGTGGTTCGACAATTGAATGAGCTTGGAGACATATTGGTATGGTGAGCTCTATTACGAAATGAGTATTACATTTCTCATGTTTTCTTTGTGCATGTTATTTTCCGCAATTGTGTTCATTATGATTATTATGTGATGGTGAATGAGACTAATGATACATTCATAAAGTTAAACATGCACATTTGATTCAATCCTTTTCATTGCAATCAAGTTTAATAAAAATGATCCTATCATTGATCCTTTTGTTAAGTGAGATTAGAAGAAGCTTCAAGTGGTTTTAAGGTTACCTTGGATCAGATTAGTCGTTAATTGGTTCTTATTCAATAGCATTCATTACAAACATCAATACATTGGTTCTTAGTGGATAGAATTCAATACAAACATAAAGGACTAGCAATTTGGTGATGGTAAGTTGAACTATCAAATGTCTGTAGATAAGAAGTTAAGAAGATTATCATCCCTTTTTCCAAATGAAATATTTTGAATGTAAAGCTTGTAAATGGTTTAGTAATTTTTTAGACCATATTTATAGTTAATCAATATTTTGTAAATATATAGATGGTTTTTATAGCTAACAACGAAGTCCTTGGTTCATGTTTGTGTTTGAGATTTGGGAGAACAGAATTATAGAAAAGTTTGTTGTGCAAAAAATAATGTAATTGATCATGGAAAAATTATAATAATGTAAGTGGAACATCCGATATTTTAACTATATTTATTAGGTTAATGAGAGCTTCTTTGTAAGCACTATACTGTTGAGATATTGTAACTTCAAAGAATATTATATTTGTACTTTATTATTTTGGAGATGTTTCATTCCTCCTTGAAGGTCTTATTGTATATCCGGAGATGTTTATTCCTCCTTCGGAATGTGGTAACTTGGGTTATTAGACCACCCTAGAGGGGTCGGCCCAGTTAGTTGTAGTGGGGTATTTAACCCAATGGTTAAATACGAGCCTACATGTTTTGTGTAAAAGACAAGTCGGAGTAGTGTATAAATAAAGGAGGTGTATTCCTCACTTAACACACACTCACTCACTTGAGAGTGGCGCACTTATGGAGGAGAGGTCTCCTATGGAGAAGGAGGAAGCTTATGCTCAGCGTTACATCTTTGTATATTGCTGGTCATCTATATTGAGGAAGCTTTGCTGGGTTTTCTACCCCATGAGGGTTTCCTAGGATAAATTTGTGTCTCTTGTGTTTATGCTGTGCTTGTTGTTTCTTCAGTGATCTTGTATATGCTATTATTGTGAAATGGAATGCAATTCTGCTATTTTCTGTCTTAGCATATTAAATCTTAACATGGTATCAGAGCCAACCTGAAGGAAGTCAATGTATGGCACTTACGACACTTGCTTCTCTTGCGACAATTTGAAGGTTAGGGTTTTATATAGCAAAAACCAGTCATCCTCGAACTTTCGCTATAAATACATTCTGGCGAAGGTTCAAGATATGAAACCTTTACAGGTAGTATATTACATCCCTAGGTACCTTGTGTCCAAAGGAAACCCTCATATTCGTTTTACTTTGTGAGTTACGTTCAGTACAAGTTAGGGTTTTTCCCCCTTCCAGATCTCAGTAAAAATCAGGTGAACTAGGAAAAAAGGTCATAACTTGGGTTAGGAAGCTCCAAATGCAATTTAGTAAAAAATCACAGGTATTACATAGACTGTACTATCTCAGGAAATGTTTTCAGAGGCTGAAGCTGAGCCAGTGACATGTGGCATGCCATACAAGTTAGCTCTCATGTTTTATCCCATAAACAGGTCACGTTTCGACACTTGGAATAACTTGGGCTAGGAAGATCCAAATGCAATTTCGTAAAAAGTGACAGGTAGTACACAGACTGTACTATCTCAGGAAACGTTTTCAGAACCCGAAGCTGAACTAGTGACACATGGAACGCCGTACAAGTTCGCTCTCCCCGTTTTATCCCATAAACAGGTCACGTTGCGACACTTGGCATAACTCTCTCTCAGAAAATCCAATTGAGGTCAGACCTGTCGGGATGGAAAGATGATAGGTCAGGATACCACAGAAAATGTTTTTAGACCCTGTGGAACTAAAAGTTTGGAGTTACAGCAGAAACAATAAGGTACATATTTCTGGCAAAACAAAATTATTTTTGGAGCACCTTCATTCATGGCTTTCGAAATTTAGGGTTTCGGAGAAAGTTAGAATTTTTGGAATCGGAATCCACAGCTAAATTATACTCAGGAAAAATGAAATTTAGAGTCCAAGATCAAATTTTTTCGTTGGGTAGAAGACCGAGCTTGATCAAACCCTAGTTCGGGATTTTGATCGGAAAGATGGAAAATTAGGGCTTCAGCAAAAGTTGAAATTTTTTGAAGTCTGTAACCACGGCCGGAAGCTCCTCAGAAAAATAAGAGTTTAGAGCCTTGGATCGAACCTTTTGATTGGACAGAAGGGTGGGCTTTATCAAACCCTAGTTCGGGTTCCTGTCAAGAAGATCCAGAAGTTTCGAAGGCAATTTTGAGGGGTCAAATTTTGGAGATTTCAAAATTGAAGTATGCTAGTTTGATCAGCTTAGCAAGACACATCCTTCCATCCATTCAGAAGTGTGAAAGTCAAAGATTGAATTTTTAGGGTTTCTCTAGCAAACCCTAATCAAGCTCCAGATCAAGTTTCAAGGGGAGTTGAGGCTAAGGCCTTACATAAGAAGACTACAAGAAGTCTCGACAGGTATGACTTAAGGAGGTTCAGGTATGTCTTGAAATCCGATTCTTGATTAAGTTCATAATGTGTTTGTCCTCATATTATTTATTAGTACAATCTTGATCAATGTTAGAATTGTCTTATCACCCTAGTAACAGTATGAATGCGTGTGAGTGATTGAAGACATTTATTGATTAGGGCTATATGATTATACTAATGCATTATGGTGTTGTGTAAGGTTGATGTTGTCTGCTAAAAAGATACAGGTACATCACAAAAGACAAATCAAGTTCCATGACCATGACAACATGAAGACAAAGACTCATCCATAATCTTTGTTCTACTTACGAGGTATGTATGACTCTGTTATATTATGCTTAACCTATGAGACATGCAGGTTCTAGCTCAGGATCTCGAAATCATTGAAGAGATTGTTTAGGTATGTTGTACATAACTAGGCAGGTATACTAATCCAGGTATGTTTTCCTATGTCAAGTTAGAATCTTACCTTGTGTTAGGATCCCTTATATAAGTATACTTGGTGTGATTGGTTATGCTTATTCATAAAGTTAGTAATCAAGGGTTTATGCATATTATGTCTCTTATCTTGATTATTTAATTAACCAGAAGAGTACTACGTGTTAAGATTTAATATGTTAAGACAGAAAATAGCAGCATTGCATTCCATTTCACAATAATAGCATATACAGGATCACTGAAGAAACAACAAGCACAGCATAAACACAAGAGACACAGATTTATCCTGGGAAACCCTCATGGGGTAGAAAACCCAACAAAGCTTCATCAATATAGATGACCAACAATATACAAAGATGCAAACCAAAGACATGAAATCCTCCTCCACCCTAGCATACCTCTCCTCCACAAGTGCGCTACTCTCAAGTGAGTGAGTGTGTATAAAATGAGGAATACACCTTCTCTATTTATACACTACTCCGACTTGTCTTTTACACAAGTCATGTAGGCTCGTATTTAACCAATGGGTTAAATACCCCACTACAACTGACTGGGCCGACCCCTCTAGGGTGGTCTAATAACCCTTTGACCCACATAACACATACAGGACTGACCACCACTAGGGAAGTCTAATAACCCAAGTTACCACATTCCGACAGAGGAATAAACATCTCTGGATATACAATAAGATCTTCACGGAGGAATGAATCATCTCCGGAATAATAAAGTACAAATATAATATTCTTTGAAGTTACAATATCTCAACACTCCCCCTTAACAAGAAGGATATTATAACAGCATCTGCACGAGCAAGGAGTCATCAACGTCATACATGATACATCTATAAATCATTGGAAGCTTTCTCAATATCATTAGTAACTCAAGCAGTTACTGGAACATCAACATCTTCAGTACCGAGTCTTTATCTTCTGCAGCACTTGAACAGCTACAACAACATCAACATCTGGATCCTCACGATCATCAGCATCGTCATCATACGATCATCAGCATCGGGATCATCTCGATCTAAAGCATCTGGATCATCTCGATCTACAGCATCTGGATCATCTTGATCTACAGCATCTGGATCATCTCTATCTACAACATCTGGATCATCTTGATCTACAGCATCTGGATCATCATGATCTACAACATCTGGATCATTTCGATCTACAGCATCTGGATCATCTCGATCTACAGCATCTGGATCATCACGATCTACAGCATCTGGATCATCTGTATTAGTATCCACACTAATACATCTATCATCAAAACATGTATTCTTACTAATACATATATCATCAAAAACGTGTATTCTCACTAATACATATATCATCAAAAGCATGTATTCTCACTAATACATCTATTATCAAAAGCATGTATTCTCACTAATACATCTATCATCAAAAGCATGTATTCTCACTAATACATCTATCATCAAAATCTTGTATTCTCACTAATACATCTATCATCAAAAGCATGTATTCTCACTTAATACATCTATCATCAAAAGCATGTATTCTCACTAATACATCTATCATCAAAAGCATGTATTCTCACTAATACATCTATTATCAATACATAGCAGCATACCCTGCAACACACACAATCATATTACAGGATGATCAATCCCTCTCTCTTTAGGACATAGGTCCATGGATGATACAATCCCGATCAAGTTCCAGGATGATCAGTCCTTATCACTTTAAGACAAGTCTCATGTCTAGGGACGATGCAATCCTGATCAAGTTCCAGGATGATCAGTCCTTATCACTTTAAGACAAGTCTCATGTCTAGGGACGATGAAATCCCGATCAAGTTCCAGGATGATCAGTCCTTATCACTTTAAGACAAGTCTCATGTCTAGGGACGATGCAATCCCGATAAAGTTCCAGGATAATCAGTCCTTATCACTTTAAGACAAGTCTCATGTCTAGGGACGATGCAATCCCGATCAAGTTCCAGGATGATCAGTCCTTATCACTTTAAGACAAGTCTCATGTCTAGGGATGATGCAATCCCATCATGTACATTTTGAACCTAGTTCAGGGATGATGCAATCCTATCTTCAATTCTCGGAGACATCAGTCTACGGATCAATTCTGGGACCTAAGTCCAGGGAAGATACAATCCCCTACCTGTTCATTCAGGACTTCATTATCGGAGACCCAGTCTATGGTTCAATTCTGAGACCTAAGTCTGGGGAAAATACAATCCCCTACCTGTTCATTCAGGACTTCATTATCGGAGACCCAGTCTACAGCTCAATTCTGGGACCAGAGTTTGGGGACGATACAATCCCCCACCTGTTCATTCAGGACTTTATTTTCGGAGACATCATGTCTATGGCTCTCTTTTAGAACATGTGTTCAAGGATGATACAATCCCTCTTCTTTCTCGGAGACATCTGTCTACAACTCACTTTAGGATTGAAATCCAAGGATGATTCAATCCTCACATGTCCACAAAGGACTTCATTCTTGAAGACATCTGTCTATGGCTCTCTTTAGGACTAAAGTCCAAGGATGATCCAATCCCCTCATGTCCACCAAGGACTTCATTCTTGAAGACATACATCTACGGCTCTCTTTAGGACTGAAGTCCAGGGATGATCCAATCCCCTCATGTCCACCAAGGACTTCATTCTCGAAGACATATGTCTATGGCTCTCTTTAGGACTGAAGTCCAGGGATGATGCAATCCCCTCATGTCCACCAAGGACTTCATTCTCGAAGACATACGTCTACAACTCTCTTTAGGACTGAAGTCCAGGGATGATCCAATCCCCCTTTCTTTCTCGGAGACACCTGTCTACGGTTCCTTTTAGAACATGTGTTCAAGGATGATGCAATCCCCTTGTCACCTTAGACCCTATCTAAGGACAATCCACCAACCTCTCTATCGACATCACTAATATAGGTATCCACATCATCGACCTCACTGTCGATGCGGGCAATCTCATCATAAGTGATCACATCGCTCCCCCTTTCGAGGAGGGTCCTTCTGAACTATTTTAAGTTTGTCTCAGAAAACTTTACTTGAGGTAGAGGTTTGGTTAGTACATCGGATCGGTAGAGGTTTGATTAGTACATTGTCAACTTGTTACAAATTCGAACTTTAATTCTTTTCTGCACCATATCTTGTATATAGAAATGTCAGATCTCTATGTGCTTTGACTTATCATGGAATACTGGATTCTCTGCCATTTTGGTACAACTTTATTTGTCACATAGGATCATAGTTGGGTCCATTTTTATGTCAAACAATTCTGAAGCCATACCGCTTCACAACTAGCAAAGCAAGCAGCCATATATTCCACTTGTGCTGAGAGCCACACTAGATTGCTTCCTGCTAAACCACAAGATCAACATCTGATACAATTTCTGCCCAATCAACATCTGTGTAGCCATCTGAAGTCATGATCTCTAAGATAACATAGATCAAAGTCTATCGTATCCTTTAGGTACCTCATCACATGCTTTGCAACTAACAGGTGAACACATCTAGTTTCCACTAGATACTAACTCAAGGTGTTCACAGCAAAGCATATATCTGACCGAGTATTCGTTAGACACATCAATGACTCAATAATTTGTCTGTACAGAGTTATATCCACTAACTGTAATGAGTCATCTGCTAACAACTTCAATTTGGAATCCATGAGAGTGGCCATTCCAACACATCAAGTCCTTTTAATATTTCTTAGCATACTCTCCCTGATTGAGAAAGATTCCTTATGATCCTTGCCATACTTCCAGACCTAGGAAGTAATGCATCAATCTACAGCCATCTTCTTCTTTCTTTTCATGATCTATTTCTCATTCTTTGTCAGAAAGAGATCATCGTCATACAATAATGGTATGATAGGTTCATCATCCACAACCTTAACATAAATGTTAGGAACAACTTTACTTTTGGTAAAGGGAAAGCTTATCAAGAAACTGTCAATTCTCCCTTTGTGACTGAACATCATTCACACTCTGCATTGAATGATCTTCTGCATATCTATCTATGCCATATCTAGTTAGATGGGTCTACTGATATGAGCCTCAATATCATTCGAACTCTGTGGTGAGTTCCTTCTTGCATCCATGTCATCTGTGTATAGAAACCATATTCAACCTTGTAGCAAAGGTTGAGATCCACATCACCCATGGTGATCATTAAGTTCATCAGTTGATTATCGATCCTGGGAACCCATACAGAACCTGATTCACACTTCTTCTTTAATTACACCATTAAGAGAATGGTCTTATCTAGCCACTTGGAGCAAACATCTCATCATGACTCTCTTCCTCTTTCTAAGAGAATTTTGTAGCCACAAGCCTTCTATGGTGTGTTTGATTTGTAAATCTTTTGTTGAACATCCATCGCTTTTTCAGTGTTCATCATTCATCATGATCCTTTTATGTTTGTGTGGTTGCTTCCCGCTTGATCTTCTATATGTCTTCTGAACTTCTATTCATTCCGTACCACTGTGCATGCTCAAGTGTGCACTATTGTCATCCTCATGATATCATACACAAGCATACATTCATTAGTATATTCTCAATATTATCAAAACATTCTAATTCTAAATAATCTTGAATATGTATAGTCATGATCATTAGTATTCAGGGTTTCAAGGAAGTCTTCTTTTACTCATGCATATTCTTGTTTGATCATAGTACTCTTCTGGTTAATTAAATCATCAAGATAAGAGACATAATATGCATAAACCCTTGATTACTAACTTTATGAATAAGCATAACCGATCATACCAAGTATACTTCTATAAGGGATCCTAACACACGGTAAGATTCTAACTTGACATAGGAAAACATACCTGGATTAGTATACCTGCTTAGTTATGTACAACATACCTAAACAATCTCTTCAATGATTTAGAGATCCTGAGCTAGAACTTGCATGTCTCATAGGTTAAGCATAATATAACAAAGTCATACATACCTCGTAAGTAGAACAAAGATTATGGATGAGTCTTTGTCTTCATGTTGTCATGGACATGGAACTTGATTTGTCTTTTGTGATGTACCTGTATCTTGTTAGCAGACAACATCAACCTCACACAACACCATAATGCATTAGTACAATCATATAGCCCTAATCAATGAATGTCTTCAATCATTCACATGCATTCATACTATTACTAGGGTGATAAGACAATTCTAACATTGATCAAGATTGTACTAATAAATAATATGAAGACAAACACATTATGAACTTAATCAAGAATCAGATTTCAAGACATACCTGAACCTCCTTAAGTCATACCTGTCGAGACTTCTTGTAGTCTTTTTATGTAAGGCCTTAGCCTCAACTCCCCCTGAAACTTGATCTAGAGCTTGATTAGGGTTTGCTAGAGAAACCCTAAAAATTCAATTTTTGACTTTCACACTTCTGAATGGATGGAAGGATGAGTCTTGCTGACCTGATCAAACTAACATACTTCAATTTTGAAATCTCCAAAATTTGACCCCTCAAAATTGCCTTCGAAACTTCTGGATCTTCTGGATAGGAACCCGAACGAGGGTTTGATGAATCCCACCCTTCTATCCAATCAAAAGTTTCGATCCAAGGCTCTAAACTCTTATTTTTCTGAGGAGCTTCCAGCCGTGGTTACAAACTTCAAAAATTCCAACTTTTGTTGAAGCCCTAATTTTCCATCTTTCCGATCAAAATCCCGAACTGGGGTTTGATCAAGCCTGGTCTTCTACCCAACCAAAAAATTCGATCTTGGTCTCTAAATTTTGGTTTTCCTTAGTAGCATTCAGCCATGGATTCCAATTCCAAAAGTTCCAACTTTCTCTGAAACCCTAAATTCTGGAAGCCATGAATGAAGGTGCTCCAAAAAATAATTTTGTTTTGACAGAAATATGTACCTGAGTGTTTCTACTGTAAATCTAAACTTTTCACTCCACAAGGTCTGAAAACTTTTTCTGTGGTATCCTGACCTATCATCTTTCCATCCCAATAGGTTTGACCTCAATCATATTTTCTGAGAGAGAGTTATGCCAAGTGTCACAGCATGACTTGTTTATGGAATAAAACAGGAGAGAGAACTTGTACAGCATGCCACGTGTCACTGGTTCAGATTCATCCTCTGAAAAAGTTTATTGAGATAGTACAGTCTGTGTACTACCTGTCACTTTTTACGAAATTTCATTTGGAGCTTCCTAGCCCAAGTTATGCCAAGTGTCGCAACGTGACCTATTTATGGGATAAAACAGGAAAGCGAACTTGTATGGCATGCCACGTGTCACTGGTTCAGCTTCAGCCTCTGAAAAAGTTTCCTGAGATAGTAAAGTCTGTGTAATACCTGTCACTTTTTACGAAATTTCAGTTGGAGCTTTCTAGCCCAGGTTATGACCTTTTTTCCTATGTCACCTGATTTTGACTGAGATCTGGAAGAGGTAGAAACGCTAACTTGTACTGATCATAACTCACAAAGTACAACGAATCTAAGGGTGCCCTTTGGACACAAGGTACCTGGGGATGTAATCTACGACCTTTAAAGGTTTCAGATCTTGAACCTTCTTTAAAATGTATTTATAGTGAAAGTTCCACGATGACTGGTGTTTGCTATATAAAACCCTAACCTTCAAATTGTCGCAAGAGAAGCAAGTGTCGTAATTGCCATACATTGCCTTCCTTCAGGTTAGCTCTGATACCATGTTAAGATTTAATATGCTAAGATAGAAAATAGCAGCATTGCATTCCATTTCACAATAATAGCATATATAGGATCACTGAAGAAACAACAAGCACAGCATAAACACAAGAGACACAGATTTATCCTGGGAAACCCTCATGGGGTAGAAAACCCAGCAAAGCTTCCTCAATATAGATGACCAGCAATATACAAAGATGCAAACCAAAGACATGAACTCCTCCTCCACCATAGCATACCTCTCCTCCACAAGTGCGCTACTCTCAAGTGAGTGAGTGTGTATAAAATGAGGAATACACCTTCTCTATTTATACACTACTCCGACTTGTCTTTTACACAAGTCATGTAGGCTCGTATTTAACCAATGGGTTAAATACCCCACTACAATTGACTGGGACGACCCCTCTAGGGTGGTCTAATAACCCTTTGACCCACATAACACATATAGGGCCGAGCCCCACTAGGAAAGTCTAATAACCCAAGTTACCACATTCCGACAAAGGAATAAACATCTCCGGATATACAATAAGATCTTCATGGAGGAATGAATCATCTCCGGAATAATAAAGTACAAATATAATATTCTTTGAAGTTACAATATCTCAACACTATGATCAAACAAGAATATGCATGAGTAAAAGAAGACTTCCTTGAAACCCTGAATACTAATGATCATGACTATACATATTCAAGATTATTTAGAATTAGAATGTTTTGATAATATTGAGAATATTCTAATGAATGTATGTTTGTGTATGAGATCATGAGGATGACACTAGTGCACACTTGAGCATGCACAGTGGTTCACAATGAATAGAAGTTCAAAAAACATATAGAAGATCAAGCGGGAGGCAACCACACAAACATATTGCTTGTATGCATATTTGTATTCCTAGAATGTATTTGAGTTGTTATTTGAAATAGTAAATGATATTGCTTGTATGCATATTTGTATTACTAGAATATATCATGCTAAGTGTAAACATTCATAGAGCGTTGAATAGTATACTACTAATATGCATATGATTGGTAAGTTGGACAAACATTCCATTGTTGCTTGTCTAGAATGAAACCTCTTTGCTGACATGCTGAGAGCCGTGCACACTCTCGGTAGTATGTTCTGGTAGAGATGGAAGGCATCTAGATAGCCACTGTATGCATACAGGATATGGGAAAGTGTTGTGCCAAAGTATTGGTCAAAGTAGTTGCATAACTATGTAAATGATATATGTATGCATAATAGGTTATCATGTCAATATGATTTGATGATTATGAAGTATTACTAATCATGTACTTAATTTTGATTTGTAGGAAAGATCATGATGAATGATGAACACTGAACAAGCGATGGATGTTCAACAAAAAGATTTACAAATCCAACACACTATAGAAGGATTGTGGCTAGAAGATTCTCTTAGAAAGAGGAAGAGAATCATGATAAGATGTTTGCTCCAAGTGGCTAGATAAGACCATTCTCTTAATGGTGGGTTCCCAGGATCGATAATCAATTGATGAGTTTAATGATCACCATGGGTGATGTGGATCTCAACCTTTGCTACAAGGTTGAATATGGTTTCTATACACAGATGACATGGATGCAAAAAGGAACTCACCACAGAGTTCAAATGATATTGAGGCTCATATCAGTAGACCCATCTAACGAGAGATGGCAGAGATAGATATGCAGAAGATCATTCAATGTAGAGTGTGAAAGATGTTCAGTCACAAAGGGAGAATTTACAGTTTCTTGATAAGCTTGGGCTTTACCAAAAGTAAAGTTGTTCCTAACCTTTACCTTAAGGTTGTGGATGATGAACCTATCATACCATTATTGTATGACGATGATCTCTTTCTAACAAGGAACGAGAAACAGATCATGAAAAGAAAGAAGAAGATGGTTGCATAAATGAAAAATGAAAGATCTCAGATTGATGCATTACTTCCTAAGTCTGGAAGTATGGCAAGGCTCAGAAGGAATCTTTCTCAACCAGGGAAAGTATGCTGAGAAATATTAAAAGGACTTGATGTGTTGGAATGGCCACTCTTGAAGTTGTTAGCAGATGACTCATCAGAGTTAGTGGATATAAATCTGTACAGACAAAATATTGAGTCATTGATGTGTCTAACAAATACTCGGTCAGATATATGCTTTGCTGTGAACACCTTGAGTCAGTATCTAATGGAAACTAGATGTGTTCACCTGTTAGTTGCAAAGCATGTGATGAGTTACCTAAAGGATACGATAGACTTTGATCTATGTTATCTTAGAGATCATGACTTTAGATGGCTACACAGATGTTGATTGGGTAGAAATTGTATCAGACATGAAGAGCACATCGAGAGGATGTTATTGTCTGGGATCAGCCATGATCTCATGGTTTAGAAGGAAGCAATCTAGTGTGGCTCTCCTCACAAGTGGAATATATGGCTGCTTGATCTGCTAGTTGTGAAGCCGTATGGCTTTAGAATTGTTTGACATAAAAATGGACCCAACTATGATCCTATGTGACAAACAGAGTTGTACCAAAATGGCAGAGAATCCAGTATTCCATGATAAGTCAAAGCACATAGAGATCTGACATTTCTATATACAAGATATGGTGCAGAAAAGAATTAAAGTTTGAATTTGTAACAAGTTACCAATGTACTAACCAAACCTCTACCTCAAGTAAAGTTTTCCGAGACAAACTTAAAATAGTTCAGAAGGACCCTCCTCGAAAGGGGGAGTGATGTGATCACTTATGATGAGATTTCCCGCATCGATAGTGAGGTCGATGATGTGGATATCTATATTGGTGATGCCGACAGAGAGGTTGGTGGATGGTCCTTAGACAGGGTCTAAGGTGACAAGGGGATTGCATCATCCTTGAACACATGTTCTAAAAGGAACTATAGACGTATGTCTTCGAGAATGAAGTCCTTGGTGGACATGAGGGGATTGGATCATCCCTGGACTTCAGTCCTAAAGAGAGCCGTAGACGTATGTCTTCGAGAATGAAGTCCTTGGTGGACATGAGGGGATTGGATCATCCTTGGACTTCAGCCCTAAAGAGAACCGTAGATGTATGTCTTCGAGAATGAAGTCCTTGGTGGACATGAGGGAATTGGATCATCCCTGGACTTCAGTCCTAAACAGAGCCATAGATGTATGTCGTCGAGAATGAAGTCCTTGGTGGACATGAGGGGATTGGATCATCCCTGGACTTCAATCCTAAAGAGAGACACAGACGTATGTCTTCGAGAATAAAGTCCTTGGTGGACATGTGAGGATTGGTTCATCCTTGGACATCAGTCCTAAAGAGAGCCGTAGACATGATGTCTCCGAGAATTAAAGATAGGACTGCATCATCCCTGAACTAGGTTCAAAATGTACGTGATGGGATTGCATCGTACCTAGACATGAGACTTGTCTTAAAGTGATAAGGACTGATCATCCTGGAACTTGATCGAGATTGCATTCTCCCTAGACATGAGACTTGTCTTAAAGTGATAAGGACTGATCATCCTGGAACTTGATCGAGATTGCATCGTCCCTAGACATGAAACTTGTCTTAAAGTGATAAGGACTGATCATCCTGGAACCTGATCGGGATTGCATCGTCCCTAGACATGAGACTTGTCTTAAAGTGATAAGGACTGATCATCCTAGAACTTGATCGGGATTGCATCATCCCTCGACATGAGACTTGTCTTAAATGTACGTGTGAGGACTGCATCGTCCATGAACAGGGTTCAAAATGTATGTGATGGGATTGCATCGTCCCTAGACATGAGACTTGTCTTAAAGTGATAAGGATTATTCATCCTGGAACTTGATCTGGATTGTATCATCCATGGACCTATGTCCTAAAGAGAGCGGGATTGATCATCCTGTAATATGATCGTGTGTGTTGCAGGGTATGCTGCTATGTATTGATGATAGATGTATTAGTGAGAATACATGCTTTTGATGATAGATGTATGAATGAGAATACATGCTTTTGATGATAGATGTATTAAGTGAGAATATATGCTTTTGATGATAGATGTATTAGTGAGAATACGTGCTTTTGATGATAGATGTATTAGTGAGAATACATGCTTTTGATGATAGATGTATTAATGAGAATACATGCTTTTGATGATAGCTGTATTAAGTGAGAATACATGCTTTTGATGATAGATGTATTAGTGAGAATACATGCTTTTGATGATAGATGTATTAGTGAGAATACATGTTTTTGATGATATATGTATTAGTAAGAATACATGTTTTGAGGATAGATGCATCGGTGTGGATACTAATACAGATGATCCAGATGTTGTAGATCGTGATGATCCAGATGCTGTAGATCGAGATGATCCAGATGCTGTAGATCGAGATGATCCAGATGCTGTAGATTGAGATGATCCAGATGCTGTAGATCGAAATGATCCAGATGCTGTAGATCGTGATGATCCAGATGCTGTAGATCGAGATGATCCAGATGTTGTAGATCGAGATGATCCAGATGCTGTATATCGTGATGATCCAGATGCTGTAGATCGAGATGATCCATATTTTGTAGATCGAGATGATCCCGATGTTGATGATCGTATGATGACGATGCTGATGATCGTGAGGATCTAGATGTTGATGTTGTTGTAGCTGTTCGAGTGCTGCAGAAGACAAAGACTCAGTACTGAAGATGTTGATGTTCCAGTATTGAAGATGTTCCAGTAACTGCTTGAGTTACCGATGATGTTGAGAAAGCTTCCAATGATTTATAGATGTATCATGTATGATGTTGATGACTCCTTGCTCGTGCAGATGCTATTATAATATCCTTCTCGTTAAGGGGGAGTGTTGAGATATTGTAACTTCAAACAATATTATATTTGTACGTTATTATTCTGGAGATGTTTCATTCCTCCTTGAATATCTTATTGTATATCCGGAGATGTTTATTCCTCCTTCGGAATGTGGTAACTTGGGTTATTAGACCACCCTAGAGGGGTCGTCCCAGTCATTTGTAGTGGGGTATTTAACCCAATGGTTAAATACGAGCCTACATGTTTTGTGTAAAAGACAAGTCGGAGTAGTGTATAAATAGAGGAGGTGTATTCCTCACTTAACACACACTCACTCACTTGAGAGTGGCGCACTTGTGGAGGAGAGGTCTGCTATGGAGAAGGAGGGAGCTTATGCTCAGGGTTACATATTTGTATATTGCTGGTCATCTATATTGAGGAAGCTTTGCTGGGTTTTCTACCCCATGAGGGTTTCCCAAGATAAATTTGTGTCTCTTATGTTTATGTTGTGCTTGTTGTTTCTTCAGTGATCCTGTATATGCTATTATTGTGAAATGGAATGCAGTGCTGCTATTTTTTGTCTTAACATATTAAATCTTAACATATACATTGTACTAGTGTTGTATATAGTATCTCAACTTGAAAAGATGTTGGCTTCTAGTATGACTCATTATTAATTTGTTTTAGTTTTAATGACTAATTATTGGATTATTTTAGGTCACAAGTAACATCCACCTTCCCACTAGTACAAAATGAGAGATAAGTGACAAAAAAACCAACCAAAATTCGAATATAAATGACACTTTTGAGTTGGCGACCAATGGTAGCAAGTTTCCAGTTTTTATCACCAGGGTAATTTTCAGGGGTGATATTTCACCAATTGGCTATTTTTGGGGCTTTTTTCAAAAAATAAATTCACTATTTGGTCATTTTTAGCCTCTAATATCATCTATATTTACATAAAATATGTTTTTAATCATAATACTCTCCAAAATTTACACGTTTCAATAGTATATTGTATGTTTCATACTTAATATTCTCCTACCTATCTATATACATGTTTTTTTCAATCCAAAATAATCACCTATGATACTATACTTAAGTATAATATTAGAATCCTTAAAAAATTTCATGGTTATCACGCTACCAAAAATGTCATCGTATTTATTTTAGTCATATTTAGCTTGGCTTGTAGTCATATATTTGGTCATTAATTGTACCAAAAATGTGGTTGTGGTCGTATTTAGCTTGTCTTGTAGTCATGTATTAGGTCATTAATTGTACAATTAATGACCAAATATACGACCAAATTAATGACCAAATATATGACTACAAGACAAGCTAAATACAACCAAACTAAATAGGACCACATTTTTGGTCGGATGATAAGATACTGAAAATTTTCTACCACTGGTCGCCAAGTTAAAAGTGGTCATTTATATGCGAATTTTGGTCATTTTTTTGGTCACTTATCTCTCATTTTGTATTAGTGATAGTTGGATGTTTTGCTGCAAAGGGCCATCCATCTATGTATCCATGATCCGGCCAATTGTCACCTAATTAATGCATTTAGAGTTGAGTTTGGTAGGGGTGAAGTGGTCAACCATCTCTAAGGTGTCCAATAGAGATGGAAAATATCGTCAAAGCAGATTCGCATTAAATATTGGGTGTAAGACAACGAATGCAGGAATACTTAATTAAAATAATTTTCACCTATAGCATTGGTGATGGTGTAAGGCCCATATCAAAGTGGAAAAAGCTTATGATGGGATCATACAAGGTGCTCTTTATGTAAATGTAATTAGACCTTACCACCAACCTAAAATTTGTGTTGAACATGATGTTGGTCATGTCACTGGTTATACTTTGGATTTGCTTTTTGCAAGATATCATAAACTTGTTGTTGTAATTTTCTTGGATCCATTCAACAAATTTGGACGCTCGACCAGCAATAGTTTTAGTATGGGAGGATTCTGCTCGTGTATATGAAATGGGCAGAGCTACATCAATTAGGGATAATGGTTGGAACCCTAGGCATGCCTCAAACAGGTTATGGCTAATAGAGATATGAAGGGATCTATTGTAGCTATGTTGAACATAAGGAAGGATCTCGTCACAAGTGTGGAATTTTTTGGAGTTTTACATTCTTAGGATATGCTTAATCCTCCTTTTGACCACTTATGTCTATACATTAGTTTGAGGGTGGAGTGAAGTCAATTTGGTCAGCTTGGTGTCCATAATCAACCATAGGATGGACTAGAAATTACTTTGGGACCTATTATCATGATTGGAACTAATGGATTGATGGGAGGCAAAAATGAACCTAAACACAATCGAGTAAGATCTTAGTAGTGGCCTCTACTATGATTCTCTTCTTAGAGCGAGTTAAAATTGCTATCTTACCAAACTAATCAACATCCACAAATAAACAGTAATTTCGATCATCGGTTAAAGGTAATATAGACATGTATTCCATGGAGACAAACTCTGAGATCTTATTTCATGTAGGAAGCAAAGTGTACAACCCTTGATTCTTGATGGCAGGGGTTTGGAAATGGTATAAGTAGTGTATGATAGGATGCACCTCCTAACATCTTATCATAGATTTGGACATTAGAAGTAATTATTCAACACTTCCATTGTATTTTTTATGCCAAAGTTTCTTTCCACTCAACTGTCACTTTCCTCCCAAATCAATCTCTCACGCTCTCCTGAAGGAACATAGAGGTGGCCAAGATGGCATACAAATTCATCCTTTATATGAAATTTTGAGACCGATATTCCTATTTTCAATGTATTATAGGTGTTGGAGTATTTAAAACCCATACCTATGTCAATTAATACATTAGAGGCATTAATTAATCATTTTATGATTAATTACTATGTATTAGACTATATAGTTGGCATATGAGTCATTGTGTGGACCACAAGGAATCTTTGGTGGGACCATCAGTCTTCCTTGTGTGGACCACAAGCTTCCTAAGTCACTTGGGCACATTTCTGAGGATTCTTGATAAGATTATGGTGAGAAATGCGCATTACTTCTTTTTACTGCTTTTGGGTGACAGGTGAAAAGCTAGTTGACTAGGGAAAGTGTTTTTTGGACCACTTTCACTCCTTGATGTTTCTTCCTTCCATTTTTTGTATTTATCAGTTTTTTTTCATCACACATAACTATCTGATCACTAAATTAGAAATTCGTGAGCCTTTGGTGTGACTTGGAGAACACACTTGGCACCGAAGGGGAGTTTGCATCAATTTAGTAAGTCTACTTTTGTGAGGATTCGAATGGAATCCTTATGCATTCGAATCTCTGATGTAAAGTTATATATTGATAGCCATTTAATATCCCAAGGTTTCCTGATGTAATATTATTCTCTTGAGTAATTCAATTTGCATCTTATGTGAGTAAATTTCAGTGTTCTTGACTAGTTGTGTGAGATCTTATGTGAGAGTGTGTAATTTCTTGATCAGATATTGGTGTGAACTAAATTTCACATGGTATCAGAGCTATCAATATATTCCTTTCTCCTTCTATTGTCTTTCAATATCCAACAAGTCTCAAGGAGAGCGTTGTAATTCATCCACAGGGCGCATTCTATCATCTAGAGGGCACAACTGAGCATCCAGGAATGCACCCAAATCAATCTAAAATCTATTTCAGAGCTGCCATGGATCAGTAACATCAGATAATCCTGAATCCATTCAATTATTTTGACTGGAAAGCATATATGGAGATCATGTTGAGGAGCAAAGGCCTCTACAGGGTGACTATGGAAATTGAACCAGAGCAAACCTCCGCAATTGAGAAATTAAAGTGGCATAATTGAAGAGATGAATCCTATGGATTACTGTGTCTCACTACATCTAGGGATATTCTATTCCATCTCGATGGTCTTACCTCTCCCAATGAAGTTTGGATAAAGCTTCAATAATTTTTTCGAAAGACTAATGAATTAAGACGCCACCAACTAGATAATGAACTAATTTCATTGAGTCCAAAAAATTTCGATAACCTCAGGGAATTCTTCTCCAAATTCAAATCACCTGTTCTACAGTTGAAGCAATGTGGTATTGATAAAAAATATGAGCAACTAATATTGGCCATTCTCTCCAAGTTTGGCCTAGATTACTTAGTCTTTGTTTCGACCTTTCATGCAACCAGAAAAGCAGTTCGAACTGGAAGAGTCTTACTCTCTCAGAATTCTTGGAGTCTCTTACACAAGAACAAGACAAATTGGTCTTGATGGGAGCCATAAAAAATCCATCAAAATACCATTGTATGAATGTTTGAGACTCAAAGGGTTTGAAAGGGAAGAAGAAGGGTGATTTCAAGAAGCCCAGTACTGATCAAAAGAAAGACAAGCATAAATTTCCTGAAGGCTCCTACCACTCAAAGAAGAATCCAATTAAGAAGAATTAGAAGGAAAAGTGTACTTATTGCAGTAGAGGATTTCATCCTGAAAGCTCCTGCATGAAGAAAACCATTGATCAAATGGCTCTACTGCTGGAGAAATCCAACATTCCTCTTCCTGAGAGCATAACGAGGAAGGATGTAGGACAAAATTATGAAGATAAGGAGAGAGTGCATGCACTGATGGAAAGCACATCCAAGCCTACCTCACTCATTATTGATTCCGGAGCTTCAAGGAACATGGTGTCTACAAGTGAGTTCTTAACTTCACTTGAATCATCCTGTGGTCCAAATATTGTGTTGGGTGACAATTCTGAAACTTCAAGCAAAGGTAAAGGCAGCATAGATCTCGATTTTGGCTCATTCAATAATGTCTTGTATCTTCTTGGACTTGCTACTGACCTTTTGTCAGTATACCAGATGACCCACACAAGTTCACCCAAAAAGGTGACCTTTAAACCAAATGATGTTGAGATCTATGAAATGTCTATAGGCCAAATTGTTGCATTAGGCACTGCTGACCATAGCTTTAGAATCTATATGTTTCCTCATTTTGTGCCATTCCCCTCACCTTCTTCTCTTTTAACCCATGCCAATGAGTCAAGAAAATTGCAGCATGACATATTTGGCCACTTAAACTATAAATATATTTCTCAACTCCATGAGAAATAAATGGTCATAGGGCTGCCCAACATTAGATTTTCCAAAGGTGTATGTCAAAGTTGCATCCTAGGAAGACACCCTAATCATAAGTATGGGAGATCCAAAACTTAGCGAACCTCTGCACCCTTGGAGCTTATTCATAGTGACATATCAAGTCCATTCCCCCATGAGTCCTTGAACCATGCCAAAATGAATCCTTACTTTCATAGATGACTTTTCCAGGTATTGTTGGATCTATTTCATCAAGTTAAAGTCTGAATTTTTTTGTATGTTCAAGCTTTTCAAGGCCTCAGTTGAGAACCAGTATGGTAGACATATCAAGATTATCATATCTGATAATGGTGGGGAGTACATCAAATCTTAGTTTTAGAAATTTTGTGCCTCTTCAAGAATTCAAATGCAACACTATGTTCCATATCCACCTCAGTAGAATGGTGTCGTTGAAAGGAAGAATGGATCATTGAAGGAAAAGGCCACATGTATACTTGAGGAAAAGTATTTATCTCCAAGGATTTGGGCTGAGGCAATAAATTGTGCCACATACATTCAAAATAGAATGCCGCACAAATATCTCAAAGGAATCACTCCTTTTGAGGCTTGGACTTGGCACAAACTTGATATTTCTCATTTCAGGATTTTTGGTTCTAAGGCTTGGGATGGGATTCTACTTGAGAAGAGGAGGGCTATGCAGCCACAAAGTCAACCTTGTATTTTTGTTGGATATTTAGAGGAGTCCAAAGGCTATAATTTTCTAAACATTGCTACTCAAAAATCATTCATTGGAAGAAGTGTTCAATTTGAAGAAGAGCTTTCTTAGAATGTTGAAATTGAAGAACCATCTTCACCACCACTTGAAGAAGTAAGTGATGCTGCTCTTGAATTGTTTGATTCTAATATTTCTGATGATGAGGACCATTTTATTACAAATCCTAATGCACCAACAAGGCCTAAATGGGATGATAAGACTTTGCAAGTAGCAAGTGAACTAGTGGGAAATCCTTAGGACACAAGGAGGACTAGATCACAATTTGAGACTGCTCTCAATGTGAATGATGCCTACCTATCTGAGAGATGTTATATTATGGTGGATTATGATCCTTAGACATATGAGGAAGATTCACATGACCCAATATGATAGGATTCCATGGATATGGAGTTTCATTCACTGCAAAAGAATGAGACATGGGAGCTAGTCAAGCTCCCCTAGGCAGAAAATTGGTAAGGTGTAAGTGGATCTACCAAAAAAAGTGTGCATCTGATGGTACATAAGTGAAATATAAGGCTAGGTTAGTGGAAAAGGGCTTCTCTTGAGTCCATTTCTTTGACTACAATGATACATTTGCACCAGTTGCACAGAAGGATTCGATAAGACTAGTTCTGGCAATTTCTGCATCCAATCGATGGGAAGTGCACCACATGGATGTCAAGAGTGCATTCCTCCATGGGGATCTTGAGGAGGATATTTATATGCAGCAGAAAAAAGGATATACATATGATCCTAACTATGTGTGCAAGTTGAGGAAGTCCTTATATGGGGTTAAGCAAGCCCCCAAGGCTTGGTATGCCAAAATGGACAACTTTCTCTTGTCACAATCTTATGTGAGATGCAAATATGATCCTAATGTTTACATGAAGATGATTGATGATTCAATTATGATTATAGTGTTATATTTTGATGATATCCTAATCATAGGTATCTCTACTGATCAAATAGCTTCATTAAAGACTGCTTTGCATCAAGCTCTTTCCATGAGTGACTTGGGAATTCTTAAGCAATTTTTGGGGCTTGATATTTCTCAAACAGAGAATGGAAATAAGGTATCACAGTCCAAATATGCATCTAACCTGATAAATAAGTTCAAGATGGCTGATTTCAAGCCTTCAAAGACTCTTTTCCTTTCAGGAGTTAGGCTTGAAGAAGCAAAATCTACACCCTTGGTTGACAACACCTTGTATAGGCATCTTGTTGGCATCTTGTTATACTTGAATCATACTCAATCTGATATTTCATATGCTGTAAGTGTGGCATAAAGATACATGGAGAAGCCTCATGAGCTCCATTGGAGGGATGCAAAAAGAATCTTGCACTATGTGCAAGGCACCAAGACTGATGGGATTCACTATGCTACAGATTCTAGTCTGGATCTGCTTGGCTTTACTGACTCAGATTGGGCTGGTGATAGCCTTGATAGAAAATCCACATCTGTATTTATATTCATGCTTGGAGGTTGTCTTGTTTGCTAGTCTAGCAAGAAACAGAGTGCAATTGCACTATTTTCAGCAGAAGCTGAGTATAGGGGAGCAATGAATGTTGCTACTCAGTGTGTGTGGTTGCAAGGTATTCTTTCAGAGTTTGAGATTGCCTTTAGTACTCCTAATGTCATCTTTTGTGACAATCAAAGTGCTATAAGGCTCTCAAGTGATCTAGTACAAAGACATAGGACCAAGCATATTGAGATCCGTATGCACTACATCAAGATTTTAGTACATGACCAAATCATTGATTTGCAGTATTGCCCAATAGGTGAGCAAACTGCAGACATCTTCACTAGATATTTTACTAAGAATACCTTCAGCTATCTTAGATCACTACTTGGGATGCTTGAACATGTGGTGGAGTGAAGGATTTATCAACAATATTTCAATTTTGATATGTCCATTTTTTTAGGGAAGGTTTTTCCCATGAGGTTTTCCTCCTTTCCTTGTTTTGTGGACCAGGTAGTATTGTACAGGGTGACCATGTCTTGCTACTGGGTCGTAGTTTTTATTTCTGATTTTTAGAACATAAATTCAAACTTATGGGGGCGTGTTGGAATATTTAAAACCCATACCTATGTCAATTAATACAGTAGAGGCATTAATTAATCATTTTATGATTAATTACTATGTATTAGACTAGATAGTTTGCATATTAGTCATTGTGTGGACCACAAGGAATCTTTGAGGGGACCACAAGTCTTCCTAGTTTGGACCACAAGCTTCCTAAGTGACGCAAGGCACCTTAGACAAAAGGTTCTTGCTTAACAATTACACACAATAGACGCGTTCGCATAAACAAGATGTAAACAAGATGTTAGAAGATGGCTTATATTACTTCTACCAAAATGGTTACAATGCAAACTACAAGGAATGGAATAGCTACCTACTGTCGGCCTTAGCTAAATACAATATAGAAGTAACTATGTGCTATCTCAGTGTGTCGACCGTCACCCTTTCCTGGTTCACTGCGGAACTCTGAGCTATGGCTCAATCTTCTCTTTGCTCTGTAGATGTGTGAGTTTCCTCTCCAATATACAAAACTTCTCTTGATCTCTGCTCCTCTGATCCTCTGCTGATCCAATTGAACTCCCTTTCTTCCCTATTCTCTGCTCTACACCTCTGCACAAGCCTTCTACTCTACTGTTGTTGTTCCCGAGATCACTCCAACCCCCGAGACATGCTTCCTTTGTCCATTGATAACCTCCGATCCTATAGACCTGCAACTATCAGCGCCCCTGCTATGCTTCACAACCCCTTCCTATGTTTACATCTGTCACATCTTCAACCACTTGCCATAAATGCCAATAACTTCCTCAACAAGCCCAAACTATCGCCAAGTACTCCCCTTGACTTTATGTGTGTCCTTCTGACACTGCTACAGTAGTTGGTCTTATCACCTCGACCATACTATCTTTTGTTAGCCTTCAACATACTTGTCGGCTTCCCGTCACACTCTAATGCTTCTCCAGTATGCCCCTTCCTCCTTGCTTGGCTCATGCCCAAACTTGTCGGAGTCGCAATTCGACCACATGTCGACCCTTGATGTCTCCGCTGCTACCCTGTCGTTTGTCGACCTTTGACATGTCGACTCTCAACCTTCCATGCCTTCTGTCGATATGCGTATAGACTTCTCTTGCTCAACATATTGACTTCTACAGCCAATCTTCTCTTCTGCACTAGTGGTTTTCGGCAATCCCTCTGGTCGGTCTTCTCCATGTCGATCATCTTCGACTACTCTGCCTAGGCCGCGATGCTGTTGCATCAGAATCCCCAGGTGAAAAAGAACTCGACTGCTCGGTCAGTCTCTAGAACACTTCTTCGGAGATCCATGTCGCCTCCTGTAACTCATAATGTTTTCATCGCACTAAGTATTCCTTCTTTCGTGAACTGCGCCTATGCTCGACTTCGTGTTCCTCTAGTACTTCTGCGATTTCTTCCTTCTGTCAATCTGGAATTTGCATTGTCCAGTCGATGTTTGACATCTCTGCAATTCTATTGCTTGAACCTTCTTCAAGCTTGTGTAGATTTGAGACATTGAATGTTGGTGAAATGCTCAAGTCATTTGACAGCTCCAACAAATAAGCATTGTCTGAAATCTTCTTCAGAATCTTACATGGTCCAATCTTCTTCAGCTTCAGCTTGTTATATGTCCCTGTCAGAAATCTCTTCTTCCACAAATGTTCATAGACCAAGTCTCCTTCCCTAAATGACTATAGCCTCTTATTCATGCCAGCTCTCAACTTATATGCTTCATTGCTCTTCTCTTGCGCTTTTGCACATCTTCATGCACTTCTTTCATATGTTCTGCGAATAATTCTGCATCCACGTTTTTCTTGGTTTTTGTTGGTAACTCGACCAAATCCACCACTCGATGTGGGATTCTTCCCTGAACAATCTGGAATGGGCTCAAACCCGTCGACCGATTCACAAAATTGTTATATGCAAACTCTGCTTGCGCCAACACATTCTCCCACTTCTTAGGTCTGTCGTTCGTCAAACACCTTAGACGATTTCCCAAACTTCTATTCACCACCTCGCTCTATCCATCTATCTATGGATGATATGTCGAGCTAAATTGTAACCTCGTGTCCAGTTTCTTCCATAGGGTTCTCCAGAAATGCCCCATAAACTTGGTATCTCTATCCGATGTGATACTCTTTGGCAACCCATGCAATCTGAATACTTCCTTGAAGAATAGTACAACAATGCTTGTGGCATCACTTGTCTTCCGACACGGAATAAAGTGTGCCATTTTCGAAAATCTGTCGACTACAACAAAGATTGAGTCGCTCCCTTGTTGCGTCTTCAACAATCCTAGCACAAAATCCATGCTCAGGTGCTCCCATGGGATATCTGGTACAGGTAATGGTGTATACAACCCCGTATTTTGACTTCTCCCCTTTGACAACTAGCAAACTCTACACTGTCAAACCCACTTTCCGATATCTGTCGTCATTCCGGGCCAATAATACTTCTCTTTGACCAATGCCATGGTCTTGTCGATGCCAAAATGACCTACTAATCCGCTATGCAATTCTCATATTAGGTTCTCTCTTATGGATCCTCTGGGAATACACAACTGTTGTCCCTTGAATAGGTGTCCTTCTTGGATAAAATAATCCAATTATGGAGTCCTGTCGACACTCCATGACTCATGACAAGCCTCCCATGCTTTCGCAAAATCCTCATCGGTCACATACTTTTCCTTCACCGAATCTATACTTGTTGCATGAACTGTCGTCATGTTTAGCAATGCAACTCTTCAACTCAACGCGTCAACAACTTTGTTTGACTTTCCCAACTTGTGTCGCAACATGAAAGTATACCCCTATAGGAATTCGACCCATTTCATGTGCCATTGATTCAATTTCGACTGAGTATTTAGATACCTCAATGCTTGATAATCTGTGTATAACACAAATTCCTTGGGCAAAAAATAATGCCTCCACTTCTTCAATGCTTGGACAATAGCATAAAATTCCTGGTCATAGATCGAATATTTCCGCTTCACATCATCCAACTTCTCACCGGCGAATGCAATAGGTTGGCCCTCCTGGCTCAAAACTGCTCCAATTGCCATTCCACTTGCGTCACAATCAACCTGGAAAACTTTGTCGAAATATGGGAGCACTAACACTGGGCTCTCAGTGACATTTTCCTTCAACTTGTCGAAAGCTCGCTAGGCTGCTTCCGTCCACTTGAATTCCCTTTTTCTCATGCACTATGTCAAAGGTGAACAAATCCGACTGAATCCCTGAATGAACTTCCTGTAGAAACTAGAAATTCCATGGAAACTCCTTACTCCATTCGTACTCGTTGGTTCCAGCCAATCCAATATTTCCTTCACCTTTTCTAGGTCCATAACCAACCCTTTACCTGAGATTACAAATCCCAAGTACACTAGTTCTTCCTTCATGAAGAAACACTTTTGTAGGTTCACCATCAGCTTCTCTTCCTGCAACTTCTGCAATACTTATCGAATGTGCCCCAAGTACTCTGTCTTGGTTCAACTAAATATCAGGATGTCGTCCAGGTACACTACAATGAACTTTCCCAAGAATGGTTTCAGTACCTCATTCATCAACCGCATGAATGTACTGGGTACATTAGTCAATCCGAATGGCATGACTAACCACTCATACATCCCTTCCTTCGTCTTGAATGTTGTCTTCCATTCATCTCCTTCTCTAACCCAAATTAGGTGATAACTGCTCTTCAGGTCTATCTTCGTGAAGTACTTCACTCCACTCAATCAATCCATCAAGTCATCCATTCTCGGCAATGGAAATTGGTACTTGATCGTGATCTTGTTGATGGCTCTGGAGTCTGTACACATCCTCCATTCTCCACCTTTCTTGGGCGCTAATACTACTGGTACCGCACACGAACTCAGAATTTCTATGATCAATCCCCTATCCAACAACTCCTAGACCTTTCGATTGAGTTCCTGACCTTCTGTCGGACTCATCCTATGTGGTGCTTTATTTGGTAGATTCAACCCTAGCATCAAGTCGATCTGATGGGATATGCTTCTCATCGGTGGAAATCCCGTCGGTGTCTCATCGACTACAATGCTCTGAAACTCATCAAGCATCTTTCCAACTTCTACCGGAATCTTCTCCATTGTCATCCTCTCGACACTTGGTCCCTTCGAAATTATAGAAAAACATCCCGACTGCTTTTCCTCTTCTACGAGGAATTCATTCACTGAACACATCAGCACTCATTTCTCCCAAAATTTTCTCTCTCCCTGCTTACCGTCGACTTGTTCCCCTGGCTTCAACTTAAGAGTTTTCTGCACGCCATTTTTCCACATTGTGACTATGTTGGCTCGACCATGATAGATCATTTTCCAATCATATTTCCATGGTATTTTTAACAACAGATGGCATTGGGATTACGTCATATAGTACACTATCTTCAAATCCCTTGACTCTGAAGTTAATAAGGAACTGTCTAGTCACCTTTACATGATCTCCTTTCTGCAACCATGAGATCTTGTAAGGGTGTGGATATTCTCGACATTTCAACCCGATCCTGATCTCCTTTCTGCAACCATGAGATCTTGTAAGGGTGTGGATATTCTCGACATTTCAACCCGATCATGTCGATGACCTTTGTTGACACAAGATTCTCGATGCTTCCACCATCAGCTATGGTCTTGCAAGGCCATTTACCAATTCACACCTTACTTTGAAAGATAGCCTTCCGTTGTGTCAGCTCTTGCTCATCGCGTCGGTCTTCTTGAACCAATGTTTTTCTGACCGTCAAGTTCTAATTTCTCTTCTTCTCATCCTCATTGCTGTCAAATGTTGATTCTGTCCTCTCGTCGACTTGCTCATCTCTTTGACATCTGGGATTCGACTCCTCTGCAGCATGTAGGTTCTTTGGGCATTCATATTCCTTGTGTTCCACACCATGACACTTGAATAGATTATGGATGATCTGTTAGCTCCTTTTTTTTTGGATGGACCACTTCGACCATACCCACCTCGACCGCATGTTTCCTAACCATCACGTCGACTTTATTGTGCTTTCTCCCTTGTCGATGTCCCTTCCGCATGTCGATTGTCTTCAACTTCTCTCCTGTAGCTACTACTTTGGCCTTTTGCAGAAACAGTCTGGGTACCTCGACCAGTCATCCTACCTTTGGTCGCTGCGGATTTCCTCGACAATTTCTCTTCTCCCTTCAGAGCTAGCTGGTAGGCTTCACCGACCGCTCTAAATCTTGACATGCTCAACTTATACTGAATATTTAAAGCCGATGATATATCTTGCGACAGCTTCTTCGCCTTCGTCGATCTGACCCGACCTTATCGATGATATGTAGAACTCTTCTGTTGTTCGGGTACACAGGGTACTACCAAAGGACCGAACACCAAGAGCAACCACTTCACATAAACAGATCACAGATCAACACACCGATGTTTTGACGTGGTTTAAACCCTCTTGAGGGAAACACTCCACGGCCCCGGCCAAATAGCTTCTACGGGACAATTTATTATGCAAAGAAAGAAAGTTACAAATGAGCTTCTCATAATCGATCAACTAAACAATGACCCTCCATGCTCTTTAAATAGAGATCATGGACCAATCGGGTGTTAAGCCACGGATCAAGGTTAGGTTTGATCTAAGAGAAGTTGAGCCGTCGGATCACTCTATGTCGGAAACATATCGTGACCGTCGGATTAAGTATATACAAATGCATACTAATGCATACTAAAGAAACACACTATCCCTAACGGATATATTACACAAGTTGATCTTAACTAACTCCTAAGTGTCTAAATATCCTAACATCCCCCCTTAAGAACAACTTGGGATAGGATTGAAGGATTTACAAAAGTGACACTATTAGGAGAAGGAAGGAGGCATTAGAGCCTATCCCCCCTTAATGAAAAGTTCCTGAACTCCTAACATAGATCGAAGTTTAGAAAACTTCGCTTCTGTAAGAGACTTGGTGAAGATGTCTGCAACTTGATCATCTGTAGGGCAAAAGAGCACTTCGAGAACACGATCATGAACAAGATTTCTGATGAAGTGCATATGTAGCTCAATGTGTTTGCTGCGTTGATGTAGAACTGGATCTTTGGCAAGCTTGATGGCACTTTGATTGTCGCACCAAAGTGGAGTAGGCTGCTGCTGCTCGAATCCAAACTCTGAAAGGATCTGTCGAAGCCATAAAGCTTCCTGACTGGCATTAACTGCTGCTCGATATTCTGCCTCTGCTGAAGAAAGAGCAAGAGCTTGTTGTTTCTTACAAGCCCAAGTAATAGGTCCAGAGCCCAGACTGAAAACATAACCTGCAGTAGACTTTCGATCATCAGGATCGCCGGCCCAATCTGAATCAGTGAAACCAACCAACAAAGGTTTCCCCCCTGTACTGTAATGAATCCCAAACTGAACTGTACCTCGAATATATCGAAGTATTCTTTTAGCTGCTTTCCAGTGACTTTCATGAGGTGTCTGCATATAACGGGCAACTCGACCAACGGCAAAGGAAAGGTCAGGACGGGAATGAGTCAAGTATAAAAGACAACCAACAAGCTGACGATACAGTGTGGCATCTACTTCAGGTGAAGTACAAGTGGCAGAAAGTTTGACTCCAGACTGGAAGGGAGAAGGGGCTGGTTTACAATCTTCCATGTGAAAGCGACGAAGAAGGTCACAAGCATACTTAGACTGAGAAAGAAAGATTCCTTCTTTGGTTTGCAGAACTTGGAGACCAAGAAAATAATGCAAATGTCCTAAGTCTGACATTTCAAAAGTTTGTTTAAGACTGGATTTCACATGGGTTATAAGCTTAGGGTCACTACCAGTAAGAATAAGGTCATCAACATATAGAACAAGTATGATGAGATGGTTTCCTACTTTCTTGGTATAGACATTGGGGTCAGAATGGCATCTAGAAAAACCAGTGTCAAGGAGAAAGTTATCCATTTTGGCATACCAAGCTCTAGGAGCTTGCTTAAGGCCATATAAGGATTTCTTAAGGCGACAGACAAGGCTAGAGTTATTCTGAACATAGCCAGGAGGTTGTTCCATGTAAATTTCCTCCTGTAAATCACCATGTAAGAAGGCAGACTTGACATCCATTTGATGGACTTCCCAGTTGTGTAAGGCTGCAAGGGAAAGAACAAGGCGGATGGAGTTCATTTTGGCGACAGGAGCAAAGGTTTCATTGTAGTCAATCCCTTCAACTTGAGAAAAACCTTTAGCAACTAACCTTGCCTTAAGTCTTTCAACACTTCCATCTGATGCATACTTAGTTCTGTAGACCCATTTACATCTGACAAGTTTTCTTCCTTTTGGAAGAGGTACAAGATCCCAAGTATCGTTCGCCATTAAGGAACGATATTCTTCATCCATGGCTGCATCCCAATTTGGATTCCCTGAAGCTTCTGCAAAGGTTTCTGGATCATGATTCTCGGAAACTTGAGCCAAAAGAGAAGAGGCTCGCTGAAACTGAGAACGTGTTCGACGTTGATCTCTAGGATCACCGGCAAGATCACCAGCTGCTTCACATGTTGAACGGACCCATCGAGGAAGCACTTGTGCTGGTGCAACTGGAGGAACATGAGCAGGCGGAGGTGGATTTTCATCCTCACTGTCATCATCAGAAACTGGAGTTGGAAACCTGTCAAGGAAGTTGGAAGAAGAAGAAGAAGGCACAAACGCCGAATCAGGCTCGCAGGCCAAAGATGGCACACTCGTCGAGTTAGGCTCGCAGGCCAAGATATTTTCATCAAATTTAACATCTCTTCTAATGATTATAGCATGAGAATGTGGTTGAAGAAGTCTATAACCTTTTACATCTTCAGAATATCCAACAAATATGCACTTTTCACTTTTAGGCTGCAATGCTTTCCGTTTTTCATCCGGAATGTGAGCCCATGCTTCACTACCAAACACACGAAAGTGACTTACATCAGGTTTAATTTTACTCCATGCTTCTTCTGGTGTTATACCTTGTAATGCTTTTGTGGGGGTGCGATTAACTATGTAATTTGCACAATTTATGGCTTCAGCCCAAAATTGAAGACTTAGTCCCTTAGATTGGATCATACAATTAGCCATTTCTTTTAAAGTGCGGTTCTTCCGCTCAGCTACACCATTTTGTTGTGGTGTATATGGAACAGTGTGCTGTTGTTGGATGCCTTGTTCAGTGCAGAAAGTAGTGAACTGTTTGTTAACATATTCTCCTCCATTGTCAGATCTTAACTTGATAATTTGATGACCAGATTGTTTTTCAACAAGGGCCTTGTAGGCCAAGAACATGTTAAATACTTCGCTCTTAAGTTTTAGGAAATAAACCCAAGTGCGTCTGGTGTAATCATCAATGAAAGTTAAGAAATACTTGAAACCAGAAAAGGAAGCAGATGGAAGAGGACCACACAAGTCACTATGCACAAGCTCCAAGGGAACCGAGGCGTGCCAAGAGGCACGTTTGTCAAAACTGTCCCGATGATGTTTTCCGAGTACACAACCGGAACAAACACCATCTCTACAAGATACCATCGGAAGACCTGTAACCATATTTTCTTTACATAGTTGTTGCAATGAGTGATAATTTAAGTGACCAAATCGCTCATGCCAAAGTTTGCTCAAGTTATCACTATGAGCAACAAAAACTGAAGGGAAAGGTGATGACCCAAAGTTGTTAAACTTGTACAACCTGGTAATATCATCAACAATTCCGGTAGCTAGAACCTGTTGAGGATCTTTAAAATCCTTGATTACAACTTGGTGAGGTGTAAAGGTCACAGTTTTACCTTCACCAGAATGAGTGATCTGATAGACTGATAACAAATTGCAGGAAATTCTTGGAACACATAGTACATCACTAAAATGACCATTATCTACTGGAACTGTTCCAGCTCCTACAACACTTAGAGATCTATCATCACCAACAAATATTTGTTTGGTGTTACATTCATGCATAGTAGAAAAAATGGCTTGATCCTTAGCCATATGATAAGATGCTCCAGAATCAATGAGCCATTCATTTGAAGTAGAAGAAGAAGATGCATTATAAGAATAACCAGAAGCACAAAGTGCATGTCCATGAGAGGCAGATTCTGAAGGCGAATCTAGGCTGATGTGGTGCTTCTTCATTGTTGCTTCCAAGGCTGCCATCTTCTTGAAACACTTAGATTCATCATGATTATCTTTCCCACAATAGTTGCAATGACGCTCAGTCTTCTTGCCTTTTGGCTTGGATCCTTTGTCATTTTTTAATGAAGGAGTTGACTGAGAGGGTTTTGGACCCTTGTTTGACTTATTATTGCGAAAATTTTGTTTCTTGGGAGGCTTGGACTTTTCTTTCTGTTGGGACAATAAGGCTTTCCCAGATGTATCTGCATTGTTGATTATTCCAAGATGAATGAGTTTATCTTGTTCCCTAATCAAGGAATCACAAAAGGATTCAAGACTAGGCTCTTGATAGCTAGCTGCATTCAATGACGCTTTCATGGAGTAAAATGTAGATACAAAAACAGAATAGGCAGGTCCAAGTTTGGAAAGAATATGATAAATGCATTGTTTGTCTTCCCTCTCAATCTTACATTCTGCACATAAGAGCTTGAGAGTTTTGTACTTAGATAAATAATCTTGAATGCATGAAAAGTCACTTGGATTTAAAGAAATCAACTCATTTTCGAGTTGGTGACCTCGAATTTCATTGTGTTTACCAAACACAGTTTCCAACTTGTCCCAAGCAGCATTAGGTTCATCAATTCCAGATATGTGGAATCGCAAATCAGTAGAGATTGACATCCCAATCAATCCACGAGCTTCATCACATCTATTTGCCCATTTTATTTTCTTATCATCATCAGTGGGTTCTTTTTCTTTCCCTGTTGTAATTCTGAAAAGTCCCCTACTTCGTAGAACATCCTCCATACGAGATTTCCATGAGAAATAGTTGGAACTGTTAAGTAGAATATCACAAAGGGCGGCCATATTTGTAAATTAATGGCTGTAAAAAACAGAAACCAATAGTCTGGACGTGAAGAGCTCGAAAAAATAGGCGGTTTCAAAAAAAACGGCACTGAAAACGGACTTTGTATGATGAAGTTATGCTTGAACAAAGAAACTATTGAAGATGTCCCCAATAGTGACGTGGCAGCTAGTGAATGTCCAGCAAAAAAAAGAACCCCCCTCTTCCCAAGATGAACCTTTTGACTATCACTTTACAAAAAAGTTGCTTTTAAGTGAATCACTTTTGTAAAATAAGTGATTTCACTTTTACAATGATATTACTTTTAAATAGTGCAACAATAAATAAAAGGCTTAAGTGACTCACTTGTATTTTTATTATTTTTTTATTATTTAAGTGAGATGCACTTTTACAATAAAGTAACTTGAAAATAGAAATTGCATGCACTTTTCTTTTTAAAAGTAACTTCCTAAGACTTGAACTCAAGACCTATTAAGGAATAAAGCAACTTTGGACCAAGTGAGCTAGTTTAAAAGGTATGTAAAATATGGAAATGAGAAAGGGGGCTTTTTTTTCTTTTTTTTTTTTTTTTTTTTTTTTTTTTTACTCTTCTTGCTCGGTTTGCGTGCTTACCCTTTTTCCTGCAAAACAAACCACAAAACGAAACAAAAAAACTTTTCCACACTTGTGGAGTTAGATCTTGTTAGCTTGCCCGGAAAGTCTACGTTTTCTCTCTGTTTCTGATTTGCCGAGATCGCGCAAAGTGCACGGCAAAGAGCATACGCAGCCGAAAAAACCCTTTCCCTTTCTGTTTCTGATTTGCCGAGATCGCTCAAGGTGCACGGCAAAGAGCATACGCAGACGGGAAAGAAACAATCCGAACCAAAAAAAACTAACAGTAAAAAAAAAATGAAATATGAGATTTTTTCTTTTCAAAAACGAAATAAAAAAATGCGTCACTGTAACATTATACCTTCAGATCTGATGAAAAACGCGTTTCTGGAGCAACCGGGAACCGTTTTCGATCAAACAAAATTTATTTCCCAATGGAAACGACGCTCCGGACGCAATGGAACACCTCCCACAGCCCAGAAATGCACAGAAATACCAGAACTAGAAACCCTTTCGAGTTTCGGCAACAGCAGTTCAAGATCTAGATCATAACCGGAAGCGGCACTTCATAAAAGCTCTGATACCATGTTCGGGTACACAGGGTACTACCAAAGGACCGAACACCAAGAGCAACCACTTCACATAAACAGATCACAGATCAACACACCGATGTTTTGACGTGGTTTAAACCCTCTTGAGGGAAACACTCCACGGCCCCGGCCAAATAGCTTCTACGGGACAATTTATTATGCAAAGAAAGAAAGTTACAAATGAGCTTCTCATAATCGATCAACTAAACAATGACCCTCCATGCTCTTTAAATAGAGATCATGGACCAATCGGGTGTTAAGCCACGGATCAAGGTTAGGTTTGATCTAAGAGAAGTTGAGCCGTCGGATCACTCTATGTCGGAAACATATCGTGACCGTCGGATTAAGTATATACAAATGCATACTAATGCATACTAAAGAAACACACTATCCCTAACGGATATATTACACAAGTTGATCTTAACTAACTCCTAAGTGTCTAAATATCCTAACATCTGTGTACTCCTTCATGGTCATCTCTTTTTGTCGAAATTTCTGCAACTTTGGAAAGAAGGAAATCACATAGTCATTTGGCAAGAAATTCCCTTTTAGCTTGGAAACCATCCCATCCCAATATTTGATTTTCGCTGAACCAGTCGATCAAGTCTTCTGGGTCCAAAATTCTTGAGTAGGTATGTACATCTATCTTTGTCCAACCTCTCATATCCATCAGAAGTTCGATCAGTTTGTCTTCTGGTTCTTCTCCTACTGCTTCCCGTGCTTTCACTTCTTCGACCTCCTCGTCACTGTGGTCTAACGCATCAGGAATATAACCATGCCTTTGGATTTCTTTGATCGATGCAACTTCATTTGTCAAAGTTCGCATTGTTCATACATACTCGTCAAACATCTCACAATGAACTGTGAGTGTTATGCCACGGTCTCTTCGTCCAACACCTCGAACATTAATGCCTCTGTGAGCCATTTTCAACCTCAGCTGAAAATCTCACTCCATCCAATCACAACCGAACTTCAACAAGTCATGTACAACTCTACCCAATCGCAGCTAGATCTATAAACACACTCGCAGAATCTCCTATCCACATGATACTACTTCCACTAGACCAGACTCACTTCCAGGCTCTGATATGACTTGACGCAAGGCAAGTTGGTATCACTGGCTTTCTCCTCGATGGGATTATCTTCCCGCTCTAATACCACTTGACACAAGGTGCCTTAGACAAAAGGTTCTTGCTTAACAATTACACACAACACACGCGTTCACATAAACAAGATGTAAACAGGATTCCAGAAGATGGCTTATATTACTTCTACCGAAATGATTACAATGCAAAATGTAAGGAATTGAATAACTAACTATTGTCAGCCTTATCCAAATTCAACACAGAAGTAACTGTGTGCTCACTCAGTGTGTCGACCGTCACCCTCTCTTGGTTCATTACGGAACTCTGAGCTATGAATCGATCTTATCTATTCTCTATAGATGTGTGACTTTCCTCTCCAATATACAAAACTTCTCTCGAGCTATGCTCCTCCAATCCTCTGCTGATCAAACTGAACTCCCTTTCTCCCCCCTTCTCTGCTCTACGCCTGCGCACAAGCCTTCTATTCTACGGATGTTGTTCCCAAGATCACTCCGAACCCTAACACACACTTCCTCTGTCTATTGATCTCCTCCGATCTTGTAGACTTGCAACTCTAAGTGGCCCTGCCGTGTTGCACAACCCCTGCCTGTGTTGACATATGTCACCTCTTCAACCACCTGCAATAAATGCCAATAACTTCCTCAGCAACCCTGAACTATTGCCAAGTACTCCCCTTGAATTTCTTCATGTCCTTCTGACACTGCTACAGTAGTTAGTCTTATCACCTCGACCATACTATCTTCCGTTAGCCTTCGACATACCTCTCGGCTTCCCTTTGCACTATAAGGCTTCGCTAGTCTGCCCCTTCCTCCTTGCTTGGCTCATGCCCAAACCTGTCGGAGTTGCGGTTCGACCACAGGTCGACCCTCGACATCTCCGTTGATACCCTATTGTCTGTCGACCTTTGACATGTCAAGTCTTGACATTCCATTCCTTGAGTTGATATGCATATCGACTACTCCTACTCGACTTATTGACTTCGACATCCAATATGCTCTTCCGTACCAGTGGTCGTCGACAATCCCTCTAGTTGGTCTTCTCCATGTCAATCATCTTCGACTACTCTGCCTAGGCCACGATGCTCCTGCATCACTACATCACTTGGGTTCATTTCTGATGATTCTGGAAAATATTATGGTGAGAAAGACGCATTACTACTTTTTACTACTTTTCGGTGAAAGGGGAAAAGCTAGTTGACTAGGGAAAGTGTTTTTTGGACCACTTTCACTCCTTCATGTTTCTTCCTTCCATTTTTTGGATTTAGTATTTTTTTCCATCACACATCACTATCTGATCACTAAATCATAAATTTGTGAGCCTTTGGTGTGACTTGGAGAACACACTTGCCACATAGGGGGGTTTTGCATCAATTTAGTAAGTCTGCTTTTGTGAGGATTCGAATGGCATCCTTATGCATTTGAATCTCTCATGTAAATTTATATATTGACATCCATTTAATTTCCCAAGGTTGGCTTATGTAATATTATTCTCTTGAGTAATTTAGTTTTCATCTTATGTGAGTAAATTTTAGTGCCCTTGACTAGTCGTGTGAGATCTTCTATGAGAGTGTGTAATTTCTTGATCAGATCTTGGTGTGAACTAAATTTCACAATAGCAAATAGAAAATTTAGGGCCATTGTTGTACAATTTGGGCCACCCTTGTGTCTTATTCCCACAAGATTTGAGCATGGTGGTCAATGTAGCAAATGGAATTCGGTTGAGGCAATCTACAACTTGATTGGTGATGTGCTTCTTATATTTTATGTTTACAATCATCTCTAGAATGCTTGTCGTAGTAACTGTACCATCAATATTTGACGTGGAAGAGGACTTAAGGTGTGTGGAAATGATCTTTTTGATATCAAAATTTTTTTGAACATAGTAATAACCCTCAAACATATTTACCATTTCTCCAAAGCATATGCATCTATCCAACATTCAAATAAAGGAATGTAAAAGATAACTTGTACCTTGAATGGAGTCACAACTCATAAAGGACTGCTCATTGAAGGTTTCGTTGATGTCGTCGGTAGTCATTAAAGGATCTGGGTGAAATTATCCATTGTTAACTTGTTCCTCTATTGCACGAAAACTTCCTTGAGCAATAGCTTAATAGGATAACTTAATAATTTGTATTCTTTCAACATGTGAGGTTGCATGGGTTGACGAAAGTGGTTATCCCTAAGATGAATTAGTTCGAGACCCACCTCTAGATAACTTGATTTCTTTTGGGACATGCACCAAGAAACAACACTTGAACATATTTCTCTAATACCATTGGTATGGATTATTTGGAGAACAAAATAAAGGGAGAAATATAAAATGGAAAAACACACCTAAAATTTTCAAGTAGAGAGCAAAATAGTATAGTAAAACCTAAATTATGTTAATTAATGGAATGGAAAAAACATTGTAAATTGTAAAACAATATAGACTAGCTTTAATGGTGGCATCTTATCTGTACAGAGGGATGTGTCAGCTATGCTCATTCACAAGAGTTAATTACCAAAACATCAAAAATAGACTTTTGTCATAAGCATGAAGCCAAAGAGGCAAAAAAACTAATTATAGGAGATGAAGTGCCAACAAGGATTTGTGGGGTTCAATTTGGCTAGCTAACAAGTCAATTTACCAGGGCCATAACTTCCACATACAAACATTGTTTGGGGCATATGATGGATCGGTAGAAATATCTTGAAGAGGCAAACAAATTTTGGTAGTTCTAATTATTTTAAGCAATTATGGGACCATTTAGGGCCTCAAAACAACCCTGAAAGTTTGGGACCCAAAAAATAGTAGGAATTTACCAAGGAGATGGATAATCCTTATGGTGGACACTGATATTCACCTAGATCAATTAAATACTAGTTCACAATTTCATAATACTATAAACATTTATGCCACAAAAATCAATGTCTGAGATAATGTAATTTAGGTTTTTGGAATTAAACTCCATGAGAGTTTAAAAATCCCTAAAAAAGTTTCGAGTAGTAACTCCACCCATCATTAGGGGAACCATGAAAATCTCTTGAAAAGTAAGCAAATGAAATAGCTAGGATGAGATTATAAAGTATTTGAAAAAGGCTAGTTGTGGAGAGGGAAAAATATTAATTAAATTAAAGAAAATGAAAAGTGGGAATGAGAAGAAAATTTGTGAAAATTGGGTTTTTAAAAAAAAGGTAAGTCAAAATTAGTTAAGATGTTACAAGAAAAAGGGGAAAGAAATAGATAGATCAATAATGATATTAACCATATGAATTAATTTGGTTAAATTTAATAATTTTAGATAAAAGATAAATTTTGATTAATTAATAATGTTAAATTGAATAAGGGTAAAATAATAAAGCATATGTAAAAAATAGGAAATTAATATTAGAATAATAATAATTAATAATTAATATTAGCTTAATACATTAATACAATTAAAATAATGAAAAAAGATAAGTTCATGTTAGATGTAATAAATGGAAAAAATAATAAGGTTAAAAATAAATGAATCAAAATAATAAAGCAAAAAGTGGAGAAAGAGAAAAATAAAAATTAATGAATAATTAATAATTAATAAAATATTGATAAGTAAATTTATTAAATTAATGAAAAAGTGGGTGAAGTTCATGAAAAGGATGAGAATAGGTGTAAAACCAAATTAGGCCAAATAAATAAGGGTTTTAAAAGTAATGGTGAAATTAATAAAGGAGAGGGGTTAGGAAAAAATGTGGGTTAGAGAGGTGAAGTTAGAAGAAGGTGGGAGGAATAGGTGAACCAAGAAAATCAATGAAGAGATAGTAAATAAATTAAAAATAGATTACTTAAGGAAGTTTATGGGGAAGCAATACTTACGATGTTAAGGAATATAATGAGAAAGATAAAAAAGAAATCAAGACCAAAATTGGTTATGGAGGAGATAGATAAAAATGAAATCAAGACCAAAACTAGCTATGGAGGAGAAGAACCCTTGAGGACAAAAAAGAGAGCGACTTATTAACATAACTGATGGATAATAGACGTCCATGAGTGGCTTATTTTATATCCATATTCATGGTTAAGATTGTTGGGATGTTTTTTTTTTATTTCTAAGGCTTCTTTAATAATACAAGACAAATAAGGGGGAGAAGAAGCAAGGATCTTAATTTGTTCAAAATATATAAGGTTCTTAGAATTGATAGTGTTTGACGATATATTATTTGGTAAGATGATTGTGTAAATTTTTAGCTATATTCTCCTTGATATGGGTTTCAATAGATAGATCGGCCTAGCCTATCTAGGATTTCCACAAGCACATGGAATCTAGTACACTCCTTGACGAAACCTTGGGTTGGATTTATTTTTAACATTTGTAAAAGGTTGTTTAAGAGTTTTGTGGGGTTTGAAAAAAGCTTTGATGTTCTTTTTAAAAATAATCTTAGAGATGTGATCAATGAGACCATAAATGTAAGGGAGAGAGAAAAGGGATCAGGGAGTGTTGGAGGAGGGAAGAGTTTTTTGTTTTGAGTGGAGGGTTGAGTGAAAGGCTTTATTGATTTGGGAGGTAGAGTAACCACTGCCTAAGTGTCATGTCTCCTCTTACCCATTTTTTTTTTTGTATGGGTCTAATGACCCTACAATATTGCGTATACTTCGCCATCAATTATTAATTATACTTAGTAACTTATATTAAGCATAACATGATATGTACATCTATAACCCAATCTACGGAATGCTCGTCGTGACTCTTTTCGAAGTGCTAGAGTCTTTCAGACTATATGCACCCTTACATCTTTTGTGTGATAACATACAATATACTTAATCAAGTGTATGTGTCATGGAGGCCCTTTTATGCCGACATGATGACACATATTGACCTCTATCCAAGCGACAGATCAATAATGCCTCTCGATATATTAACACATAAATAGGTCCTATGTCCATTAATGGACTTCAGCCATAATACAAACATTAATAATTGATTTGACCAAAAGAAACCCTTATCTATATTTGAGCATTAATATGTATTGACTACATATATAGATATATATAGCAATTCATATTAATGATATTTATTAATATTACACTTCTCACAAGCAAATGTTCTAAAGATTCAATGGCTATTTATTTACCCAATTCAAGACTATGTAATAAAATGTCAATGACTATATATATATATATATATATATATATATATATATATATATATAATACAATTTATATCATACAATAAGGTATGCTTACTACCATAAACATAATGGTTTCCATACTTTACACCACAATGCAAGTCAACTTACCCATAACTCAACATACATTAAAATCGGGCCATAATATAAAACTTATGAATACAAGGGGATGTAAATATATACATAAGGTTCTCTCTCTCTCTCTATATATATATATTTACATATAGTGCCTAACGCTCCTTCCTAAGGCTTAAGGTGCCACCCTAATCCACATAGTATGGAATACTAACCATATAAAGCGTTCTCCTTACTACTTGATGCATACACTTAAACATACAATGGTTAATTAAATTATAAGTGGTCGCTAATGAAAGCCGACCCTACCACTTCAATGTGGCTCACACCCACAACGTTAACACTTGATGATTTTGTAATAAGCCCAGTCAACACATAATCATGTGAGGGTGTCTATGCTGCCACGATGACAATGACATGGAGCTTACGAAAGAACGTAGCACACTGAGTAAGTGGTGTCGGACTCAGGGGGTTACACACTGGCTTGAACCAACCGATGGCCTGCATGGTTTGTGTCTTGCGCCACTCAGCCTTCACCAATCCAATTACACATTTTAACCCCACTCCTGACTGCCTTGTTGGCAGGCGATGGAGACTCACTCTCACACGGGGAGAGTTGCCCATATGTTGGGTTTAAATTCTTGGCGACATGGTGAACACAGTGGTTCATCCCATTTATGGACCTTTGTCAGTGGAAGGCTATCTTAGGCATACCATACACCAAACTCTACAATGCATTAAAACTTACTTTGTTCCAAGTTGTTGATGGTGATCTGGGATAGTACATGGCAAGATGTGATACATTTGGAACCATTGATCCTGGCGATGGGCTTTCGCACCCAGCCATTTCCATGCCTGCATTAACCTCAGTCTCTACTGGCTGCAGTGGTCTCCACCTGTTCTCTTTGGTATCCAGCGTTGATAGTCCCTTCACTTGGCATTCGGCTCTTTTGTTGTTCGGCTGTGACGAGAGCTTCGGCTCTGCGGAGGGTAAGGTGAAGGTTTACTGTACAGCTATGACACCTTGCTTCCAGAGATGCAAAATGTACCAACTATCACCCTACTCAGCATGGTCACCATTGCAATGTAAGTGACAATGTTTATTGTTTGCACCATCTTTACATTTTAGAATGTCGTGGAATTACTGTAAGTTACATTTATGTGTTACATGTTCAAGGCCCATGTTTGACCTTCGTGATGTTGTTGTGACAGGTGCAACCGGAGCCGAGCTATGCTGCGAATCGTTGCTTCACTAGGTAATTGTCACACATCCATCCCTTATTCATTTTCGTCGTGGCATTGCTTACTTTCATTAACAGTTGGTTTGTGGTTATACCTATGGTTTGACCTCTCGCCACATTGTGATTTTGTAGGGAACCAATGGCGAATGGTGGAGTGAAGCACTGTCGCGAGCTCATAAAAGACGTGGGGGTCATGGAGACTTGCTAAGCTCCACAGGTAACTTGTCGTCCCACTCCCTTAGGTTTGGTTTACCCCATTGGTGGGGGAAGAGTTACTAAAATGCTGTTAGTTGAGGTTAGGGTTTTCTTCTGCTTTCATTTGCACGTTTTTAAGAGGCACGACCTTTGGCCAAAATGATAGTGGCGTAAAGCCATCCTATGATAGAGTCACTGCGACCTCTCCTTCGCTCCAATGTAGTTGCAGGGTAAATGTGCACTTAAAGAAGTGTAGTCCAGGGGACTCCCCACTGTCATATGCAGTTTAAGAAATGGCTCCAGCGATGCTCTGCCCCTGGCAGAGGCGTCGGGATTATGTAACTGGCTCATGTAATTAATGTGGCGACGCCACAACCTTTGCTATTCCATACTCTATCTATGTATATGGTTAAAGATTTGTTTTGATGATGAAAACTTCTTTGCAAGCCCAGCTTCAATTTATAAAACCCTTTGTGATTATCATCGGTCTGTAAGGTTATTTAATTGATATGCATTTTGGAAAAACAATGGTTTGTAAGCATAAATTCCCTCGACAATTGACATTATAATGCAATGTATATGTTTTTGCTTCACCAATGTTTTGTGCATAGAAATTGATGTTAGATGCATGTGATGTTAATAGGAGCATAAAGACTTGCTTACTAGCTGCATAAACGAATGCGTTGTTTACTGCTCACTTAACAAATAGAGAAAATCGTTCTCATACTCTGCATACTCCATGATTACGTTTTGCATTCATAATAGCATACAGTAATATGGTATTTCATTCTTGTATGATGAATGTTTAGGGAAACGATTCACTGTCTACCTTTAACAATGTTCAAATATGTGGAATGCATGTATGCTCTATACTGTTGAAGTCTTGAATATATGCAATGCATGGTTAAGTATTAATGTGGACATGCCGACAGTAATACAATGTGCCACAAATGTTTATATATTAATGCCATAAATTAAATGATGACTCTCATACTAAGGATAAACCTTAGTTTACCTAAATCATTTCATTCTGCACTTAATGCATTTGATATCGCATTCTTTCTATATGATAGCACACAAATACAATGACCTAGATTCTTCAGGACTCGCATATCACCACCGACAAATACATTCACATCCATGTTAATAAATGTGTATTACGATGTTGTTGAATAAACATTAATCATTTAACTCCGAATGATAAATTTAGGCATAGATTCAACTCAGAAATTTAAATAGCAATATATATAGTTTATTTCAATACTCAGGAATTTAACCTGAAATGCCAATTAATTGCATACAGTCTATTTTGACCAGATTTGAATAGAATACACATTCTATCCAAAATAGTAACTCGGAACTAGAACATGTTTGCACTGTAGCATTATCAGGGTTTATCTTTTTTGGAACAAACTCTACTATGAAAGAGTTGTTAAACCTAAGGGTTAGGCATGTAAACCTTCAGGTTTACCTGCCTGCCCTATTTGCAGCATTACAATGCAAGGCATAAGATCTTTGTTAAATAATGGAATATATTTAAAATACAAACATCTGCAATATGAAAACATGTCTCAGCAAACCCTATGTTAGCACATGATTCATATCAGTATTATATTATATGTTGCATATATTTCCAACAATAAAGGGGGTCTTAATGTTGTATATCTACAACAATTAGAAAGTAGGTATTTTCACAGCCATCCCACAACATAAATATTCTAGATCTGTAAAAATGATCATAACATAAACTCATTACAGAGATCTAGTTATTTAACTGAGATTTAAACTTAGAATGTACATGAAACAATACAAATATAGTCAGATATGATACATATATCATGCAACTATAAATCAAATATACTCAGAAACATATATAAATATTATTCCAAAACAAATACTCTGCAAGTCAAAAGATAAACACTTATCTGAATCTGTTGACTAGTGGAACCAGGCACAAACCTCCCAGCCTTTGACCAGCAATTTCTCCTTGCTCTCAGGTCACCCCTGATCTTTCACAGTCCTCCAGGTAGAGTATTTAGTTTAGTTACCCTTAACTTGTTATTTCCCATGTTATTCAGGCTATGTCAAAGGTAGCAGGAAACCCAACACCCAACTTAATATTCTTGAGCTCTAGGGTTCTCTAGGTGCTTTTAAGCCTTAGCCAATAAGAGAATCACTAAACACAGTCTATTCAGGTATATGCAGTAATCCTACAAAAACTTGGGGCAGTTCTCCTACCTACACACAATTAAGTGGCAAATCCCATACCAAACTGTATGATTCTTTCTGATCTGAGTCAATTTGGTCCTCCCAAATCTGCCCTTTACTACTTGGCTTCAAAACCAGTTTGGTCCTCCCAAATCTATCCTCCCTCACCCGCATTCATTGTCTCAGGTTGGTGTTTTCCCAATCCCATTGCTCTTGTGTGTTCAGCTCATGAGATTGTGAATGATGCATAATGAATAATGAGACTTTCAATGAGTTTTCACATTTTATTCTCTTAGGGGAATTTTTCCTGATTATGTGAATTATTTTAATTCATTAATCTCTCAATTCTTTTCTTTAGGGTTTGCCAATTGTCTCCAATAATAATTTATTATTATTATTATTATGTGGAATTTTCCCTCCAACATTCGGGGACTGTGACTCCCTCTTTAATGTGCTGGTCCACATGGTCAATAGAAACCTCCTTAGCATATTTCTAAACTTTCCTAAATATAAATGAAATAATACTTAGCGGAAAATATAATACGGGTTCAAAGTCCAAAATAGGGGTATTACACTAAGATGGATTTTGTAAGGTAGGATTTTTCTTTCTCAAAGATATTAGGTGCGTAGATTCTAATGGCTCTAGTGATGAGTGTCTTTAGAACAACATATTTGTGGGATTCATAAACTCTTAGACAGTTCATTTCCAGAAACCTAAACTACACAAAAATGAATATTGTTAAATGTTACTATTATTATTAGTTGTGCATAATCATAAAATGAAATTAAGGATGGAAACATACTGAATATTCATATATAAATTTAGAATGTATGATAGTGTACATATTTTAAAGGAGGTGAAAAGTAAAACTAAACCCATAGGATTTTTATGCATGCTGTTTCAGATCAGGCTTGGACATTACACCACCGACTCTTGGGGACATTGCTTCGAGATCGTGTGGATCCAAAACATTTTTTCTAATGCTTTTAGTTTTGTCTCAGAATAGAACGATATAAGGAACATGCCTTATAACAATGTCAGAAGGAGATAAGGATATGGCCTTAGAGTGATGGGGAGAACGAACGCGTCACCACAAAGCAAAGCTTTGAGTATCGAACACCAGAGCACCCAGAACCTTGTTCAGTTCAAGCCGAGTATCCCGTTCCTTATTGAGAGATAGCCTGAGTGCCAGTGAATCCATAACAGATGAGGGAACTAGCTTTGAGACGGTTATTTTTCCAAGACATTCACTTGGTTCTACTATATCAGGTAGGACATTTTTTCAATGGGTTGACAAGTATGTTATTTGAATAAACATAATTCCGGTTGGTTTGTTGTTTTTTCATGGTAGCATCATCACTATATAGTTCAAATTAATCAAGAGTGACTTACCTTTAGTTTGAACTTCCTTTCCAAACCTTCTACCTAGCTTAAACTACACCTTATCATCTACTTCTATGTAACCTTATGCCTCCCTAAGCATTATTAGCAATATAGAAGCTCACACATTCCCACACATAAAATCTCCTTGTTAAGTATTTATGTATAACACAATAATCGATTTTGATGTTTCTTTATTCTTAAGATTGTTTTATTTTTTAAAGGAATACCAAATTCTTACACATGGAAGCTTACAAGTAATCTAGAGTCTTGTTAACTATGAAGGAAATAAAAAGGGAGAAGTGTAATTAAAAAATACTAATGGGAGTTAGAGTTTAATATCATGTGGATCTTGGTACTATTTTTTTGTCATATCCATGGTGCACAACACAAGGGAAACAAGACAATAAACTTATAATGAGATTTGTAACTTGATAGAGGCACTTTATACAACTCAATATGAGGAAGAAGTGTAATTACATGCTCAATGTGGTGTTGACACGTGGCACTTTAATAAAATAATAAAATTTTTATAAAGCCAATACAAGGGAGGGAGAAGTGTAATTATGTGCTCAAAATTGACATGTGACACTTCAATAAATTAATGAAGCATTAAATAAATAAAATGTTTACAATGCCAACCTTTATCTAAAGTTAAAAACCAAAGAAATATAATTCCAATTAATTAAAACGAACAAAATTTAATTAAACCTAGTATTTTTGGTAGATTTGGGATTAAGATGGATCTATACTAGTGTATGCTTTAGTGTTTGTTTAAGGAAAATTTATTTAATATTGTCAAACAAACTTTTATTATTGATACTGAAAAAAAAAATAACATTTGCATACTTTTATAATAATTTACTTATCTATTTTTTAAATATTAACTGTATACTTTATTTAAAATTGATTAAACAAAACATAAACATAATATTAAAACAATGAATAAACATAATATAATTTATCTACTTTCCATACTAGATAAAGGAAATGATTTGTTTCCTTTATCTAGTATGGAGAATATAGAAAATCTCTACCACAATTTTACCACAACACTCTCGTCGTCCATTAGCAAGTTCTCTATTGAAGTCTTGGTTAAAAAGAGAGATAGTATAACCAAACCTTGGTATGATCAAGAGTGTAAAAATGCGAGAAAATAAATTAAGCAAGCTATTGCAGAATTGATAAAAAAGGACAAGATAAATCAATACAAAACCCTAATTAAAAGAAGAAAAAAAATGCACTATCTTAGTAAACGGTAGGAAAATCTCTTACATCTCTCTAACGTGGCTCCTAAGAAATTGTGGAGGCAAATTCTAACTCGCAAAACAAAACAAGATAATAAGATTGCTTTAAAAGATTGGAATTCCTATCTTAAAAAGCTTTACGAATCCTCGAATATCAGAGATAACATTCAAACCCTCCTTACAACAAAAAAGTTTTCTGATTAGAAGACATAGATTTCGGGGTTAAGCACTAGCAAATGGAAAAGTAAAAAACATTGAAGGCTACCAAGTAGAAATCTTAAAAATTGGGGAGCCTTTCCTCATCCCGCACATCCACAAACTCTTTAATTTAGCAGTCAAGCAAAGGTTCCCTGCACCTTGGACTCAGAGCCTAATTATTCCTATTTTCAAAAGTGGTGATAAAAATAACCCCTATAATTATCACACCATTATGATTATCCCTCTCCTATCCAAGTTATATGGTATTATCTTAGAAAAGAAGATCAATGAATGGTTAGAGATGGAAGGTAAGAGGGCTAAAGGCCAAGTAGATTTTAGAAGGAATCATTCAACCACAAACCACCTCATTATGCTTATGATCATTGCAGAGGATTGTCGTAATAATAAGTCAGATCTTTTTTGTTGCTTTGTGGCCTTTAGGAAATATTTTGATATAGTACCTAGAAATAACCTTTGGAATAGGCTAGAGGAACTTAATATTCCTTTTGAATTGAGAGCTGTCGCAATAAGGTTATACAAAAAAGGTCATTGTCATGTTTTAGAATAACGAGGGATGGTAGCAAATATAAACTATAATATTGGATTTAAGCAATATTGCCGCCTTTCCCCTACCCTTTTTGGCATTTACATCGATAAACTAGAAATGTGTCTAGAAGAAGCAGGTTGTGCTGGAATGATCTTAGCTGGGATAGTTATGATCCTCCTACTTTATGCTGATGATATTGTTTTTATGGCAAGTTTCCCCTTTGATGTCAATAAACAATTAAGAATTCTCAAAGATTTATTCTCTAATACGGTTATGACTATTAACACCAACAAGCAAAAGTTATGATTATTAAATCTAAGAAAAATGCAGACGTAAATTTTATTTATGATAACAGTAAATTGGACGAAGTGACTTCTTACAAGTATCTTGGAATTGATATTCATCACAAGCTCAATTGGAACCACGACATTGAGAAAAGGATTAATGGAGGATGGAAAGCTTATTTTGGTCTTAAAAATAATTGTAAATCATCCAACCTGGTCATGTGGGATAAAAAGAAGTTCCTCTTTGAAACTAGATTGTCATGCACATTATCTTATATGGTTGTGACCTATGGGTATGCAGCATTTCTAGAGAATCTTAGCGAAAGATTGAGCAAATCCAGAAGCAGTTTATAACTTATAACCTCAAAATTAAAAGCAACACACCTTATCCTATTTTCCTCTTAGAAGTGGGTCTTTCCCCCATCGAGAGCATGGTTGTGACTAGGTATATGATGTACAAGCACAAAATAAATAACATCGAAAACGAGAGAATTCCTAAAATTGGTTTAAATTCAAGTCAAATCCAACTACGCCTCAAGCAGAGTTGGTGTAAAGATACGATAGCTTTGTTAGACCATTAGGGCATTTATGAAAATGACACTTTGCATAATATCGATAATGTCAAAAATATTATTTCTTCTAAGTTTAAAGATAAATTGTGGTGTGAGGAAAATTTAGCGATTAAGAGAAAAATAAGATACTATAAGGAGGTCATTAACCCTAATTTGGAAGATCAGAATTATCTCTCGATAGTAACTAGTTCAAAGAAGAAAATGAATATAGCTAAGATTAGAAGAAACTCTCCTGAGCTCCATAGCGAAACAGGGCATTGATCTATTCCCAAAACTCCGTGGGAGGAAAGGGTTTGCCATCTTTGTGAGTTTATGAGCGTTGATGATGAAAATCACTTTATCTTGGAGTGTCATGCTTACACCCACATTAGATATGAGTTTCATAATATTTGTTATAATACAAACATTTCTAACCTCCTCACTTGCCAAAACTATAGTGATCTTGGAGAGCTTCTTTCTAAGTTTTTTGAGCATTGGAACAAAAGTTTAAAACAAACCAACAAATAACCTTCTTATGGTCTAGACAAAAGTTGGTTTCATTAATCATTATCATTATCATTATCTTTTAAAAATATAAAACTTTACACATTTACAACTTTATATGTTTAAAAGAGTATATAAATATTTAAAATGTTTTATATTTTTTAAAAAGTGATTGATATATATATAAACTTATTCAATTATATTATTTCATTTTTAAGGAGAATTTAAAAATATTCTAAAAATATAAAATTTTATATATTTAAAAATAAATATACTTAAGCTGTGAATTTTATATATTTATATTTGAATAATTTCACATCTTAATGTTTTATATTTTAGTAGCATTTAACTTAAAATGAAATCAAAATAATATAAATTTGTGAAAATTATATAATATATGAAAAAAATTATGTCGAGAATTAATCTTAAATATTAAAATAATGTTCAATCATTAAAATGTTTTTCTTAAATATTAAAATTTTGATTAATTATGACAATCTTCAATTAAGAGGAATGAAATATTTGATGAGTGAATTTTGATTGACAATTTTCCAATAATTCATTATTTAAAAAAAAAATCAAAAATTTATGATTATAATGGATGAGAAGTTTATATATATATATATATATTTTAAAATAAGTGAATATATACATAAGTGAAATTAGCAATGAAGTTGTTTAATATCTATTTTTTTTAAAAGTTTTATAAAAAATAATAATTAGTGTTTTAGTTGAACCTTCTCAATTGAAAAATAGTATATATATTGGCTTTTTAAATGTGTTTGTTTCATATAATTTCATGTTAAAAATGAACTTTAATGTGAAAGGGGGAGAGAGGATGTTCATGTTTTTTATTTATTTACTTTTTTAATTAATTTTTGCCATCTTTGTGAGTCTATGATATTTGTTATAATACAAACCTTGCTAACCTCTTAACTTGCCAAAACTATAATGAGCTTGAAAAGCTTCTTACCAAGTTTTTTGAGCATAAGAACAAAAGTTTAAAGCAAACCGAGTAATAACCTTCTTAAGATTGATAGACCAAAATTAGTCTCAACGAAGATTAATCATCATCATCATCAATATAAATTATATTTTTTTTATAAAAAATAATTTAATTTCAAATCAAATAATTATCAATAATAAATATAAAAAGACATCACTATATACATTTCTAATCTCCCATTTAAAAATCCTACACTTTTGGAAAAACGAATATTTAATCAATATTTATCAATCCTATACATTTTTGAAAAAACGAATATTTAATCAATATTCATCAATCCATAGAAGTATGCCATGATCTCAGTGTATATTAGTATAATCACTCATTGGAAAATATTCTCCACAGAAATAAAGGAACCGTAGACCAGAAAAGGAGAGTCTGTAAAGAAGTTGTATAGTATGAGCGCTTGAAATAGAGGTACGAAGTCAATCGAAAGAATTTGATATAATCATACAATATTAATGTTTAATATTTAATAGATAAAGTATTAAAAATTAATTAATAATTTATATTTATTTTTCATTGAAGACTAGAGAGGTCATTTGAAACGATCTCACTTTGTCATATCAAATATCTAAAAAAAAATCTGTCACTCTTATAAAGAAATTCATCACAACCGACTCAAAAATTGAACTCCTATCCTCTAGCCTAAAAATAACTTTAACTGAACCCAACCAACTGAACCCTTATGATAAGTTCTCAATCATAAGGACATTGTCGCTGCTGCGCTGCCTCCAATCGCAACGACCTTCAAAGTTCTATTAGCAAAGATGTAGTTGCTTGGTTGCCACGGTTAACTTGTGCCCGAAGCAACCCGTAATTCCACCGGCATGACTTGAGGCACAAGTTTTCTGGTAGTCAATTATCGATGTATAAGTATAGTAGAGATCACAGAAGCAGACTCAGAGAAACACAATTGAGAGCGATTCAACAAATACAGCAGTGACGATGGAAGTCTGTGGAGAAGAGGGGCAACTGAAGCTGTTAGGTGTCACTCTCAGTCCCTTTGTGGTGCGAGTTCGCATAGCTCTTGCTCTGAAAGGGATCGATTACGAGTTCATTGAAGAGCCTTATGTTTATCAAAATAAGAGCCAGCTGCTACTGCAATTAAACCCTGTTCAGAAGAAAATTCCGGTGCTCATCCACAACGGGAAGCCTGTTTGTGAATGCATGATTATTGTGCAGTACATCGAGGACGCATAGAACACTAAGGCGCCAAATCTTATGCCCAAAGATCCATACGACCGAGCCATTGCCCGCTTCTGGCTGCCTTTGTAGACGATAAGGTAATAACTTGCCTGGATAATCACTTGTCATTGCTTTCCTTATCGTTGCAGCTATTTGTCTTTTTAATCAGTAACTAAACCGGCTATGCTCTATATGGGTGGCCTCGGCTCGTGCCTTGCATTCTGGGAGTTTTCGAAAGTTTCAATTACTTTTTTGCATTCTGTTTCTAATACGTAGAAGAATGGGTGGCTGCAGCTCTGTCCATGTCTTGTAGGAGTTTTCAAAGAGCAGGGTAAGCAGCAACAGAAAGCGGTGGAGGAATCGGTGGCAAACTTTGTTTTGTTAGAAGGAGCTCTGCAAACTAGCAGCTGCTTATCGGGAAAAGCGTATTTTGGAGGAGATGAGATTGGCTTGGTTGAGATCGCATTGGGCGGGATATTGGTTTTCATTAAAACGCTCGAGAAGGTTATCGATATAGCTTTAATTGATAAAGAAAAAATGCCGCTGTTAAGTGCATGGGTGGAACGATTCTCTAAAACCGATGGAGTGAAAGAAGTTTTGCCCGATCCGGACAAGTTATTTGAATTTGTATCTGCCATGAGAATCAAGTCTACATCACCACCCTCCTATGGGGAAGAAATAAGAAGGTAGATCTATGGTATTGTGAAACAGAGGCAAGTTAAAATCGAGGGAGGACAGGATATCCTACCATGGGGTAATCTACCGATAGGGAGGTTTACCATTAAAGAAGCTTATCATTTACAAACCAACTTCACGTATGGAAGTATTTATGGGAGACCAAGTTGTGGCCCAAGATTACTCTTTTTCTCTGGTTAGTCCTATGAGGTCGTATCCTCACATGGGACAAGCTTGTGAAACGAGGTTTCGAGGGCCCATCTATGTGTGTTCTATGTGGGCAAAATAATGAGACAATGGCGCATCTTCTTGATGAATATAGCTTTGCAACAGAGCTGTGGGATGAAGGGGCCATATTTTTTAGAAGGACAGCTTGGGTTAGATCAAACCCGGAGCAAACTATCAAGCAATGGAATATTAAGCCCTTTCAAGGGAACATTCTGAACCGTATATGGCAATTGTTTCCTGGTTTCCTCCTCTGGGAAGTGTTGAAAGAACGTAATTATCGTTTGTTTCAAGAAAAACAAAAGTTGAATACCTAGAAGTGCGTCTGGGAACGTCTTAAGCAGGAAATAAATGAAACCTTGAAACTTATGAGGAATATGGAAGATCTGAGTGGCCTCGATAATGAAACTTAGCTATTACATAACTGGGGCATCAGAGGTCTTCCGCAGTTTATTGGTACTCAGCGTAATGCTATGAAACCGCAGGAAAGCCCGACTTAGTGGTCTCCGCCACAGCAAGGATGGTTGAAACTGAACTTTGACGGTGCATCTAAAGGGAACCCAGGAGTGGTAGGGTATGGCGGAGTGGTTAGAAATAGCCATGGCCAAATTCAGTTATGCTATTATGGTAATATTGGTAATGAAACGAATAATGCCATGGAGTGTGAAGCTCTGCTTCAAGGTCGCATGCTTATTACAAGACGCGGCTTTAATAATTGTATTGTAGAAGGTGATTCTGAAATTTTTATACATACGGCAAACAAACTTGTAAATGGAACCCATGCTGTAAAGATTACCACCACGTGGCGTCTAGCGTGGATGATAACTTGTTTGGAAACCATGATTAGAAGATTTAACTCCATCGTGTTCAGACATGTTAGAAGAAGCGCCAACTGTCTGGCTGATGAGTTGGCAAACCAGGGCATCATACAAGTGAATGATAGATAGGATGGGCAGATCTCGAATTTATCATCTAATACATGTCGTATCAAGTGCATTAACATCGCCGAGTGTGATAATAAGGGATGGCTGGCGAAAGATGATGACAAATTCAGCTCCACTACCGGTAATTGATATAGGAATGGTACACGTCTCGACTCAAAGGGACAGATGGAACAAAGGGAAGAAGTACCAAAGGATGATCATTAAGGATGGTGGAGATATCAAATCAAAGGGGGAATTTAATTTGGAGAATTTGCAGCATGTGAAGATAAGGTGGCAAAGCAGTTGCTGGATTACGATGGAGTTTCGTGATCAACAAAGGACGATGGGTACTAACGATGAAGGCTATGATAGTTATTTCAGCGTCAGGCTCATGATGCCGAATTCAATGGTGATAGGAGGCAGCTCACCCATAAATATGGACTTGAGAGGTGGTATCAGCGACAAAGCTTCTAGATGGTTTTATACTTGGTTTACTTTCAGCAAGTGTATTGGGACTATGAGGGTGCACAGAAGTTGTAAGTCTGAGAATATCATGCCTCCGAAAGGTCATGCTGTGAAACGGGGGAGGAAAGACCTTAGGGAAATGAGCATGATGGGTGGAGGTGCCACACCTCATATTGGTCCTATCCATGATCAATGGAATTCGGAGGCTACTACTATTTTCTTTTGACGTTTCTTTCCTCCGGGAGTTAGGCAGAAGGTGGAGGAAATTGAGGCCAACTTATGGCATCTGGTGGGGGAAGCTGATTTACCAGAGGAAACGGAGGCCATGGCCAATTGGATCCGTGACCTAGGGAATACTATGGGTCGTATGGCATTGTATAATCGAGTGATTGTCACTCGGTGGGTGACCAAAACCTTAATTGCCCAATGTCTGGACACGCATGGTGATGCTTTATCTGGATCTCCTCGGCTCAAGAGGCTGGAGGAAGTCAGCAAAGACACGGCGGATAATTGTAACTCGATCCATATGAAGCTGGACCTGGTGGCTGACAAACTGGGTATTAGATATCTAGAAACGCCGAAAAAGGAAGCTATTCCTCGGGGTCCTGAACCTATGGATATAGGGGAGGTACCTAATGCCCATGTTCTGGTGCAGAGTGATGATAAGGTGGGATCGGCAACCTAAGGTCTCTGCTATTCCTATATCCTATGACATGGTATTCTCGGCGGTAATGTCTTTTGGATCCGGTGTCTCTTCCTTTGGTGCTATCTTCAGGCTCTTTTCTTGGATGGGTATCTATAGCTATATGGGGCTATGGTTATGGGTAGGTCTAGTGTTGTCATATGTTTCGTTGCTGTGTAGGGGAAGGATTTCTTGTAATCTCCTACATAGTATGATTGTGTTATCTCTTGAGCAGTAGTTTTATGCTTAGCGACACTTATGATGATGGTCTCACCTTTTTGGTTCGGCTGAACAGTTCTGTTGAAACTTTGGCTCTTTTCTCTGCTAAGATTGTCGATAGGGACTGGGTGGGGTGCATAATTAGAAGGTGGCTCATTTAGCACCTATTGTCTGGAAATTGAGGGGTGGCTCTTTCAGCATCTGTGCTGATCTATGGGATCTTTTGGTGGCTCATGAAGCACCTGGAGTTTGTAAGAAGTTCAATATGTACTCTCTGTTTATGATAATAGAATGAAAGTTACCTTTTTTGCTTAAAAAAAAAAATTCTACATCACCACCTGTTGCTGGCAATTAGAGAAAGCTAAGTGGGACCTTATAGACAGATAGCTAAGTGTTCTCCCGAGTCTTGTATTGTTTGTGTGTTTTTAGTGTTGCGAGTTTTGAACGTTTTGTGAAAGTTGGAGTCTTGGTTTGTTTCATCGTCGTAAACTTGAAGGTTGGAATTGTGTCAATTCGTAATCGTGAATGAATTGGTGGGCGATCGAGCTACCATGGTAGTCAGTTGTACAATAATATCAATATAATATATGTATCATTGTTTACTTTGTTCCTCTGAACGTCGAAGTTATTTGCATGTGATTTCATCTTCGTGAATGAATTAGTGGGCCATATATCTGCCATGTTCGTCAACCTCCATCTTTATATCTTTTGCCACTTTGTTCTTGCACCATCAAACATTTTTTTGTTTGGTATTAATAAACTAGTAAGTCATATTAATATTAATAATATGGTTTATATACCTTGATTGGCATATATCAACCACATTTTAGTCATATTGATATAAACCGACGATGTATATAAACCATATTATTAATATTAATATCGCTTGCTAGTTTACGGTCGAGATCATTTAATGACTAACCATAATAATATTATGGTTGTGAAAATATGAATAATAATAATTATTTAATTATAATAATATATAATAATAACTATTTAATTATAATAATAATAACATCTATTATTATTATTATTATTATAAATAACAAATATTGAAATATATTATAATAATAATAATAATAATAATAATACCTATTATTGTGTATTGTAAACAATATATTGCAATGTAGCATATGTTTTTATAATAATAATAATAATAATAATTTTATTATTATTATTATTAAAAAAATCTTATTTTTATTAATGTTGTTAATTCTCATTTTAAATTATTTTCATTTATTATTGCTATAATTATATTTTCTTATTTTCATTTACAATTATTTTAATTTATAATTAATAATAATTAATTATTTAATAATAATAATAATAATAATAATTATTATTATTATTTTCTCATTTTCTTTTACAATTATATATTTTTATTTATATTTACTTTTATTATTATAAAATATTTAAAAAAACAATAACAATAATAATAATAATAATAATTTAAAATAATAATAAAAATATTATTATTATTATTATTATAAAATAGATTTTTTAAAATATTGTATAATAATAAAAATAATTATAAATAATAAAAATATATAATTATAATATTTTTTAATGAAAATAGGAAATTAATTAAAAAATAATAATATTAATAAATAATAATAATTAATTAATTATTAATTAAAATAATTGTAAATGAAAATAAGAAAATATAGTTATAACAATAACAAAATGAAAATAATTTAGAATGAGGATTGGAAACTTTAATAATATTAATAATAAGGTAACACAATAAACCTTACCAGAAATCTTTTGCTCCAATATGTTTTTGGATGACTTCTTCATGAAAGATAATAAACATTCAGTGCATAAACATGGCTACAATATCAGGGTATTGAATAACATTTTGAATTCTTGGCCATAATCGATTGAATTCTTGGCTTATAAGCCATATTGATTAATTAATATGTCTTGCTAGTTGATGGTGCGAGTTCGTTAGGTTTGGTGAATTATTATTACTATAATAATAATTAAAAATATTATTATGGCCACACAATTAATTTTATTAATTAAATAATAATAAATATACTAATTATATATAATGGTTGACCATGGGTGACTTTGGTTGACTATGGTTGAACATGGTTGACATTACTTCCCCATGGTTGGTTTTGGTTTACTATGGTTGTGTATGGTTTACCATGGTTGACTATGTTTGACCATGGTTGACAATGGTTGACAATGCTTAACTATAATTGACCATGATTGACCTTGGTTAACCATGGTTCACTTTGGTTAACCATGGTTGAATTTAGTTGGTAATAGTTCACTTTAGTTGAACACGGGTGACTTTGCTTGACTATGGTTACTCATGGTTGAATTTGATTCACCATGGCTCACTTTAGTGGACTATGGTTGACCATGATTAACCATAGTTAACCATGGTGGACTTTGGTTAACCATGGTTGACTTGTTTGACATTGGTTGATTATGGATGATGAAAGTTGACTTTGGGTAGCCAAAGTTGACTTGTTCTGACCAAATTTAACCATGGTTGACTTTTGGTTTATATTAATTTATCATCATTAACTATGGTTGACTTTTAATTGACTTTGGTTGAATATGGTTAACCATCATTCACTTTGGTTAACTATGGTTGACTATGGTTAATTATGGTTCAACATGGCTGACCATGGTTTACTCTGATTTACAATGGTTTACTATTGTTGATCATGTTTAACTTTGGTTGACTTTACTTTACCATGGTTGACTTTGGTTGATTATGGTTCATGATGGTTGACCATGGTTCACTTTGGTTGAGTAGGGTTAACTTTTGTTTAGCTTTGGTTGACTATTGATGACTACGGTTGACTAAAATGGACTTTGGTTGACCATGGTTGACTTTAGTTGATCATGGTTGAATTTGGATGACCATGGTTAGCTTTGGTTCACTTAGGCTTACCATGGTTGGCTATGGTTGGTTATTCCTGACCATGGTTGACTTTAGCTCACCATGGCTTATTATGGTTGAGCATGGTTGACTATAAATAACTATGGTTATCCATGGTTGACTATGGTTCACCATGGTTGACTTTCATTGACCATGCTTAACTATGGTTGACTTTTGGTTTACCATGGTTAACTTTGGTTGACCTTTTATTAATTATAGTGGACCATGGTTAAGTTTTGTTAACCGTGGTTGACTTTGTGTGTCCATTGTTGGTTTTGGTTGACTTATCTATGGTTACCATGGTCGATTATGGTTGACCATGGTTCGCTTTGGTTGACTATGACTAACCATGGGAAACTTTGGTTAACCATGGTTGACTTTGATTTACCATGGTTGACTTTAGTTGACCATGGAGTAGTATGGTTGACCATGACTAATCATGGTTAACTATTTTTTACTATGGTTGACCATGGTTGACTTTAATTTACCATCGTCAACCATTGGTTGACTACAGTTAATAATGGTTTACTATGGTAGTTTATGGTTGACTATGTTTGACCATGGTTGACTTTGGTTGAATATGGTTGACCATGGCTGAATTTCATTGACCATTGTTGACTTTGGTTGACCATGTTGATTTTGGTTTGCCATGGTTTATTTTAGTTGACCATTGTTAGCTATTCTTGACTATGGTTGACCATGGTTGACTTTAGTTTACCATCGTTAACCATTGGTTGACTACGATTGAGAATGGTTTACTATGGCACTCCATGGTTTACAATGTTTGACCATGGTTGACTTTGGTTGAATATGGTTAACCATGGTTGACCTTCGTTGACCATTGTTGACTTTACTTGACCATGTTGATTTTGGTTAACCATGGTTTACTTTAGTTGACCATGGTTGACTTTAATTGACTATGGTTGAATCTAGTTGATTTTGGTTGACTATGGTTGAGCATGGTTGACTATAGTTGACTTTGGTTTACCATGGTTGACATTAGTTGAATTTGGTTGACCTTTACTTGACTTTGGTTGACCATGGTTGACTTTGATTGTGTTTTGGTTTACCATGGTTGAATTTGGTTGATCATGACTGAATTTCATTGACCATGACTTGCTTTGGTTGAATTTGGTTTACCTTGGTTGACGTTAGTTGAGTTTCATTGACCTTTATTTACCATGGTTGACATTAGTTGACTTTGGTTGACCTTTAGTTGACTTTTGTCAACCATGGTTAGCCATGGTCAACTATGGTTGACTTTAATTGATCATGGTTGAATTTGGTTGGCTTTGGTTGACTATGGTTCACAATAGTTGTGCATGGTTGACTTTGGTTGACAATGGTTAACTATGTTTATTCATGATTGACTATATTAATATTTCCTATTATTATTATTATTTGTTGACTATAGTTCAGTATGGTTGAGCATGGTTCACTAATACACTTGATACTTTGTAAAATTATACAATGACACATTTGAATACATGGACTATATTCACCCAAGTGATTGAAATTAAAAAGTTTAATAATATTTATTAAAGTTATTGATATTAGTATTAACATTAATTTATTAATATTTTCAAACATTAAGATTAATATTAGTGTTAATGACAACATTGTCAAACTTTGACAATAATATTAATATTATTAATATTTTTAAAATTAAATAGACTCGTCATTTATGCAATAATTAATTAATTTGGTTAATTATGTTTGACTCTAATAATATCAATATTTATGTTTATATTGATACAATATTAATGTTTATGGTAATGTTAATATAATATTGCTAATGTTTATATTGATACAATATTAATGTTTATGTTAATGTTAATATAATAATGTCAATGTTAATATAATATAAGAATTTAATATTAAAAGTATGGTTCAATAATACACTTGATACTTGGTAAAATTATACAATGAAACATTGGAATACATGGACTATATTCACTCAAGTGATTGAACTTAAAAAATTTATTAATATTTCCACACATCAATATTAATATTAGTGCTAATGACAACATTGTCAATCTTGAACATTAATATTAATATTATTAATATTTTTAAAATTAAATAGACTCATTATTTATGCAATAATTAATTAATTTGGTGAATTACATTTGACTCTAATACTATCAATGTTTATGTTTATGTTTATGTTTATATTGATACAATATTAATGTTTATGTTTATATTGATACAATATTAATGTTTATGTTTCTGTTAATATAATAACGTTAATGTTAATATAATATTGTTAAGTTTTGCACATCAACTAAAAATAAAAGCTTCATAAAAAGAGTTTTTATTATTAAATAACTATAACATTTTATTTCATATTTAATTAATTAGTCTATAGTCTAAAAATATAGTTGTGCGTAACATGAGTAATAGAATTGTTTTTAAATAATTAAAAGTATTACATTGAGTCGATGTTCATATATAAATATATATATATATATAAATAAAAAATGCTATTAATTTTTTTAAAATGGAAACATTAATTTAAATATAAAAAAAATTGTAATATATATATTTTTTAAAACTTATTTCGAGAATTCTTTAGTTTGAAATCTATAAATTATAGCTTTCTTTTTTCTAATTAAAAGATATAATTATAAATACTTTTATAAAATAAATAATTTCAATTTAAAATTAAGTTAACACTTTATTATGTTATTATTTACATTATTATTGATAATATTAATATTAATATTAGTTTTGACATTAATATTCATGAATCAATAATGTATTGTTATTAAATAATAGTGATTGATTATAATATTGGGAAAAAAATAATTATTTAAAGTGATTTTCTATCATTAAAATTATTAATAACAATACAAATAAAATAGTTAATAACAATATATTTATATAAAAAATTAATTTAAATTTAAAAAGTACATTATCTTAAATTAGAAATTATATTATCTTTTTTTGAGTGGAAAGAAATTATATTATCTTATATCTTAAGATATTACATTATTTTAAAAAAATGGTTAAATTTAAATATAAATGGTACTATATGTATTTATTTTTCATAAATATTTTGAAAAATAAATTTAAAAAATAATATTAAAAATTAAAAAATAATTATTGTATTTTATTGAATTGTTAAAAATTTAGTTTCAAAAAACATCTTTCTTTTTATTTAATTTAATATATATCAAATGTTGTATTTGAAACAATATAGAAAAAATTGAAGAATTAATAATAAACTTTGAAACAATATTCTAACTATTTTTCAAGTAAAAAAAATTAAAAAATTAAAAATTAAAAAAATGTTAAAATACATTGTAATTATCTTTCTAAATACACTAAATTAAAAAGTTAAATATTAAACTTATCATTAAATATTAAGAATAAATATAAATTATAATTCTATTATAAGTAAGTAAATATAAAATTAAACTATTTCAATGTTATGTAGTTTAATTGGATCTCTACAGTGTAAGCACCGGGTTTGTTTAACAAAAATGTTGTGTGGTTTTTGGTAGAGTAGTGCTATATTAATGAGATGCAACAACGTCGCGTCGAGCCACTTACTGAACTCATGGCTATGGAGGAGATAGTTTACCACGCTTCCCAACACTTTTGCTCTAATTATAAGATCATTTTTAATATTAAAAAATCCCATTGAGATGTAATGAGCACCGTAATTGTAAAAGGATACCAGGCTCTGTACATGGATTCAACCGATAGTGAAGACATCGTGGACAGCTTTGTATCGAACCAGACCGTGTTCTTCACAAACTTCATTATGGGAATGCTTAAAATGGGGCAGCTGGACGTTCTTACGGGAACCGAGGGAGAGATACGTAGCAATTGCTCAATTGCCAATTCGTCTTTCTCATCCTATCAACAAATTATCGAGGCTATAGTTGGTCAGGAAGAATGCTCTCCGTGTTCAAATTATATATAAACTACTTTAGCGTGTAGATTGGAATAAGAATGATATTCATTCTTTTCATATAGAATATTGAATTATTTATATGTTGTAGCGTTTAAATAAAGTTGATGTTCGAGTGGTCTCCATCTTCAAAATCCACATAAAAACTTTACCATATGGTTTCAAATAAGAAATGAAGTCTTCATATGGAAAAACTATATATCCTAAAACTTTACTATATAGTTTCAAATAAGAATAAAGTTCATTTTCTTCATATTGAAAACTATATATTGTAAAACTTTACTAGATAGTTAGAAGTCTTTACGGTAGGTAGGCAAGTATGCGTGATAGTGGTCGATTTCGTTCAATATCAACTTAGAATATCAAAGGACTTGATACTATATAATTTAATTTATTTCAAAAAAATTAATAAAAAATAGTTATTGCATATTTTCATAATTAGTTTCTCCACCATAATGAACCATATCCTCATTTCCCAGCGAGATCTTCATTTCCCAGCGATTTTGGTACGATTCCACAATCCTGTTCAGTGGCTGTTCCTGGGTGGATTGAATCCTGAAGTTAAATGGGAGCAGGAGTTAAATGTTTGAATTACAAGGGTTCCCAGCGTTTCAGATTTAAATCTTTTATTGAAACATTTATACCCTGGAAACATTTGTAGCTTGCAATTCAAGCTTTTCTGACTTTCTACACTATTCCCTTGGTCTAATTCAATTCAAAATCGAAGTTTGAGAGGCCTCATCATCTCATTGTCTGCGTGACCTAGAATCTGCAATTCGACACCCAAATTGCACCCAAATTATTTCTTTTAACAGTTTCATCCGCCGGAAAGAGAAAGGATTGAATTCCAATAGAGAAAATACGACTTACATGGCAATGATAGACCTAGCCTGGTTCGGCAACTTGCATTAAATGGATAAGGATGTGCATATACTGTAGCATTAGATCCGAGGCTTGTGAATGGAGTGGCACCCCAAGATCCTCGCGAGACAAGGGTTAATCACGAATTGATTCAACTATTTAGAGCATCTGAATATGAATACCTTCTTTTCGACAAAGTCTGCCCAGATTCTTGCACGAGCTCGGTCTTAGATCTGGTCCACGCCTCATCTATGTATTGAAGAATAATGAGAGACTCGCAAACAGGGTTGTCGTTGTGGATGAGAATGGGTGCCTCCTTGTAAACCTGATTCATTTGCTGTAAGAGGTTGCTCTTAGAGACAAAATTATCTTCTTGGTATTCATATTGAACGCCTTTCTCTTCCAATCCAATCAAAACCCCCTTGCTCCGAATGGACTCGCCCATAAACTCAACACCTTCACCTGCTCCTCCTCATCTTTGATCCCCATATTTCGGTATCTAAACCTGAAAATAAATCACAGCATGCTCGCTTGAATGCTTGGACATCAATATGGTATCTAAGCCTGAAAATAAATCACAGCATGCTTGCTTGAATGCTTGGATCGGTTTATGAGTGTTAATCGCGAGTCGTTTCAATCCTGAGGCTTTAGATTCCTTCCGTCTAGCCACACGATGCCGCTGTCTGGCCACACTATGCGGCTATTGCATTGCCCCCAGCTTAGTGGAGAAATGGATTGGCAACCATCCATGTAGTGTCGACATTTATTTGAAACTGCCAGCCATTTGTAATAATCTTATGTTTAAAAAATTTCATTACTGACGATTGGATTTAAACATGCTCACTAGTTATTTCATTAAATTTCAATGCTCCGATCATGAACTAGAAGAAGAATATCCACAGTATAATCAATGTGATCCATTAAATTTTATTTTTTTATAAATTCTGCTACCCCTACTCCACCCCCAAAGTTGAAATAAGATGCCTTATGGCGTAACTAGCAATAATCACATTTTTAAATGTGGCTGATATTCGTCGATCGGCCTATATCAACCATAACCGTGTTTGAATTTGGTCACCATTAGTTGTTTGCTTAACCGTGCTTGACTTTGGTCAACATTAGTTGTTTTCTTCACCGTGTTTTTTTTTGGTTGACTTTGATTAAATTTTGTTGTTTGGGCATGGTTGACTATGGTTGACTATGGGCATGGTTGATTTTGGTTGTTTGGGCATAGTTTCCTTTTGATGAGTTTCCTTGTTTGGGCATGGTTTCCTTTGGATGAATTTCATTTAACATGTTTGGCTGAGCATGGTTGACTTTGTTGATCATGGTTTACTATGCTTAAACATCGTTACATTATTTGGGCATGGTTGACTTTTCTTGATTCGACATGGTTGACCTTGGTTGTTTAGTAAACTTTGGTTGCTTTGGTTGGCTTTGATTAAATTTGGTTGTTTGGGTATGGCTTGACTGTGATTGACTTTTGTTGAACTTAGTTGTCTTGCATGGTTGAATTTGGTTGTTTTAGTTGACTTTGGTTGTTTGGACATGGTTGACTTCAAACGAATTTGGTTGTTTGGGCATGGTTGACATTGGTTGACTTTGCTTGAATTGTTTACTTCATTTACAATGTCTCGTTGACCATGTTTACATTGTTTGGTTGTTTTTTGTTTAGTTTGGTCAACTTTGGTTTACATTGTTTGATTAGACATGTTTACATTGTTTACTTTGTTTGGTTAAACATGGTTGACTTTGGTTTACATTCTTTGGTTGACCATGGTTGAATTTTCTAGAGGTTGGTTGTTTTGGTTGACATTGATTAACTTTGGTTGTTTGGGCATGGTTGAAGTTAGTTGGTTTGGTTGACTCTCATTTGAAAAATGGTATATTATAAAATGTTTATTATTATTTTTAAATAATTTAAAATAAAACTAATCTTTTGTCGAACTACTCAAAGGTTTGTTTTAAATTTAAAAAATAAATAAATAACTAGCATGCCCCCAAAGCGGGGAAATGAAATGCCTAAATGAACTTCAATATGTTGCAAGATGAGATAAAGTTGTGTATGTAGATAACATAATTTTATGTGTTGAAAGCAAGTTTAGTGAATCTATGGTAGGTATAGTAGTTGGTGAAATGGAAGACTTAGTTGCAAGTAATAATAAGCAATAAATAGAAGCACATGTAATCGATGGAAAGTAAAATAAAATGTACATTAATTTGTCATACGAGAAAGTAATATATATGAGTAAAACAATAAAAGGTTGGGTAGTGATCAAGTTTGACTCTAATTATAGTGGCAATCAACATTGGTATTTTCATTTGGTAGGGAGAGAGGAGGGATTGAGGGTTGCAATTTTAAGTGTAAGAGGGATAGAGAATGAAGGCACGGCTCTTCCTTTTTTCGAAGTGAGACATAGCAATATTTCTTTGACGAAGTTTCATAAAAAAAATGGCAGAAGCATTCACAATGTCTCAATGCCAATTAAAGTATAAATATATTTCCCAACTCCATGAGAAATAAATGGTCATAGGGCTGCCCAATATCAGATTTTCCAAAGGTGTCTATCAAATTTGCATCCTAGGAAGACACCCTAAGCATAAGTATGGGAGATCCAAAACTTAGAGAACCTCTGCACCCTTGGAGCTTATTCATAGTGACATATCAGGTCCATTCCCCAATGAGTCCTTGAACCATGCCAAATAAATCCTTACTTTCATAGATGACTTTTCCAAGTATTGTTGGATCTATTTCATCAAGTTAAAGTTTGAAGTTTTTGGTATGTTCAAGCTTTTCAATGCCTCAGTTGAGAACTAGTCTAGTAGACATATCAAGATTATCATACCTGATAATGGTGGGGAGTACATCAAATCTTACTTTTAGCAATTTTGTGCCTCTTCAGGAATTCAAATGCAACACTGTGTTCCATATACACCTTAGTAGAATGGCGTCGCTGAGAGGAAGAACGGATCATTGAAGGAAATGGCCACATGTATACTTGAGGAAAAGTATTTATCTCCAAGGATTTGGGCTGAGGAAATAAATTATGCCACATACATTCAAAATAGAATGCCTCACAAATATCTCAAAGGAATCACTCCTTTTGAGGCTTGGACTTGGCACAAACATGATATTTCTTATTTCGGGATTTTTGGCTCTAAGTCTTGGGATAGGATTCCACTTGATAAGAGGAGGGCTATGCAACCCCAAATTCAACCTTGTATTTTTGTTGGATATTCAGAGGAATCCAAAGGCTATAAGTTTCTATACATGGCTACTCAAAAATCCTTCATTGAAAGAAGTGTTCAATTCGAAGAAGAGCTCTCTTAGAATGTTGAAATTGGAAAACTATCTTCACCACCACCTGAAAAAGTAAGTGATGTTGCTCTTGAATTTTTTTATTTTGATATTTTTGATGATGAAGAACATTTTATTAAAGATCCTAATTCACCAACAAGGCCTAAATGGGATGGTAAGACTTTGCAAGTAGCAGGTGAACTAGTGGGAAATCCTCAGGACATAAGGAGGACTAGATCACAATTTGAGACTGCTCTCAATGTGAATGACCCCTACCTATCTGAGAGATGTTATATTATGGTGGATTATGATCCTCAGACATATGAGGAATATTCACATGACCCAATATGGTAGGCTTCCATGGATGAGGAGTTTCATTCACTGCAAAAGAATGAGACATGGGAGTTAGTCAAGCTCCCCCCAAGCGAAAAATTGGTAAAGTGTAAGTGGATCTACAAAACAAAGTGTGCATTTGATGGCACATAAGTGAAATATAAGGCTAGTCTAGTGGAAAAGGGATTCTCCCGAGTCCATGGCCTTGACTATAATGAGACTTTTGCACCAGTTGCACAGAAGGATTCGATAAGACTAGTTCTGGCAATTTCTGCATCCAATCTTTGAGAAGTGCACCACATGGATGTCAAGAGTGCATTCCTCCATGGGGATCTTGAGGAGGATATTTATATGCAGAAGATAGAAGGATATACATATGATCCTAAGTATGTGTGCAAGTTGAGGAAGTCCTTATATGGGCTTAAGCAAGCCCCTAGGGCTTGGTATGCCAAAATGGACAACTTTCTCTTGTCACAATCTTAAGTGAGATGAAAATATGATCCTAATGTTTACATGAAGCTGATTGATGGTTCAATTATGATTATAGTGTTATGTGTTGATGATATGCTAATCATAGGTATCTCTACTGATCAAATAGCTTCATTAAAGACTACTTTGCATCAAGCTTTTTCCATGAGTGACTTGGGAACTCTTAAGTAGTTTTGGGGGCTTGATATTCCTGAAACAGAGAATGGAAATAAGGTATCCTTGTATAAATATGAATCTAACCTACTAAATAAGTTCAAGATGGCTGATTTCAAGCCTTCAAAGACTCCTTTCCTTTCAGGAGTTAGGCTTGAAGAAGCAGAATCTACACCCTTGGTTGACACCACCTTGTATAGGCAGCTTGTTGGCATCTTGTTATACTTGAATCATACTCAACCTGATCTTTCATATGCTGTGAGTGTGGCATCAAGATACATGGAGAAGCCTCATGAAATCCATTGGAGGGATGCAAAAAGAATCTTGCACTATGAGCAAGGCACCAAGACTGATGGGACTCACTATGCTGTAGATTCTAGCCTATATCTGCTTGGATTTACTGACTCAGATTGGGATGGTGATAGCCTTGATAGAAAATCCACATCTGTATTTGTATTCATGATTGGAGGTGGTCTTGTTTGCTAGTCTAGCAAGAAACAGAGTGCAATTGCACTATCTTCAGTAGAGGCCGAGTATAGAGGAGCAGTGAATGTTGCTACTCAGTGTGTGTGGTTGCAAGGTATTCTTTCAGAGTTTGAGATTGCCTTTAGTACTCCTAATGTCATCTTTTGTGACAATCAGAGTGCTATAATGGTCTCAAGTGATCCAGTATAGAGACATAGGACCAAGTATATTGAGATCCATATGCACTGCATCAAGATTTTAGTACATGACCAGATCATTGATTTGTAGTATTACCCAATAGGTGAGCAAACTACAGACATCTTTCTTACAACATAATTTTCCACCTTGTCAGTATCAACACTCTTTGGCCTACAGGATCCATTTTAATGACTCATATCCACTTTATATCCTTTAGACACACTATTTTCCCTATTTTCCCCCCATGTATGGTAGCTGCATCATTACAGTGGATGTACCCGCGAGTTGCATCACTATAGCCCGCGGGTAGCATGTAAAATCGTAAAAATCACTAGTTAATTACTTTTTACTCCCAAAAAGCGGTCATAGGGTGACCTTTGGCCCTCCATTTGCCCCAGAAACACCTTGATGTGTCCTTTCACCTACCTTTGAGAGGACTATATATTGAGCACATATGGCTTATGGATGGGAGGAGAAAGGAGAGCAAGAGAACTCTAGCGAATTTTTGCCCTATCTTGAGTCTACACTCATTGATCCTTGTAGTTGTGAACCCTTTATGTTCACCTTCCAAACTCCTATCATAGTTTGAGTTTGTCATTCCATGGAGGATTGAAATGGTGGAGGCACAAGTGGATTGACCCGGATCTTGGTTCAGATTGGTTGCCGACAAAAGGTCGTATTACATTGTACTTCTTGTTATTTATTAATAGAAATACTCATATTATCGTCCATTAATGTTGTGAATGTTGTTTATATTACATTGGGTTGCATTTACTTATAATATCATGGACCATTTCCATTGATGATGTTAATGTCGTCTATATATTCTATGTGCTCATTGTATATTGGCTGTCAAGACTAATTTGCAGGTTCAAGTGCACAAATTGAAAGCTCCAATGGGGACCTACATCAAACGTTTGGATCGATGTTGGTTATCTTCTTCATTATCTAAGCATTGTCGTTTATATAGCATAGCATTGGGAATTGAGTTAATTTTTGGTAGTCAGCTATCTGTTGTGGTCCAACCCAAGCCATAGGAAGTTTTCTCCAACATAGAAATGGTGACTCTGCTGGGGAGAACATCTCTTTTTGGGGATTTTTTAGCATTAGTCCTTATTTAGAGTTGTTTGTTAAAGCTCCGTGTCATTAATTGGCCATTAGGATACTCTATAGAAAACACCATTTTTCTGAGCCATTGGACTCTTTGGTTGCTCATTTGCTTTTCCCTACTTGCGGGTGAGCTTAGCTCTGCCCGCGTCTACCCGCTTCTATCAACACTATAGCCCATGGGTACCCGCAGGTTTTCCTTCGACAGGAGCGTACAACTTCAACTTTGGTTGTTGCTGGGTTGATTCTGAGTGTTCTTGAGTCTTCTTTAGCCTTGTTCCTGATTGTTCCAAGCCTTGTTTGTGACTAGAACTCCTCTTTTTTCTTGGTTTTGAGCCTCATTGATTTTTACCCATTTTTAATTTGTAAGCTCATTCCATTGGCTGAGTCTTACTGTTTAGGATCTGCGAGGTTGTCTGAGTGATCTCCCTTGCATTTCTGTAACTGAATAGTAGGATTTTGCTTGCATTTTTCATTTCATTATATTGAAAAATACAAAAAAAACATAGTTTTGCATTTTCCTTTCGATTATAAGTGAAAATACAAAAAAACATTTACTTTCATGTACTTCACTTTGCATTGAGTGCTTCGTGCTTTCATTTAGGTTCTGCTTGTGCATTGAAAATATAAAAGAGTTGCATTTTTTATTTCAAAACTATTGGATTGATTTTGCATGTTAGTGGCATTGTTTTTATTGGATAGATGAGTCTAGATTTTGACGATTTTGCATACTATTGAGTCATATACATCACTAGTTTCATGACCATATCATTTGAGCAACCATAGCCATTAAAATTAACCCTTAATCTAAAATTGATTAGAATGATTTTATTTATAGGGTACACCAACTAGCATAGGTTTAGAGTCTTGGAATAGATCATTGTGAGTAAACAATCCAAGACTACTAGACGAAACATTATGTGTCTGACCAGGGGGTGGTGAAATCCATGGTATACATCGAAGCTCTCAAGAAGCTCTACTCAGACCAGAGTTAAGCACAAGGTCACGGGAGGTTGGTTGTGGAGATATCCCTCCAATACTGGCTGAACGTGGGAGATGTTTCTAGGGTTTGTTCGTATCTGGGGGCTCTTGGTGGATTTGACTCTCTTGAGTTTCAGGCTTAGCTACCTTTCCCATACGACGGATCCCACTTGCGACTGTCCCCCTGAGCATTGGTTATACTGTGGTGACCATAGCTTCCTTACCTAGGTATCGCATAGGGTACTTGCAGTGGTTATACTGTTTGTGTCCTGAGTCTGATAGAGGTTGGACAACACAGTTGTTTGTTGCCAAGGGTTACGGCCCTTTGCACGCAGTGAAGCCTGGGTGACTCTATAACTGATTCTATTACCACCGGCTACAGTTTGGGAGTCTCAAGCCTCTCCTAGGAGAGACATACCAGCTCTAGTGTCGAGATCTCATTTAGCCACTTTGTTTGTATGCTCTTGGCTGTAGTTTCTCTAGGTGTGTGATTTTGATTGATATTTGGCCGTTAGGGGATGTTATGATTTTATATTCTCTCTGGAGATATCATGGTGTGGAGTCCTACTCTTTGTCGATCCCATTGGTTGGCCGGTTTAAAACCGGTCGAGCTTTCACGTTGTGTTGCTAGGGGATGCCGACGGGTTCCCTCTGAGTCTTAGGATTCTTACAAGACATACGTCCTAGACGTCATGACTGCTGCACACTCTGATACTTAAGAAATACCTATGACTCCATCGGGTAGATTCGAGCACACTTCAGACACCCTTACTCCTTGTGATGCGTGGGGGGGTGATCCAACTAAGACCCATCCTGGTTTGTTTGGTCCGGATCCACCTGAGACTCAACCTAGTTTGTTTGGTACAAATATGCCCGAGGACGACCCATTCGATCCTTCGTTTCCACATAATTATATATATGGGATTCCAGAGTTACATGACGATATAGGTCCTACGATCAACCCTACCGCATTCTCTTTAGGTATGCCTAATTACAACACAGTTGATCCTTCCGCTACTTTTGGTAGTCATGCTGACACTAGTCATGGTGTTAGCCACACTACACCCATTGGGGGTAATACCCTTGCCGGGGGCACCACGTTGTCCACTCACACACATAGTATAGGGACCGGTCACGTTCCTCCTAACAATGCTAATGTTGGAAGACGAACGCTTCCTAGGACTACCCAACCTAATAGGAACACTGTTCACAACCTGACTCGCCATCTACCACCTAATACACATGTCGCTACTCATTAACCTACGACCACTTTCGCAAATGTTAATGCTCCTCCCAAGCATGGTGGTGGACATATACCGCATACTCATACATCCGCTGCCGCTACTAGTGATGCTAATGTAGGAGGTGGGAATATACCTTATGCACATGGTCATAATGCCACCATTCCTGCTACTAGTAACACCAATGTTGGGGCTGGGAATACATCACATGCTTATGGTCACCACACGACTGCTCATGATAATCCTAAGACTTACGCTCGGGGTGGGAACATACCCTATAATCATGGTTATTACAACACAGTTCCCACTACGAATAGTATGTATATGCCTCATACTTATGGTGGAAACCCTTACTACAATACAATCGGTGTTAGCCATCAGTACAATCCACCTCAATATGGTGCTCAAAACACATATATACATGCTTACTCTCATATGGTTCAGGTCAGGGGAGGTTATCAACCTTATGGCCATGGTCACACTTATGGTCCATCAGGACTGGATAATCAGCAGTTTAATGCTCATGGTCAAGATTTTGGTCCTTCCTATCCTCCAGGTTCTTACAATCAACCTTTTATGGGAGCTTATAATCAAGCTTTCCAGTCGCATCTCCCATTCCTTGCATGTTTGAATCTTCTGGATCTTTCAAAGCTCATGAATGATCCGGTGTCTCACGACCCTAGTTGGCCTCCAGTTCCTATCAAGATTCCTTCAGACATTCCTAAGTTCGAGGGGAAAGGTGGTGAGGATTCGGGTGATCATGTCATGACGTTTCACCTTTGGTGCTCTTCCAACTCGTTGAATCATGATTCCGTTAGATTACGACTATTTCAACGCACCCTCATGGGGGCAGCTGCTAAGTGGTGTGTTGAGTTTCCAAGGAACACTTATAGGGGATTCAATGAGATCACTTTGGTTTTCTTGGATCATTTTTAGTTGCCAGTTCGTTACGATACTGGTACTGAACTTTTGTCTACCTTCTGTCAGAATAAGGCCACGCATCTTTCTGACCACGTTCAAGAATGGCATTTGCAGAAGAGGTTAGTGAAATCCAACATTCCTCTAGATTTTCTGTTGGAATGGTTTCTCAAGTCTCTACTTCCATATATTGCTAAGGACCTCTCGATGTCCGGTATTATTACTGAGGAGCAAGCCATCTTAAAATTCAAGCAGTTAGATTTACTATACTCTTAGTCTGGCATTTTATATGACATCATCCTGATGCACCGCGAACAAGACATGAGCCCAAGATAGTTCCTGGACCACATGCTGATGGCATTGTGGGATCCGCAAGTACTCACCCTATAGATTTGGTGGCTAATCAAATGCAAAATTTGTTGCTAAACCAATCTACTCCCTGACAGGTTCACACCTTGTCCACTTCCACCCCATCGTCTGATGTACACTATGTGCAAACGACTAAACCATCGGGTAACCAGCAACCTGGTGGTAAGAAGAAGGGGAGAAATAACCGTAACGGTGGAAACAATGGGAACAATAATAGAAATCGCAATACCCCTCGTAGGGAGAATGCCAACCCTCCTCGGGAAGGCAGAAATGATGGTGAGGACTGTAAACCTAGGCGTAAGGTGAAATTTCCTTGTAAGCTTTGTGGGGAAGATCATCTTACTCACTTCTATCCTTGAATCGAAGAAGCATCAAAGCATTTGGCACAGATCCCATCTATGTTGAAGGATCCCCTTCCTCCTCATCATCAAAACATGGCTTCGCATGCTCCCGCTGCTGGTTATGGACCTAATGGGACTCCTACGTCTTCTTCCAATACTAGGGTTATGGATGCGTGAATATAGTCCAATCGGAGGTTAGTGTTTCTACTCATCAACGCGATTATGGTGCACCACAACCTAATATGGGGAATGAGCCTCCCCCTCCTCCTGATAATTCCTTGCATATCGAGAAGCCCTCTATTATGCCTCGGATACCAAAAGGTGTGCTTAAGCGCTCTACGCATAATCCCAATGCTCGAGCCGCCCAGACTACTCCATTGTAGAAGATTTGGGCCAAAGTCTGTGTGCCATGTCATCTCTTGAAGTTTTAAAGGCATGCCCTTTTGTGTGTGTTAGGAGTTCAGGATGGAGGGAGTCCTAATGTTATTAAGTTTGACACTACTGATGTTCAACCTTACTTACCTTACCACGTGGCTTTTCAAATCCATGTGGAGTGCCTTAAGAATTTCGTCAAGAGAACGGTGGTTGACGAAGGTGCTTCCACATCAGTGATGTCGTTAGCTTGTTGGAAATCTCTTGGCTCTCCTCCTCTACTCACATCTAGGACCATGCTCACTGCATTTGACGATCGATCATTTAAGCCGCATGGGATTATCCCTTCCCTTGTTGTCCGCTTGGGAGGTAAACCTGTGCCTATTGAAGTCGAAGTAGTTGATGCGCCCATTGACTACAACCTTTTACTAGGTTGGAATTGGATGTATGCTATGAAAGCTGTTGCATCTATTGTATTCAGGATCATTTGCTTTCCACATGTAGGCAGGATTGTGACCATCGATCAACTGGATTTCGTTAATCCTCCTCCTGAAGCATCCCCGGGATTAGTAGTTCCACAGGTTACAAATTCTCAGCCAGTAACTGGGAACATGGGTCTTGGTATGTACCCTTCATTGATGGGATCTTATGATTTCCATGCACCCATTAATTTTATTGAAACAATTTCCGATAATGCGCCTCCTACATTGAATAATGTACCTTTTCGGACCTCATATTTTGGTGATCCGTTGGATCCACCTTCCATGAGTTCCCTGTCTGGAGACATTTTTCACATCGAAATGGATATGCCCTTGTCTGCAATCGAGCTTGCTTCTGAAGATGTTCAACAAGCCATTGCATATTCAGATCTCTCTTCTTCATGGACAGTAGAGGAAGATCCCATTATGCTGCCTGCGAGTGCAGTCAACCTATCCTGTTCACTTGGTTGCCTCGATGGTATTTTACTTTCAGATGAAATTTTTATCAAGGACACGAATGGTAATGACAAGCCTTGGGAGGATTCTCATCATCAATTTTATTTCCTTCCTACCCTTGATCTTATTGAACGAGATGAGCCTCGAGCACAACCTGCCATGCATTTGGATTTTGATCTAGGCATAGTTTTGTCTAGCCCCGGTTTGACATTAAAGTATGATCTCCCTATTGATGAGTTTGTAGAATCTCCTATAGATCCGCAAATCGGTGATCCTGATGAGTTCGATTCTACTTCTAGAATTTCCAACTCTCATGATGATGAATTTGCCACTGCAGATTCCTCCACGTCCTTCAGCTTTGCTCTTCATTCTGAAGTTGAGCATTTTGGTCCCTTGGGTGTTGGTACTATGGCACCTTCAGTGATTATCTCTCCTTGCATTATGTCTGAGGGTGATAATAGTGAAGTTAAAAAATTTTCTACCATAGTGACCTGTATCAGATTTTTCTTTACGTACACTTTAGAGATGATCTTGGTACTTGTGTTTCTTGGAGACAAGATTCTTAGCTGGACTTATACTTGTTTACTGGTCCTTTTCGACATTTGCTTCAGTCATGGCAGGCATATTCAGAACCTTGCATATAGGTTTAGGCTTCCCCATTGTTATGATGAATTTGAACCTTTTTCCATCCGTATTCGCATACATCCCCTGAGTGTCCTTATCTTTCTCATGTTCCTTGCATTATGCATATCTTTGTTCGATGCGCTTGGAACTAGTCTCGCATGCCCCTAACACTCGTCTACTCCCATTATGAGCATTCTTCCATCTCTCCTTTGAGCTCTTTAAAAATAATAAGGAGGTCACGAGTTTACTTTTTCGGGCTCATTAAACCTTTATGGAAAAGATTTTTATAAAGTCTTTTTTAAGCCCTTGTTAGACTTTTTCAAATCAAACAAGATTGCCGAGTATGCTTGTCATTTTAGACTCGTTAAAGGATTTGAAGCGACATCCACTTGGGTATAGGTTTACCCCTTTTCCGGACCTTTGTGGATTAATTATGAAAAAAGTATACTCTAGTCATACATGATTAGAAGAGTTATTCTCTCATTATTTTACACTTTTTCGGGTGAGGAGACTAACTTTACAAAAAAGGACTCCCCTTTTATGTCGAGTTGCGATTGCATTGGATTATCTTGCTTGTTGCTTAAGCCTTATGCCGGCTCCCACTTACTCACTTATTAGTCATGTGCCTGAGCACTCTACCTTCTGAACCAAGCAGAGCCTTAATTTATCTTTCACAGCTTGATGACCCTTTAGCCTGAGGGAACATTCCCCCGAGTGTCCACATCCTGCACATGCTTCCTTGCATTGATCATAGGTATGTTCCACTACCTAGGACTAGTCTGCTCACTATTTGGCAATCGTTCCCTCACTTGTTGTACTATAAGCAATTTTATTCTTTTTCAAGCTTTTCCAAATATGAAAAAGACCCAAAAAATCAAATATTCCAAAAAGCAGGATGGGATTATGGTTACTACTTCTAGTTGGGAGCTGTTGTGTCTCCTTTGAACATAGCATTCATTCCACTCCATACATTATGAGTCGGGACTAGAGTTGGACCTTAGGAGATGTACTTGTTTCTCAGTTTACTCCACTGATTGGTTAAGCTTCCAGTCATTATGGAGCCCTTTGTGATGCCTCCTACATCGCACAGTCTCTATTGAGTCTATGTTTCCTGAGTCTATCCATCTGCTCATGCTCTTGTTCAAAGGAAGTCCTGAAACTAGAGTCAGCCACTCCTCAGATCTCTTGACCATTGCATGTCGGCCATCCTTATTGAGTCAGTTTGTTTCACCTGAGTTCTTCCAAATCTTTTAGCATAGATGGTACCTCGCGCTGGTTGATGGGGAATGCCTTAATTCCCTCCTTCCAGCGAGTCCCATTCTGTCGACTTCAACCCATTTATTCAGGAACTTGAGGCTTAGAGTTCGGTTGAGTACCTTGAGGCTTGCAGTCATTAGTGGCAAGTTCTCCCGCCATGAACAACTTTGGGAATACATCAATGTCCCTTAATCGATGGTTTCATCTTAGTGTTTCACTTCAACACATCTATTCACACTTTGATGATTGTGCTCTATGCCTTGATGCCCATTTTCATTATTGGTGGGTTATCTTGCATCTGTTAATGGTATACATCATTGACCAGTAATCAGAAGATGTCACATCAGGTTCAACCTCAACTCCTTTATTCACTTGATGGGACTTGCACCGTCTAAGACTTGCGTAGAAGACCCCAAGCGATAGTGGCATTCAGTATGCTACTTATGATTATGACTTTACATCTGAGATATCACCTCTCAGATATCAGCAATTTGTACCTTTAGTTCACACCAGTTGTTTCCTTTCCAACAAGAGACCATATCTTACTGTAGAGGGATCATGGCTATGATCACTTATGACATGTATTCACTATGTACTTCCTGTTCATGGCCATTGTATCAGATTGTTGTACTATACCGACATGTACTCACGGATACTATTGCATTATGACGAGTGAGCTGGTCCTTCCACTTGTGTCTCCATCACTCCCCTTCTGAGATTTATAATGTATTTCAGCCATCGTAGCATCAGTCTTTGACCTCACACATTAGGGGGCATCTGTTACAACGTAATTTTCCACCTTGTGAGCATCAACACTCTTTGGCCTACAGGATCCATTTTACTGACTCAGATCCACTTTATATCCTTCAGACACACTATTTTCCGTATTTTTTCCCCTATATGATAGCTGCATCATTACAGTGGGCATACCCGCGATTTGCATCAATATAGCCCGCGGTTAGCATGTAAAATGGTAAACATCACTAGTTAATTACTTTTTACTCCCAAAAAGCGGTCATAGGGTGACCTTTGGCCCTCCATTTGCCCCAGAAACGCCTCGATGTGTCCTTTCACCTACCTTTGAGAGGACTATATATTGAGCACATATGGCTTATGGACGGGAGGAGAAAGGAGAGCAAGAGAACTCTAGTGGATTTTTGCCCTATCTTGAGTCTACACTCATTGATCCTTGTAGTTGTGAGCCCCTTATGTTCACCTTCCAAACTCATATCATAGCTTGAGTTTGTCATTCCATGGAGGATTGAAGTGGTGGAGGCACAAGTGGATTGACCCGGATCTTGGTTCAGATTGGTTGCCGACAAGAGGTCGTATCACATTGTACTTCTTGTTATTTATTAATAGAAATACTCATATTCTCGTCCATTAATGTTGTGAATGTTGTTTATATTACATTGGGTTGCATTTACTTATAATATCATGGACCAGTGCTATTTATGATGTTAATGTTGTCTATATATTATATGCACTTGTTGTATATTGGCTGTCAAGACTAATATGCCGGTTCAAGTGCACGGATTGAAAGCTCCAACGGGGATCTACATCAAACGTTTGGATCGAGGTTGGTTATCTTGTTCATTATCTTAGCATTGTCATTTATATAGCATAACATTGGGAATTGAGTTAATTTCTGGTAGTCAGCTGTCTGTTGTGGTCGACCCCAAGCCATAGGAAGTTTTCACCAACACAATCTTCAGTAGATATTTTACTGAGAAGACCTTCAATTAGCTATCTTAGATCACTGCTTGGGATGGTTGAACATGTGGTGGAGTGAAGGATTTATTAGCAAAATTTCAATTTTGATATGTCCATTTTTTTAGGGAAGTTTTTTCCCATGAGGTTTTCCTCCTTTCCTTGTTTTGTGGACGAGGCAGTATTGTACAGGGTGACCATGTATTGCTACTGGGCCCTAGTTTTTATTTCTGATTTTTAGAACATAAATTCAGACTTATGGGGGGTGTTGGAATATTTAAAACCCATACCTATGTCAATTAATACAGTAGAGGCATTAATTAATCATTTTATGATTAATTACTATGTATTAGACTAGATAGGTGGCATATGATTCATTGTGTGGACCACAAGGCATCTTTGAGGGGACCACAAGTCTTCCTGGTGTGGACCACAAGCTTCCTAAGTGATGCAAGGCACCTTAGACAAAAGGTTCTTGCTTGAAAATTACACACAACACACCGGTTCGCAAAAACAAGATGCCAGAAGATGGCTTATATTACTTCTACCGAAACGGTTACAATGCAAACTACAAGGAATGGAATAACTAACTACTGTCGACCTTAGCCAAACACAATACAGAAGTAACTGTGTGCTATCTCAGTGTGTCAACAGTGACCCTCTCCTAGTTCACTGCGGAACTCTGAGCTATGGCTCGATCTTCTCTGTTCTTTATAGATGTGTGACTTTCCTCTCCAATCTACAAAACTTCTCTTGAGCTTTGCTCCTCTGATCCTCTGCTGATCGAACTGAACTCCCTCGATTCCCCATTCTTTGCGCTACGCCTATGCACAAGCCTTCTACTCTGATGTTGTTGTTCCTGAGATCGTTCTAACCCCCGAGACAGACTTCCTCTGTCAGTCGATATCCTCCGATCCTGTAGACCTGCAACTATCAGCGCCCCTGTTGTGCTGCACAACCCCTTCCTTTCTTGACATCTATCACGTATTCAACCACTTGCAATAACTGCCAATAACTTCCTCAGCAAGCCCAAACTATTTCCAAGTACTCCCCTTGACTTTCTATGTGTCCTTCTGACACTGTTACAGTAGTCAGTATTATCACCTTGACCATACTATCTTTTGTCAGCCTTCGACATACCTGTCAGCTTCGCTTCACACTCTAAGGCTTCTCCAGTCCACCCCTTTCGCCTCGCTTGGCTCATGCCTAAACCTGACAAAGTCGCGGTTCGACCATGGGTCGACCCTCGACGTCTCCGCTGCCACCCTGTCGTCTCTCGACCTTTGACATGTTGACTCTCAACCTTCCGTGCCTTCTGTTGATATGTGTATCGACTGCTCTGCCTAGGTCATGATGCTCCTACATCAGACTCCCTCGGTGAAAAAGAACTTGACTGCTCTGTCAGTCTCTAGAACTCTTCTTCGGAAATGCATGTCGCTTCTTGTAACTCATAATATTTCCATCACACTAAGTATTCCTTCTTTCGTGAACTGTGCGTACGCCCAACTTCGTGTTCCTCTAGTACTTATGCGATTTCTTCTTTCTGTCGATCTAGAATTTGCATTGTCCATTCGATGTTTGACATCTCCACACTTCTGCTACTTGAACCTTCTTCAAACTTGCATAGATCCGAGACATTGAACGTTGGTGAAATTCTCAAGTCATTCGGCAGCTCCAACACATAAGCATTGTCCGAAATATTCTTCAGAATCTTACATGGTCCAATCTTCTTTAGCTTCAACTTGTTATATGTCCCTGTCAGAAATCTCTTCTTCCATAAATGTGCATAGACCAAGTATCCTTCGCTGAACGACTGTAGCCTCTTCTTCATGTCGGCTCTCAACTTGTATGCTACATTTCACTTCTCTATGAGCTTTCACACATCTTCATGCACTTCTTTCATATGTTCTGTGAATGATTCTGCATCCGCACTTTTCCTACCGTTGAACCCACTTTCCGACATCTGTCATCATTCTGGGCCAATAATACTTCTCTTTGACCAATGCCATGGTCTTGTCGATGCCAAAATGACTTGCTAATCTGCCGCTATGCAATTCTCAGATTAGGTTCTCTCTTATGGATCCTCTGGGAATACACAACTGTTGTCCCTTAAATAGGTATCCTTCTTGGATAAAATAATCTAATTATGGAGTCATGTCGACACTCCATGGCTCATGAAAATCCTCCCATGGTTTCGCAAAATCCTCATCGATCGCATACTTTGCCTTCACCGACTCTATACCTATTGCATGAACTGTCGTCGTGTTCAACAATGCAAGTCTTCAACTTAATGCTTCAGAAACCTTGTTCGACTTGCCCGAATTATGTCGCAACATGAAAAAATACGCCTACAAAAATTCGACCCATTTCATGTGCCGCTGATTCAATTTAGATTGAGTATTCAGATACCTCAGTGCTTGATGATTTGTGTATAACAGAAATTCCTTGGGTAAAAAATAATGCCTCCACTTCTTCAATGCTTGGACAATAGCATAAAATTCTTGGTCATATACCGAATATTTACACTTCGCATCATCCAACTTCTCACTGAAGAATTCAATTGGTCAGCCCTTCTGGCTCAACACTGATCCAATTTCCATTCAACTCGCGTCACAATCAAGTTGAAAAACTTTGTCGAAATATGGGAGTGCTAACACTGGGCTCTCAGTGACATTTTCCTTCAACTTGTCGAAAGCTTGCTGGGCTACTTCTATCCACTTGAATTCCCTTTTTCTCATGCACTCTGTCAAAGGTGCAAAAATCCAACTGAATCCCCGAATGAACTTCCTGTAGAAACTGGAAAGTCCATGGAAACTCCTTACTCTAGTTGTACTCATCGGTTCTGGCCAATCCAATATTGCCTTCACCTTTTTTGGGTCCATCACCAACCCTTTACCCGAGATTACAAATACCAAGTACACTAGTTCTTCCTTCATGAAGAAACACTTTTGCAGGTTCACCATCAACTTCTCTTCCTGGAACTTCTGCAATACTTGTCAAATGTGCCCCAAGTGCTTTGTCTTGGTTCGACTAAATATCAGGATGTTGTCCAGGTACACTACAACAAAATTTCGCAAGAATGGTTTCAGTACCTCATTCATCAACCGCATGAATGTACTAAGTGCATTAGTCAATCCGAATGGCATGACTAACCACTCATATAGCCCTTCCTTCGTCTTGAATGTTGTCTTCCATTCATCTCCTTCTCTAACCCGAATCTAGTGATAACCTCTCTTCACGTTTATCTTCGTGAAGTACTTCACTCCACTCAAGCAATCCATCAAGTCATCCATTCTCGGCAATGGAAACTGTTACTTGATCATGATCTCGTTGATGTCTCTGGAGTCTGTACACATCCTCCATTCTCCACCTTTCTTGGGCGCTAATATTGCTGGTACCATGCACGGACTCAAAACTTCTCTAATCAATCCTTTGTCAAAAAAATCCTCGACCTTTCGATTGAGTTCCTGACCTTCTGTCAAACCCATACTATGTGGTGCTTTGTTTGGCAGAATTGAACCTAGCATCAAGTCGATCTGATGGGATATGCTTCTTGTTGGTGGAAATCCCGTCGGTGTCTCATCGACTACCATGCTCCGAAACTCATCAAGCATCTTTCCGACTTTGACCGGAATATTCTCCATTGTTGTCCTCTCAACACATGGTACCTTCAGAATGATAGCAAAACATCCCGACTACTTTTCCTCTTCTGTGAGGAATTCTTTTGCTGAACACATCAACACTCGATTCTCCCAAACGTTTCTCTGGCCTTGCTTACCTCCGGCTTCGACTTAAGAGTCTTTTGCACACCATTTTTCCACACTGTGACTGTGTTGGCTTGAGCATCATAGATCATTTTCCAATCATATTGCCATGGTATTCCTAACAACAGATGGCACACGTCCATTGGGATTACATCGCACAGTACACTGTTTTCAAATACCTCGAATCTGAAGTTAATCAGGAACTGTCTGGTCACCTTTACATGATGTCCTTTCTGCAACCATGAGATCTTGTAAGGGTGTGTATGTTCTCGACATTTCAACCTGATCCTGTAGATGAACTCTATTGACACAAGATTCTCGGTGCTTCCACCATCATCTATGGTCTTGCAACGCCATTCACCGATTCACACCTTAGTTCGAAAGATAGCCTTCTACTGTGCTAGCTCTTGCTCGTCGCGTCACCTTTCCTGAACCAATGTTCTCCTGACCGTCATGTTCCGATTTCTCTTCTTCTCATTCTCATTGCTATTGGTTGTCGATTATGTCCTCTCACCAACTTGCTCATCTCTTCAACGTCTGGGCTTCGTCTCCTCTGCAGCATGTAGGTTCTCTGGGCATTCATATGCCTTGTGTCCCACTCCACGACACTTGAACAGATTATGGATGGTCTGCTAGCTCCTTTTTTTTGGATGGACCACTTTGTTGGAGCCTAGGCCGTAGCTACGGTAAAACTGCGAATTTTGGGGAAAAAAGCACAAGTATGAAAGGAAAGTGCTAATTTTGGGACAAGCACTAAGTTTTGGGTAAGAAGGAGACGGTGCGCAGTACGGTGCCAGATGGACAAGCCCAGCGAAGATCACGGACCGGAAATCACGGAGCTCGCGCGCACGTCATAGAAGAATGAAGGTGGCTCAGCTACCATAATAAATAAGGTGATGGAGTAGAGGGCTCAGCTACCCTCATTTAAAGGCTAAGTACAGAAGTTATGGTTGCTCGGATCAAGGAGGAGCAACGGACCAGAGCATTGAAGGCGAAGGACAAGCGCCCATACCCACAATCTGCACCGAAAGTCAAGGAGCCTGCAGGAGCCGGCGACATGACTACAAGCGGTGCCTACAGTACACCAAGCCATGTGCGTGGTTAGGGTTTTTGGGAATCACTGTTGGGAAAGGCCCACAGTTTTGTAAAGGTGTGACCGCCATGGCCACCTATATATATGAATAATTGTAATGGGTAGATGTTAGCGAGTAAGAATTAGATATTTTGGGATAGTTAGATGGTTAGACTGTTCGATAGTCAGTCTTAAGGATAGATCATGTGTTGATTATCCTTTTCTATGTTTTCTACCGAGTGTGTAGAACTAGAGTAAGAATCGGATAGCCGAGGAGCTAATCCCTGAGTTGCCAGACAGTCTGAGTTGACGTCTGCGCCTTTGTAATCTCTGTAGAGAAGAGACTAGATTGAGAGAAGGGCTCCCAGCTGTGTGCGTGGAGTTTCCTGTAAGAATCTAAGGCTGCAGCTGTGTGCGCAACATATTGTATAACTCTATCATTTTCTGGTTAATATAACACTCCCGAGGACGTGGCTTCCCTCGAGGAGGTGAACTTTGCATATTTCTTCTTGTTATAATGTTTGCGTGAATGATTAACTGTTTAAGTTCATAACCTGTGTACACAAGACTTTCACATTATCTTTGTGACTGTGTAAGTGAGTTTGGGAAGGCCCCTTGATAGCTATAAGTGTTAAGTACTGAAGTAGAAGTGGTGGAGCGCTGTCGCGGCAGCGATCGAGGAATGCGAAACTGCGCTGGGTGCGCAGGGCGAGGAGGTACTTAACGTGTCGACGCAAGGAATACTTGCCTTCTGCGCCAGAGAGGAGACTTGCGCAGTGGGCCTGCCGAGGAAGGAAGCCGCGCAGTTGCGACGAGGGGCCTGCGGGAAAGTCAGACCACCGATATCTGAGGAACCAGAAGAGGAAGAACACTCTCCGCGTCACCAAGGTTAAGGAAACCTGATTCCTTAACCCCCCCATAGCCACTTCGGGTGAGACCTCGAGCTGCTGCGCAGCTCGTTGCCGAGAGGGCCAGTGCGCCAAGGGGTTTGTTGCTGCGCTTCATTAAAACCCGGGTCTGCCCAAGAAAGCAGCCAACAAATGGTTCCGTTGCCTTATGACTTTTTGATCACGTCACTTCCGTTGCTTTGAACCCTGTTGTTGATCCAACAAATGGTTCCATTGCCTTATGACTTTTTGATCACGTCACTTCCGTTGCTTTGAACCCTGTTGTTGAGCCAACAAATGGTTCCGTTGCCTTATGACTTTTTGATCACGTCACTTCCGTTGCTTTGAACCCTGTTGTTGAGCCAACAAATGGTTCCGTTGCCGCGTGACTAAAACTTGCTATTTTTGCGACGTAGAAGGTTGTTGTTGGGCCAACAAATGGTCCCGTTGCCTTGCGACTTGCTGTTGTGAGACTTGTTATTTCGGCGACGCGCGAGATCGAGGAGAACAAATGGTTCCGTTGTCTTGCGACTTGTTGCTGTGAGACTTACTATTTCCGCGACGTCTGAGATTGTTGCTGAAGCCAGCACAAGGTTCTGTTACACTGAGACTTGCTCAGTTAACAAATGTGTTACTGGAATCCTACAGCTAAAGAAATTGGAGACTGGTTTGATTTAAAGGCTAAAGAGTTCGCTGAACAAGAAAATAGAAGTTCTACGCTCCAAACAGAAGACTGGTTGCAGAAGTATATTTATACTGACCTTCACGAAATTTTCTTTGTTACATTCGCACTGGAGTTGCACGCTTGGATAGCCAAGTTAGCAGACTTTAGACCTACTGTGCATATTGATCGACCCGTCACTTGGACGCCTGAGCTAGTCAGTATTGTGAAGCGGATAGACAATCCTGTGTCCCGCGCAGTAGACTTTTGGTTGAAAAGTCTACTGAAAGGCTTCATCACCGAGTTTGCAGTAGATACAAGAAAGAGTTTCAGTGAAGCTGAGAGGAATTTCTTCCAAGTACACAGAGGTAAGTTCTTAAATTCTCTGAACTTATGGATTAAAATGCTTCTGTATGAAAAAGGAAAGCTATGTATTACTTGTGATGAATAGCATAGACAAGTAATGTCCGTAGATTCTGATAGTGATCCTGAACTTATTGGTTGCACTCGTAGTGGAAAACGATATAAAGTAGGCCTTGACCAATATTCTTTTGAGTCTAGCCCAGACGATAGCCAAGTCCCTAGAGCAAGCCATATAGAAAGACAAGGGAGTGCTCATATCCCTTATCACCCCTTTACACCGCAAAAACCAGACGGAGCTCAGTACAACCCCGCAGTAACATCTTCTAGTAGCCCACATGGTACTTCTAGTACCTCAGAACCACCTTTATTTAACCATCCCAGAAGCACTGCTACAGCAACCTCACCTCAACCTAGCACAAGAAGGATGGGTGATGACATGAAGCTACCAACTTTTAGAGGAACAGGGATAGAAGACCCTGAGCAGCACTGGTTCTTATGTGAAGCCATATGGACAATTAAGCAAATTAATGATGATGCTGTTAAACTGGTTTAGTTAACAACCACACTAAGAGAAAGAGCCTTAACTTGGTTCATGAAATACTCAGCAGCACAGAATAGAACGCTTGCTGATGTAAGAAATGCCATGATTCGGGAATTTAAGAAACCTAAATCAGAATCACAGTGTATAACAGAGCTCAAAGACATCAAACAGTTACCTACAGAATCAGTATGGGACTTTGACCAGAAGTTCAAAGCCTTGATAGATCAAGTAAGCTTCGAGTTTGCACCACAGCAGCATAAAGAATGGTTCATTGCTGCGCTCCTCCCACACATTAGACTTCCTCTTATGCAACAGAATCTCAATACTCAGGAACAAGCTCTAGAGATGGCTATGAAACTAGAAGCTTCGCCCATTGCGGGAACAAGCAACGATGTTGCGCAGTTGCAGAACCAATTAGCAAACTTAACCTTGCAAGTGCATGATATTAAGAAAGGCAAGGATGTTAAGGAAGAAATATGTTGTACAAAATGTAAAGCCCAAGGTCATTCAAAGGACCATTGCCCTGTTTTCATAGACTATATTGCAACTGGAGCACCTAACCCTTTACCACAGGCACAAGGGCCTTGGTGTGAAATCTGTAGAACTAGAGGTCATAGACCACAAGAATGTCACTTACTTCAGAAATATGTACAAACTCCAAAGAATCTATATTGTAATTTCTGTAAATCAGTAGGTCATGATGAGAACAATTGTAGAGCATATGATCTTATGATAGAAAGAAAGCATGATGTTTATAGGGTACAAGCAGAGACACAAGGACCCACAGCAGGTCCACCGTATGACCAAACTCGCGACGCCCGAGCAGGAAATTACAGGGGACGCGGACGCCCAACAAATTTTGGTCGCGGAAGAGGACAGATCACTTGTTATAATTGCGGAGCACAAGGTCATTTTGCTAGGGATTGCCAAAATCCTACAACCCTCTGCAGGTATTGTAAATCTTCTGACCTGGGGGGTCTTTGCTTGCATCTTAGCTTGTAACTGAGGGCATTCTTCAATGATATGGCAGTTGATTGGAGCAGAAAAAAGAGAACCAGACCCTACAGTTAATATAGTGACACGCAGTGGAGTAACCACTGGTGCGCAAGAGATGGGAATGGGAAAGCAAGCGACGCAATGGGTGCGCCGCGCTAATATTAAACCAGCCCCACTTAACCTACAGAAGCAAAAAGAAGCATTCAAGCAAGCTCAAGAGTATTTCTCAGATCCGAGAGCTTCAAGTTCTGCCGCAATTCCGCAGAACAATATTAGATCGCAAGTGCTAAGACAAGACAACTTGGTACAAGAACAGGCCACCACAGCTGGAAGGCCTGACGAGGAGCATGCACTAGGCAGTGTTCATGCATTCCTGCGACAATGTTTAAAATTGTTGCGCAATGAATAGGAAACTCTAGAACTCCAACACCTATTGGATCAGTGCCAACAGTCTGCTTCGACAAACACACCACAGTGTGCTGTTCACCAGATTAGGAGTCACATTAGAACTGGAAAAGAGATGAGGCTCACAGCGCAGATTGGAGCATTTGAAATGGACGAAGTCATGTTAGATTTGGGTTCAGAAGCCAATGTTCTCACTATGCAGACATGGGAATAGATGGGAAGCCCTCAGCTTACAAGATCCCCTATCCAGCTAAGACTCGCGAATCAGCAACGAGTCTCTCCATTGGGCAGACTACCCAACGTACCTATTGATATTGAAGGAGTAAGAAGCTCTGCAGATTTTGAAGTAATCAAAATCCTGGATGATAGTAGACCATACCCAACACTTTTAGGAATAGACTGGGCATTTGATAATTTGGCTGTCATTAATTTGAAGAAAAGACAGATGACCTTTGAGGATGACCAGATTAGGGTCATCGCACCACTTGATCCTATTCAAGGACCAAGGTATATAGAACCCATTCGCGCAGAAGAGGAAGCGCGCCACATGGAAATTTTGTACCAAATGACTACTAACCACAGTGACTATGTCAACCCCACAGCAGATGGCCATATCAGCTGGCGATGCGATAGCTCGTGCACATCAGACTCAGAAGCAGGATTGGAAAACTGGCAGAATCGTTTACATGAGGTTTCTGCAAGACGTTGTGCTATGATGACTAAATCCATTCGATGGATTGGCACAGAATTAACTGACACCCCAAATTTTGATGGTTCAACTGAAGTAACTAAATTCATACATGAATATGAACAAAAGCTTCCAGAACAGCAGCGCATACAGGCACTGGATGTAGCATTGCGCGCCACACCCGCAAGATGGTGGGTTGCGCATAAGGAGAATATTCATACATGGCAAGACTGTCGCAGATTGATACTGCGTAGATTTCAGGACACCATGGCCGGAACCCTACGCAAATACGAGGGACAGAGTGACCCCAGGTCACACATTGAAGCATGTATTCAGCAATGGTCAGATATTCCGGAAGATGAATGGGTTCACCTATTCATCCACACATTGGACATAGTTCCAAGGAACTGGTATACTGAAACAAAATTGTGCAGAGGCACTCTTACTTGGCCTCTTATGATGGAACGTTTTCAACTTACCTTCAGCTTTGAGTCGGAGCATCCAAGTATTGATCAGGCTCTGAAGTGTATTAAAAAGAAGGTATTTGAACCATGTCTAGTAACAGAATATTCCCAACCAGATTGGGCTGTCCAGATAGAACATGCCCTGGAATGCTATAACTTCACCGCTGAAGATGAGGAGGACGATCCTTGCAACATCAATATCCCAGAATCAGAAGGGACGCGCAATATTGAAGGTCCTGAGCTTGATATCCCTGCCATCACAGAACACATCAAGCTCAAGAAGATTAACATTGGTACAGAAGCTGAACCAAAGTTTGCTTCTATAGGAGATTATTGGGATGATGAAACTGTTGGACATGTTTCAGAATTATTGCGTGACTACCAGGATATCTTTCCTACCAAGTTCACAGAAATGAAAGGCATCCTAGGAGACTTAGGAGTGATGCGCATACCTCTGAAACCAGATGCCAAGCCAGTAAAGCAGCGCCCATACAGGTTGAACCCGCGCTATAAAGAAAAAGTCAAAGAAGAAATTGATAAGATGCTCGCAGCAGGTATTATTGAACCAGTAGAGGAAAGCGATTGGATTAGTCCTATGGTGGTCCAAGAAAAGAAAACGAAAGGTGAAATAAGAATCTGTGTTGACTTGCGCAAACTCAATGATGCATCAGCACACGATCCATTTCCCACTCCTTTCACAGATGAAGTACTTGATAATGTTGGAGGACAAGAGGCTTACTCTTTCACTGATGGTTTTTCGGGATATCATCAGATCAGAATCCATCCGGACGACCGCCACAAGACTACTTTTGCAACTGAATGGGGCTCATTCCAGTATACGGTAATGCCCTTTGGTCTTAAAAACGCACCTGCTATCTTCTCTAGAGTTGTTGTTGCTGTTTTTAAAGAATTCATTCACAAGTTTTTAGAAGTCTATTTTGATGACTGGACTGTATTTGGCCTATTAAAGAACCATATTGCAAATCTGCGCATGATGTTAGAAAAATGTAGACAGCATCAGATTTCCCTTAACTTGAAAAAATGTATATTTTGTGCGCCCTTTGGTATTTTGTTGGGACATATTGTATGCAGACAAGGATTCCTGATGGATCCTGCGAAGGTTGCCATCATTGCTAATTTACCTGCGCCCAACTCAGTTAAGCAATTGTGCACTACATTGGGACATACAGGATACTACAGAAAATTCATCAAAGGATATGCAAGGATCACAGCGCCTATGGAAAGATTGCTAAAAAAGGATTCGAAGTTCCAATGGACAGAAGAATGCCAACAGAGCTTGGACACACTTAAAGAAAATATGATCACAGCGCCTATTCTAGTTTTCCCGGACTGGAGAAAACCTTTTCATGTTCATGTTGATGCTTCTTCCATAGCATTGGGGGTTGTGCTTACACAGTCTGGAGAAGGAAGTATTGACCACCCGATTGCTTATTCCAGCAGAAAGCTATCTACAGCTGAGAAGAACTACACCACTACAGAAAGGGAAGGACTAGCTATGGTGTATGCCCTACAAAAATTCAGACACTACCTATTAGGCACTCATTTTAAAATGTATACTGACCATTCCACTTTGAAATATTTGGTCAATAAACCAGTGTTAGGAGGAAGAATTTGCAGATGGCTACTGCTCTTTCAAGAATATGATTTCGAGGTTATTGTAAAGCCAGGCAGATTGAATGCAGGGCCTGACCATCTATCCAGGATAGAGTCAGGAGAGGAACCTACAAGTCTGGAGGACAATCTGCCTGACGCACAGTTGTTTTCTATTCAAGCAGCAGACGAATATTATTCTGATATTCTTGAGTTTCTCACTACCGGGCAAGCGCCGGCTGAGTTTACAATCCAGCAGAAGAAGCAACTTGTTGTCAGAGCCGCAGACTTCACTTTGATAGCAGGCCAGCTTTATAAGTTGGGCCCTGACGAAGTTTTGCGCAGATGTATATTACCACATGAAAAGAGCTCTATCATCGCAGAAGCGCATTCAGGTACCGCAGGAGGCCATTTCGCAGGAAAGCCGACTGCGCAAAAGATATTAGCCGCAGGTCTTTGGTGGCCGACATTGCACAAGGATACTAAGGCGTTCTGTAAATGTTGCGATGTGTGCCAGCGAACAGGAAAACCCTCAAGGAGAGATGAAATGCCGCTAAGACCCCAGATCACACTGCGTGCTTTTGATAAATGGGCCATTGACTTTGTAGGACCTATTAACCCACCAGGAAAAAGAACTGGCGCAAGATACATCATTACAGCTACTGAATACCTCACCAAATGGGCTGAGGCGAAGCCAGTTAAGAACTGCGACGCTGCTACAGCCGCGCAGTTCATTTTCGAGAATATTATCACTAGATTTGGATGTCCAGTGATTCTCATGAGTGATCAGGGTACACATTTCCTCAATGAGACTATAGAGGCCCTTACTGAGGAATTTCAAATTAGTCACCATAAGAGTACACCCTACCATCCTCAAGCTAATGGTACGGTGGAAGCATTCAATAAAATTCTTGAGAATGCCCTGACGAAGATCTATAGTCAACAAAGAGATGATTGGGACCTTAGAGTCACAGCTGTATTATGGGCTTACAGAACCACTTGCAAGAAACTAACAGGCCACACACCTTTCAGTTTGGTGTATGGACAAGAAGCAGTTATGCCCATGGAATACATTGTTCCCAGTCTTAGAATTGCGCAAATTATAGAAATGGCAGATCCTGATACTATGAATGAAAGACTTTCGCAACTGCTTGCCTTAGAAGAAGACAGACGCTTAGCCGGATTCCATCAACAGGTACAGAAGGCAAGACAGAAAGCTTGGCATGACAGGCATATTAAGAATAAAGTCTTTCAGGAACGAGACTTGGTACTCCTCTATGACAGTAAATTTACCAAGTTCCCAGGCAAGTTTCGTGTACATTGGTTAGGCCCTTTTCAGGTGATAAAAATAACAGAAGGAGGAGCAGTTCAGCTTGCAAAGCTTGATGGAGAATTACTACCTACAATGATCAACGGGAGTCGGCTCAAGCTTTATCACGATGGCCACTCCGCTCTGTCGACCTAATATATTGCTAAAAAGATGCAGATGCCCAGTGTAGTTGAAAGAGGCACCGCATTCAGTCTACACGGAAGTTGCAAGACACTCAGTCTCCGGCTTCCTGTGCAGTTCCTAGAAGCATCCGCGCATGTCTAAAGTTTGGTTGGAGCGAACATAGTTGCGCTCTTGCGAAGCTTCTCCCCGGACCGTTGAACTATCGCTCTTGCGGAGTTCCCTTTGATAAATTGCCGCTTGAAAAAGTTTTGTTGTGGACCCCTATAGGCACAGTTACCTAAGTTGAAATGACCCGCCGAAAATTTTGAATTACAGCAGTTATGTAGCCGCGTCTGAATAAATGAAGGATAAGTCCGCTATTTAAGTCTAGCCGCTCTGACGGATTCGGCTTGATCTCCGAAAGATTTGCATTTAACTCAGGCGCCGAAAGCATTAGCTTCTCCCGGAAGGCTGTCAGAGCCCGTCAATCACAATAAATGCACCACTGCGGCGAGGAGGATAGCGTGTTGTCAACTCATCTATAGCCACCTATAGCTACGTAACCCCACTTGGTCGCATTTACTATCACCTCTGGCTATAAATACCTCACACTTGTATAATTTTTGGGTTACTTTCCTCGAGTTGCTATCTTGTTTAAGAATCCAAGTTATTGTTTTCAGAGCCGAGTTGTGCAGAGTATTTTCCCTTGTTTTCAGCGTCCATATCCTACGCAGGTCCGCCATTTGCTGTCCAAAGTTTTTGTTCCCTACATCGATTCACGACGGAGAACCTGTCAACTGAAGAAGTTGTTCGTCAATTCCTGCGCCGAGGCTTAGATTTCAGCATGACTACTCCAGTCACGGCTTCGACTTATGTACATCCTGGTTATCAGGATCCCAGACAGTCTCCGGCTACAAGAGCGTCGCCATCGCAGCCAGAAGAACCTGTTCCAGAGCCGTTGGCGACCATGGCGAACTATATTCCGTCGCGTCCAGATGATGCGCCAGAAGTACAGATCTCGAAGAATGCAAAGTATCCCATTCCGTTACCGCCACTACCAGCTAGTGTGCAGGTAGAAGGGCAACTGTTGGGACACATTCCACTGGTCAAATTCTCTGATTTCAATCTGGGAGACTATAAAACGTATCCCCAGTTTGCGCCAGATCGATATCTGACGATAGTTCACAATCCCGTTCGAAAGGTCGATGAATTTACCCCAAGGGGATTTGCAGCAAACTTGGAGAAGCCAGGTTTGTTGAATTTGTTGAAGCTACCGCACTTTGGGCATAGCAATGAAGTCAATGCAGTTGTTAAGACGCTCCTTACATGTGTTCATGGAGGTTACCTTTGGCTCGGGAGGCCAATTGATCTAAATGTTGATTTGATTCACCGCATCACCGGTCTATCTAAGGCTGGTAAGGATCCCAATATTCACTTTGTGGGAAAGGACAAAGACAGAAAATTGGCTGCACAGCTGGTGCAGAAGTATAACTTGACAAGAGGAGGTCGGGCTTATGACCTCACTACAGTAGAAGATGAGGCACTTCGATTTACAGGAAGTCTGCTTGCAGGCAGACTTCTCACAAAGTGCCGACCGAAGGAAGTTACTGGAGCTGTCGTGGAGCTCGCCATCGCAGCTGCGGAGGGAGAACAGTACAACTGGTCTCTCTTCCTGCTGAATTCTTTCTTGGCTGATTGCCTGAATGTGCAGGACAATGCAGCCCAATCATTCCATTTTTCTTGGCTTCTAATTTTATGCGCTCTCGTTGGGTGGAAGGAGCCCCCAAATACTCAGTTCCTTCCGCGCCGCGCAGGAGAGGTTGCCGGCATGCGCTACATCAACCTCTGGGATTCCCCCAATCCCGCGAAGCGCAAGATGAATCGCGCTGTATTTTGTGAATACTACTATCTCCTCAGAGATACTATTCAAGAAATGCCAAGGCTGAGCCAGGAGACAGCCACATTATATGAAGGAAAGTTGGCTTTTACTGCCGACATACATCAACTTTACCTCCGCCCTTGCGACATTCCAGATGAATGGGCGCTAGGCCTTTACAGGATGACTACCGAGGATGTTGAAGAAACCATCAAGTCTTGGTCGGATGAGTGGAGGGAGGCCGTCGATCTCGCATCCGCGCTGCCAACCGCCGCTACGAAAGAGAAGGATAAGGGCAAGGAAGCCCGTGAGCAAAGAAGTGATGAAGGCTCCACAGAACCGGCCACCAAGAAGCAAAAAGTGTCGCATCCCGCTGAGGCTATTCCCTCGGGGATCGACCAGTACCTACACGAGCAATTTCGCGAGCTGCGCAATGCGCACGCTCACATCAGAAGTGCTTTAGATTTGCAGTTCATAGAATTGAAGGGTCTCGCAGGAAGAGTTGCGCAGACCCATGCGCCAGCATCTACTTCGCAGGCGCCACAAGAAATTCCAAGTGCCGAGAGAGTTGAAGAACTCATAGAAAGGCATACTGTCGTGCATATTCCGCCTACTAGCATGACACTTCCAGATCCGCTAGCTGCACTACAGGTAAGCGCCGTTGGGCTCGTTGAAATCAATTTGTCTCTAATTCCTATAGAGACTCTACAGCTAGTGCATGAGAAAGTTTCTCTTGAGTTGAGAGCTAGAGAGCTCTCTACATTTCAAGAAAATCAACGACTGCAATCCCAGGAGTTAGAGTTGAAGGCAATCCATAAGAATACCTCTGAGAAGCTTGCACTTTATGAGGCGCAAGACATCGGCATCAGAAATGCAGTGGATGAGATTGCCCAGGAATTGCCGGCTTGCGAGATTCAACCAGACCTCCCTCTGGTTGCAAAAGTTCAAATTATTGGAGAAAGGGCGAAAACCCTGGAGCAAGAAATAGTTGCTATGGCTGAAGGCCATAGAACCCAGATCGCTGAGCTAGAAGCTCGCGTTGCTGCGCATTTTACGGATGATGCGCAGGTACAATTTGAAGCACTGAGCAGAGCTTCCACACAGATGAAAGATAGAATACAGGAAGCCGAGAACCTGATGAGCCAAGCTATGGAAGCTTGGACGGAGCTTGAGAAGCTCCCTTTTAAAGTTGGTCTGTCAAAACAGGTGCAAGCTGCAGAACAGTCTCTCACTGTTCTGACTGAAGAAGCTAAGGCCTTAACAGGCTTACCAAAAATGAAGAAAATGAGTGAAGTGCGCAGAATGCAGCAGCAACTGCACAAGCTCAGAACTGAAGATGAGAAGCTCACCAACAGCATTCAGCCATTCATGGATGAGTATGCTGAAATCGTTGGTCAAGTCGAGGCAAAAATCAAAGAGATTGTTGAATCTCAAGAGGTGATTGATACCATCACTCAAGAAGAAGCCACCGCAGAAACGGTGCAGACAGCTGTGGAGTGTATCGATGAATTGGACTCCGCTATTGCGCAGTGGAAGAAAACATTCGCGGCGACCCAAGCACAAGCAGATGCGCAAATCAAGCGACCACACGCTAGTGCGAGTGGCTCGAGGGCGAGCCACAAGTGAGTGTTAGGGGCCTGTTGGAGCCTAGGCCGTAGCTACGGTAAAACTGCGAATTTTGGGGAAAAAAGCACAAGTATGAAAGGAAAGTGCTAATTTTGGGACAAGCACTAAGTTTTGGGTAAGAAGGAGACGGTGCGCAGTACGGTGCCAGATGGACAAGCCCAGCGAAGATCACGGACCGGAAATCACGGAGCTCGCGCGCACGTCATAGAAGAATGAAGGTGGCTCAGCTACCATAATAAATAAGGCGATGGAGTAGAGGGCTCAGCTACCCTCATTTAAAGGCTAAGTACAGAAGTTATGGTTGCTCGGATCAAGGAGGAGCAACGGACCAAAGCATTGAAGGCGAAGGACAAGCGCCCATACCAACAATCTGCGCCGAAAGTCAAGGAGCCTGCAGGAGCCGGCGACATGACTACAAGCGGCGCCTACAGTACACCTAGCCATGTGCGTGGTTAGGGTTTTTGGGAATCACTGTTGGGAAAGGCCCACAGTTTTGTAAAGGTGTGACCGCCATGGCCACCTATATATATGAATAATTGTAATGGGTAGATGTTAGCGAGTAAGAATTAGATATTTTGGGATAGTTAGATGGTTAGACTGTTCGATAGTCAGTCTCAAGGATAGATCATGTGTTGATTATCCTTTTCTATGTTTTCTACCGAGTGTGTAGAACTAGAGTAAGAATCAGATAGCCGAGGAGCTAATCCCTGAGTTGCCAGACAGTCTGAGTTGACGTCTGCGCCTTTGTAATCTCTGTAGAGAAGAGACTAGATTGAGAGAAGGGCTCCCAGCTGTGTGCGTGGAGTTTCCTGTAAGAATCTAAGGCTGCAGCTGTGTGCACAGCATATTGTATAACTCTATCATTTTCTGGTTAATATAACACTCCCGAGGACGTGGCTTCCCTCGAGGAGGTGAACTTTGCATATTTCTTCTTGTTATAATGTTTGCGTGAATGATTAACTGTTTAAGTTCATTACCTGTGTACACAAGACTTTCGCATTATCTTTGTGACCGTGTAAGTGAGTTTGGGAAGGCCCCTTGATAGCTATAAGTGTTAAGTACTGAAGTAGAAGTGGTGGAGCGCTGTCGCGGCAGCGATCGAGGAATGCGAAACTACGCTGGGTGCGCAGGGCGAGGAGGTACTTAACGCGTCGACGCAAGGAATACTTGCCTTCTGCGCCAGAGAGGAGACTTGCGCAATGGGCCTGCCGAGGAAGGAAGCCGCGCAGTTGCGACAAGGGGCCTGCGGGAAAGTCAGACCGCCGATATCTGAGGAACCAGAAGAGGAAGAACACTCTCCGCGTCACCAAGGTTAAGGAAACCTGATTCCTTAACCCCCCCATAGCCACTTCGGGTGAGACCTCGAGCTGCTGCGCAGCTCGTTGCCGAGAGGGCCAGTGCGCCAAGGGGTTTGTTGCTGCGCTTCATTAAAACCCGGGTCTGCCCAAGAAAGCAGCCAACAAATGGTTCCGTTTCCTTATGACTTTTTGATCACGTCACTTCCGTTGCTTTGAACCCTGTTGTTGATCCAACAAATGGTTCCGTTGCCTTATGACTTTTTGATCACGTCACTTCCGTTGCTTTGAACCCTGTTGTTGAGCCAACAAATGGTTCCGTTGCCTTATGACTTTTTGATCACGTCACTTCCGTTGCTTTGAACCCTGTTGTTGAGCCAACAAATGGTTCCGTTGCCGCGTGACTAAAACTTGCTATTTTTGCGACGTAGAAGGTTGTTGTTGGGCCAACAAATGGTCCCGTTACCTTGCGACTTGCTGTTGTGAGACTTGTTATTTCGGCGACGCGCGAGATCGAGGAGAACAAATGGTTCCGTTGTCTTGCGACTTGCTGCTGTGAGACTTACTATTTCCGCGACGTCTGAGATTGTTGCTGAAGCCAGCACAAGGTTCTGTTACACTGAGACTTGCTCAGTTAACAAATGTGTTATTGGAATCCTACAGCTAAAGAAATTGGAGACTGGTTTGATTTAAAGGCTAAAGAGTTCGCTGAACAAGAAAATAGAAGTTCTACGCTCCAAACAGAAGACTGGTTGCATAAGTATATTTATACTGACCTTCACGAAATTTTCTTTGTTACATTCGCACTGGAGTTGCACGCTTGGATAGCCAAGTTAGCAGACTCTAGACCTACTGTGCATATTGATCGACCCGTCACTTGGACGCCTGAGCTAGTCAGTATTGTGAAGCGGATAGACAATCCTATGTCCCGCGCAGTAGACTTTTGGTTGAAAAGTCTACTGAAAGGCTTCATCACCGAGTTTGCAGTAGATACAAGAAAGAGTTTCAGTGAAGCTGAGAGGAATTTCTTCCAAGTACACAGAGGTAAGTTCTTAAATTCTCTGAACTTATGGATTAAAATGCTTCTGTATGAAAAAGGAAAGCTATGTATTACTTCTGATGAATAGCATAGACAAGTAATGTCCGTAGATTCTGATAGTGATCCTGAACTTATTGGTTGCACTCGTAGTGGAAAACGATATAAAGTAGGCCTTGACCAATATTATTTCACTCGATGTTTCTTCCTTCCAATTTTTGGATTTAGTATGTTTTCCATCACACATCACTATATGATCACAAAATCATAAGTTTGTGAGCCTTTGGTGTGACTTGGAGAACACACTTGCCACCTAGGGGGCTTTTGCATGAATTTAGTAAGTCTGCTTTTGTGAGGATTCGAATGGCATCCTTATGCATTCGAATCTCTGATGTAAAGTTATATATTGACATCCATTTAATTTCCCAAGGTTGGCTGATGTAATATTATTCTCTTGAGTAATTTAGTTTTCATCTTATGTGAGTAAATTGCAATGTCCTTGACTAGTTGTGTGAGATCTTCTATGAGAGTGTGTAATTTCTTGATCAGATCTTGGTGTGAACTAAATTTCATAATAGCAAATAGCAAATTTAGGGCCATTGTCGTACAATTTGGGCCACCCTCGTGTCTCATGCCCACAATATTTGAGCGTGGTGGTCAATGTAGCAAATGGAATTCGGTTGAGGCAATCTACACCTTGATTGGTGATGTGCTTATATTTTATGTTTAGAATCATCTCCAGAATGCCTCTCGTAGTAACTGTACCATCAATAAATGACATGGAAGAGGACTTAAGGTGTGCGGAAATGATCTTTTTGCTATCGAAATTTTTTTGAACATGTTAAGATTTAATATGCTAAGACAGAAAATAGCAGCATTACATTCCATTTCACAATAATAGCATATATATAGGATCACTGAGGAAACAACAAGCATGGCATAAACACAAGAGACACAGATTTATCCTGGGAAACCCTCATGGGGTAGAAAACCCAGTAAAGCTTCCTCAATTTAGATGACCAACAATATACAAAGATGAAACCCTGAGACATGATCTCCTCCTCCACAATAGCAGACCTCTCCTCCACAAGTGCGCTATCCTCAAGTGAGTGAGTGTGTCAAATGAGGAACACACCTCCTCTATTTATACACTACTCTGACATACCTTTTACACAAGTACACGTAGGCTCGTATTTAACCAATGGGTTAAATACCCCACTACAACTGACTGGGCCGACCCCTCTAGGGTGGCCTAATAACCCTTTGACCCACATAACACATACAGGGGCCGACCCCCACTGGGGAAGTCTAATAACCCGAGTTACCACATTCCGACGGAAGAATAAACATCTCCGGATATACAATAAGATCTTCACGGAGGAATGAAACATCTCCGGAATAATAAAGTACAAATATAATATTCTTTGAAGTTACAATATCTCAACACTCCCCCTTAACGAGAAGGATAGTATAACAGCATCTGCATGAGCAAGGAGTCATCAACATCATACATGATACATCTATAAATCATTGGAAGCTTTCTCAACATCATCAGTAACTCAAGCAGTTACTGGAACATCTTCAATACTGGAACATCAACATCTGGATCCTCACAATCATCAGCATCATCATCTCACGATCATCAACATCGTCATCACACGATCATCAGCATCGTCATCAGCATCACGATCATCAGCATCGTCATCACATGATCATCAACATCGTCATCACATGATCATCACCATCGTCATCACATGATCATCAGCATCGTCATCACACGATCATCAGCATCGTCATCACACGATCATCAGCATCGTCATCACACGATCATCAGCATCGTCATCACATGATCATCAGCATCGTCATCACACGATCAGCAGCATCGTCATCACACGATCAGCAGCATCGTCATCTAGATCATCACGATCAGCAGCATTGTCATCTAGATCATCACGATCAGCAGCATCGTCATCTAGATCATCACGATCAAAAACATCGTCATCTAGATCATCACGATCAACAACATCATCATCTAGATCATCACGATCAACAACATCATCAATGGAAGTATAAATATCATTAATACAAGTATCCTCATCAATACAAGTATACATCATCAATACAAGTATCCTCATCAATACAAGTATACACATCATCAATACAAGTATCCTCATCAATACAAGTATACACATCATCAATACAAGTATCCTCATCAATACAAGTATACACATCATCAATACAAGTATCCTCATCAATACAAGTATACATATCATCAATACAAGTATCCTCATCAATACAATAGCAGCATACCCTGCAACACACAAGATCCAATTACGGGATGATCAATCCCTCTCACTTTAGGACATAGGTCCAAGGATGATACAATCCTGATCCGCTTATGGGATGATCAGTCCCTCTTGGTTTAAGACAACTCTCATGTCTATGGATGATGCAATCCAGATCAACTTACATGATGATCAATCCTTATCACTTTAATACACCTCACCATGTCTAGGGACGAGACAATCCCAATCTATTTACAGGATGATTAGTCCTTATCACTTTAAGACATCTCACCATGTCTAGGGACGAGGCAATCCCAATCTATTTACAGCATGATTAGTCCTTATCACTTTAAGACATCTCACCATGTCTAGGGACGAGGCAATCCCAATCTATTTACAGGATGATTAGTCCTTATCACTTTAAGACATCTCACCATGTCTAGGGACGAGGAAATCCCAATCTATTTACAAGATGATTAGTCCACTCAATCTCATTTAGGACTATCCTTCCTTTCAAAATTACTGGATTTACTGTCCAAGGATGATTTAATCCATTCAATTCATTTAGGACTATCCTTCCTTTCGGAATTACTGGATTTACTGTCCAAGGATGATTTAATCCACTCAATTCATTTAGGACTATCCTTCCTTTCGGAATTACTGGATTTACTGTCCAAGGATGATTTAATCCACAACCGTACATTTAGGACCACGTCCAAGGATGACTCAATCCTCAACCGTACATTTAGGACCACGTCCAAGGATGACTTAATCCTTAACTGTACATTTAGGACCATGTCCAAGGATGACTCAATCCTCAACCATACATTTAGGACCATGTCCAAGGATGACTTAATCCTCAACCATACATTTAGGACCACGTCCAAGGATGACTCAATCCTCAACCGTACATTTAGGACCATGTCCAAGGATGACTCAATCCTCAACCGTACATTTAGGACCACGTCTAAGGATGACTCAATCCTCAACCGTACATTTAGGACCACGTCCAAGGATGACTCAATCCTCAACCGTACATTTAGGACCATGTCCAAGGATGACTCAATCCTCAATCGTCCACCAAGGACTTCATTCTCGAAGACATACGTCTACGGCTCTTCTTTAGGACTGAAGTCCAGGGATGATCCAATCCCCTCACATGTTCACCAAAAACTTCATTCTCGAAGACATACGTCTATGGCTCTTCTTTAGGACTGAAGTCCAGGGATTATCCAATCCCCTCACATGTTCACCAAGAACTTCATTCTCGAAGACATACGTCTACAACTCTTCTTTAGGACTGAAGTCCTGGGATGATCCAATCCCCTCAAGTCCACCAAGGACTTCATTCTCGAAGACATACGTCTACGGCTCTCTTTAGGACTAAAGTCCAGGGATGATCCAATCCCCTCACATGTTCACCAAGAACTTCATTCTCGAAGACATACGTCTACGGCTCTTCTTTAGGACTGAAGTCTAGGGATGATCCAATCCCCTCAAGTCCACCAAGGACTTCATTCTCGAAGACATACGTCTACGGCTCTCTTTAGGACTAAAGTCCAGGGATGATCCAATCCCCTCAAGTCCACCAAGGACTTCATTCTCGAAGACATACGTCTACGGATCTCTTTAGGATGATGCAATCCTATATGTCCACCAAGGACTTCATTTTCAGAGACATCATGTCTACGGCCTCTTTTAGAATATATGTTCAAGGATGATGCAATCCTCTTGTCACCTTAGACCTTGTCTAAGGACCATCCACCAACCTCTCTGTCGGCATCACTAATATAGGTATCCTCATCATCGACCTCACTGTCGATGCAGGCAATCTCATCATGAGTTATCACATCACTCCCCCTTTGGAGGAGGGTCCTTCTGAACTATATTAAGTTTATCTCAGAAAACTTTACTTGAGGTAGAGGTTTGGTTAGTACATTGTTACAAATTCAAACTTTTGGTTCCTTTCTGCACCATATCGTCTGTGTATAGAAACAATATTCAACCTTGTAGAAAAGGTTGAGATCCTCATCACCCATGGTGATAATTAAGATCATCAATTGATTATCGATCCTGGGTACCCATACAGAACCTGATTCACACTTCTTCTTTAATTACACCATTAAGAGAATGGTCTTATCTAGCCACTTGGAGCAAACATCTTATCATGATTCTCTTCCTCTTTCTAAGAGAATTTTCTAGCCACAATCCTTCTATAGTGTGTTTGATTTGTAAATCCTTTTGTTTGAACATCCATCGCTTGTTCAGTGTTCATCATTCATCATGATCTTTCCTACAAATCAAAATTAAGTACATGATTAGTAATACTTCATAATCATCAAATCATATTGACATGATAACCTATTATGCATACAAATATCATTTACATAGTTATGTAACTATTTTGACCAATACTTTGGCACAACACTTTCCCATATCCTGTATGCATACAGTGGCTATCTAGATGCCTTCCATCTCTACCAGAACATACTATTGAGAGTGTGCACAGCTCTCAGCATGTCAGCAAAGAGGTTTCATTCTAGACAAGCAACAATGGAATATTTGTCCAACTTACCAATCATATGCACATTAGTAGTATACTGTTCAATGCTCTATGAATGTTTACACTCAGCATGATATATTATAGGAATACAAATATGCATACAAGCAATATCATTTACTATTTCAAATAACAACTCAAATACTTATCTTTTATGTTTGTGTGGTTGCCTCCCGCTTGATCTTCTATATGTCTTTTGAACTTCTATTCATTCTGTACCACTGTGCATGCTCAAGTGTGCACTAGTGTTATCCTCATGATCTCATACACAGACATACATTCATTAGTATATTCTATATATTATCAAAACATTCTAGTTCTAAATAATCTTTGAAAATGTATAGTCATGATTATAGATAATATTCAAGGTTTCAAGGAAGTCTTCTTTTACTTCTACATATTCTTGTTTGATCATAGTACTCTTCTGGTTAATTAGATCATCAAGATAAGAGACATAATATGCATAAACCCTTGATTACTAACTTTATGAATAAGCATAACCAATCATACCAAGTATACTTATATAAGGGATCCTAAGGTAAGATTTTAACTTGTCATAGGAAAACATGCATGGATTAGTATACCTGCTTAGTTATGTACAACATACCTAAAAAATATCTTCAATGATTTAGAGATCCTGAGCTAGAACCTGCATGTCTCATAGGTTAAGCATAATATAACAAAGTCATACATACCTCGTAAGTAGAACAAAGATTATGGATGAGTCTTTGTCTTCATGTTGTCATGTTTTAAGGAGCTTGATTTGTCTTTTGTGATGTACCTGTATCTTGTTAGCAAACGACATCAACCTCATACAACACCATAATGCATTAGTACAATCATATAGCCCTAATCAATGAATGTCTTCGATCATTCACATGCATTCATACTGTTACTAGGGTGATAAGACAATTCTAACATTAATCAATATTGTACTAATAATTAACATGAAGACAAACACATTATGAACTTAATCAAGAATCATATTTCAAGACATACCTGAACCTCCTTAAGTCATACCTGTCGAGACTTCTTGTAGTCTTCTTATGTAAGGCCTTAGCCTCAACTCCCCCTGAAACTTGATTTGGAGCTTGATTAGGGATTGCTAGAGAAACCCTAAAAATTCAATCTTTGACTTTCATGCTTCTGAATGGATGGAAGGATGTGTCTTGCTGAGCTGATCAAACTAGCATACTTCACTTTTGAAATCTCCAAAATTTGACCCCTCAAAATTGCCTTCAAAACTTTTGGATCTTCTAGACAGGAACCCGAACTAGGGTTTGATGAAGCCCACCCTTCTGTCCAATCAAAAGGTTCGATCCAAGGCTCTAAACTCTTATTTTTCTGAGGAGCTTCCAGCCGTGGTTATAGACTTCAAAAATTCCAACTTTTGCTGAAGCCCTAATTTTCCATCTTTCTCATCAAAATCCCGAACTAGGGTTTGATCAAGCCCGGTCTTCTACCCAACCAAAAAATTCGATCTTGGTCTCTAAATTTAGATTTTCTTGAGTAGCATTCAGCCGTGGACTCCGATTCCAAAAATTCTAACTTTCTCCGAAACCCTAAATTCCGGAAGCCATGAATAAAGGTGCTCCAAAAATAATTCTGTTTTGACAGAAATATGCACCTGATTGTTTCTGCTATAACTATGAAATTTTTGCTCCACAGGGTCTGAAAACTTTTTCTGCAGTAGCCTGACCTGTCATCTTTCCATCCTGATAGGTCTGACCTCAATTGGATTTTCTAAGAGAGAGTTATGCCAAGTGTCGCAACGTGACCTGTTGATGGGATAAAACAGGAGATCGAACTTGTACGGCATGCCACGTGTCACTATTTGAACTTTGGCCTTTGAAAAATTCTCCTGAGATAGCTCGTCCTATTATATTTCTATCTTGACAGGTCCGACCTCAATTGGACTCTCTGAGAGAGAGTTATGCCAAGTGTCGTAACGCGACCTGTTTATGGGATAGAACAGGAGATCGAACTTGTACGGCGTGCCACGTGTCACTGGTTCACCTTCAGCGTCTGAAAACGTTTTATGAGATAGTGCAGTCTGTGTACTACCTGTCACTTTTTACGAAATTTCATTTATAACTTCCTAGCCCAAGTTATGACCTTTTTTCCAAGGTTACCTGATTTTGACTAAGATCTGGAAGAGGCAGAAACCCTAACTTGTACTGATCATAACTCATAAAGTACAACGAATCATAGGTTTTCCTTTGGACACAAGGTACCTGGGGATGTTATCTTTGACCTGTAAACTTTTCAGACCCTGAAACTTCGCAGAAATGGATTTATAGCGAAAGTTCCATGATGACTGGTTTTTGCTATGTAAAACCCTAACCTTCAAATTGTCGTAAGTAAAGAAAGTGTCGTAAGTGCCATACCTTGCCTTCCTTCAGGTTAGCTCTGATACCATGTTAAGATTTAATATGCTAAGACACAAAATAGCAGCATTACATTCCATTTCACAATAATAGCATATATATAGGATCACTGAAGAAACAACAAGCATGGCATAAACACAAGAGACACAGATTTATCCTGGGAAACCCTCATGGGGTAGAAAACCCAGTAAAGCTTCCTCAATATAGATGACCAGCAATATACAAAGATGAAACCCTAAGACATGATATCCTCCTCCACAATAGCAGACCTCTCCTCCACAAGTGCGCTATCCTCAAGTGAGTGAGTGTGTCAAATGAGGAACACACCTCCTCTATTTATACACTACTCTGACATACCTTTTACACAAGTACACGTAGGCTCGTATTTAACCAATGGGTTAAATACCCCACTACAACTGATTGGGCCGACCCCTCTAGGGTGGCCTAATAACCCTTTGACCCACATAACACATACAGGGGCCGACCCCCACTGGGGAAGTCTAATAACCCGAGTTACCACATTTCGACGGAGGAATAAACATCTCCGGATATACAATAAGATCTTCACGGAGGAATGAAACATCTCCGGAATAATAAAGTACAAATATAATATTCTTTGAAGTTACAATATCTCAACAAAACATAGTACTAACCCTCAAACATATTTAACCTTTTCTCCAAAGCATATGCATCTATCCAACATTCAAATAAAGGAATGTAAAAGATAACTTGTACCTTGAATGGAGTCACAACTCATAAAAAACTACTCGTTTAAGGTTTCGTTGATGTTGTCAGTAGTCATTAAAGGATTTGGGTGAAATTGTCCATCATTAACTTATTCCTCTATTGCACAAAAAATTCCTTGAGCAATAGCTTAATAAGATAACTTAATAATTTGTATTCTCTCGACATGTGAGGTTGCATGGGTTGACGAAAGTGGTTATCCCTAAGATGAATTAGTTCGAGACCCACCTCTCGATAACTTGATCTCTTTTCGGACATGCACCAAGAAACAACACTTGAACATATTTCTCTAATACCATTGTCATGGATTATTTGGAGAACAAAATAAAGGGAGAAATATAAAATGGAAAAACACACTTAAAATTTTCAAGTAGAGAGCAAAAGAGTATAGTAAAGCCTAAATTACGTTAATTAATGGAATGGAAAAAACATTGGAAATTATAAAACAATATAGACTAGCTTAAATGGTGGCATCTTATCTCTACAGAGGGATGTGTCATCTACGCTCATTCACAAGAGTTAATTACCAAGACATCGAAAATAGACTTTTGTCATAAGCATGAAGCCAAAGAGGAAAAAAAACTAATCGTAGGAGACGAAGTGCCAACAAGGATTTGTGGGGCTCAATGTGGCTAGCTAACAAGTCAACTTACCAGAGCCATAACTTCCACATACAAACTTTGTTTGGGGCATATGATGGACCAGTAGAAATATCTTGAAGAGGCAAACAAATTTTTGTAGTTCTAATTATTTTAAGCAATTCTGGGACCATTTAGGGCCTCAAAACAACCCTAAAAGTTTGGGACCCAAAAAAAAGTAGAAATTTACCAAGGAGATGGATAATCGTTATGAGCCAGTGGAAGATGTGGGTGGACACTGATATTCACCTAGATCAATTAAATATTAATTCATAATTTCATAATACTATAAACATTTTATGCCACAAAAATCAATGTTTGAGATAATGTAATTTAGGTTTCTGGAATTAAACTCCGTGAGAGTTTAAAAATCCCTAAAAAAGTTTTGAGTGGTAACTCCACCCATCATTAGGGGAACCATGAATATCTCTTGAAAAGTAAGGAAATGAAATAGCTAGGATGAGATTATAAAGTATTTGAAAAAGGCTAGTTGTTGAGAGAAAAAATATTAATTAAATTAAAGAAAATGAAAAGTGGGAATGAGAAGAAAATTAGTGGAAATTAGGTTTTTAAAAAAAAGGTAAGTCAAAATTAGTTAAGATGTTACAAGAGAAAGGGGAAAGAAATGGATAAATCAATAATGATATTAACTATATGAGTTAATTTGGTTCAATTTAATAATTTCAGACAAAAGAGAAATTTTGATTAATTAATCATGTTAAATTGAATAAGGGTAAAATAATAAAGCAATATGTAAAAAATAGGAAATTAATATTAGAATAATACTAATTAATAATTAATATTAGCTTAATACATTAATACAATTAAAATAATGAAAAACGATAAGTCCATGTTAAATGTAAAAATAAATGGATCAAAATAATAAAGCAAGAAGTGGAGAAAGAGAAAAATAAAAATTAATTAATAATTAATAAAATATTGATAAATAAATTTATTAAATTAATGAAAAAATGGGTGAAGTTCATGAAAAGGATGAGAATAGGTGTAAAACCAAATTAGGCCAAGTAAATTAGGGTTTTAAAAGTAATGGTGAAATTAACAAAGGAGAGGGGTTAGGAAAAAATGGTGGGTTAGAGAGGTGAAGTTAAAAGAAGGTGAGAGGAATAGGTGAACCAGGAAAATCAATGAAGAGATAGTAAATAAATAAAAAACATATTACTTAAGGAAGTTGATGGGGAACAATTACTTATGATGTTAAGGAATATAATGAGAAAGATAAAAAATAAATCAAGACCAAAATTGGTTACGGAGGAGAAAGATAAAAATGAAATCAAGAACAAAACTGGCTATTGATGAGAAGAACCCTTGAGAACAAAAAGAGATGGACTTATTAACATAGCTGATGGATAATAGATGTCCATGAGTGGCTTATTTTATATCCATATTCATGATTAAGATTGTTGGGGTGTTTTTTTATTTCTAAGGATTCTTTGATAATACAAGACAAATAAGGGGGAGAAGAAGCGAGGATTTTGATTTGTTTAGAATATATAAGGTGGTTAGAATTGATAGTGTTTGATGATATATTATTTGGTAAGATGATGGTGTAAAGTTTTATCTATATTCTCCTTGATATGGGTTTCGATAGATAGATCGGCCTAGCCTATCTAGGATTTCCACAAGCACATGGAATCTAGTACACTCCTTGACGAAACCTTGGGGTGGATTTATTTTTAACATTTGTAAAAGGTTGTTTAAGAGTTTTGTGGGCTTTGAAAAGAACTTCGATGTTCTTTTTAGAAATAATCTTAGAGATGTGATCATTGAGACCGTGAATGTAAGGGAGAGAGAAAAGGGCTCAGGGAGTGTTGGAGGAGGGAAGAGTTTTTTTATTTTGAGTGGAGGGTTGAGCGAAAGCCTTTATTGATTTGGGAGGTAGAGTAACCACAAATACAAAGAGAGAGATTAGCGTTAGGATTTTAGAGAGAGAGATATTGGGGGTTAGGGGTTTAGAGAGAGAGAGAGAGAGAAAGAGAGAAAAAGAGAGATTGAGGGGTAGGGGTTGAGAGAGAGAGAGAGAGTATAGGATGTGAAAGAGTGTGAAGTCTTGAAGGAAAAGAAGAAGACGCTGACCAATATCTACTATGAAGTTTTAGATCCCCCAAATACAAAGAGAGAGATCAAGAGAGATATTGGGGGTTAGGGGTTTAGAGAGAGAGAAAAAAAGAGGGAGATTGGGGGGTAGGGGTTGAGAGAGAGAGAGAGAGTATCGGATGTGAAAGAGTGTGAAGTCCTAAAGGAAAATATGCACAAGCTAACCAATATTTACTATGAAGTTTTGGATACATATTAGGGGTTGAGGGAGAGAGACATTAGGGTTTACAGGTTTAGAATGAGAGAGAGGGAGAGTATCGGATACTAAAGAGTGTGAAGTATTGAAGTAAAAGATGTAGAAGCTAATGAATATCTACTATTAAGTTTTGGATGCCTCGAAAAGAGAAAGAGAGAGAGAGAGAGAGAGAGAGAGAGAGAGAGAGTATTGGATGTGAAAGAGTGAGAGAGAGATTATCGAATGTGAAAGAGTGTGAAGTCTTGAAGGAAGATACATAAGCTCACCAATATCTACTATGAATTTTTGGATGCCCCAAATATAAAGAGAGAGAATGGAGGTTAGGTGTTTAGTGAGAGAGAGATATTAGGGGTTATGGGTTTACAGAGAGAGATAAAGAGAGAGATTGGGGGGTTAGAAGTTCAAAGAGAGAGAGAGATAAAGAGAGAGATTGGGGGTTAGCGGTTCAAAGAGAGAGAGAGATTGTACATTAGCAGTTTAAACAGAGAGAGAAAGAGAGTGTTTGGTGGCTAGGGGTTGAGAGAGAGCGAGAGAGTATTGGATGTCAAAGATTGAGAGAGAGAGTATCAGATATGAAAGAGTGTGAGAGAGAGAGTATCAAATGTGAAAGAGTGTGAAGTCCTGAAGGAAAAGATGCAGAAGTTTACCAATATCTACTATGAGGTTTTGGATGCCTCGAATACAAAGAGAGAGATTGGGGATCAGGGGTTTAGAGAGACAGATAAAGAGAGATATTGGGGGTCAGGGGTTTAGAGAGAGAGATAAAGAGAGATATTTGGGGTTAGTGGTTGAAAAAGAGATAGATTGGACATTAGGGGTTTAGAGAGAGAGAGAGAAAGAGAGAGGTTGGGGGCTAGGTGTTTAGAGGGAGAGGGAGAGAGTATCAGATGTCAAAGAGTGAGAGAGAGAGTATCAGATGTGAAAGAGTGTGAAGTGTTGAAGGAAAAGATGAAGAAGCTGACCAATATCTACTATGAAGTTTTGGATGCCACCAATACAACAAGAGAGATAAAGAGAGACATTGGGGGATATGGGTTTAGAGAGGGTGAGAGAAATAGAGAGATAGGGTGGTAGGGTTTGAGATAGAGAGAGTATCAAATGTGAAAGAGTGTGATGCATTGAAGGAAAAGATGCAGAAGCTGACCAATATCTACTATGAAGTTTTGGATGGCAAACCCGAATAGAGAGAGAGAGAGAGAGATAAAGATAGATATTGGGGGTTAGGGGTTTAGAGAGAGAGATAAAGAGACAGATTTGGGGGTAGGGTTTGAGAGAGAGAGAGAGTATCGGATGTGAAAAAGTGAGAAATCTTAAAGGAAAAGATGAAAAAGATGACCAATATCCACTCTGAATTTTTGGATGCCCCAAATACAAAGAGAGAGATTGGGGGTTAGGGGTTTAAAGAGAGAGATTGGGGATAACGGTTTAGAGAGAGAGAGAGATTGGGGGTTTTTGGTTTAGAGAGAGAGAGAGAGATTGGAGGTTAGGGGTTGGGAGAGATAGAGAGAGTATCGAATGTGAAAGACTGAGAAGTCTTAAGAGAGAGATAGAGATTGGAGGTTAGGGGTTGGGAGAGATAGAGAGAGTATCGAATGTGAAAGACTGAGAAGTCTTAAAGGAAAATATGCAGAAGCTTACCAATATCTACTATGAAGTTTTGGATTCCTGTTATGGGTTAAGGGAGAGAGATATTGGCATTTATGGGTTTAGAGTGAGAGAGAGGGATAATATCGTATGTGAAAGAGTGTGAAGTATTGAAGGAAAAGATGCAGAAGCTGACCAATATCTACTATGAAATTTTGGATGCCCAGAGAGAGAGAGAGAGAGAGTATCAAACGTGAAAGGGCCTTAGGGATTGGGGGTTAGGGGTTTAGAAAGAGAAAAACAAAGAGAGTCATTGGGTGTTAGGTATTTAGATAGAGAGAGAGAGAGATTGGGGTTAGGGATTTATAGAGAAAGAGAGATATTGGGGGTTAGGGGTTTAGAGAGAGAGAGAGAGAGAGAGAGAGAGCTGTGAAAGGGTGTGAAGTATCGAAGGGGTTGAAAGAGAGAGAGAGATATTGAGAGTTAGGGGTTTATATATATAGAGAGAGAGAGAGGGAGAGAGAGAGAGGTGTTGGGGGTTAGGGATTTAGAGATATCTAGAGAGAGGGAGATTGTGGGTTAGGGAGAGAGAGAGAGAGAGAGGGTTTTCTGTTTATAGACAAAGAGAGATAGAAAGAGAGAGATTGGGGTTTAGGGATATAGAGAAAGAAAGAGAGATATATTGAGGGTTAGGGTTTTAGAGAGAGATAGAGAAATAAATTTGCAGTTAGGGATTTAAAGAGAGAGATTGGGGGTTTGGGGCTTAGAGAGAGAGATATAGAGGGTTATGGGTTAAGAAAGAGAGATATTGGGATTTAGGGGTTTCCAAAGAGAGAGAAAGACTGAGATTGGGGGTCAAGGATTTCAGGAGAGAGACAGAGAGATTGTGGATTAGGGGTTTAAAGAGAGAGACACCAAGTTTAGGTGTTTAGAGAGAGAGAGAGAGAGAGAGAGAGAGAGAGCGAGAGCGAGAGAGAGATCAGAAGAGAGATTGTGAATGGGCGGCTAAGGGTAGGGACAAGTAAGGGAAGAGGTATATATATATATATATAGAGAGAGAGAGAGAGAGAGAGGTGGTCAATGGTTTAAAGAGAGAAATTAGGTGTTATGTGTTTAGAGAGAGATATTGGGGGTTAGGGGTTTATAGAGAGAGAGAGAGATTGGGGGTTAGGGGTTTAAAGGGAGAGAAAAATCAAGGGTTGGGAGTTTATAGAGAGCGAGAGAGATTGGGGTTTAGGGGTTTAAATAAATAAATATATATATATAGAGAGAGAGAGAGAAAGAGGCTAGTGGTAGGAGTAGGTGAGAGACCAATAGGAAGAGAGACAGAGAGTGGTTAAGGGTAGTGGGGGAGTAGGGGAGGAGATATATAGAGAGAGTGAGAGGTATGGAGAGATGGTCAGTGGTAGGGGAGAGAGAGATAAAGAGAGAGGGGGGTGGGGGTATGAGGGTGAAGAGTAGGGGTTTGGGGAAGGATATATAGAGAGAGATATTATGGGTTGGGGGTTTAGAGAGAGAGAGCGAGATATCACAGGGTGATGGTTAGTGGTAGGGATAAGTGAAATATCGAAGAGAGAGAGTGAGTGGGTGGATAAGTGTAGGGGGTGTAAGGGGGAGAGGCATATAGTGAGTGGGCGGTTAAGGGTAGGTTGGAAAGGGATCTATATCTATATCTATATCTATATCTATATATATATAGACAGAGAGAGAGAGAGAGGATGGGTGGTTAGTTGTGTGGGTGAGAGAGAGATATAGTGAGGAGTATAGGTATGATGCTGATGAATTGGGGGTTAGAGAGAGAGAGAGGGAAAGGTTAGTGGTAGGGTGGAGGCGGATTAGGAGAAAGAAGGAGGGTGTTTTATAGATATAAATCATGTAGGGTGATGGGTTAAGGGGACAAAGAGAGAGATAGGAAAGGGGAAGAGGAGAGAGGGAGGGTTAGAGAAATATAGAGAGTATGGGTTTAGGGATTAGGGTAACAGAGAGATGGAGGGATTGGGATTTATGGTATATTTTTTCAATCAGGATCTTATGCTTTATGATAAGGGGATAGATGGGGGGTTGAGAGAGAGAGATAGGTGGGGTTATAAACAGGGAGGGGGAGTGGGATTATATTGAGAAAAGGAGATATAGCTAGAAGGAGGGAGAAACAAATAAATAACATTAGCATGTGTGCATTATTGGTGGATGTAGGATATTAGTGTGTGTGTGATATTAATGCATGCACGATCATACTGTGCACATGTGCTGATTTTTTTTTTTTTTTTTTTGGCACACTTGCCTTTTTCCATACCGTGTGTAATGACTTGGAAATTTTGGTTCTAGGTTTGGGTTGTCGAACCTTGTGCCTTGGATTGCATTATAGAAAAACACATCATCTTATGTAACTTCATGTTATTCAACCTCGAATATGTATATGCTCCACTTGTCCACTGCTAATGAAACTACACACACTTATATAACTCTTTGTGCAAATTCCAATTACCGATTTTTTGAATAAATTTTTTAGTAGTTTCTATTTTTTATTCATTTTTCTTCTCAATCATGTCATATTTACATAAAACATAGGTAATGTATTTTAGCTATAACTTTTGACTGACTCACCTATTTCAAAAACAGAAAAGAACCATCACAAGTATATTAAAATACCTACACACTAAAAAAAAGAGTAAAATTGACTTTGTTAAGACCATGATAGCAGGACCTAATACTCGACCTTGTCTTTTTAGGGATTTCCTGACTTCCTTAATTTCAAAAATATATAAAATTAGCTTGGGAAATTTTGGAAAAATAGCACCACTGTAGATCATCATGTTATCTACGACCGTACATAATATTTTTTAACAAATTTGGGTAGATTACATATGAAACCTGGGGACTAACGTGAACACATGCATTATGTTTTTGAAAAAAAAAAGAACATACCAATCTAATTAGAAGAATGCTATTTTTTGGGAGTTAGAACTATTTTCCTTAAATAAAAGTTATATATTCCGGAAGGTGATCCAATTGCGTACGTTTCATATTTTTACACCATGTTCTAAAAGTTTATGTAGGTATCTCTAAAGTTTTGTTTTAATGGTCTGGTTTCCATTTTTCAGGAAGTCTATTGCAACTAACGCATCATAAGTGGGTATCATTATCTTGTATCAGGCCATGTAAATATATATGTATTCAATGTTTATATTTAAATTAATATATTGATGAGCCAAATTTGAACCCAAAAAACATTTGTATTTGTTTTTTGCTTTAAACTATATATGTGTGTGTGTGTGACTTGATTATGATACAAGTTGTAGTTTTAGGAAGGTAGAGGTACAATTGGAGAAGAACATCAATAAGGCATACACCCAGTAAAATAATACAACATTAAATACTAGAACAAAGTTCTATGACAAGTGGAAGATAAAACATTATTTACAATAAAGTAAATTTTATGTGCAAAACAACTTCATATATTAAAAATAGGGGTCCTGGAATGATGTTGAGGGACCTTTTAGATGCAATCCTAGTTTCACGAAAATGACAAGAGTTCAGTAAAACGAAAATGCTCAAGCGTTTCTTTGAACTAGGCATAGGTGGGCATGAGTTTGCCATGTCAGTTTACATGCAGGATATGAAATAAAAATGCTAGCATGTTTTTCAACTACAAAATGGTCACATTTTTTTAACTACAAAACTCTCTAGCGTTTTGTAACTGAAAATTTCACTAGCATTTTATATGACATATTATTTCCTTAACCTTCTCTCTATACCTACCTCTGTAACTCTCTCTCCCTTTCCAAATCTCCCCCCTTTCTCTCTATTTCCTTGTTCCTCCTTCCCTCCATAACTCTCTCTCTCCATCCATAACTCCCCCCTTTCTCTGTATGTCCTTACCCTCCCTCCCTCCCTCCCTCCCTCCCTCCCTCTATATCTCTCTATCTATGTGTCCTCCCCCATCAACCCCTCTCTCTCATATATACATACATCTCTTTCCCTCTCTCCCCTTCCCTCCCTCTCTCCCTCCCCTACCATCTCTCCATAAATATCTCTTTCTATCCTTCCCTCCATAACTCTCTATATCCCTCCCTTACCCTCTATCTCCCTCCCTCTCTACATCTCCATCTCTCTCCATCTCTCTAGCTCTCTCTCTATGTGTGTGTGTGTGTGTTCCACTTTCCCTATATATCCCCCCATCTCTCTCTCTCCATATCCCTACCTCCATACCACTCTCTCTATCCCTATATCTCCCTCCCCTCCCTCCCTCTCCCCCACTCTCTCTCTGCCCCCTTGTTATTTGTTGTAGATATTTCTCCCTACGGATAGGTAGAAACTCTCTTAGGTTAAAGTAGACTTAACTGACTCTAAAATAAGACAAAAAGATAACAAATGCTACCTTGAATTCCTAGATCTAAACAAACATCTCAAGATAATGTTGCTGGAAGAAATAGGAGAGATATAACTGACCTTTAATTTAATTGCTCGTCCTAGTTGATGCTCCAATCCTCAAGTCCTTGCGAATGAACCTATTACAATGAAACAAGATACAAGCATATAAAACCTTCTAGCAATCTTGAGATATGTGTTAGAATCTAAATCTATGGCAGAAACAAATCATATAATTGAAACAAGATCAACATACATGATTTGGGAAACAAGACAAGTTATATTTTATTACAAACTTGAAGTCACTTACAATGGTTGCTTGATGTCCAAGCCAAATCCTAGCTCCAAGTGCTTTCTCCTCAAGATCATAGGTTTGATGTCTCCAAGAGTCCTCCCCTTTTCTCTTGGAAGGCCTCTCTCTTATAGTGTGTAGTAGGGTTAACCAACAAGAGAGAAGGATGGATCTTGGGAGTGTTTAGTGGATTAGACCCAATAATATGAGAAAGTGAGTTAGGATCGAATCAAGGATGCCAATCCTCAAAAATCTCTCGAAGATCAAGATTCCACAAGCCATGGCAAAAGGGCTAAAAAAGGAGTACCACGCCCCTGCAACTGAGCATAGCACGGTAGTACTGCGTAGCAGAGAGGGAGCATGGCGTGGTAGTGGGGACTACCACGCTCCCAGGCTTGAGCAAGGAGCGATGGTGTAGGTATATGAAGTCTTAGTTGGGTTGATTCCTGACAAGATAGGTTTGTCTTCATGGATCATTCATCATTTTTCTCTTCTGGGTGTTTTAAGCAGTAGGGTAAGTGTCGTCAACTATTTATATTCTAAAGATGCGACACTGTGAAATATGGAGGTATAACATTATTGGTCAAGTTAGTACTTATCCGTCCATGATCACATCCCCTTGTCAATCACACAAAAGGACACTATGGAAGGAAGAGATTACTTGACCTTGGATGATTTAGCTGAATCCTTACTCCTTCAGCTTAAAAAATTATTTTTCTGACACCTTCACCATAAAGTCGCAACTCTTATACTTGACACATCGCGAGTCACTCGCGAGTCTCTGTACTGACAACCTGCGGGTATCAATTAAAAGCTGCACCCGCGAGTTGCTAAGCCCACATGCTACGAGTCACTCGCAAGTTGCTAGTTGTCATAGTCGTGGGTGTCTTAAGGAAAGTTTGAAAAATATATTAAAAAAATGAATTGGGATTAGTTGAGTTAGGTATTCCAGCTTCCCTAACTTCCCAATTCAACTTCCTTTAGAAATCAACCCTCCTTGCCTTGCTATAAATGCAAGAGGAGGCCATGAGAAAGGGGCCAATTAGTGGGAGCTATTTTTATGCTGAAGAAATTCCAATTCTAGAGAGAGGAGCAGGAGCCTAGGGCCTAGTTACGAAGGTGCTTGATGCAGAGTCAAGTATAACATTTGTACTTTCTGCATTATTTTGACAATAAAAGATTGAGATACTCTTCCTTTCCCAATAAAGTGTTAAGATCTATTGTGTTTTGATTATAATTTGATGTTATTGCATTCATTAATATCAATATTTATTTATAGTCAAAATGGCTTGAGGAAGGTTTGTGTGTTTTGCAGGTTTGTCGCTGTGGAAATCTAGAGAAAAGCTTGGATCGACCTTCATAAACAAGGTACATTTTCTCTAAACCTAGATCTTATTTGTTTACAGTAATGTATGCAGAACCCTATGTATCTATCTTTCAACCCCTTGTATTTTGGTAGTATCTATCCCCTACTATAAGGTACATTCCCTAACAATAGAACTGGTGACTTCGCTGGGGACACCTTCTTGTTTTTTCTGCTTTGGGGATCTTTGGTTTCTTTAGTTTCATAAATTTTCCAGTAGCTTTTGAGGTCTTTAGAGTTTTTTTTAAGATACCTTTGTGTTGGCTCAGTCTAGTCTAGTTTTCAAAGTTCCTTTTCTTATTTTATGAGTATCTACCCGCGTGTTTCCTATATACACAGCCATGCACTTCCTGTTGTACCAGCGAGTTGCAGGCTCTACTACCTGCACACATTTGATTGCACCCGCGAGTTGCTTGCTTATACAATCACGAGTTTGCTTTATATGATTTGAACCTCTACTTTAGGGTTTGATCTTGGGTTTTCTTATCTAATATTTGATTTTACTTTGCTTTCTGACATTTGCTAGACACTTATGTGTCTCTTCTGGGTCTGTTCATAGCCTTTTTAGAGGCCCCTTTATGTTCTTGGATTGATTTTAGTTGCTTTTGGTTTCCTTTCTTTCCTATTTAAGACTTTTTGAATCCCACCTGCGACTTGTGAGCATATAAAGTCGTGCACTTTTTTCCCTGGTTGCGAGTTGCTTTTATAGGTACCCGCGGGTGCACCGCGAGTTGTTGCATAGAACAGTCGCGATTATTTCCTGAGTTTTTCCTTTTTAATTAGGGTTTGACTTCAGTTGGGTTTCTCTGTGGATTTGAAAGATTCTTGTCAGTTTGGATACCTCCTGGACATTGTTTAGGGTGCTTTGAAGCTGTTTTGAACATTGTTTATAACATCTCTTTGAGTCATTCTCTTTGTAGGGTTTCCCTAACTTGCTATCCCATATTTTGTTTGGCGGGTGCTTCTTTCTTTTGATCTTTGATTTTCAGGAACAGTTTGGTTTTTGCACAAAGATCCTTCTGTTTTCCATCTTACACATCAATTTTTCTTTTTAGCATCTTGCTCCAAAATTTTAGTTACTTCTATGAAGCAAATTTCTTGGGTTAAGTCTTTGTCAATATTGCTTTAGGTTTGTTTTTCTTAAGCCTTGGGCCATCTTTTTTTACTGACACACATTGATAAGTCTTGTTAGTTCATTATTTTCATTTGCATTTCTTTCATAGCTAGAGAAAAGATCAAATTTGAAAAACAAAATAACTTCTTTTACAAGATTTTTCATTTTATTTTTCGAAGTAGGGTACTTTCATTGCTATTAACTTTGAAAAAAAAAAAAATGAGAAAAATAAACTTTTATGCTTAGATTTGCTTAGATTTTATGTTTTGAAAGAACAAACCAAAAATAAAAATTGTGAAGTTTCATTTTTTTTCTATGCACTTTGCTTACAGTTGTAACCATGCCACACACTACACTACAACTTGAGTAAGTAACAACCCATAAAAAGAACTTAATTTAAAATTTATTAGTAACATTTATTTTTTAGGGTTACACGACATAAACTAGCTTAGGCCAGGATTTTAGAATAGTTCACACTTAAACGTTCCGAAATCATTTAAACTCTCAAACCATAGCGCATAATATCTTCTAGTAAATCCATTCTTGTGGTTGTGTTCTGGGAAAATCCACTCAAACTTGAGTTAAGCACGAGGCCATGCGAGATTGAGTAGAGGAGATACCTCTTCAATCTTCAATTGAGCATCTACTAGAATCAGGGTGCGTACGGGGACTTATTAGTAGCTTTTGGGGCTTTTGAGTTTTGGGTTTTGTTACCCTACCCATCCGCATTGATTCGACCTGCAACTATCCCCTTGGACCCTCTCTGCAAGGTTGGTAACCTTAGTATCCAAACTTTAGGGCTCTAAATAGGTGACAGTGAAGGGTTATTTTTGTCGTACCTAGGACAGACGTGGGAGCAAACCCTCTACAAAAATTTGGGAAGGTGGTTTGACGACTCAAACTCTTGCACCCAGAGGGCCTGTATGTGGACCCTAGGTAACTGTTCTTCATCCTTCGTTGGTTTGTTATGGGCCCTAATAATCCCATACTTCTCTCCAGAAGGTATCTGTTTTGCTGGTTTGTATTACCCATGACTTTTATAGTGGTGTGCTCTTTGTGCTACTTGTTCTTAGTTGTCCTTAAAGGTTTCTTGCTCGTTGAGTTAGAAACTATAGCTAGCACTCTAGTGAGAACCCATCAAGGGATCCTTGTTAAGGGGGATCCTTGTGCTTTTCCGTTAATTGGGAATGTTGGTACTCCCTTAATGGCTACTTTGAATCTTCCAGTATTCACCATAGGGAAACCAGTTTAGTTGTTTTCCACTCTGAAAGCCTTGCATGCTTCTGACGCTTCTCAAGTAAGCACCTCAAATCAAGAGAATCAAAACCCTATTCCTTCTTTGATAGTAACATCTTCTCCTCCTCCTTCCACCTCATGTGGTGAAAGTAGTAATACTAGTAACCAGTAGTCTAAAAGGAATAGATAGAGGAAGAATAGGGATAATATTCCAAAGCAAGGGGGTATCCACCCAGCCTCTGAAGGTCATGCTGGGGGCACCCACCCAACCTATGGAGGTCATGTTGGGGGAATTCATTCAGTCATTGTAAATCATACTGAACCTATGAAACTAGCCTCTCGAGGTCATGCTGGGAGCAAACTTTCAGTCACTGCAAATAATATTGAAAGTATGTCTTCAAGCACAGTTGTTCATTTTGAGGATGTGTCATTGATCACTGCTGGTCATATTAATGACAAGTCACCAGTTACTGTGAGCTATACTGGAGACACTAAATCAAAAATTGCAATTCATACAGAGAAAGTTGACATTGTCGACAAACCTAATAAACAGAAGCTTAAGTTCCCTTGTAAATTTTGCGAGGGAGACCACCTGACCTATTTGTGCCCTATATTTACAAAAGTGCAAAAAGTGTGGTCTGTAGTTCAAAATTATTCTTCTTCTGAGAAACTAGCCACTGCAAGTCATGTTGGGGGAAAGCTGTCAGCCAATGCTAGTCATGCTAAGAGTATTGAGGTTGTAAAAGAGTCTAAGCTTATAGGACGCAAGCCAAAGTTATCTTGTAAACTTTGTAAGGGAGATCACCTTAATCACCTGTGCCTTGCTATTCCAAAAGTGTGGAGAGTGTGGTCCATGTCTAAAGTATCATCTGCTCCTGAATTGTCTATAGATTCCCAATAGCCTCGTGAACCTGGGGTTGAACCAAAACAGTCTTTGGTCAACCCCACTCTTCCTTTGGAGAGTGAAGTGATTGAATCGATGCAATATTCGATCGATCCCATCAGTCCTTTAGATAATGATGCACCTACTCCTGAGGTCTTCTGCATTACCAATTTGGATGTTTCTAAAAAAGGGGGCACTTCATCTATGTTGAGTGAACCCCTACAAAGCTCTAGGATCATTTCCTTTGATTGGAATACTCTAGCTGGGCCTCGTCTTCCTTCATCTACATAATTCCAAATAAGGATTGATATCGGAAACCATGCGGTTCATCGATGTATTGTAGATGAAGGAGCCTCTGTTATTATCTTATCCCCTTATGCTTGGAGAGATTTAGGTTTCCCTAACCTTGTTCCAGCTGTTAATTGGTCATTGACCTTCGATATAAGACCTAGTGAACCGGTGGGATTCCTCCCTCAAGTATGTGTTACTTTGGGTGGAAAAAATAGTCGTAGTTGATTTTATGGTTTTAAAGCACCCTATGGACTTTGATATGATGATCGGGAGAGATTACATATATTCTATGCATGTTGTGGTGTCTGCACTCTTTTGTGTGATGCATTTTCCTCACAACGAAAGCATTGTCACTATTGATCAGCTTGCATTTGTTGATCCACCTTATTACCCAACTGTAGACCAAGTAGATCCCTCAATAGTAGGCACTACCATGTCAGATGAAACTTATGTGGCATATTGTTCCTTGAGTCCACTTGCTACTGAGAAGAAGACTGTAAGCTCATGCTTACCTTCTCGGGACTGGGTCCCGATAGTTGACCAGGTGATACCTCCATCCAAATGTTTAGATATGTGTTTTATCTAGGATGATATACTTCCTTCTGATGAAGTTTTCTTAGAGTCTATAATGTAGTATGCCATTCATTTCGATTTCGATCTAGTTGCAGTTATGTCCATCTCCAATTTGACAATAGAGTCTGATCTTCCTACTATTGAGTCTTTCGACTCTCCCATATATTTGCAAATTGGTGTTCCTCCTGAGTTTTATTCTGCTTCTAGAATTTTCAACTCCCATGATGATGAATTTGTTCCTGAATATTCCATCACATCCTTCAAATTTGATCTTCATCCTGAAGTCGATCTTGTTGATTATAAGTCCTCGGGCTTGGGTACTATAGAATCTTCATTTGTTAACTTTGTCTTATTTATGCCTATTGTTGATGATAGTGAAGTTGAAAGTATTTCTACCATAGTGACTTGCATCGGATCTTTCTTTACATACGTTTTAGATATGATTTCGTTACTAATGTTTCTTGGATACAGGATTCTTAGCTAGACATATACTTGCTCACTAGTCCTTTTCAACACATTGTTCGATCATGTCACATATATTCGGAACCTTGCATATAGGTTTAGGCTTCTCCGCTATTATGATGAATTTGAACCTTTTTCCATCTGAATTCACCATAGGGTCGAACCTGTTGGATCTTGGTGTGTTAGCCATCTTTATATGCATTGTGCACCAGTCCGACAATAGATCCTACCTAACATGGGTCACCCTAGTCATCACCCTTATGCCATTTTTGGTTCCCATGCTGATTTTTTATAATGGGCTTGGGAGCCTTTTTAGATTTACCATGACTTTGAGAAGAAGCCTCATATATTTCTTCCTCATATATTTCTGGTCATCCCTGATAAGGCTCCCATTTTTGTGTTTAAGTTACATGTGCATTTATTTTGATGCCTCTTGCGCTAATGAGCATGATGCCGGATTCCACATCTTTAGCTAGTGGTATAAGCCTCCACCTCTTATATCAGTTCCGTTAATCCATGTATCATTGTGCCTTTGTGATTTCACATCCTTTACCCAGAGGAGACACACCCCGAGTGTTCTTATCTTGCTTATGTTCCTTGCATTATGCATAGCTTCATTCCATGAGCTTGGAACTAGTCTTGCATGTCCCTGGCACTCGTATCCTCCCATTACAAGAATTCTTCCACATTTCCTTCGAGCTCATTAAAAATAGTAAGGAGGTTACGAGCATTTTCCCACCTTTCCTTCCATTGAGGCCTCAGATGTGCAGGGTATGCAAAGTTTTGGAATGGGTTCCAAATCTTTCAACAGAGGGGGAAAACATAGACTGAAAGGCTTCAAAAGGTCCTACGCAAGGACAATTCTATCCCCAGCCTGTTTGGTATAGCAATCTTCCACAGATATTTGGCCTCCATTGGCACTCTATGAGTAGATGAGTTTTGATCCAAAGGATAAGTTTTCTGATGAAGAAAACAAAGTGTAAAAGGTCTATAAACACAAATCTACTTAAAGGAATCTAAACTAGGTTAGATCTATCCTAAGGAAGTGTTTTGAGATAGGTGTAGATCAGCTTGATATGTAAATAGGTAAGAACATTATTCAATTAAAAAGAAATGTGAAAGAGATCAATTCCTTAACTACTCAAGTTACAATTACTTAATAAAAATTAACTAATGGCAAATCGAGGGTTGTATGCATTCAAGATTCAACCTGTAACTGATATGTTAATTGAAAAATTAACATCAACTATATTTTCACTGTAAAAACCATTTGCAAAAATCGATAATAGTTTTAATTGAATAAACTCTCTTAAAACTTCATAAACACACAGATCATAAGCAATGATAAACGAGAACTACAGATCACAGTGCTTAATGAATTGCAAAAAGATCAAAATAGCATTAGATAAGCAATTTGGAGGAAAATCACATTTATCAAATAAACTTGACTAAATAGACAAAAGTAGATCTGAAAATAACTTTACTGTATTTAACAACTGTCTGTAAGAAATTACAAGCTTGTATCAAAACAAAGCATCTCCAGCCTCTCCCCCAGATTTTGTTTCCAAATTCCATCATCCCCCTCTATGAGAGATCATCTCTTTTAAATAAGAGTTACAAAATAATAATACAAGGAGTAAATTTCCACAAACCGCGATTACAAAATAAAAAATAACCTAATGGCCTAGAAAAATTTGCCATTTGTCTGAAATCTCTAACAACTCATCCACATTTGGATAGTTAGCTGACTCTAGCCCCAACTGGGCATTACATTTGAATGTTTCCATCTCATTCTTAGCTAACTTATGCCATATACAAATGAAAATGTGGATTTTGCCTTCGATGCTGACCGGTTTCCTAATCAGTTGTTCCACATCATCAATGTTGACCTGCTCAAGATGCTGAATTTTCTCCTTGGCCTCTTCAAACCTGCGTTTGACTTGCTCAACCTTGAACTTAGGTGGACAAAAATCTTCAATGAGCTCCATAGCATCAAACTGTATAATCTCCATGATGTTATCTGCTGCATACCATCTCCTACTGCATATAGCGTGTTCTTTCTTTAGAATATCTTCAACTTACAATTTCAAATCTTGCCAAGTGTTCAACGCAGCTCTGATTTTCTTAAATTGAAAACTGTTAAGAGTGGGGAAGCCTTTTGGTGTGTCCTTGATATATCTCTTCCACTCAACAATATTTTGACTTGCCTGAGAAGCTTGTAGCCTTTTGGCTTTCTGCTCTTCAAGGGTGCCATACATCTTACCAAAAATTATATCAGTCTCCCTGATCTCATCCAGGGTGCAAAATAGATTCTCCAACAACTTGTGATGTTCTTCATTGACCTGGAGGGCCAAATCCTTAAATTCCTGAGATGACAACTTAAAAGAGGGTAGAAGAGGTTGCACTTGCAGTTGCATCCTCGCATTGATTTTGCAATGAGGCTATCTTCTGAGTATTAGTAGAATTCTCAGCTTGTACATCACGAAGTTCATCCTGTAGAGAGGTATTGCGTCGCTCCAAATATCCCAACTTGTCTTCCCATATCTTCCTAATATCAACAACATAATTTTCATGTTCCTCTTTGGTCTTTACCATCTCTTCTTCAATCCTTTCCAATTCCTCCTTCTTTTGATCAATCTCCTTATTCAGTATCTGGACTGAATCAAGGTTTGCACCAGCAAATGCTCCTAAGCTTGTGGTTATCTCAATTGTTCCTGTCTGGGGATCATTGGTTTTCCAAGCCCATACTAGTTGATTAGAAATAGATACCTCTAATCCACCTTGATCCTTGCTCCTCTTCTTAGCCCTTTTTACCATTGCTTTATTTTCCTTACTGTAGAAATAATGTCCAAGAGGGACTACGACATCATCTTCATATTCAGTTATTATTTCAGAAGTAATTGAGATGGCATTTTCTGTTGAAATCAGTGAAGAAGTTTGAGTGACCATGGGATTGGGTATAGGCATGGTAACTTGAGGAATAGTCAAAGGGGTAGAGACAGTCTGAGGAAATAATGGGACAGTGGTTGGAGAAGGGATTGAAGTGAAGGCTTCAGAAAGTGGAACTTGATCATCATGAGCATGTGATGATGAGGAGGGAATTGAGGGTGGCTCATCCACAGTGGGTAATGATAGAGTAGGTATGGGTGATTGTTGAGGGATAGTCAAAGATTGGACCTCTGCAATAATAGATGGGGGAATTGAAAAAGGGTCAAAGTTATCCAAAAATGGGGTGGCTCTGGAAGTCAAGTATGAAAGCATTGTGATATAGCAAATGGTGGGATAACCCTAGGGACAAAGCAGAAAGATCATGAATAGATGACAACAAAAATGATGAATCTGTGATGTCAGGGGAAGTAGTAACTTCCAATACCTGTTGATCTGAAAAAGAACGATCCATCTCAATAGTATCTAGCAAATTTGTAACTACTTGTGAGTCTTCAGTTAGCTATTCAGTCAGTTTCAAAATCACTTCTTCAGTTTCTCCTTCAGTCACTTCTATAGTTGCTCCTTTAGTCACTTTTTGAGTCAATGATACTGGAGGATTGGGTCCATCATCAACATCACTGTGAATGAGATCAATAGTAGGAACCTATGATGTAGAGATCCAAATTTTCTGTCTTTTAGCTATGTTGACCTCATCCAATATCAAATCATCAGCTACCTGTATAGCTGCAACAGTTACTTGAAAATCCACAGTAAGCTTAGGAGGTTCAACAGTTTGAGTGCTCAATACTAAAGTTGTAATGTCCCTTAAAAATAGAAAAAATTTAAAATTTTTCTGATACTAGTTTAAACTGATAAAGAGATATGATGAATACTAACTTCATAACTGACAAGTACTTATGGTACCAATATTTAATTCTTACTCTTTGTATTTCTTAGCTTCGAGTATCATGGTTTGCTGATTATAAGGTTCTACAGCTTTGCGGAAGTATTTCTAAAATGGTTTAGATGTATAAACTATCGCATGTGTACCAATTTATGAATACAATAATATGAATCTCCTTCTTACGGATGTAAAGGTTTGAATGCATATGTATTAAAGTTTCACTAGTAATTCAGGTGAAATGGATCCTTTATTGGGGGCGATTAATGCTCATGGTGAGAAACTTGGTCTTTGAAATGGCAAGGTACCCTGACAGGGCTACCAGGAGGTAGGGGTAAGAATTAGAGACTCCGGACTTACTTAGCATTATTGCTAATGCATCTACTTGTTTCGGGTTTGCAGGTGTACTTATGAGGCATCTATCGAGAATGCCTATTCCACCCTTCTAGCCACTATTTTAAGTCTCAAGTGAGATAGATTTGAATTTGATACTTTTATTCTAGTCTCATTGGGGTTTGCGCACTAGTACAAAATGAGAGATAAGTGACTAGGCGACTAAAACATTTAGTCACCACTGCTTTTTCAAGGGATAAACAACTAAATTGAGAAATTTTAAATAATCCAACAAAAAACGACTAAGATAAACGACTAATTTAGTCACGGGATAAAATATATGACTAGATAACAAGTGACTAAAATAAAAATGACTAATTTAGTCACGGGAATATAAATATGACTAGCTAACAATGATTAATGTGAATTAGTTGTTTATGTTAATCATTTTTAGTTGTGTCACACTGACAATGGAAAATTACAATTTTGATAATGAATTTGTACAATATTTTACTAAATTTTAACAATGCGGATGGATGGAAAAGTCATCAATGGGGAAACAAACCAAAAAGAAAAGAGGAAAGGTATATACAACTTCTAAGTACAAAAAAATAGAAATGAGGAGAAACATCTCCATCAATGAGCCAAAAACAGGAAAAATGCATGTGGAAAAAAGTAGACCCCACACCAGTCCTCAAAATGAATAAACCCCTTTGAGGTCACAAGACCACATCTGGATAAAGCGTCTTCATGTGTGTTGAACTCATTGAAGATATGCATGATAGAGACATAAAGAAAGGCTTTGAGCAGAAGATTAACATGAGCCATCCAAGATGAGAGCTCCATCACCTTTAAAGAGCACAGACCTTTCACCCAATCAACTACAAGTTTAGAGACACCAACAATATGGTGTAAAGAAAGATGTTGAGACTTGGAAAAAAATAGGACATGTCAGAGCATCAATAACTCTCCTCTGATATTGGTCTTGATCAACCATAATTTAACCATAAATTAAAGTGACGATCTGGCTCCAAATTAAATAATGAGAGCCCCAACACCACAAAAACAACCCTGTTCATGAGAAGCCCCGTTGAAAAAGGCCTCGCATCCAAATAAAGGAGGAGGAGGCCAAACCCAAAAATCATTTAACATGGGCATGTTGAAGCCTCAACACATTGCTATAATTGTACCTTGTACGTTTTAGTCTCAATTTCCATAGTTTCCTCAATAGGATGGCAGATGGCCTCTCATTGAACCTTGATTTGATCCCATTTTCCCAATGGATAAGACACTAGTTTTTGGTCCACTCATCCATTTTTCCTTTTAAACTTATCATACTATTTTGCTAAAGCTATCTCTTCATTTCACTTTGAGTTCCATTTCCTAAGTTCTAGTAAGTCCTATTCTAGGGAATCCCCCCTTGAGCTGGAGGAGAGCTGGCCTAAAGTGTGAAGAGGGATTGTAAGGTGACATTGGCATTCTCTCTTACTTCCTCCATGGTCTCACTTGAGCTTTATGGCTTTATCTAAATAAGTGAGGGTTTGTACCAATCTTTTTCTTCTTGAGGATCCTAACAATCTTTTTAGAGGTTCCTTGAACATAAGGGATCATTACTTTATTCTCAATATCATTAATATACTTATTTTATGGTTTCTTTCTAGCCATGTTGAAGTCCTTCTTTATTTTCCAATCTTTGTAGTCCATATTTCTGAAAGTTTTATAAGTTAAATGATTCATTTATTGCTCAATATGTTTGTCATCAGAGATTCTTAAGGCCCTAGGAACTAATCTATTGATCATGCCTATTTTATAGGATGGGTGATGATGTGACTCTGCATGGAGGTAGAGCTCAAAATGAGTTTCTTTTCGGAAGACTTGGTGGGGTAGGGTGCCATCATCGTGTTTGGAACTACGAACGTCTAAGAATGGAATGGGACCATTTTCTTCTAAGTCCATTGTGAATTTAATGTTTTTATATTGTTTGTTCAAATATTGTTTCATGAATTTGTTCAAGTTCTCCATACCATGAGCCCATTAAGTTGAAATTTGTTATATCATCTACAAATCTTATTCAGAAATCTAGTTTGAGTGGTGAGGACCTAATGGATTATTTTTCAAAATGCTCCATGATGAGATTTGCCACTACAGGGGAGAGGGGGGATCCCATTGTGAATCTACATGTTTGTTCATATAAGCATCCTTGGAGGGCTTGGTGGGGAAATTTTCCATGGTTTCCAGCTTATCGTTTAAGGTTGTAGGCTTACAAGGAATGTTGTCTCCGCGTTTCGAAGAGTTTGTGGGGAGATTGTTTTTCTGTGAGGGATGCCTCAATCATTTTAACCTCTACGTATTGATGCATTTTCAGGTTATCAACAAAGGATGCTACTAGCGATCGATTGGTCGAGCTCTGCTGTGTGGAGGGATCAAGGTTTTCTATGTGAGGATTAAATTCGCCTTCAGGTCATTGGGTCAGTTATTGAATGAATCACCTCGGCCAAATGTTGCGCATTCATCAAGTTTTCTACAGACAATTGTGAGTTCAATACCCAGGTGGAAATGATGCCTCCAACCCAGTAGAAACAATGGGCCGTTTTATTTATACAAAATAGCATTTTAGAGAGTTTTAAAATGGGTAGACCAAATCAATCGGCATGGCTTTGATATATTGCTGCTTTCGGAACGAATTAGTTTGTGATAAACAATTTGGATAATGAAAATGAGATATCAACCCGGATGGATCAATCATGTTAGGAGCCCGAAGGAACAATGGGCCATTTGATATAGAGTTGGGTGTTGAATCTCCACAGGAAATATATAGGGTCTCTCAATCAATTTACCCAACAATTCTCAGTTTCATGTGTGGAATTATTATTAAGATCTGTCAATGAGGTGGGTTTCAATGGGGGAAAGAGTTGTTGCAGTAGGTGTCTTTTTATGTGTTTAATTTATGAAATTTCTTGCAGTGAGATTTGGTTACCGTCCTATGTAATTTATCATCTTTGAAGGAGGATCTTGTTTCGATCATATTTTGCAGGTCATTTTTTAGAACGTTTTCTAGTTTGATGTCGAAGCCCTCAATAAGATGATACATGGTCGATGAGAAGATGATACAGGGTCGGTGCCCACATTATCCTTTTCACTTGAATGCAATGATAGTCTTCATCTGTTTGAACTCAACTTCTTTCTCTTGGCTCTGCTTTCCTGCTTCATCTAGTTGAGTATTGACCTCACTGATTTCCTTGGACTGCTTCCTGCCTATCTTTCTTAAGTTTGTTACTTCATCCAAACATGCTATTAACTGTTTATCAATGTCAAATATATGATTGAATGCAACACCAAGATCTTCAAATGGTTCTTCATACTCCCCCCGTGCATTGAATTTTCTTGTTGAGCTGCTCCCCTTGTGAAGATATTGTTCCTTATCACTTGTTGTTCATCTACAGACCCTTCTTAGTGGACTTATTACCATCACTAAAGATACTCTTTATTTCTAGGAAATAACAAAGTCCTTCTTGAAACATTAGATTGTCATTTTGCATATCTTTCTTTGATTTTCATCTTTAGATCAGTTCCTACATTTACTTGTCTTCTCAAGTTCTCTGCTTGGATCTGCTCTTGAAGTGAATTTCGAAATGATTTGCAATCCACTCGATTGTTTATTTTTTGCTCAAATAAAAATACTTCTTTGATTCTCCTCAAACAACAATGAATTTTATCAGAAATATCAGCTACAAGATTTGCATGGAGGAACATTTAGGATTTTAACATTGCACCAATATGCTGGCCAATACACAAAACTATTACGATATTTGTTATCCTCCAATGAAATGCCAAACCGCCTCTAATAAGACTTCTGGAAGGGATATTTTGTAAGTAGGTTGTAATAGTAAGTAACCCTTTCTCTTGTGGTCAAATCTGCAACCAAACAGTCTTTTATCATCCTTGTTGCTATCATTTTGTCTTACCAATTTAGATATATGTTTTTACAGGATAGCATACTTCAATATATCTGAAATATATCAACACATGTATGTCTTTGCTTGACATTGTCATCACATACTGCTTGCACAAGGCTGCGATGTACGTCCTTCATAGAAAATATGAAGCGTGGTTCAAGAAGGTATAGGATTAATCTTTAATATTGAATATTTTAATAATTAATCTTTTTATTTAATCATACTTTAATGTTAATATTTTATTTAATATTACTTTCATGTTTTAAACTTTTAATTTTTTAATTTAAACTTTAATGTATAATAATGTTAATATAACATAATTAATATATATAAATATATTAAAATTAAATATTATATTATATGTAATATATATAATATTAATAAATTAAAAGAGAAAAAGAGAAATGAAAGTAATAAAAAAAACAGATTGCAAAAAAATTAATAAACTTTGGCGGAAAGGATTTTAATTGGGATTTCCCTTTTCTTTGTCGAGACCTGCTGTTTCAAAGGGTTTTATTGGGGATTTTTCTTCTCTTTGTCCAGATCGAGTGTTTCAGATGGAGTCAGGTTCAGTCTTCCAGAGATTGTAAGTATGGCAAAGGAAAAACTCGGTTGTAACTATGACAAAGGAAAAAGATCATTCAACAAATTCGCACAGGAAGTGGTTCTCAAATCTGTGTTCTTTCAAGAGAACAAGTTCCAGGATGTGCCTTCCCACAGATGAAGTGGTGTAGGTGAGAAAATTTTGGGCCATTTTTATATAATCTTTTGCTACAATATTATTTTATCCCTATAGAAAACTTACTGTTGTATTTTTGTCGTGGGGTAATGTATATCATGGGAGATGTGATAACTATTAAAAAGCCTCTAATAGTTTTATCTGACTGCCTTCGTGAAAACCCTCCTTGTGGTCATGTTCCTACTGCTAGACTTGTGGGACATATTCCTAGATTAATGGCATTCCGCATGGGGATATATTTTCTTGAAAAAATTCCTCGGCAATACCAAGAGCTAGATTTCCTGGTGTTGGATCTGGTGGTGGTATTGATTATCATTCAAAGGGACCTTCTTCGGTTTATATTATGCATGAGACTGGGCCTAACTTGAGACAAAGAGTGCATCCATAGGATGAAATCACATTTCGACTGTTATGTTCAAATGATAAGGTTGGAGGCATCATTGGAAAGGATGGCACCATAATTTGAGGACTTCAGAGGGATACAGGTGTTGATATCAAGATTGTTGATTCTGTTCCCGAGGAAGATGAGCATGTTGTCATCATTTCAGCATCTGCGGTAATACATTTAATGACCACCGAGGTTGGTGCATAATGTTCATTAGTCCTTTGGTTGATTTGAGTGTTATGAGTAAATGAGGAGTTTCTTATCACTGCTAATAGTTTGTTTGATTTGTCACTTTCATCTGCTATGCCTGCATCATGTCTTCTAAAAATGAAATGGAATGGCTGTATTCTAGACACATTTTTAGTGATATGCTTATGAAATAATCTTATGTGTTGAATAAAACCTTGGCGCAAATCCCATAAGGAAAATTCGCAATAGCAAGACTCCTTGTCCCCTCAAACCAGATTGGGTATTTGCTTGGAAAGGGTGGCATAATTATTGCTGAGATGAGAAAATTAACTGGATCAAATATTCGGATTTTTGGCAAGGAACAATTGCCAAAACGTGCATCCCAAAATGATGAAGTTGTGCAGGTATCTTAAATATATTAATCAGTAGCTTGTTACATAATTCCCTTTCATGCATTTTTGTAATATTAGTTGAACTTTGTTGTTCATGCCTACTATTGGCTTCTCTGAATGGTAAGTTACAAATAAATTTTAATTACTGCAGGTAACTAGTGAACATGGGGCAGTTCAAGAAGCACTTGTACAGATATCAAGAAGGCTACAAAACAACCTATTTCTAGAAAAACCTGTTTCAGTTAAACCTTTTGAGGATCTACAATCGACATACCCTATAAAAACCTCGACAAATCAAATCAACTCAATTCAAACACTACCTATAAATACAAAAGCGAACCAGCTTCAAGAGATTCTCTCACAATTTACTATAAGAAGTGATTTGAGATTTCGTTTTGCGAGCGTATTATAAAATATTTTTGTTTCATTCGATTTCCATTTCCATTTCGACTTCGATTGGAGTGAAGAGCATGGACGAGTAGAAATTGGAAGGGAGCCAGGCAGTGGATCTCGAGAAGCACCCTTTAGGTATCATTCCCACCCTCCAGTAATTCTGTTCCTCATACCCAATTTGGTTTGGTTGCAGTTTCAAAGCCGAAGGACCCATTTTATTTCCCTCTTCTCCTGCTATATGTAATACTGATATGCTGGGTGCTTTTTCATAGTTTTATTTACATTCTTCTGCATTTATTTTGAGCTGGATTACAGGCTTTTGTTTTTGACCTATTTCTATTCCGAGTGTTTTGGTGTATGGACTACAAATTATTTGTGGGACTCGAGGAACGTAAGAGCAAACATTAGCCATTTTCGTGTTTTTTTCACCTACCCTTGAGTTTTTAGGTTGTAGATTTTATCGAAATATTGAAGGAGAATTACAATACCCTTTAGTTGGAATCTACTAAATTTAGCATGCAGCTCAATTTTTTGAAAGCTGGTGATTATAGGGTATAACTCAGGGAAAAATGTTGATTGCAGTCTATGCCATTTTGATCTAGGTGATTATCTTGATCTGGGATTGGTCAAATGAGGTTTTGTCCTTGTTGGTTTGATTTTAATGGTTCTTTTTAAAATTATATTTGTTTTTAAATTTCTTTTAGGGGCAATTTGGTAAGTATCTTATGATGATATGCTAATTTGGGTATTTGAGATTGTAAAATAAAGGCTTTTCATCTGTGGGTTTGCTTTTTAATGGATGTTCTTTTAGTTATTATTTTGTTTTATTTTCTAGGGCAATTTGATAATTTGCTTATGTTGTTCTATCACCAGCCTTCAGGAAGTGCTATATACTAAAATTACATGGTTGACATTGATATATTCATAATGTTGATTGTTGGTTCTATTTTACGAGGGTTTGAATAAATTAGCACTATTATTTTACACTTTATGGAGTGGGTATTTTTGGGAACTAGTTGGGTGGGAAATGCAAACAGTTAGCCATGATTTGAATCCCTTGGAGTCATTTCTTTGGTACATATGATATGTCTAAGTCAATATGTATTTGCACATAGACATGGGGAAATTGAGTCTTCTCGCTTTATGGAGATTGAGATTACTTTGGTGTTCTTTATATGTTTATGATTCTTGTCTGCAAGAATATACTCCTCAAATGTATTGGGTAAAAGTGCCAATTAAAACATCAAGCAGATAACAAAATTATGCAGCTAGCACATACCCATTTAAATTTGGGTCTGATATGCACCTTAATGTTACATATCATGAATTCCTACAAATGGTGGTCAAATTAGATATTCGAACTTCTTGTGTAACTGAGATATGTGTCCTTGACCTTCACAACCTCAAGGTGCATATAATACTTGGGTTTTGATGGGTCTATGCAAGTGTCCATGTTCAATGCACCCAATGCACTGCCTAGATTCCATGCTGGCACATGGTTACACAAAGAGTTGTTGGATTACCCCCACCCTCACCTAGGCTGTAGAATGCACCCCACTTCTATTGGTGCAATAAAATGTCATTAGATGTTGAAAATGGTGGCGATTCTAATTTATCTTGGGTTATGTATTCTCTTGCTAGATTCATATTCTGATGTTCGATGTATGTTCAGGAACATAGTGTCCACTGTAAACTTGGATTGCAAATTGGACTTGAAAGCCATAGCTCTTCAAGCTCGAAATGCAGAGTACAATCCCAAGGTAGGAGGATTTCATATCTCACCAGTGTTTCAGATGCACACTCTTTCAACCTTATGCAATTGCAAACTAGTCATGACTAGATATTTTTGCATGCCTTAACAATGGATGGAGGGAAGGATGAGATTTTACAGGAGGTGAATGCAATGTATTACTAAGATGGAGGGTTGAATTACTTTTCTTCATATTGATTTTTGTCAGACATAAATTTATTGTCTTGGAAAAAATTGTTTGAAAAGGGGAATAATATTGCATTTTTAAAAGCAAATGTGATTTCATTAGGTTGGTATATAAAAGGTCGTAATTTTGAAATTTAAAATGACTTAAGATTGTTATTGGTTATTCATGCCAGCATTTTGCAGCAGTCATAATGAGAATAAGGGATCCCAAAACTACAACACTGATATTTGCATCAGGGAAGATGGTGCGTATGCTGTGAGCATGGTAGCTTCTTTTATTGTCCTTTATTATGTAAAATAGGCACAAATGTTTATAATGGATATCAAGGAAGTAAAATGCTCATGAGGTGCTGAACAATGTAGAATGTAAATTTGAATTGTTCTATCCACAGTTATGTTTCTAGAGTTGTTGAGGACTAGGACTGTGTATAGGAATTTTTTCCTCTGCAATATTTGGATTATGCTTGATAAATGGAACACTGGGCATGCTAGCTGTTAATTAGGATTTCTTCACACTATAAGTAAACAAAGTATAAATTCCTTTTGGCACTTAATATTGAGAAACATCATCCTGTGAAATTACTGTCTTGCATATTTTTTGGAAATGCCCATCTTAGAAAGGACATTTTAGCTGGTCATGTTCAGTGGGTTAATTCTATTAGATGTTTTTATGAGAACAATATTGTATCTGGCTAATGGCGCTCTAGCACAGGGTATGGACTTATTTTTTAATTATACACCATTTCATCATTATATGTCTCATGATGCTTTTTTTTAAGTCTTGCATAATGCATTTCCCAGGAAACCCACTCGTTACTTCTCCTCATTACAAGGATGGTACCAATGGTAAACCCGATTCTTCAGGGCTCAAATCTAGGTCAACATCTCAGCAACAATCGGCTCATGAAGAGCAAACATGTTAGAAAGTGGTGTTTGACCTAGGTGTGGCTCATGAAGAGCAAACCTGTTATAAAGAAGGCTTTGACCTAGGTGGGGTAGGAAACAAATTTTCCTCTCAACCACTCAAGCTACACCCAATTGACAATTTTATGATGCCTTTACCAAAATTATATTGTGATTTATCAAGGATCATTTTCTGTTTTTTTATATTATCTTGTTGTTTTGCATAATCAGATTTTTAGATTGAAGTATATGCACATAGAAATAGAGCTTATCCACATATTGGAAACATATTATCCACATATTGGAAACGTATTAGGTCGAAAAGTAAACAAGATGATTGGAAAATGAAAGTAATGAACCAATGAACTAAAAAATACTTGCATCAACAGTGACTGATGTTCATAAATCACACTTTGTATGTTTTTTTAAATGGTTTGACCAATCCCATTCCATGCTTATTTGTTTACACAGATTGTACTAGGCACATTAGGTTCATACATATACATATTACACACAGATGTATCAAAAACTTCTATACAAAAATTTTGGTATACAGTCTAAATCATTGGTATATCGCGAGTTATATGATGGATCCTCAAACAATCTGGTAATCTACTGCAATGCTTGGTCAAGGCAGCCAAAATATATAATCAAAACTTGGCTCTTTTACCTCTCAAAACACTTGGATTGTTTTGAATGGTTTGTTGTTTAACTTTAAGACCCTCGACATTGATGGATTCTTAACATGTCAACCTTAACTGATGATTCTTAACTTGTCTTTACAGATTGTACCAGGTACATTAGGTTTAGATGTATACATATTACACACAAATGTATCTAAAAATTCTATACAGAAATTTTGGTATACAGTCTAAATCATTGCTATATCGAGAGTTATATGATAGATCGTCAAACAATATGGTAATCTACTGCAATGCCTACTCAAGGAAGCCTAAATCTATAAAATTCTGTTGTTTTACCTCCCAAAACACTTATATGGTTTTGAATCGTTTGTTGTTCAAATTTAAGACCCTCGACATTGATTGGTTCTTTAACTTGCCAACCTTAACTGATGGTCCTAGTAAACAACATTCATGATTTGTTTCTTGCTACTTGTCAGATGAATAGTCACTAATTGGTTGCATTGTTTATATATTGTTATGCCATATTTTGCTGGCTGACCAAACTATATGGGTGGTTCATTGATGGCTTGTTTTGGCAGGCTTCTAACAATTACTATTGTTTTGTGGCCCCTTTTTTCTTGTTAGGAAGCCAATCTCTCCGCTTCTTTTAGTGGAAAATTAGTGATATACAGTGGGTCAAAATAATGATGCTTTGCTGAGCTAGCCTATCTATAATCATAAGGCTCGGGTCACCTTGAATCAACATCTGAAGAATTATATAGAAATCAATATTGATTTATCCAAAGACTTGGAATTAGCATCAGTTGACTTAGAGAGGTGGGCTTGGACTGGACTGACTTAGAATTTGCACCAGCTCGGCTTGTATTGATGCTGTACTTTATGATGGGTATACTTATTTGTCTTTTGCACAATGTTGTAGGTTTCTAGAGAGAGCATTAAACTTTACACTGCAATTAATGATTCCACCATCAACCTTGTTGACAAGGTAGGAAATGTTATGGTTTAAATGTTTAATTAGCATCTCACCTTAATTATAATTGATCTATAGCTATGATAACTGCAACTGTCTACTTGCAATTCTTTGAAATGCAATGCCATGATGCTATTAAGGCACTTGATATCTATAGGCGAGCTGGTAAACAGGTATGGTTGGAAATTTCTTGTTCCATAAGTGTTGTAATTGATGTCTTTAGTTTCAAACCATGTCAAAACAGTCCCATACACCTCCTACTATTTTATTCTCTAGGATGATTGTAATCCAACATTACTTTTTTTTAAAGCATTTGCTTCAGTGGCATTCCCTCTGAACATATTTGAAGTGTTTAATTTTATCATCATTACCTTCTCTCGCTGTATACACCTACATTTCCTATTCTTTTCTAGCATGTTTAATTTAAAGAAACAAATTTTCTAGCATCATTTCTGAAATGTGGAATGAATATCACTTTGTGTCACCCATGATGAATAAAATAAATTTATTGCAATTATTTGTTCCACTGGCATGGTAGGCTGAAAAATTATCAGAGTTCTACGAAGTTTGCAAAGGTCTTGACCTTGGATGTGGATTTAAATTTCCTACACTTGAACAGGTACAGATAATTTGTGAACTTTTTCTTCATGTTCAGTGCAACTTTTTAGTGTAATGGCATGTAGCTGGTCATTATAGATGTGCATGGTTCTTTGTGATACTTACTTTGGTTGTTGTGAATCAAATTACTGAATGAACAGCCATGAACATCATTTATTTCTACAATGGAAGAGTATGTTAAAGATGCCCCAAGATCATCATCCGTCCGTAGAGAGTTGGTATGAACATCTATCCTTAAGACAGTATATAGTATTATAGTGTTTTGAGGATGCCCAAATTGCATTTTGTTTGTTATTTACAAAGTTTTAGTAGGTACAAATGAATAGCAGTAGATTTGGTACTGTACAAATGAAAGGACAGCCTGTTGTTCAAAAACGTGGTTGTTGCTCATAATACAATTCCTAGAATAATTTTTACCGCAACTGGTTTTGAAGAAGTGAAGTTGAAGATAATTGTATGTATTTTGGATCTCAGAGAGGCAAACGTCTCTAGCTGTCAAGAGATCAACAATTGATAGACAATTAAAACAAATTTATTGCAAGTTGGATCTTGTATTCTTTTCTATCTATGAAGGGCAATAACTTGCTTTTGTTCCTGATAATTTGTACAGCCATGGGTTATTGTACTCATGCGTAGTTTGTAAGATCATTCTTCTTTGAATTTTCTTCATTGTCACAGTTGAATTGCTATATCTTAGAATTCTTTTAGTACTTGAAGCATTTTTCTTGAATATGTTTGACATTCATTTTGTTCCCATGCAAAATTTGTTTGAATATCATCATTGTCAAGAAATAACAACTTCTTAAAGGGTGCTATCTCAATGGTAGAGCACCTGCCTAATTATAGGAAGGAGATTGGTGGTTCGATTCCTATGTACCCTATCATAAATAACTGACTTAGAAAATAACTAAATTCGCATGTATACGACTATTAGTACCTAATTTTCAGTATCTTATAGCGCGACTAACGTTTAGTCGTATTTAGATTAGTCATTAATATGTTATCATCTAGTAGTTATATATTTGGTCATTAATTGTGACAATCAATGAATAAATTGATGACTAAATCAGTGACTGAATCAGTGAATATCAATGACTAAATCAATGACTTAATCAGTGACTATCAATGACTAAATCAATAACTAAATCAATGACTAATAAGTCAACCAATTAATGACTAGTGAAATACGACTAAAGATAAGATAGTGGAAATTGGATACTATTAGTCACTGACTCAAAAATAGTCATTTATAGTCGAATTTTAGTCATTTTTTTAGTCATTAATTTCTCATTTTGTACTAATGGCGATACTTGTGAAACATCACTACTTGTTTGACTTTGTAATTATTTAATGGCACTATGAAGAGTTTGGGGTCATTGTAATGTTTAATTGTGATCTACAATGTTGTGAAATCGAATGGTCCTAATACTATAGAGTATTGGGTCACTCTTGAATTAATGGTAGTTGGTAGTAGCATTGAATGTATCTCTGCGAATGCACATGGCCACGCTACCAGCTGTGATGGGGCATTACCCTAGGGTTCTACACCAATGAAGAACATTTTCATGGTTCGCTTCTCTTGTCTGCTTTGGACGCATTGAGGGTTTCTCTGCTGACCTGAGTTGTGGCTCATGGTCAGCATTCCATTGGGAAAAAGCGATGGCGACTGCAAATGTTTGAAGGTAATTCCTCTCAGGTTTAAGATCTATATTCCTTCTCTTGCATGTTAGATGTTTTGTGATATAAAATTCAGAGTCCTGACTTGTATGTCATGATTGGAATACAGGTGTTGAATGGCATTTTCTCTTCTGCGTGATCAGTTCACAACAGTGGCGATATTGGACAATAGTAAGTCCAGAATTTGCCAACTCTTAGCTCCTCCTTTCGCCTCTGTGGGGATTACTATTGATGTATGTTTACTGGGAACTGGTGAACTTATTTGAGTTCAATGTGATAGGTTTCGAATCCCTGGAAGTCACCTTTTTGGCTGGACTGTGGTGTGAATGTATCTATTTGTCGTTTTACAGACCCTAGAGGATATTAGTGTGGGGTTTGGATATACGGATCTATGTTTAAACTTGGTTGAACTCTCATTATTTGGAAATAATGCCCAAGGATGAACTGGGGTTTATATTACAATTTTATGTGTTCAAAGTGTATTTGTATGGGTCCTGAGATGCCCTACTGTGGAATGTTTATGAGGGTTTGATACCCTATCCAAATCTCTACATTTTTAATTCATATGGATATGGGGTTCTTGTACAGTCGTAACATTATCTGCATTTTCTATTTGGAAATGAACTTGTATTTAACCTTATGAAGGGGATGTATATATTTTTACATTTTTAATTTTAAGTTATCGTTGCTCCACTCTGTGGTCTTCTCGGTTGATGGATTTGTGTTTTAAAATGTAAAAGAGTAGAGTCCTGCTTGTTTGAAAAGAATGATTGAATGGAGGGAATACGTAACCCTATAGTTGTTTTATCTAAAATTCTGAGAAGCCCTGGGTTCTTACTTCTGCGTTTTCTGGTTATTGAAGTAAGTAGAAAGGCAAAGGGATCTTTAATGAAAGTAGTGAGAATCGATTCCTGTATCAATCATTTGTTAATTTCCCTATAGTATCGTGTATCGTTTGCTGTAGAGTGAGATGGGATTGGGAATTGATCCCTGTAACATTTTTTGTGAATTTCTCTATATAATGTCGCGTAGAGTTTGTCTGATGAACATGGTACAACCCTTCTGTATTTTAAATAGGAATCGTGACCCGAGCTGTTTTTTTTATTGACCCTTGAGAGGGTAATGGATTATTGTAAAATCATTTATTCTTGTGGCGTCTTGCAAGATGGCAGAGCCTCGGACGGGGTTCGATCTCCCGACCCTTGGAAATGGTGTGTTAGTGATTTAAATGTTGTGGATCGTTTGATTTCTAAAATGCAGAACGTTGAGTTCCTTTTTTTTCATAGTTTTGGTTGTAAGAATGAAAATATTTGATACTAGGTTGATAAATCGTGATGACTGGAAGGTGCGTTTAAATCCTTTGATGAGTTGATTGTATTGTTTGCTGTACGTGCCTTCATTATCTGATGTTTTGAATTTTATGTCTGTAATTGTTGTCCTAAAACGGCTAGTAGTTTTGAACTAGATTTGTGATATAATGAATGTTGTAAATTTAAGAGAAGACTGTAGTAGAGGCAAGAAAACAATGCGAACATAATTCTTACTTCAGCTATACACAGTTTATGGGAAACATAAAAGAATTACTCACTGTTGCAGAATGGACATAAATACAATTTTAAAACATACTACTCTGAATGTAGCGATCTAGGTGTATCTAAACAGATCTCTAGGTTTTAAGTTTGCTAGGATGTATAGCACAAGAACCTGCTAGACATTATACTAACCCTAGCTTCTAAGTTACGTAATCCTAGCCTACAAACAATGCTCTCTGTTTGTTCCTATAAGCAAGTTGGAATTTAAAAAAATTTAGGATGAAAGGAAAACAATGCCAAAGATGCTGGGATAGCACCCTATATTACTTATCTAAGATTTATTATAACTTAATTTGAGAGATTCACATTTCATACCTGATTACTTTGTGGCCTGCTCCCTTCCTGAAGTAACCTGCACACTTAAACAATAATTAGTGTAGAGCCCTTGGAGCTCAGCTAACCTGTTATGATGACTTTGGGGCTACCACGTTCCTCCCAACCTTGACCCTTGAACCGTTTTGGTTCTATTTGGATCCCCCTGAGCTTGGCTCCAACATGTAATGAGAGGTAGAGGCCCTAGATCCACTTCTAGTTCAGTTCTGAGAATTTTTGGGTAAGGCTACTTCAGCTTCTTGGAACATAATAGTTTTCTTGGACTACCATAAGAGAATGATAATAACCAAGAATGATAGGTGATCCCCAAAACTTTGGATCTTCCCTCTTTAAGTAGGGAAGTCTTGAATTAGGACTATTGAAGTAATTAGTTTTTTTAAATTCAATAATTAATAATTAAAAGATATTATTTAATTAAATATCTAGTCCTCTTGAACTAGGACTTTTCCAATTGTTTGACTATAAGTCATTTTGATTTATGCTCTTAATAATAATTATAATAACAAAAATTATACTAATAATTATTCTAATATTAAACATATTTCACTTAACTATTAATACACCATTTATAATATTAAATAATGCATAAATCAGATATACTAATTATATTCCATAATTAAATAATAACACCATTATTATTAAAGCTCCTAAAATAATAATAGCTTGGAGGCCTTTAATCAGGTTAGTCATAAAAGATTACTGGTAATTATCTTTTATTTAGTTATGTGTCATCACATGACACTCTTTTCTCTTTAACTTTTAGGGACACTGTCCACTTCTTTTGGACGGTCTTGGTTAGCTTGGTTAGGTACCTCTAGTCTCTCTCTTTGCATGTCGGATTCCCTCATTTAACATGGTAGCTCCAGCAGTAGGTGATGATGGATAAAAAGATGAATCATTTAGTCAAATTAAATAAATGTGATAAAAGTACTCTTCAGAGTCTTTCCGACTCAACACTTTGAAACTCCGTAACCCCGAGTGCTCTTCAGAGCCATTTAACTCAACACTCTCACGTGGGCGTTACTCTAGTGCAATTCCAGAGTCCCTGCTCAACACTAGTGCTAGAATGTGGTTGTGAGGCACATCTAGAATATTTAAGTTGCCTCGTGTTAAATTTTCAGAATTTACTTCAGTCTGATCTAGGATCTTAACTGAGAGAACAACATGTACAGCATATCTACAGCATATCAATCATGGAGACAATAATGCAAGCACACAAGAGACACAAAGATTTACTTGGGGAAAACCATAAAGGTGAAAAACCCCAATAACTTCCTCAGAGATAGATAGAGAAATGATACAACCAACCATAAGAGATAGACACAACCTAGCAGCAGATCCTCCTCCTCCATAAGTGCGCCACTCCTCCCTGAGTGCATGAGTGAGAAGTGAGTGAGCAAATAGAGTGCCTCCCGCACTCTATTTATACTTGACTTGACTTTCCTTTTTACCTAACTCATGTAGGCTCGAACTTAACCACATAACATAATGCTGACTGGGCCGACCCCCAATAGGGTGGTCTAATAACCCTTTGATCCACATGACTTATACAGGGCCGACCCCAAACAAGGTGGTCTAATAACCCATCAAGTATAAGTTACGACACTTACAATATAAATAACGACACTTCCGTATAGAGGAATAATAGCATCTCTATAGGAATACAATATACATATATGTGAAATACATTCCGAAGTTACATATACATCAACACCTCGGATATGATATTCGTTTATCAAGCTTAGAGTGCTACAGGGCTTATGCCCAACACTCAATGTACATCAGGGCTTACTCCCAGTACATCATATTTCCTCTAGGTACATTGGGGCTTTTTCCTAGTACATAGGTAATCTGTGTGTTTCTGAGTCCATGCTCAACACACCATATAAGTCAATTTTGTCATTCACATCACTACACAATATGTAAGAAAAGGTCATCTCAGTATATTAGGGTTTTTTTACCCACATCAAAACATAATCAGAACATTGGGACTTCCTTGCCGAGTATATAATCTAATAATGAAATTCAGTCAGGGTCCATGCCCAATATGTTAGTCTACAAAAGAATAAATCATATGAACTAGGGCTCATGCCCAATAATCAGAATAAATCATATGTGATGTGGCCATGGCCCAATATAACATCATAAAATAGTCAGTCCAAAATTTGGGATATTACAGAAGTTAGGTTTGCTAACTCTTGCAGGAAATGACGAGAGGTCTGCAGTAAAGATTTAACCTGCTCAGTTGTTTTCACTTGAGGAGGATTCTCCATGGGAGCTTTGCCTTTATATCCATCTATATAAGTAAACATTAGAGGGGCATTAGCCCACTGGAGCTGCTTTTGTTCTTTATCTCTTCTCACTTGCTCAATCAGATTCATCTCCATTGTCCTTTGCCTATAGACTTTAGTTTTAATTTCTTTCTGATATGCCATAATTTGATGTTGTTCTTCTATACTATTGGCCCTATCCAGGACCTCAGAAAATGTGTTGACTCCTTGGTAGATAGAATCATCTAGGACTTCTTCATGGATATAGTCCATCTTCATGTGATATTGTTTGAAATGTGCATCAAGGAATTTCTTAGGATCATGCTTCCTTTTGGGAGCTTTACCCAACTTCAAAGGAGTCACCTAGTCACCAAGCACGACATCCCAATTCGGGGTTGGAATGACTAATGGCCCAAGGTTCAAAGAGAATTTAGGCCAACCTTTCTTCTTGGGACCAGTAAGTTTCCTGTAAACACCATCAGTGATAGTCTGATAGGAGACTTCTTGAATGACCAGTATGTCAGGCACTATTCTGGGAAGAAGGTGGATTGTGTCACTTCCCCATACTCTGATGTATGAGAAAGACTCATAGACATACCAATCACCAATGGTATTGATGAAGGCCCTAGCATTAGCTGAAAAAGCAGGTGCCTCTTGTTTGAATATTTTGAAGTAAATGGTGCCCATGAAATGGTCACAAATGTCATAAAGTAATGGCACAAAGTTGCTTTCCCACAATGCTGAGTGATAAATGTGAACTGGTGGATCTGAAGGAGTCCAATTCCATCCCAAATTAGGATATTGGAACACAGAGTAGAAGACATCAATGATAAAGGCTGACAAGTACTGAAGTGTGGCTTTCTCGGGGAAGGTGCCTTTTGATAATCCTAGATGGTTGTTTTGAGTTCTAAAGACAGAATAAATGCCCAAGGGAAAGATTCACCAGTTGTTAACACATGATGAGCTATTGGAGCCCATTCAGCTTTAAAGACTGAACAGTTGGGAAGGCCAAAAAGCCTGCAAAGAATGGCTGCAAGCAAAGATTAAGGCTCCCTAAACCAAATAATCAGGTAGAGGTTATCAGCCTTCGGCACAAAAATGCTAGGTTTAATCATCGATTATTTCATAATTTCATCAAAATTGTATCTGGTTTAGAGGATGTTATGAATTCAGGGCTAAGGGTTTGTGCAGCCGGTTTAAGAGAAAAAGCCCTGATAAAGACTTTGGGGCAAAAGGTTGTCAATTGTGACCCCATGTTGTCATTGAATGATCGGTCTTTAGGGTTGGCATTTTCTACAATCCATTTAACAGGGCCTGTGTAAGGTAGGACAAGAGGTCGAGCAGCAATGGCATGGATTTGAGAATCCCTAATATTCTCATATGCAGGTCAGTCTTCTTGATGTCAAAAAGATCACCATTATAAAAAAATTGAATAAATATTGGCCTAGTCCATTTGGTATGTCTCAGTCACCCTCTCACTAGTATCCTAGAAGATACCAAAATTTAGGTCCTTAGTCAATGAATCCCTGTGGACTGTCTTAGACCAAGTGTTCCACGACATCTTGGCAAAGCATGGAATTTCTGGTAAATAAAAAAAAAAAACTAAACTAAACCATAAACAGGAAAAACCATGAATAGAAAATGCAAAAACGACAGCAAACCAACCTGAAAATAACTGAAAACTCGTGAGAATGACCCTCGTGAGAAATTCACAGTAAAATCCACGTAGTAGCGTAAATTCCGACAATGAAAATGATAAAGAAAAATAGGAAAAATCATGTACTTATCAATTCATGGTTGGATCAAATATGGACCGTAGGATTAAAGAAAACAAACAGTTGGGATTCCCCCTACGGGATGCGGGATCAGGTTCACAAGTTTTATTTTCAAACTTTATTCAACATTCCCGCAATCCACAATCCGCAATTGCGGATTGCAGGTTGCGGGTTTGCAATTCGCAAAACAACAGATAAAAAGTGTTTCTGAAATCCGCAATCTGAAATTTCAGGTTGCAGGTTTCAGAAACAAAAACAACGTTTTAAAATCAAAATAGATTTCCTACATCCTGCAATCCGCAATTTGGGGGTTACCGGTTTCGGGAACACACAACACGATTTATCGACATAATGACTTTCTGCAATCCAAAATCCAGAATTTGCGGGTTTCAGGTTTCAAGTTTCAGGTTGCGGAATTGCAAATTTCCAAAATATTAACAGAGTCTTTCCGCAACCCGCAATTTCAGGTTGCGGGTTGACGAAAATCCAAAAGAAAGAACTGACAATTCCCACAATCCACAATTTCGGGATTGCGGGTTTCTAGATTTCGATATTTCGGATTTGCGGGAAGAAAATAACACTTCAAAGAATCTAAGGCTTTCTGCAAATCAAGAAAACAACCTAAAAACTTAGAAATTTTCATAGGAAAAGATGATAATCACACAACCAAAGGAAAAGGTACTAGATCATACAAGCAACGATTTAAGAATCTCCTTTTTGATAAGGAACTTACCTAAGTGCCTTTGTATTTACAAAATTTGGGGCTCCCATGATCAAATGAAGCATGGGATCTATTGTACCTACAACAAATGGCGACTGGCTGGGAAGAACCAGTTATCTTTGCAAACAATACTTCAGTCAAAGAAAGTATGTCAGCCCATTGATTTTCAACCTGAAATCTTAGAAAATGTTCACAAAAGGGACAATCAATATGCAGGATTAACATAAGATTGACATACTCCCATCCATGATCAAATTAAAGATAATGCAAATATGATAAGGAGATCTAAGGAACAATAGGAACTCCTTTGCCATTATGTAGTAATAGGAAGACAACTTTAGATGAATCTGGGAACAAGATTCACAATACTCTGGATATCCAAATCATAAATCACCTTGACTTATTAAATGCTTTATTTACATATAGATACATTATTACTAATCTATTCATTTTCTTATTCCTCTTTTCCTTTTTTTTCTCTTTTTTTTTCTCTTTTCCTTTTTAAAACAAAAGGGAAAACTGTACATAAGACTTGGTTGATATAAGACCACTTCCCTGACTTGGTGATCATATTTTAGCAATGCTATTCACAATCTTGATTTGGAAACTGAACAAGCTAGCTCAGTAATGAGACTCCTTGTCTTCCAGCTGTGACACTGAAGAAAAGTTATCATGGCTTGGTGACCACATGAAGATAATTTCAGTCCAAAATCAAACCCATGATCATGGTAGGGATGGATTGGAATAAGACCCCCCTGTCCTCACATGCAATACTGTCTTATAAAGAGAAATTAAAACAGAAATTTTTATTAGGGTGTGAATTACAGGACACCACCATGGCTTGATGACCATATGATAGTGGCATTACTCACTGATGCTTTGCAGATCATGAATGGACTGACCTGGGATAGGATCTTCCACCTTTCAGTAAACTAAAAGTCATCTTCCAAGTTTGGTGGCGTGGTGTGAAGATGTCATTCCACCCACATCTATGAACCTAATGGGATAGCTTGTAATAAGACCCCCCATCCTGTAATCCACAATTATTGAATAATATCATTTTCAAGGTGACTGTGATAGGATCTAGAGCAGATGAAGGTTGACCAGGTTATTGAGATATGTTGTGCTATACTAATGAAACATAAGACAAGAAAGTCAGTCACTTCTCACAACCTCAATTAAACAAATAAAGCATGTATAGAATAATGACCATGGTGGAAAGGTATCAATCAAAGTCCTGCAATTAATGACTGTCCATTCTTTGTAAAACAAATTCTGACATAGGTTGAGAAAAGCCAAGACTAACAAAGCATTCCAAAACCTTAGCTCAGATCATTCATGAGACAAACAGATCATCAACCATTACCAAATGTGTGGAGTTTATTAAAAACCAAAAACCAATAAAAGGAAACCCAATCAAAACAAAGAAAATGCAAAACACACCAAACCTATGTACAGAGTGGTTCATACAAAATACTTTTTTAGCAGAGAAACATTCACTAGATAGGTGTCAATGACCCCTTCCAATGTCTATAATCAAACAGTACTAGGACCAATCTTTTCTGTAATAATGAAAGGCCCTAGGAAAAGGCGTTGAAACTTGGTATAATCATTTTTATCCTTGTGTTGCTTATCCCATCTCAGTACCAAATATCCTACTAAAAATTCCTTGTCAGAAGAGGATTTCTCATTGAACTATATTTTAACCATCTACTGATGATGATATAATTTATTTTTAGCCACTTCCCTGTCTTCCTCCAACTTAAGCAAGGTATCAATTCTCTGCTAAAGAGTGGAGGAATAATCTTCATGAATCGATTGAGCCAACTGTAATGAGGGAATGGTAAGGTTAGATGCTAGGATGGCTTCCTTACCATATACCAGACAATAGGGAGAGTTTCCAATAGCTTCCTTTGGGGTGATTCGATCTTCCCAAAGAGCATTCTAGAGCTATGTGTGCCAATCTTTGTGATGAGAGGATACTGTCTTCTTCAAAATATTTATTAGATTCTTGTTAGAAGATTCAGAAAGGCCGTTACGCTATGGATAATAATTGGCAGAAAATTTTATTTTGATCCCTTTTTCAAGGGCATACTGTTTCATGCCAATTGAGGAAAAGTAGGATGCATTATCAAAGACAAGATACTCTGGAGCACCAAACCTAGTAACTATTTGAATGTCTAGGAAAGATATTACTTGGTTTGTGTTAAACTACCTAAGGGGGATTGCCTCTACCCATCTGGTAAAGTAGTCAATTGCTATGAGGATATACCTATGTTGAAGGGAGGAGGTGGGATTAATTGGTCCAACAAAATCTAGTCCCCATTGCTGAAATGCAAACTGAATTGTTACTGGCTGCAGAGGAAAAGCAGGTTTTTTGAATTTCCCTACACACTTTTGACATGGTTCACACCTCCTAACATGAGCATAGGCATCCTTAAATGGATTAGGCTAATAATATCCAGATTTGAGAACCTTGTGTACTGTGGTTTCACCTAAAAAATGGCGTCCAGCAGGTCCTGCATGAAATTGAAAAAGAATGTCATCAGTCTCATTTTTTTCCAAGCACCTAAGGAAAACTCCATCTTAATTTTTTCTAAACAAAACTCCATTAATAAATTGGTAAGGAGCAGACTTTAATCTTAAATCTCTGTGTTTTTTGAAGTCTAGGGTTTCAGGAGCAAACCCATGGTTCAGAAAAAACTTGATATGATCATACCAGTCAGATGCTGGAGTATCTGTGGCATTGACAGAACCTATAGGAATGTTTTCTTCCTACTCCCATTCAGTTTGCTACTAAACAGGATCATTCGACTGGGCAGTAAGCATGCAAAAACCTTGACCTTTTACAATCTTCGCTGGCCTGATTTCCAGGTCATATTCCTGTAAAGTTGTCGTCTAATGGGTTTTTTTCTCGCCTAGATCTTTCTGGACCAGCACATTTCTGATAGAAGTGTATGGCACAATTACCTTCATTCGATATTTCAATAAATAGGGCCTGTAATGCTTCACATACTTGTAAACTACATAATCCTGCTTGTCAATTTGGGAGTAGTTAAGTTCTGCTCCCTTAACTGTTGAGCTCATGAATGAAATTGGAATCTTAGTATCACCGTCATGCTTTTGTGTCAAAACAACTGCATAAGAAAAATCAGTAGCGAAAGTTTATAGAATAAAATCCTTGTCAAAATATGGGGACATTAGAGCAGGGGATTTTGCAATGGCCTTTCAAATTTTGACAAATGCATCTTTCTGTTCCTGTGACCAACTAAACTATACATCTTTTTTAACTAAATGTTGCAAAGGCTTAACAATCTGTGCAAAATTTGGAACAAACCTACGTACAAAATTGATCTTACTGAGGAATGATTGCATGGCTTTGCGCGAATCAGGAAAACCGATCTTTGAAATAGCATCTGTGCATTCAGGATCAATTATCATACCTTCCTTGGAAAAAATGAAACCCATGAGCTTACCTTCTGTCACTGCAAATATGGACTTCTTGGGGTTCAGAGAAATTCCGTACTTCCTGTAGCATTCAAAAACCTGTTTCAAAGCAGATAAATGTTTCTGTCATTTCTTCGAATAGATAGTGATGTCATCTAGATATACTATGACAGAATTATGCATTAAACAGGTCTGAAAGCTATATCCATAGCTCTCTGGAATGTGGCTCCTGAATTTATCAGTCCAAAAGTAATTCACTTGTAGGCGAAGGTACCCAAGGGGGGTTCTGAAAGTTGTTTTCAGCTGGTTATTAGAGGAAACAATGACTTGGTTGTACCTTGAAAAACCATCCAGGAGAGAGAACATCTCTGACCCTGCTACCTTTTGTAAAATCTGTTCCATGGGAGGAACAGGGTAGTTATCATTTTCAGAGGCTTTGTTTTAAATTTTGAGCATTAATTCACAATAGTCTAGGATCTTTGCTGAGAGAATAACATATATAGTATATCAATGCATGACAATCACAATAAGCATGACAAGCATCACAAGAATCAAAAGTATGATAGACAAGAAAGATAGAGTTTCCGTGGGGAAAACCCTAAGGTGAAAAACCCCACAACTTCCTCAGAGATAGAGAGAGCAATGGCTCAACCAAAGTACAACCAAAATACACTGAGATAGTCTCCTAGTAGCAGATGATACTCCTCCTCACTAGTGCGCCACTTTCTAAGTGAGAGTGAGTTACTTTTCCGAATGAGTAAAATAAAGATCTCCGATCTCTATTTATACTAACCTTTTTGCCCAGTGACCTTATGGGGCTGACTTGTCTAGCTAGGTACATCCACATTATAATATATATAATTCAGGGCTGACCCCACATGGTGGTCTAATAACCCATCGGCAAGTACACACACTTGTGACACTTGTCAATCCACATGACGACACTTCCTTATAGAGGAATGACACATCTCTTATAAGGGTACAATAAATATATATATAATACATAGATGAAATACATTCCAAAGTTACATATACATCAACACTCCCTCTTAACTAGGAAGGTATTTCTCGACACAGTTCTGCTAGACAAGTCTTCTTCTCGGGATCATCGTCATTGATGCATCGTCATCATCATCGTTACTGCTGCTACTATCTCAATCAATCTCTGACTCTACTCATCATAGGAAGTTCTATAGAGGCAGTCCTTTTTCATACTGGATGTAGGCCCACCACCTGCAGGTCTTCATCATCACTGGCCATACTGTGGAATTCTCAGGACTTATTACGTGCGTCAGAAAACCTGGTTGCAGCATCCCAAGCTATTACGAGCACACAGCTCTACCTGTAGGATTTCCGAGGAGCACATTACATGTGACCCATCACAAAACTGCGCTGAAGCATCCCAGGCTGTTACGAGCACACAGCTCTACCTGTCGGATCTCCCAGGAGCACATTACATGTGATCTCACCACAAAACCTGGCTGAAGCATCTGAGGCCTTTTTCATCCTCTCCAGATCTCCCATGATCAAATTACATGTGGTCATGGAAAAACCTGGCTGAAGCATCTGAGGCCTTTTTCATTTTGTCCAGATCTCCCATGAGCAAATTACATGCCATAGGACAAAACCTCGAAAGAGCATTTGCCAAATATCCCATGGAACGAATTACATGCCATAGGCAAAACCTCGAAGGACTATCTGCAAATCTCTCGGGGCACAAATTATATGTCCTCGCAAGAAAAACCTCGAAAGAGCATTTGCCAGATGTCCCAGGGTACGAATTACATGCCATAGGAAAAACCTCGAAAGACCATCTGCAAATCTCCCAGGGCACAAATTACATGCTTACCTGCACAACCTGATCCACGGCCACAAAGTATCATCTAATACTCATCATACATCATCTTGATGTACACATGATCACCCTAATCATCATCACTACAACATCTTGTTGCATGTCATCTGGAGAAGCTCGTCATCCACGATCATCCTGATCATACAATGCATCCATCTGATGCACACCAAGTATCTACCTGATACATATCATTATACATAGTGTATCCACCTGATACATAGATACATGATCCACACAATGTATCCATCAACATACATGATCTACCTGATCATACCTGATACATATCAATATACATGATCTACTTGATCATACAATGTATCCACCTGATACATATACATATACATGGTCCAAGCATCCAACATGATGCATATACATACAAATGATCCAACCGATCATATCCAGCATCCAACATGATGCGTACATACATATAAATGATCCAACTGATCATATCCAACATCCAACATGATGCATATACATACAAATGATCCAACCGATCATATCCAACATCCAACATGATGCGTACATACATATAAATGATCCAACTGATCATATCCAGCATCCAACATGATGCATACATACATATACATATAAATGATCCAACTGATCATACAAAGTAGAAACTAGAACATCATCCTGATGCTCATCATCCAGCGCTTACATCCACAGCCATGTGAAGGATCCTTCTTCCAACATGCTTGGAATGGCTTTAGAAAATGTGTCCATCACTTCTTCCTTGAAGTGTCATCGATCTGAAGAATGCCAAGCCTCTCCCTGAAGTACTCGAACTTCACCCTAGCTAGTGGCTTCGTCAGCATAGCTGCAATCTGCTCATCCGTTGCAACATACAAGAGCTTCACAGCTCCTCTCTGCACCATATCCCTGATATAGTGATATTTGATCTCTATGTGTTTCAACCTATCATGAAACACCAGATTCTCGCACAGCTTCACACAACTCTTGTTATCACAGAAGATACCAGTAGCATCCAATGGGAGATCAAATAACTCAGACAGTAGCTTTCGTAGCCATACTGCCTCACAACTAGCTGAATAGGCTGCAACATACTTTGCCTCAGCTATACTCAGTGCTACGCAGGACTGCTTCTTGCTAAACCAAGAGATCGCACCTGATCCCATACTGAAGCAGCACCCAAATGTGCTCTTCCTATGTGCAGCACTGCCAGCCCAATCTGAATCAACATAAACCTGCAGGTTAAACTTTTGATTCGCTTCATACTTGAGCCCAAAATCCACTGTACCCTTCAGGTACCTTAGAACATGCTTTACAGCAACCAGGTCAACACTCCTCAGATCCATCAGGAACTGGGTCAATGTGTTCACAGCAAAGCAAATATCTGGTCTCGTGTTCATCAGGTACATCAAGGACCCAATCATCTGACAATACATAGAGACATCAACCGGCTCAGATGAAGCATCGCATAGAAGCTTCAGATTCGATGCCATAGGTGTGGCCATGGCCTTGCAATCCATCATCCCGAATCTCTTTAGGATATCTACTGTGTACTTCCCTTGACCAAGGAAGATCCCACCTGCACTCTGCCACACCTCCATACCTAGGAAATAGTGCATCATTCCCAAATCTTTCATATCGAATTTAGCAGCAAGCTTCCTATTAGTATCTGCAATCAATCTATCATCTCTTGTTACAAATAAGTCATCCACATACAGGAGTAGAATCACAGGATTCCCTTCCTCAACCTTGTAATAAACATTGGAATCCGCTTTACTCTTGGTAAAGCCCAAACTAGATAGGAAACTGTCCATCCTACCATACCAGGTTCTGGGAGCTTGCTTCAAGCCATACAAGGCTTTCTTCAATCTGCACACATATGACTCACTATCATGTATTTCAAAACCGAGTGGCTATTCCACATATACTTCCTCTTCAACTACACCATTCAAGAAAGCAGTCTTGACATCCATTTGGTGTATTTTCCATCTCATTGCTATAGCCAGGGCAAGTACTATTCTGATGGAAGTATACCTGGCTATAGGTGCAAAATTTTCTTCATAATCTATTCCCTCTTTCTGAGAGAATCCATGAGCTACGAATCTTGCCTTGTATTTCTCTACACTGCCATCTGCAGCATGCTTGATTTTGTAGATCCATTTGGAAGTCACAACAGACTTCTCTTTAGGTCTTGGGACAACATCCCAAACATCATTCTTCATTATTCATTGGTATTCCTCAACCATGGAATCCTTCCATTCGTTCTTTTCCACTGCTTCTTCGTAAATGGAAGGCTCTTTGTTCATAATGTCACAGAGTAAAGCAACATAGCTGGTATGTGATTTGGTTCTCTTCTTTGCTCTGTGTTTTTCTTCTAGAATGCCAAATCTTTCTGCATCTTGAATGAGCTCTCTAGCCGATGTAGGTTTCCTCTTGTGAGAGTTATCCTCATGGGGTGGATCTACAGGATCTTGTGGATCTTCAAACTCACGAACAACTTCTGGAACTGCTTCAGTCATGGTAGTGTCTTGAAATTTGGTTTCCTTAGGTTCTTCATAAACTTGGATAGGTGCCTTCCTTGATTTGATGAATGCTGAGTTTTCATCAAATGTTACATCCCTGCTGACATCAATCTTCTTGAACCCTGGAAAGTATATTCTGTAAGCCTTCGAGCTTTCACTGTAACCCACAAAGATACCCTTCTTTCCTGAAGGATCTAGTTTAGTCCTCTTTTCCTTTGGGACATGAGTGTATGCTGGACAACCAAATATTCTGAGATGGCTGACTTCAGGTTTCTTACTAGAAAAGACCTCTTCTGGTGTCTCGTTGTCCAATATCTTGTGGGGTGTTCTGTTCTGCACATATATAGCTGTTCTGGCTGTTTCTGCCCATAGATGCATAGGTAGATCCTGGTCATGCAGCATTGCCCTTGCTGCTTCCATGATAGTTCTGTTCTTCCTTTCTGCAACTCCATTTTTTTGAGGATTATACGGAGCAGTCAACTCCCTCTTAATCCCTGAATCACTACAAAGCTTCTTGAAGTTACTTGAGGTGAATTCTCCACCATTGTCAGATCCGAATGTTTTGATCTTCTTGTCAGTTTGATTCTCCATCAAGGTTTTGAATTCCTTGAACTTATCAAACACCTCATCTTTGTTCTTCAAGAAGTATACCCAAGTCTTCCTGTAGAAGTCATCAACAAATGAGACATAGTAAACATACCCACTTAGAGAACTGGATGACATAGGACCACATACATCTGAGTGGATGATTTCCAAGATATCTTTTGCCTTGCTTTCACTGCTTGGGAAAGCCTTCTTAATGTTCTTACCTTTTGCACATCCTTTGCAAACACCTTCATGTTTGGTCTTGATTTTAGGAAGACCCTCTATGGCCTTGCTTGCAATTGGAAGTGCCCTATAGTGCATATGAATAAGTCTTCTATGCTAAAGTTCACTTGGATCCATGGATTCATGCACCATGGCATGTTCAGGTTGTCCCTTCAATTTATACAAACCTCGCTCTTGCTCTCCAATCACTATTGCATCATTTATGTTCTTTCCCTTTGGCCACATTAGGACTTGGCCATCCACAAATGAAACCCTCATACCTTTTGCATCCAATGCAGAGATGGAGAGTAAGTTCTTCTTGAGCCCAAGTACATAAAGGACTTCTTTCATCTTCAAAGATTTTCCAGAATCTAGGTTGTAGGAGGCTTCACCACTTCCTTTGATTGGGTATTGATAATCATCCCCAAGTTTCACCTTATGGGGTGATTCATGTTCAGATAGATTCACAAAATATTCCTTAAACCCAATCATGTGTTTGGAAGCCCCACTGTCAATTAACCAATCATTACAACCATGGGAGATAGTACCTGTGAGAGCAGAAATTAGAACATATTCTTCTTCACTTGATGAGTCATCATCACTATTACTTTCTACCCTAGCTTTTTTCTTTGGGGGTTCATCATCCTCGGCAGCATGAGCATGAAACCTTCTTTTGCTGGCCTTCTTCTTCTTGTTGGAGTTGTTGTCCTTCTTGTTCTTGGGACAATTTATGGCAATATGTCCTTTCTCATTACAGGTGAAGCATATTCTTCTTTCTTTGAAGTGATGTGAAGATTTCTTGGAGTGCGATGGCTCTCTCTTGGACTTCCCTTTCTTGGTGTGAGCTGTGAGAGCTTGATCTTCATTCCCCATCTTTTCTTCTCATGGCACAAGCCTAGCTTCTTCTTGAGAGAATTCTTCCCGCAATCTGTTGAAGGAGATCAACTTCTTCCTTGCACAAATTCCTTGAATGAAGGAATCCCATGACCTGGGTAGGCCATTTAGAGTGGTCATCACCACTTCACCATTCTCCACCATTTCATCCACTGCTTCTAGTTGTTCCTTGATCTGGGAGACCCTTGAAAAATAAGATTGAATGGTTTCTCCATTTTGAAACTTTACTCCTTTCAATTGGTTCCACAGGGTCATCTTCCGATTTATGTTCTTCCCATCAAATAGCTTGGTCAAAGAGTCAAACATCTCCTTGGGTGTCTTTAGAGAGGACACATGGGGTATGAGATGATCTTTAATGGAATCAGCAATGATTCTCTTTTCCTTGACCAAGTTCTTCTTATGCAATACCTTGGCCTCTTCATCCTCTGGGATAGGGATGTCTTCTTTCACATATGAGTCCAACTCATTCTCTTCCAGGATTAACTCAATCCTATACTTCCAAGCTTGGAATTTATCAGCTCCTTCAAGCTTATCCTCAAGCTTGGTGTGGTGAGACATCTTAAAGAGTACTTCAAATGGAAATAGAAAATATTTAGATCTTACCACTTGAAATGATGAAAGCTGGATTTGGTCCCGGATTAGGGTTTGTCGAAAAAAAACCCTAAAAATTCACAATGTGAATTTCAATTTTCTGAAAGGATAGAAAGATGCGCCTTGATGAGATGATCAGCCCGGTGTATTCAAAATTTGAGATTAGCAAAGCTTTACCCTTCAGATTTTCCTTTTTGTCCTCTCGAGTTCACTGGGGAGAGCCCTGAATTAGGGTTTCAGTTTCCCAGAGATCTACACAACCAAAAATCTCGATCCAAAGCTCTAAACTTCGATTTTTGCAAGGAGCTTCCAGCTATGTCTTCAGATTTTAGAAATTACTATTTTTGTGGAAACCCTAATTTTTAGGGCCAAATCTAAAAATGCTCATAATTGAATTCTGACTGGACAGATAGATGCGCCTTGATGAGTAGAGTCAATCTACTATGCTGCTTTTCCAAAATCTGTGGAGAGAAACCCAATAAACAAGAAACTCAAGTTTTTGTCACTGCAAAATGTCTTCTTCTCAGGTTAGCTCTGATACCATGTTAAATTTTGAGCATTAATTGACAATAATCTAGGATCTTTGCTGAGAGAATAACATATATAGTATATCAATGCATGACAATCACCAATAAGCATGACAAGCATCACAAGAATCAAAAGCATGAGAGACAAGAGACACAAAGTTTCCGTGGGGAAAACCTCAAGGTGAAAAACCCCACAACTTCCTCAGAGATAGAGAGAGCAATGGCTCAACCAAAGTACAACCAAAATACACTGAGATAGTCTCCTAGTAGCAGATGATCCTCCTCCTCACTAGTGCACCACTTTCTAAGTGAGAGTGAGTTACTTTTCCGAATGAGTAAAATAGAGATCTCCGATCTCTATTTATACTAACCTTTTTTCCCAGTGACCTTATGGGGCTGACTTGTTTAGCTAAGTACATCCACATTATAATATATATAATTTAGGGCTGACCCCACATGGTGGTCTAATAACCCATCGGTAAGTACACACACTTGCGACACTTGTCAATCCACATGACGACACTTCCTTATAGAGGAATGACACATCTTTTATAAGGGTACAATAAATATATATAAAATACACAGATGAAATACATTCCGAAGTTACATATACATCAACACTCTGTTCAAATTCGTGAAATCGACACAAAGTTTGATTTCCCCATTCTTTTTTTGAACATGTACTAAATTTTCTATCCATTGTGTATGTCTGACAAGGAATATGGTTTGGGCTTTCAATAACTTTTCAAGTTCCTTTTTTACAGAGGGCTCCAAACTAGGATGCATTTTTTTGATTTTCTATTGGTAAGGTTTCACTTCTTCCTTCATCGGTATGTTGTGATGCATAATGCTAGTATCAAAGGTTTTTAGTTCGTCATTGGTCCAGGAAAAAACATCCTTGTATTCTTTACACAGTCTAATAAAGGCTCTCCTTCCTTCAACAGAGCAGTCAACTCTAAGGTTAATAAATTGGGGGTTCTGTTCAGTACCAAGGTTAACTGGATCATAGTTCAGTGATGAACTCTGTGTCTTACAATTGGTCTTGTGTTTAAACTTATCTTGTAAGTCATAGAACCTTTCTAGGTTGATTACTGATTTTGGAATAATGTTGGAGGATCAGTCAAATATTTTTCATGCTCAACTTCATCTATCACCATATCTTGAAAGGTATCTTGAGTTGAGAGAAAGTCTAAGATTTGTTGATCATCATCAAACACTTTCCAACTTGTAACATTATCAGGGATGGAAGGCCTGTACATCAGTTCAATTGAGAAGGTTTTAGGTGACAAACCTTCTAGTGGAATCATCCTGGATGCTATATTTGCTAAAAGGTCCGCATCAAAGTTTTGTGACCTAGGGATAGACTTGATGCTGAATGCAGTGAAAGAATTGGTGAGTTCTCTTACCATCTTTTGATAATTAGTTAAACAAGGAGATAGATAGTGTATCTTGTTCCTTACTTGTTTAACTATGATTTATGAATCACCATAACATTCTATCACTTGTGCACCCATATCAATAGCCTTTTTGAGCCCCTACACCATAGCCTCATATTCAGCTACTTTATTTGTACATTCAAATTCAAGTCTACAAGCAATCATGGTCTTGGTCCCTTTGGGATCAATAAGGACACAACCTGCACCAGCTCCATCCTTGGATTTGGAGCCATCAAAGACTAAGTTCCATGCAATGGGATCAATCCTAAAATTTGTATTAACATTATACACATTATGTACAATAGTTCCAGAGAATGGTACGATGGTAACATTGGCAATCTGAGACTCATTTTGCACATTATCTAGTGAAGAATCAGCTGGCAAATCCCCAAAAAAGGTATCAAATGTAAAATGCTCAATATGTGAGATAAAATAACAAGCAGGTTCACTGGAATCATTAAGATCAATGAATGTTTGCTTCATAAATGGCTCCCTACTAAATTTAATCTTATTTGGTTGTCCATTGTATGGTAACCACAGGTGAGACCAATCAATGGTAAAGTATCCCTTGAGCTTCTCTGACCAATCTCTACTCATCCACTTTCCATAGGCTTCAGGAATGTCAGCTACAACAATATCAATGGTCTGGTGAATCCACGGATCAACAGACAATGTCAATAACACATTTCTCAATCTCCCTACTACTCTTACGTTAGATTTGTCTAGCTGGACTATCTGAGTAGGGAAGGGTTCCCAGGTGGCATTAATTTTTCTGTAGACAGACAGGGACATCAAATTGGAAGAAGCTCCAGAGTCTATCATGCATTTGTGCACATTTTTATTGAAGATTTAAAATGTAAGCAAGAAAGGAGGTGTCCTCTTGCTTCTAGATTTATGATCTTCTGGTTTGGTGTAAGAGTCTAAGTTATTGTTTTGTGGTTGTTTGATTATCATGCTTTTAGGCAGAGAATCCCACATAGAAGGGATCTCCAGAGGTTCAAACAAGGAAATATTTGCTTTAACTCTTTTCAAATCTTCAGCCAAACTGTATTCCAATTCGGGAATAACTGTATCCTTTTGAGGAACAATTTTGTTTTTCTTGGGAGGTGTTGTTGAAGATGAAGTGTGGTCTTGACCTGGTATTGTAAGGATGTTGAACATTTAACACTGTCTCAGGTTCTTCTTCTTCATTATTCATTGGAAGTTCAGAGAAATAGCTAACAGTATTAATTTTTGGATCCTCTTCTTCATCTCCTCCTTTTGGTAAATGTGGATCTTGGTCTGTTTGATCATCAGAAGGTTCAGGGACATTTTGTGATTCAGTGGCAAGAAATTTGAAAATGGAATAGATATCTTCAGAAGTCAATACTTCATTTGGATTAGGAGGTGGTGGATTTTGGGGAGGTTGATAAGGTCTCCTGAAAGGTGGCCTTAAAAACCTCTGTTATTATTTTGATTCACATTATTATTCTTTTTTAGATCAACCATCTGATTTGACATTTTCTGGAGGAACTTCTTGATATCAGTCATTTCAAAGGGATCTTTGTTTTGGGTAGTGGGCTTGGGAACATTATCAGTTTTCTTCCTGGATGTAGAAGGTTGTTCTTCTAAAGCCTCAAGATTGTATTTTAAGCAATTGATATCCTTTTCAACTTGAATGGCTTCAACATAAGCTTCAAACAAGTTTTCTTTGTGTGCCCTTTTTACCCACATTGCAATAGGAACATATAGACCCTTTTCATAATAGGCAACCAAAAGTTGTTCTGCAGGAAGAAAAGTAGCAGGGATTCTATTTTTCAGGTAAGTAAATATTTGATTGTAATCTTTGATGCTTTCTTTACCTTTCATTTTCATGGAAGATAACTCCAAAACTAAATCCTGTGGTGTTTTATCATCCCCAAACTTTTGGATAAACAATTTTTCAAACTCATCCCATGAAGTTATGGTTCTATCTTCTAAGGAAAAATACCATGTGGATGCCTTGCCTTCAAATGTGTAAGGGAAGAGTCTGCAAACCACATCTTCATGAAAAACACTCCTCAGTCTAATGGCGTACATAAAATTTTTCATATGATCTAATGTAGGTGACTTATAATCTGGATTGAACTTAGGAAGCCACTTTTCTAGGTTTTTGGGAAATTTGTGTTGATCACCAAGTATGAATACAACATCTTGGTCAAGCCATGGTCTATTTTTACCTTCCCCAGCCATAGGTTGTTCTTATTCTTCTTCTGATGAAGAGCTAGAATAATGATCACTTTCAAATGAAGAGGATGATGATGAAGGAGGAGAGGGTGGTGGTCCACCTAAAGCAGTAGTGTGTGAGACTTGTTATGTTTCAGTAAATAATAAATCAAGATCAAATTCAAGAAATTGTTGTTGGTTTGATGAATTATTTTGCTCAGTATTGTGCTCAGTTGAGTTTTTATTATCTTGATTATCTTGAGTATTTTCCTATGGATTGGTATTTTCTTGGTGAATTGCTGCTAATCCTTGATTTCTTTCTACAGAGATCCTCTCTTGTAACCTAACAGCACTGTCATTAGAACTTTTAAGTATCTGTTAGAGTGAGATAGGTCCTCTAGTGGGTGAGATAATGATGATATCTCCTGTTCTAGGATCTCAGTGAGCTATAGGGGTGACAGGGATAGTATTAGAATGTTGCACCAGTTGCTCAATAGAAGTAGATGCTTGTGTGTGGCTACGGGTGACAATTGGTATTCTTGTTGGAGGAGGTTTACAGGTACTTTGTTTAGGCATATTTTGTTAGAGGCCCTCCTTGTGCTATTTGTTGAGGCCTCATATCTGCAGGGTATGAAACATGCTGGAATGGGTTACAAAGCTTTCAATAGAGGGAGAAAACCCAGACTGAAAGGCTTCAAAAGGTCCTACGCAAGGACAGTTCTATCCCTAGCCTGTTTGGTATAGTAATCTCCCACGATTATTTGGCCCGCGCTGGCACTCTATGAGTAGATGAGTTTTGATCCAAAGGATCAGTTTTCTGATGAAGAAAACAAAATGTAAAAGGTCTGTAAACACAAATCTACTTAAAGGAATCTAAACTAGGTTAGATCTATCCTAAGGAAGTGTTTTGAGATACGTGTAGATTAGCTTGATATGTAAATAGGTAAGAACATTCATTAATTAAACAAAAATGTGAAAGAGATCAATGCCTTAACTGCTCAAGTTACAATTACTTAATAAAAATTAACTAATGGCAAATTGAGGGTTGTATGCATTCAAGATTCGACCTGTAACTGATATGTTAATTGAAAAATTAACATCAACTATATTTTCACTGTAAAAGCCATTTGCAAAAATCGATAAAAGTTGTAATTGAATAAACTCTCTTAAAACTTCATAAACACACAGATCATAAACAATGATAAACCATAACTACAGGTCATAGTGCTTAATGAATTGCAAAAAGATCAAAACAACATGAGATAAGCAATTTGGAGGAAAATCACATTTATCAAATAAACTTGACTAAATAGACAAAAGTAGATGTTAAAATAACTTTACTGTATTTACTGACAGTCTGTAAGAAATTACAGGCTAGTATCAAAACAGAGCATCTCCAACCTCTCCTGCAGATTTTGTCTCCAAATTCCATCATCCCCTCTACGACAGATCATCTCTTTTAAATAAGAGTTACAAAGTAATAATACAAGGAGTAAATTCCGAGAAACCGAGATTACAAAATGAAAAATAAACTATTGGCCTAGAAAAACTTGCCATTTGTCTAAAACCTCTAACAACTCATCCACATTTGGACAGTTAGCTGACTCTAGCCCTAGCTGGGCATTACATTCGAATGTTTCCATCTCATTCTTAGCTAACTTATGCTAGATACGAATAAAAATGTGGATTTTTCCTTCGATGCTGACCGGTTTCCTAATCAGTTGTTCTACATCATCAATGTCGACCTGCTCAAGATGCTGAATTTTCTCCTTGGCCTCTTCAAACCTGCGTTCGACTTGCTCAACCTTCAACTTAGGCAGACAAGAATATTCAATGAGCTCCATAGCATCAAACTGTATAATCTCCATGATGTTATTTGATGCATACCATCACTTACTGCATATAGCGTGTGCTTTCTTCAGAATATCTTCAACTGACTCGTTCAAATCTTGCCAAGTGTTCAACGCAGCTCTAATTTTCTTAAACTGAAAAGTGTTAAGAATGGGGAAGCCTTCTGGTGTGTCCTTGATATATCTCTACTACTCAACAATATTTTGACTTTCCTAATAAGCTTGCATCCTTTTGGATTTCTTCTCTTCAGGGGTTCCATACATATTACCAAAAATTATATGAGTCTCCTTGATCTCATCTAGGGTGCAAAATAGCTTCTCTAGCAACTTGTGATGTTCTTCATTGACTTGGAGTGCCAAATCCTTAAATTCCTGAGATGACAACTTAAAGAAAGTAGAAGAGGTTGCACTTGCAGTTGCATCCTCACATTGCTTTTGCAATGAAGCTATCTTTTGAGTATTAGCAGAATTCTCAGCTTGTACATCACAAAGTTCAACCTACAGAGAGGTATTTCTTCGCTCCAAATCTCCCAATTTGTCTTCCCATATCCTCCTAAGATCAGAAACATAATTTTCATGTTCCTGTTTGGTCTTTACCAGCTCTTCTTCAAGCCTTTCCAATTCCTCCTTCTTTTGATCAATCTCCTTATTCAGTATCTGGACTGAATCAAGGTTTGCACCAGCAAATGCTCCTAGGGTTGTGGCTGTCTCAATTGCTCCTTTCTGGGGATCATTTGTTTGTTGAGCCCATACTATTTGAAAAGGAACAAATACCTCTAATCCACCTTGATCCCTGCTCCTCTTCTTACCCCTTTTTACCATTGCTTTATTTTCCTTATTGTAGAAATAATGTCCAAGAGGGACTACCACATCATCTTTATATTCAGTTATTATTTCAGAAGTAATTGAGATGACATTTTCTATTGAAATCAGTGAAGGAGTGTGAGTGACCATGGGAATGGGTATAGGAATGGTAACTTAAGGAATAGTCAGAGGGGTAGAGACAGTCTGAGGAATTGATGGGACAGTGGTTGGAGAAGGGATTGAAGTGAAGGATTCAGAAAGTGGAACCTGATCATCATGAGCATGTGATGATGAGGAGGGATCTGAGGGTGGCTCATCCACAGTGGGTAATGATAGAGTAGGTGTGGGTGATTGCTGAGGGACCATCATAGACTAGACCTATGCAATAATAAATGGGGGAGTTGAAAAAGGGACAGAGTTATCCAAAAATGGGGTGGCTCTGGACGTCAAAGTATGAAAGAGTTATGATATAGAAAATGGTGGGATAACCCTTGGGGACAAAGAAGAAAGATCATGAATAGATGACAACAAAAATTATGAAGTTGTGATGTCAGGGGCAGTAGTAACTTCCAATACCTATTGCTGAAAAAGAACGATCCATCTCAATATTATCTAGAAAATCTGTAACTGCTTGTGAATATTCAGTTATCTATTCAGTCACTTTCTCAATCAATTCTTTAGTTGCTCCTTCATTCACTTCTTCATTTGTTCCTTTAGTCACTTCTTCAGTCACTGATACTGGAGGATTGGTTCCATCATTAACATCACTGTCAATGAGATCAATAGTAGGAACCTATGATGTAGGGATCTGAATTTTTTGTCTTTTAGCTGGGTTGACCTCAACCAATATCAAATCATCAGCTACCTGTATAGCTACAGCAGTTACTTGAACATCCACAGCAAGCTTAGGAGGTTCAATAGTTTGAGTGCTCAATACTGAAGCTATGTTTTCTAACTCCTGCTGTAAATGATGAGAGGTCTGCAGTAAAGCTTTAAACTGTTCAGTTGTTTTCACTTGAGGAGGATTCTCCATGGGAGCTTTACCTTTATCTCCATCTGTATAGGTAAGCATTAGAGGGGCATTATACTGCTGGAGCTGCTTTTGTTCTTTATCTCTTCTCACTTGCTCAATCAGATTCATCTCCATTGTTCTTTTCCTGTAGATTTTATTTTTAACTTCTTTCTGATATGCCATAATCTGATGTTGTTCTTCTATACTCTTGGCCCTAGACAGGAACTCAGAAAATGTGTTGAATCCTTGGTAGATAGAATCATCTAGGACTTCTTCATGGATATAGTCCATCTTCATGTGATATTGTTTGAAATGTGCATCAAGGAATTTCTTAGGATCATGCTTCCTTTTGGGAGCTTTACCCAACTTCAAAGGAGTCACTTGGTCACCAAGCACTGCATCCCAATTCGAGGTTGGAATGACTAATGGCCCAAGGTTCAAAGAGAATTTAGGCCAACCTTTATTCTTAGGACTAGTAAGTTTCCTGTAAACACTATCAGTGCTAGTCTGATAGGAGACTTCTTGAATGACCAGTCTGTCAGGCACTATTCTGGGCAGAAGGTGGACTGTGTCACTTCCCCGGACTCTGATGTATGGGAAAGAATCATAGACATACCAATCACCAAGGGTATTGATGAAGGCCTTCGCATCAGCTGAAAAAGCAGGTGCCACTTGTTTGAATATTTTGAAGTAAATGGTGCCCATGAAATGGTCACAAATGTCATAAAGTAATGGCACAAAGTTGCTTTCCCACAATGCTGAGTGATAAATGTGAACTGGTGGATCTGAAGGAGTCCAATTCCATCCCAAATTAGGATATTGGAACTCGGAGTAGAAGACATCAATGGTAAAGGATGACAAGTAGAAGTGTGGATTTCTCAGGGTAGGTGCCTTTTGATAATCCTAGATGGTTGTTTTGAGTTCTGAAGATAGAATATACGCCCAAAGGAAAGATTCACCAGTTGTTAACACATGATGAGCTATTGGATCCCATTCAGATTTAAATACTGAACAGTTGGGAAGGGCAAAAATCCTGCAAAGCATGGCTTCCAGCAAAGAGTAACGCTCCCTAAACCAAATAATCGGGTAGAGTTTATCAGCCTTCAGCACAAAACTGCTAGGTTTAATCATCCATGATTTCATCATTTCATCAAAATTGTACCTGGTTTTAGAGGATGTTATGAATCCAGGGCTAAGGGTTTGTGCAGCTGGTTTAAGAGCAAAAACCCTGATAAAGACTTTGGGGCGGAAGGTTGTCAATTGTGATCCCATGCTGCCATTGAATGACCAGTATTTAGGGTTGGCATTTTATACAATACATTTAGCAGGGTCTGTGTAAGGTAGGACATTGTTCCGAGCATCAATGGCATAGATTTGAGAAGCCCTAATCTCCTCATACGCAGGTCGGTCTTCCTTGATGTCAGAAAGATCATCATTATCAAAAATTGAATAAATATTGGACCAGTCCATTTGGTATGTCTCAGTCACCCTCTCACTGGTATCCGAGAAGATACCAAAATTTGGGTCCTTAGTCAGTGAATCCCTGTGGACTGCCTTAGACCGAGTGTTCCACGAAATCTTGGCAAAGTGTGGAATTTATGGTAAATAAATAAAACAAAAATCAAAACTAAACCATTAATAGGAAAAACCATGAATATCAAATGCAAAAACAATAGCAAACCAACCTGAAAATAGCTGAAAACTCGTGAGAATGACCTTGGCGAGAAATTCACTGTAAAATCCACATAGAAGCATAAATTCCGACAGTGAAAATGATAAAGAAAAATAGGAAAAATCATCTATTTATCAATTCGTGGTTGGATCAAATCTGGACCGTAGGTTTAAAGAAAACAAACGGCTAAGATTCCCCCTGTGGGATACGGGATCGGGTTCACAAGTTTTATTTTCAAACTTTACTCAACATTCCCGTAATCCGCAATCCGCAATTGCGGGTTGTAGGTTGAGGGTTTGCAATTTGCAAAACATCGGATAAAAAGTGTTTCTGAAATCCGCAATCTGAAATTTCAGGTTACGGATTTCAGAAATGAAAACAATGTTTTAAAATCAAAATAGCTTTCCCACATCTCACAATCTGCAATTTGCGGGTTGCGGGTTTCGGGAACACACAACGTGATTTATCGACATAACGACTTTCCGCAATCCAAAATCTAGAATTTGCATTTTTCAGGTTTCGTGTTTTGGGTTACGGAATCACAAATTTCCGAAATATTAACATAGTCTTTCTGCAACCTGCAATTTTGTGTTGCGGGTTTCGGGTTGACAAAAATCCAAAAGAAAGAACTAACAATTCCCGCAATCTACAATTTCAGGATTGCGGGCTTTCGGATTTTGGGATTTCGGGATTTCAGATTTGCAGGAAGAAAATAACACTTCAAAGAATCTAAGGCTTTCCGCAAATCAAGAAAACAACCCAAAAACTTAGAAATTTTCAAAGGAAAAGCTAATAATCACACAATGAAAGGCAAAGGTACTAGATCATACAAGAAAAGATTTAAGAATCTCCTTTTTGACAAGGAACTTACCTAAGTACCTTTGTATTTACAAAATTTGGGGCTCCCATGATCAAATGAAGCATGGGATCTATTGTACCTACAACACCTTCAAGCTTGTTAAAAACAGTAAGGAGGTTATGAGCATTCTTCCACCTTTCCTTCGAGCTCATTAAAAACAGTAAGGAGGTTACGAACATTCTTCCATCTTTCCTTCAAGCTCGTTAAAAACAGTAAGGAGGTTGCGAGCACTCTTCTGCCTTCACTTCGAGCTCATTAGAAACAATAAGGAAGCTATGAGAATTATTCCATCTCTCCTTTGATCTCGCTAAAAACAGTAAGGAGGTCACGAGTTTACTTTTTCGGGCTCGTTAAACCTTTACGAGAAATATTTTTATGGAGTCGTCTTTAATCCCTTTTCAGAATCCTTAAATAGGAAAAGATTGCCGATTCAGCTTGTCTCTTTCATACTCATTAAACTAATTGAAAGGTCATCTGTACAGTATTAGTTTACCCCCTTTTCCGAACTGTTTAGACTAGTTACGAAAAAGGTATACTCTAGTCATACTTGGCTAGAAGAGTTCTTCTCTCATTTTTTTACCCTTTTTCAGGTGAGGCGACTAAATTTATGAAAAATGACCCTTTGGAGTCTTCTTTGGGATTTTCAAACTCCCACAATATGAAAACACCAGTGAGCATCTACCAACTCGGGCTGATGTGAAATCCATGAGTAGGTATATGGATTTTTTGTTTAAGTTTTTCAGAATCCTTAAATTTGAAAACAATGGCGAGCAAGGACAGATCTTGGCTCAATATTAAAATCCAGAGATCATTGTATCGAGTACTAGTCTATCTCTTCTTCAAACTTCATTAAAACATGAAGAATGTCCTGAGTTTCCCTCCCATGGACTCATTAATTTACGCATGGTTGGACTTCTATCAAGTAGTATTCTCCCTCTTTCTTCGAGCTTGCTTAAACAATGAAGAAGGACTATTGAGTTTGCTTTATTGGACTCACTAAAACCAACAAGAAGGATTTTCTTTAATAAAAAGAGAAAAGGGAAGGGAAGGGTTTCCAGTATATTTTTAGTTCAAAAGAAACAAGTCAGTCATATCCTTGAACAAAGCACCTTTTTGAGTCTATCAAATAGTTGGGTTGTAGTTTTTACTTTAGGATGAACTTGATCTCAAAGTGTTTACTCCTCCGATCGATTACTCTTCCGATCATATGGAGTATATGTTAATGTCTCTTACATTGCAGATTTATATCATGCTCTCATTGTGTCAAAGCTGCCGAAGTCACTCTTGTGTCGTGCTCACTATTCGAGGATAGTACCTATTTCGGACATTCTGCAACTAACTTGACCTCATGTGTCGGCCATTCCCTGGTGTTAGTCTGTTTCATCTTATATTCACTTCTACTCCAGATCGACTCAATCTTTTGAGTGTTCCTTGTGTTGGATGATGGAGGATGCCTTAAGGCCTCCCTTCCAACGGACTTCTTCCCATTGATGTCAAATCATTTTTCTTTGGGAATGAAGTTTAGAGTTTCAGATAGTACCTTGGGGACTGCAGTCATTAGTGGCAATTTCCCTCGCTATTGAATAGTGGGAATACATCAATGTATCCTATTCGATAGATTCTTTAAGTGTTCTACTTCAAGATCCTTTATTAACACTTGTTAGAATGTACTAGATACCTTGGGTCCCATTTTCATTATCGGTGGGCACCTTCACATTTTTTAACGGTATACATCAATGACCGATAATGAAATGGTATCCCCCATGTTCGACTTCAACTCATTTATTCACATGGTTAGGACTCGTACCTTGAGGTGTTTTGGACGAATACCTTGGGCCTATGATAGCATTACTATATTTTGTTATCACCAAAGTTGCGTAAGACTGAGCCACACCCATTTTTGGCTCTTGATGAGACATACATCCAGCTTGTTGTTATGGCTATGATCTCCTTTTTTGACATGGATCCATGCTTGTATTTTAGTCTCCATGCTATATACATCTTTCAGTTATGTATTGGAGATTATTTTCTATCATCATGAACATCTCCTGATGTCAATATTGTAATTGCTAGCTGACCTGATCTTTTGTTTTCAGGTAGTTTTATGACTTTGTCCTGTGGTTTCCTCGTTCCTCCTTTGAGTATGGATTGTAATTTATTTCGGCCATCGTTTCCCTCTAACCTCACACATTAGGGGGAATATGTTATCAGTCAAATTAGCACTTCTCTGTCTGTGATCACATCACCTTGTCAATCACACAAAAGGACATTATGGATGGAAGAGCTTACTTGACCTTGGATGATTTAGTTGAATCCTTACTCCTTCAGCTTAAATTATTCTTTTGACACCTTCACCATAAAGCCGCGACTCCTATACTGGACACATCGCGAGCCACTCCTGGGTATCAATTAAAATCTGCACCCGCAAGTTGCTGAGCCCACATGCTGCAAGTCACTCGCAAGTTGCTAGTTGTCATAGTCGTGGATGTCTTAAGGAAAATTTGAAAAATATATTGAAAACACAAATTGGGATTAGTTTAGTTAGGTATTCCAACATCCCTAACTTCCCAATTCAAATTCCTTTCAAAACCAACCCTCCTTTCCTTTTCATAAATGAAAGAAGAGGCCATGTGAAAGGGGCCAATTAGTGGGAGCTATTGTTATGCTAAAGAAATTCCAAGTCTAGAGAGAGGAGCAGGAGCCTAGGGCCTGGTTACGAAGGTGCTTGATGTAGATTCAGGTATAACATTTGTACTTTCCGCATTATTTTGACAATAAGAGATTGAGATACTTTTCCTTCACCAATAAAGTGTTAATCTCTATTGTGTATTGATTATAATTGATGTTATTGCATTCATTAATATCAATATTTATCTATAGTCAAACTGGCTTGAGGAAAGCCTGTGTGTTTTGTAGGTTTGTCACTATGGATATCTAGGGAAAAGCTTGGACCGACCGTCATAAACAAGTTACATTTTCTCTAAACCTATATCTTATTTGTTTACAGTAATGCATGCAGAACCCTATGTATATATCTGCCAACCCCTTGTATGTTGGTAGTATCTATCCCTTACTATAAGGTAAATTCCCTAACAACACCCCTCTCTCTTCCACTCCATATCTCTACCCCTCCCTCCATATATACCTATCTCTCTCTTTGTGTCCCCCCCCATCACCCCCCTCTCTCATATCTACATAAATCTCTTTCCCTCTCGCCCCCCATCCCTCTCTCTCCCCCACCATCTATCTCTTTCTATCCCTCCCTCCTTAACTCTATCTCTCCCTCCCTTCCCCTTTATCTCCTTCCATATCTACAACTCCATCCATCACTCTCTCCTTCCCTATCCTCCCCCCTCCATTCCTCTATATCATCCATCCATCCATCTCTTTCCCTCACTCCCCCTTCCTCCATGTCTCTCTCCCCTACCCTCCCTCTCTCTCTCTCAGCCTCCCTCTCTCTCTCCCCCCATTGCTCCCCCCCTCTCTATCTATCTATCCCTTCCATATCTATCCATCTCTCTCTCTCCCCCCATAATTCCATATATCTCTCTCCATTTCTCCCTCTCCCTCTCTATCTCTCTGTTCCATCTCTATCCACCCCCCCCTCTCTCTCTCTCCCTCTCTATCTCTCTGTTCCATCTCTATCCACCCGCCTCTCTCTCTCTCTCCCTCTCTCTCTCACTCCCTCCCCAACTCTCTCTTTCTATCCCTCCCTCCCTAACTCTCTCTCTCCCTCCCTTCCCCTTTATATCCCTCCCTTTGTCCCTCCCTACATATCCATCCCTCACTCTCTCCTTTCCTATCTCCCTCTTTATATCCCTCCCTAAATGTCTCTCCATATCCCTCCTTCCCTATTCCTCCCTCTTTCTATCCCTCCCTAGTTCTCTCTCCCTCTCCATACTTCCTTATCCCTCCCTCCCTAACTCTATCTCTCCCTCTATCTCCGTCCATCACTCCCCTTCCTTCCTCTCTCTCTCCCCCACCATGTCATTGCTTCAATGATCTCTACGAAAGAAACATTTTCTTTCTCAGAGATATAACTTTATTCCCTTCATAAAACTACATTTTATTTCCTCAATGATAAAAAATTTTCATCCTCATTTTTTACATAAAAATTACATCCATTTATATAATAGAGACCGTTCAAAGGTGGACTAGCCTATCTAACAAATGGTAGTATAGGAAAATAATATTAGTACTTGCTCTAGCATTTTATTTGGAACTCTTCTCTCCTATCTTTATTTGGCACTGAAATTTTCACTATAAAGACCAGACCAACTTCTATATCTTCACACTGAAAGGAAGGCCAGTATATTCTCACAACCTCTCTCTCTCTCTCTCTCTCTCTCTCTCTTTATCCCCCCCCATCTCTCCCTCTCTCTCACACACAACCCTCCTTCTCTATCTCTCACACATTCCCTCTCCCTCCCCATTGCTCCCTCTCACTCACAACCTCCCTCTTTCTTTATCATTCACCCCCACTCCCTCTCTCTCTCTCTCTCTCTCTCTCTCTCTCTCTCTCTCACAAACACAAAAGAGATAGATACACGACTTCTACCCCCCACCCTATATTCTTCCCTCACTCTCTATACATATCTCCCTCACTCCCCCACCCTATATCCTTCTCACACACAACCCTCTTTCTCTATCTCTCACACATTCCCTCTCCCTCCCCATTTCTCCCTCTCACTCACAACCTCCCTCTTTCTTGATCATTCACCCCCACTCCCGCTCTCTCTCGCAAACACAAAAGAGATATATACACAACTTCTACCCCCCACCCTATATCCTCCCCTCACTCTCTCTCCATATCTCCCTCACTCCCCCACCCTACCTCTCTCTCTATATCTCCCTTAGTCTCTTCCACATTCCCTCTCCCTCCCTTCCCATCGCACCCTCCCTTATCCCTCCCTTTCCATCCATCTCTCTCCCCCCTCTCTCTCCAACTTCTATTTAATCCCTCATTATCCCACAATCCATGAATCTCTACCCCCTTTCTCACTCTATCCCTCCCTCCCCCCCTCCCCCTCTCTCTCTACCCCTGTCTCTTTCTCTACATCACTCTCCCTCCCTCACTCCCTTTCCCATCTCTCCCTCATTCCATATTTTTCCCTCCCATCATCCCAATTTCTCCCTAACTCTCTCTCTACCATAACCTCCCTCTTTATCTATCACCTGCCCCTCCCCCCTCTCTCCACCACCATCTCTCTCTCTCTCTATCAATGTCCTTCCCACAACTATATCACAAAATTGATTCCTCCAGCCCTCTCGTTTCATGTCTGTCATCCTCTATCTCTCACTCTCTCTCTCTCTCCCCACCTTTCTCCCTCCATCCCTCCCCCCCAAATAATATATCTCTCTCTCTCTTCCCCCACCTCTCTCTCACCCTCTACCCCTCCCTCCCTCTATATTTCCCTCACTCTATCCCCATCTCTCCCTCACTCTCTCTCCCTCCCTCCCTCTACCTCCATATCTCCCTTAATGTCCCTTCACCCCCTATATAGAATCCTGTGTGTGTGTGTGTGTGTGTGTGTGTGCCCCCCGTCACTCTCTCACTTTTTCTCTATATCTCAAACTTTCCCTCCTCCCTCTCGATGTCCCCCGCACCCCCCATGTCTCCCCCCTTCACCCTGTCCCTCCCTTCATATCGATTTCCCTCGCTCTATCCCCATCTCTCCTTCAATCCATTTAATTCCCATCCACCTCATTCATCCCTCTTCATCCCTCAATTTATGTCCCTTCCCCCTGTGTCGTATTCCCTCTCTCTCTCATTCCCGTTACCTTTGTCCATTGCTTAACTTATATTTCATGTTCTTAATATCTCTGACATGTTATTTTGTTACAAAACTCTATGTGAGGATCCTCCAACAATTAAATGATGAGAATACAAAATATATAAAAAATAACAGAACACATAAGAGATTTATTGATCGCATATCACTTTAAGAGGGAAACCTCCTTTGAGCAATCTCAATACAAATAACTCGCGGATGCCTTCATTGGCCTCAACACATACTTATGTACCGAGTCTATGCATCCAATACTATGGATCATTACCATGGATCAATACCATGGAACATATAATACTATGGTATAATACAATATACTCACAGGACGACTTACAAAGCATATGCGTCCAACAACAATATACTAACAATGTGGGATAATACAATATACTCATGGGATGACTTACAAGTCACATGCATCCAACAACAATATATTAACAAAGTAAAGAGAAGGGTTGAAATGTGTTCCTGACATCCTCTCCCCCTTACAAAAAGCTTTGTCCTCAAATCTTTAGATGTGGAAATTGTTGTTGAATTTGAAAGAGTGGTTCCCATGTAGCATTCTATGGTTGCATTCTGTGCCACTAATTAATACCTTTGTGATTGATAGAGAGTGAAGATGACGATTTATCCTATTGAGGATGGCCTCTAGATCCAAAATGATTGATCCTTCATTATCCAGTTATGGTAAAACAGTTTGTGCTCTGATGTTGGTGCGAAGAAATTTCGTTAGACAAGAGAAATGAAATACTGGATGAATGCGGGAAGAAGGAGGAAGTTCCAATTTATAAGCAATGGACCCAATATTCTGAAGAACCTTACATGGCCCATAGAATTTTGGAGCGATCTTATGATGCCCTTTGAGTTTTAGGGAGGATTGCTTGTAAGGATGTAGATGAAGAAAAACCATTTCACCTACTTGGAAAATGTGCTTAGAACGTTGTTGTTTGGATTTCTGTTTCATTCGATTTCTTGCCATGTGAATATTGCCTGCAAAATGCGAACAATCTGATCTTGGGTTCGAAGAACCATGTGAACTTCCTAAACTAGTGAACTGCTAGGGGCATATGGAATAAGCACTGGTGGTTCCTGACCATAGACTGCTTCATATAGAGTCATCTTAGATGCAGTGTGGTAGGAGGTATTGTACCACCATTTAGTGAGAGAGAGCCACTTTTCCTATTGATGTTGTTGTTGGGAGGTGAAACAACGAAGACAAGTTTCCAAACATTTGTTGATAATTTCATTCTGACCATCTGTTTGTGGGTGATACCCTGTACTCATCTTTAGTTTCATGCCAGTGCAGAAAAATAGTTCTGTCCAAAAGTGATTGGTCAAAGTTGCATCGCAATCTGAGACAATGGAAGAAGGGATTCCATGAAGATGAAAGATCTGGTTGAGGAAAATTTGTGCAACTGAGGAGGCAGTATAGGGATGGTTGAGGGCACAAAAATGACTATATTTGGAGAGGCGATCAAGCACAACCAAAATCATTGTCTTCCCTCCAGATTTAGGTATCCCTTCAATGAAATCCATAGAAATATCTCATCCAAATCCGTGTAGGGATGGGAAAGGGTTTGAGCATTCCTGGAAGGAGTGTCATTTCACCATTGTTGCGCTAGCATGTGTCACATTTAGCTACCATCTGTTGAATTGTCCTTTTCATTGCCTGCCAAAAGAAGTTATGTCATTCCCGCTCATATGTTTTGAGGAACTCAGAGTGCCATGCCGATGGAGAAGCATGGAGTTCATAGAAGACATCCTGTTGAATATCTGTGGTCTGGGGAAGCACCAAATGACCCTTGTATCTCAGGGAAGCACCATCCCAAGAGTAATGCAGTACAACAGAATGGTTTTCGGCCAACCATTGGATGATTTGAGATAATGAAGAATCATTGGCATAGACCTGCTGAACATATTGCAACCAATTTGTAATAGGCATAGAAATATATGAAAGAGAAATGTGGTCATCAAATGTGCGAGAAATAGAATCCGCTACAAGATTGTCCTTACCCTTCTTGTAAGTGATCTCATAGTCATAAACCACGAGTTTTCTAATGCATTTCTATTGTGCTGGGGAGGAGACCCATTGTTCCAAGAAATATTTCAGTCTCTAGTGATCAGTCTTGATGCAGAAATGATTCCCTAATAGGTATGGCCACCACTTCTGTACTGCATGCAAAATAGTCATCATTTCCTTCTCATATGTAGAGGCAACTAAATTCTTACCAGAAAGGGATTTGCTGGTGAATGCAATGGGATGTTCATCTTGAACGAGAAAATCACCAAGTCCATTGTCGCAAGCATCACTCTCAATAGTGAAGGGCTTGGAAAAATAGGGCATCGCTAGACAGGTGTAGTACACATATCTTGTTTTAGTTTTTCAAATGCACACTCAGTAGGCTCATGTGTCCATGTAAAATCATCCTTTTTCAATAAAGCATTTAATGGAGTTACAATATTCCCATAATCCTTGAAAAAAATGCGGTAGTAGCCAGTCAATCCCAAGACACCACGAAGGCTCTTGAGTGTCTAAGGATGTGGCTAATTTTTTAGGGCATCTGTTTTGGCAGGATCCATGCAAACCCCTTGTGCTGAAATAATATGCATGAGATGCTCTACTTACTCTTTTCCAAATACACATTTAGACGATTTGGCATGGAGATGATGATTGAGAAAAGTTCCAGTACAAGATCTAGATGTTGGAGATGCTCATCCCATGTTTTACTATAGATGAGGATATCATCAAGGAATACCATAATGAATTTCCGCAAGTAGCACTGAAATATTGTATTCATCAATGCCTCAAATGTGGAAGGAGAATTGGCGAGGCCAAATGGCATGACCAAAAACTCATAGTGGCCATCATGTGTGCGGAAAGCAGTTTTAGGGATATCATCCTCATGAACCCGAATTTCATGATAACCAGAATGAAGATCCAACTTGGAGAAAAAATGAGCACCATGAAGCTCATCAACAACAGGAATTGGAAACTTATCCTTGATTGTGAGGTGATTAAGTGCTCGGAATTCAATGTAGCGGTTCCATCACCCATCTTATTTTCGGAAAAGAAGAACTGGTGAAGAAAAGGAACTGCTACTAGGGCGAATAATAACTTGCTTCAATAAGTCTCGAACAAGCATCGACTCAATCTTTATTTTTTGGTGAAATGGGTAGCAATAAGGCTTGATGTTGGGAGCAACAATTCTAGGAATGAGATGAATACAATGGTCATCTGCTATTGAAGGTGGAAATTCCACTGGTTCAACAAAGACACATGCATATCTATCCAAAATTTCTTGTAGATCCAAAGGAGTAGTCGAGACCGCTGATGGGGGCATCTTTTCCATGCGATGTGAAATGATGATACTGAGAGACCTTAGTTGTAATCCATTCAAAGTGTGTTTTTTCCCATTGAATGAAAAATGCATCCAACGTTCAGCAAAATCCCATAATATGGGGCCAAGTGTGCATAACAATTGAGTGCCCAAAACCACATCACATCTTCCTAAGGCCATTGCAAACATGTTAGAGCGCAGGTTATAATGTCCAATATAGATAGGCACATTGTGACACTTCCCCTTGCAAGATAAGGTGCCCCCATTGGGAATCATCAATTCAAACTTGGAGCAAGGATGGACAAAAAAATCATCCTGTTTGGTGATCAGAGGGTCAATAAAGTTATGAGTGCTACCAGAATCAACGAGTATTGTAAGAGGGAGCTTCTTAAAGTAACCCTTGACCCGCATTATTTTTGGGGTGGTGACTCCGGCTAAAGAAAGGAGAGATATATCTGGGTGGTCTTCCTGAGAAGGAGTGTCAATAGGAGGTTGTTGAATGTCCACCTGATCATCTATTGTATCATGATCTTCTTCATCAATTTCGGTTGCAGGCAAAGAATCCACATCCAAGAGATAGAGCTTTTGCATGACACATCTATGTCCCCCAGTGAATTTCTCATCACAATTATAACAAATCCCTTTTTCTCTACGTGCCCTCATCTCTGCTTCAGAAAAATGCTTGATAGGAGTTCGTCGAGGAGCTGGCGTGATGGGAGGTGATTGGGAAACCGTATTTCAGAATTGAAAAAAAGTGGATTTGGAGCATTGTTGGGCTGTGAACTTGTCCTCTGCCAACTTATCCAACCCCAGGGATTCCATCATTGTGTTGGAACAGAACATTTTAACATCAGATCGGATTGCATCCTTCATACCACTGGTAAAACAAATCCTGTAGAATTCATCAGGAAATCCTTTTGTGTGATTGGCCAGTTTCTCAAATTTTGTCTAATACCCTCTCACAGTGCCAATTTGGCGAAGTTTAGTGAGTGCTCTTGTGAAGTAATCAAAACCACTAGGACCAAATCCTTGTAAAAGGAGTTGGAAAAAACATGTCCATTTTGGCTCTTCATGAGCCTTGATGTACCAACGTTACCATTGAAGGGCTTCATGTTCCAAATGAAAGGATGCAAGTGGAACTTTGTTGACATCAAAAGTATTATGCAAACTGAAATATTGTTCTACCCAGTATATCCATCCAGTTGGATCATCACCATTGAAGTGAGGAAAATAAAGCTTTGGCCCACGAAAAATTGCTAGAAGAAGAGAACCTAGTGTCTGTAGAATATTTTGGTTGTAGTTTATTGTTCATGATTGAATGTTGAAGATGGAGGCCAAGAATTTTTTCATCCAGATCTTTGAGCTTGGTTTTGAGGGCTGTAAGTTCTTCCTCATTTTTTTCTTTTGCGCGGGTGACAACCATAACTAGGAGATTTTTATTTTTATTTTTTTGAATGGATAGAAAAAAAAACTTCTTTAGTAAAGGAAAATTTGGATTTGGGAAAACTCTAATGGGTAATTAGAGTTTGACTAGGTTTTGGACACTATCTAATGGATAGGGAAGTAGAAAATGGGGATTTCAGAAGATTGGGTCAAATAATGGGAAAATATTTCAGAGAGGAACAAAGAAGCATAAATAGGAAATGAACACCGTGGAAAATTTTTAAGGCAATTGGGTGAAAATTGAAGAAGTTATGGCAAACCCTAAAAATAGACATACGTTGGATTTTTGACTTCGGGAAGTGGAATTTGGAATAGGGTCCCCATGAATGAAATATGCAGAATGGGATTGCAGGGTGTCAGTGAATTTTCAAGGGAAACAGAGTTAAAGCAAAGAAGATATGGTGAAAAAAAATATTTGTTTTTTTTCCCAAATGGATCAGCAACGACTTGGAATTGATCTACAATGGCTCTGGACAGATGTAATCTACTATTTATCAGTTGGAAATAGATATGGACCCAAGGTATGCTCAACTTCCTAAAGGTTCAGGGGATTCACTCGGCCACCAATGTTGTCTAACAACTTGCGTATTGGGGCAATACCCCTCACTCCACGGCTCAGGTAAAACTGATAACCGCTTAGCCACAAACGAAATCTCTTGGTTTACCTCACAAGTAGGAACTAGTCAATCAAGTAGGGGTCGTTGCCCTTTTCGTTGGCAGATCCTCTCAATGGGCCATCTACTTCGGGGTTCCTATGGTACTCCTCAAAATGATTTTTAGGGATATACCCAAGTACTTCCCATAGTTAAGCGGATAGGGATTATTCTTGGATCTGAACCTGGAATTGATAGGAACAAATACAGATGCAAAGAAAAATACTACTACAATAATCATAGCACCTGGAAGCCGTTGTGAAAAAAAAAATTGGCAGAAATTCCACCCAACGAGCCCAAGAAAGTGCTCTGATACCAGATGTAAGCAGCCTCCAACAATTAAATGATGAAAATGCATGATATATCATAAATAGCAGAACACATAAGAGATTTATTGATCGCAGGCCAATTCGAGGGGGCAACCTCCTTTGAGCAATCTCAATACAAATAACTTGTGTATGCTTTCATTGGCCTCAACACATACTTATATAGTAAGTCTATGCATCCAATACTATGGATCAATACCATAGAACATATAATACTATGGGATAATACAATATACTCACGAGATGATTTACAAAGCATATGCATCCAACAACAATATACTAACAATGTGGGATAATATAATATACTCTTGGGATGACTTACAAAGCATATGCGTCCAACAACAATATACAAACAAAGTAGAGGGAAGGGTTGACACGTCTTCCTAACACTCTAGCGCATTATGTTGTTACAAAAATCTAGTGCGGTATGTTGTTACAAAATGCTCTAGTGCTTTGTAGAACAAAAACGCTCTAATGTTTTGGATGACATTGAAGGAGGAAACATATATTTGAATTTAAAAGTAATGCTCAAGCATTCCTTACGGCCTAAAAATGTACCTAGCACATGCCTGCTTGTCATCCACAGTCCTATGTGTCTGCTTTGGAGATTGCTTTAGGTTTACCAAACCTGTGCTATGGAGTATGGTGAACCATAGCTAATTGGGCATTCTCACAATTTTCTGAATATGCTTGTCTTTTGCCACTCATTACAATATGCTAGACACAATAATTTTTTATTAAATTTTAGACATATATAGCATTTTTTCTACAGATTCTAAATAGATAATTTTTTTTAATAAAATATTAACTTTTTCTTATTTTTCCTATTTTTCTTGTATCATGACTCCTTAACTTAAAAAACACAATGTCAGTGTTTCTTCCATATTTTTTTCATTTCTCAAGCATTTAAAAAATAAATGTATGGTGCACTACTAGACACCGACCTGTACATGCTATAAAAAACCCATGTCGAAAACATTGCATTAAGTTATTGAAAAGATGCACCCACACTTGATGTACAATTTTCGAGGTTTGATCACTTCGATAGTTAAAAAAAATTAAAAATTTAATTTTGGAAAAATAGTGGTGCTAGTACTTCTTGTCCTCTACATTTCTACAAATTTTTGTAGCCTAAAATCATCATTTAGGCACTCAAAGGCTGTACCAACAAAGAAATATAACTTATAATTTCCCAAAAAAAATAAAATGTAACTGTTATAAAAGATCAAACTTGACATAGTTATGAAAATTTTCAATACATAAAATTTATATGTTCGGTAATGTGATTTAATTTCCTACATTTCATCTTTTTTACTCAATGCAATATATTTTGTCTAAATATCTAAAAAAATCCAGGTAGTTGGACAGAGGCCTATTTTTTAGTTTTCTCTTGCATCTAACATGCCAAAAGTGACCCTCATTAGCTTGCACTCACCCATAGGAAATATAGCTTATGCGTACATCCATCTACCTTGGAGAATACTATAAACTCAATGGAAGATTTCTTAATAAAAGTGGAAGAAAATATGTGTTGGCCCTAGGAAAACCCTCTCACGGGAAGTACCCAGCAAAAATTCTTTAGTATAGATTCATCACAAAGTACAATGTCAATCTTGTACAATAACCCGAGAACAAGATAAAATAGAAACCCCAAGAAAAGATGTCTTCAAGCAACTACTCTTTCTCCCAAGCAAACTTGCCTTTCTGCTACTAATCAAGCAAACTTGCTTAAGTGAGAAGATATACAAATGAGCTAGGCGCCACCCTATTTATAATAGTCACAAAACTAGTCATTTTACATAACTAGGACGACCTGAATTTCCCTAACTGGGCCAACCTGACTGGGGAAGTTTTTCCCATTGTTTGGGGCAGTTTACCCACAAACTTTTGTTGAGATGACTTCTCTATTTTGACTTATTCATTTAGGGTTTTACATGATCAATTAAAATATGAATCTTTCCCAAAGTAAGTACAATAAGAATACAATAATAATATCTTCCTCAGTTAAATTCTTCAACAATCCCTCTTAAAAAGGAAGGTATTCTTCTAGCACTATCATCATCATCTCTATCACTGCTGCACTTCTGTACTCTTTCCATTGACTTTTGACATCTCTCTCGAATCTATACATCACAAGAAGTTTAAGAGATCCAACCCTTTTTCATGCTGGATGTACCTGACTTTGCAGTTCCATCCCTCTTTCATGATCGATTCAAATCTTTACAAAGCCAACCCTTTTTCATGATGGATGTAAACCACTTTCCAATGCCAGCCCTCTTTCATGTTGGATGCAACTTTCTACAGAGCCATCCCTTTTTCATGTTCAATGTAAACATCCTTGCAGTGCTATCCCTCTTTAACACTAGATGCAAACATCTATAGAGCCAACCCTTTTTCATGCTGGATGTAGCCATCCTTGTGGTTCTAGACCTATTTCATGCTAGATGCAAACCTCTGCAGAGCCAGCCCTTTTTCATGCTATATGTATCCATCCTTACAATGCTATCCCCCTTTCATGCTAGATGGAAACCTCTATACAGCAAACCGTTTTTCATGTTGGATGTAGCCATCCTTGCAGTTCCAGTCCTTTTTCATATTGGATGCATCTCTACAAAGCCATTCCTTTTTCATACTGGATCTAGCTATCTCTGCAGTGTCTGTCCTTTTTCATACTAGATGCATCTCTATAGAGCCAGTCCTTTTTCATACTGGATCTGGCTATCAACCCTCTTTCATGAACCAAGCAATCCATCCAATGGGTCCAGCCCAGGAACATACAGTACGTCACACACCAAAACAACCTGTGTTACCTCACCACATATCCATATCATCTCGAATCCTAGGAGACTCAATTACATCACATAACCCATGACTACCTGCTACCTCATCACATATCATGTGGGGATGCCTAGGAGACTCAGCTACGTCACATGAACCGAGACTACCTACGTCTCATCCATGTTGTATTACTCATCACTCCCTCTTGATCTTGACCACCCAAAGCTTGTCCCTAAACTACTCAAACTACACCCTTGACAGAGGCTTGGTCAACACATCGGCTATATGCTCCTCTATTTCTATATACTGGGTCCTCACTGCTCCCTTTTGCACCATATATTGGATATAGTGATACATGATGTCGATGGGCTTCGACTTGTCATGAAACACCGGGTTCTCAGACAACTTCACATAACTCTGGTTGTCACAAAGAATATAAGTCACATCTAACTCAATATCGAAGAAACCTGCAATCAACCTACGAATTTATATTGCCTCATAGGTTGTTGAACAAGCTACCATATAGTCTGCTTCAACTGTACTGAATGCCACACTTTTCTTCTTCCTACTGAACCATGAGATCATACTAGATCAAAAACTGAAGCAACAACCTGATGTTCTCTTTCTATCTGTGACCCTACCGGTTCAATCAAAATCAACATAACCCTGCAGGTTAATCCTTTGATCCGATGCATATCTGAAACCATAATCAACCGTACCCATCATGTACCTCAACACATGCTTTGTTGCAACTAGGTGATCTCATCTCGGCCCTACAATATAATAACTCAGAGTGTTCACCGCAAAGCATAAATATGGACTCGTGTTTATTAAGTACATCAATGAATCAATCATCTACCTCTATACTATGGAATCCACTAATTCTGAAGAAGTATCACACAACAAATTCATATTCGATGCCATAGGTGTGGCCATGGCCTTCCAATCCATCATCCCTAATTTCTTCAGGATCTCTTCTGCATATCTCTTCTGGATACTACGACACTGAATCATTCTTCCACATGGCATCCTAGGTGCCTGTTTCAAACCATACAGGGCCTTATTAATTCTCCACACATGAGTATTCATGCCATGCATCTCATTTCTACTACACCATTCACATCCATCTGGTGTACCTTCCACTTCATCATTACAGCTATCACAAGTATAGCTCTAATTTAAGTCTACCTTGCTATTATAGGAGCAACAAATTCTCATCACAATAGACTCCCTCTTTCAGAGATAAACCATGTACCTTTCCTTGTACTTATGTAGTATGTTGATTTTGTAAATTTGAGTGAACCTTCATCACTTGTTCTTTGGAACAAGTCTTGTCATCCTTCTCTTGTAGGTCATATCCCATGATATTTGCTACAAGTCCAATTTAGCCATATGATTAGTATCATTTCATGTAATTAAAACTTCTTATGCATAATATACACAGTCATGTAACCAATGCATCTTATCCAATGCTTCAGCACAACACTCAACCATATCCCGTGTGCACACGGTAACTATCTAGATGCCTTCCATCTCTACCAGAACTATTAGGAGCGTGCACTACTCTCAACATGTTAGCAAATAGGTTTCATCCTAGACTGGTTCCATTAGGGGCTCATGGGATGTTGTACAACAATATAGGCCACTTACCCATAACATGCACTACATGATCCTATTGCTAGTCAATATTAGTCATATATAAGAACATAAAAGAAAATTTGTATCACAGATTGTTATGAGAAATATCTTTCAAAATACTAAAGAATTCAAATGACGATAAATATTTACCGTTTATGTGTTTTGTAGGCTCCCTCTTGGTTTTTTCCTCCTTGCAGAAGTCACCGGAGTTTCTGGAAGCGTACTCTACTCCATCATCTAATTCTAAAGACCTTGATCTTCTTCTTCGTCTAGAATGTAAATTTATGAAGTCTTCATCCTTGATCCTCATGTAATGTATTCAATATCTCCTTTACTTTGTTATAACTTCTTGAAAACGAACTCTTCATGTTCTTTCCTTGTGCACATCCTCTTCATATGCCTTCATGTTCTATCTGGATCTCAGGTCACTAGTACAAAATGAGAAATTAATGAGTAAAAAAATGACTAAAATTTGACTATAAACGACTATTTTTGAGTCGGTGACTAATAGTATCCGATTTCTAGCATCTTGTCTCTAGTCGTATTTCACTAGTCATTAATTGGTTGACTTATTAGTCATTGATTTAGTCATTGATAGTCAATGATTAAGTCATTGATTTAGTCATTGATAGTCACTGATTTAGTCATTGATTGTCACAATTAATGACCAAATATACGACTAAATAAACTACTAGATGATAACATATTAATGATTAAGATAAATATGACTAAGCGTTAGTCGTGCTATAAGATACTGGAAATTAGCTACTAATAGTCGTATATATGCGAATTTAGTCATTTTCTTAGTCACTAATTTATGATAGGGTACAGAAGAATCGAACCACCAATCTCCTACCTATAATTAGGCAGGTGCTCTACCATTGAGCTAGCACCCTTTAAGAAGTTGTTATTGCTTGACAATGATGATATTCAAACAAATTTTGCATGGGAACAAAATGAATGTCAAACATATTCAAGTATAATAGAATATAGATGAAGGTTCGATACATATGCAACAAAATTTTCAAATAAATACATGATAGGCATGAGTATTTATATGCTTGCAAAATACAAACTTCTATATACAATTCACTTGGCCATAAAAATTTGCGAGTTCATCTACAGTGTTTATTTCAAAGCAATGAATGGACAAGGTATATAGTTACAACACTCTATCATGACCTGAGAAAACCAGTATTTTCCCAATGTTATATCAGCTATGCCCAATAAAATAGACAATAGGAACGTGTCTCAAACCAAAATGATTCCCAATAGTTGCGACATGTAATTTGAATTATGTATCACCACTTAACTTTATCATAAAACAACAAGATCATAGAAAAAGTAGAATCTCAATCAGATTCATTAGGATTTGCCGGCACCGGTTTACACCATTACACACAATTAAAATTAGGGAGTCAAACAACCATTTAACATCACAATTGTATAATATAGGCACTTGTTAAAGGTTGGAAAACATCATAACAAAAAAATGCACCTGTTCTTTATCTCAGCAGCCATGGTCATGAAAGCCTACTCCACATTTGTTGCATTCTTCGCACTTATCTCCAAAAATGGAATGCAAATCTCATCAGGAAATGCCTTGAAGAACAAAATACACGAAGCATGTCAAGAAAAATGTAGACTGAAAAGTGACAAAATAAACTAACCCTTGAGATTAAGAAAAAAAGAATCTACAATCCAAGTCAACAAACTTAAGACCACAAACTACCATAGTGTTGCAATTAACAAAAACCAGAGCACCAACAACTTCAAGGCACACTCATATTTAAATCCTCATCATGTCAAAGACGATGGTGCATACAGTGAAACACATAGCAGTGCACATGATGCCAAATCTACTCAGTATTAACATTACCTTGGCTGTATCATAATCAACAACTTTATTAGCAGTCAAATCACATTTGTTTCCAACAAGCAACTTGTTGACATTCTCACTCGCATATCGATCAATCTCATTCAACCATTGTTTCAACTTCTAGCATATCGGGAAATAAGGAAAGGAATTACCCTGATGTAGGGATGGAAAACAAAGGGTGAATGTGAATCCATCAGAAGCCTTGAGAATATGAGAGCTTCAATCTTAAGATTCGAGTTTGATGAGTTGGCCTAAGAAAAGATGTAACCCAGAAGTCATTATTGAAATCAATCATGAGAAAACCAATGCCAAAACAATCAAAGCATCCAATGGACCTACAAACACATAATGTCAAATATATCAAACAACTTTGATGATCAAAATAATCTCAAAATCCTTATCTCTTACATTAAGTGTTTTCTCAATTTCAGGTACCAATTAACCTATATGATCCTCTAGGCAGTCAGGTAGCACAACCAAAAGCTCCTTCAAGACTGAAAATGCCCCTACTTGCATAAGAAAGTTTTAGGCCCACACATTAATATATAGTTTCATCAAATTCCTAAATAATAAAGAAAAATGAAAAACCATCATCTCCTAATACATTAATCTTTAAAGATGCTCCAACATAAATAAGGATAGTTTCTCAATTGCATGAAAACTAATTACATCATTTTTTCAACTCTGTCTTCATACTAACCTTAGTCTTCACTGATTTTTCCTGAAGTTGTCTATTCAAATATTTTACCAGTTTAGGGACTTCTTGCTTCAGCATCCACAATGGACTGCAAGAGAAATCAATAGTATTAGCTGAATAGAAACAACTAAAAAAATAAATTGTTTAGCATCAATACAAGATACCTTACAAATATTAGGGTATATTACTAGATAACCATTCTAAACAACAATCCATAATCCCTACATACATAATTATGATTCATTGGTAATATTTTTTATTAATTCTGGCGGCTCTATCTATATGTTCATCTAGGTTCTATTCTCCCCAAGTCCGCGTCCTACGACAGGCTACTGCACTAGAGGTAGAGTGGCACTAACTAGCCAGTATCAACAGGCATTGGAACCCTCTATTGCTCATAATTTCCATGATAATGGATGCATAGCATGCATGAGCCATGGTACATATGCTCTTTATTTGTAAGGATTCTTGTCTTTTTGTCCTTGTATCTCAGCCAAAAAAATTGTTATTAGATTTGAAAAGAAGAAATATACTTCTCCTTGGATTTTTCTCAGACATGACCTTATTTTTTAATTACTTACAGTTCAAAAAAAACATTAGTTGTAAGAGCTTCATATGATTTCTACCTAAGAGATCCATTGTCTCACGTAATTCACATTGCCTCAGTGTCATACAACAACATCTTTCTTTGGGAGTTCATGCAATCTGACTGGAACATGTTCCATGTAACTCACTTCATCATAGACTTGATCAATTTGGAATCAATGCCCTTTTTTTGTATATTTCCAATTAACTTGTTCTTTGCAACTAACAAAAGTGTTTTCAGAGTCTTCATCCCGCTGCAGAATACCATACTATTGCCAGGGCTATTGGTGGATTCCCTATTTATGTCAGGAATAGATCATTTCAAAACTTTCCAGTTTCAAACTTCTGTTATGAATATCATTGTTTGAGGGTTCTTTCAGAATCATCACATCCGTTTTTGAATCAACGATTTGGACCAGATTAATGTGGTCCATCACCAGGATCATGGAGTCATGAGCCACACTATTCTGTTCCAAAATGTCGATTCAAATACAGATGCAATGATTCCAGAATAACTCAAATAATTTCAAAACTGTTAGTTCAAAGAATTTCATACAGAAACATTGACCCTAGACAATTTATTTTGTGAAGTTGCAATGGCTTTGTTGAGCTGTTCCTAAGTCCAAGTCATGTGACTATGACAAGAAAATTGGAATAATCTTCTGGTGGTGGATTCACATAGCTGGTTTCATTGAAGTAACCTCAGATAACTCATAACATACAACAACTAAATTTCCTAGTGCACTATCACTAAAATTATCTTGGCTGATTAGTAATGGGAATTTTATCCACGGAACTCAGTTGAATAAGAAAATGCAAAAATATAAATTATCCTTGTTGGTCCTGCAATGACAAACTTGGTGAACACAACTTTGAGTTGTTGAGAAAGCTTGTTCTCCCATATGGTTCTATATTGTGGGCACTCTTTCCTTGTCAGCCTACTTGGGATTGCTTGTTTGTTGACCCCAATCGTGATGGGAAGAGGTAGATGGGTCATTTCTGCAGAGTGAAACATATTTTTATCATCCCTTTCATCAAAGCTAAATGGAACAAGGGATGTAGATTTAACATCTTTAATGGAAATCTGTTTCTGGTAACTGGTTTTTACAGTCTGTTGAAGATATGGAACATGAAAAAATATACAGGAGTTTTGGGAGTATTCAATTTCCAAGGAGCTTCCTGGATCCAAGAAGATAAGATAAATATGTGTCATGACATACAACAATACAGATATATTATTTTGCATTAACATACCAGCTTTAAAACTCCATCAACTTTCACCTTGAATGCATGATATAAATTCAGAAAACAAATACTCACTGTTGCTATCAGAGATCTGAAATGTCTATAAACCAAAGACAAAAAACTAGAAACAGACTATATCGCTGCAACTCGAATCAACTTTCCCTGGTACTCCACTCCTTCCAGAGTCCCCTCCAGCCCAAGAATTAATGTGCATGCACTTACAAAATGTCGGGCATAATCATATGTATGAAAACTGGCAAAACTCACAAATAAGAAAAGGTCAAGAAATCTAACAATATGCAAACCGTCAAACTACTCCATTCACAGTAAGTAATGTCTTCAGAAAGGTTAATATATATGCAACACCACAGCTTATAAAAATATCCTTTATATGCTTGGAATGATATTCGTTGGTAAAAATAACAAAATTAGGACATCTAGAGTCTAGACTAGATTCCTGAGGATTTCTCAGAACTCACTTGAGGTGGTTTTAAGCTTTCAATGTAATAGACTGTCCATTTTCATAATATGGGGTTAATAAAATAAATTCTGAAGTAATAACTAATGAAAAAGCAAAGAAGTTTCTTGCCACTGCACTCTGTAAGGACTGTATGAACGTTTCTCAAGGGATTGCTTTGGATATGGTCACAATTGTTAGGCAAGCATCACATTTAGCAACATTGAGAAGAGAAGAGCATATAAGGTTAAGGACTTAGATTCATTTCACCACAAGGTCATCATATATGTGTCATGTAGTCAAAAGACTCAAAACGGTGAACTCCAAACTCAGAAAAATAAAAATAAAAAAATTGGTGGATAAACAAATAGGATAAAATGCAGTAAATGCAAAATATAACATGAAAGAAATTAAGAGTAATATTCTCAAGATTATTTGATAAAACTGGTAGCTCATGTCCATAACAAAATTGAAATGTTTACATTCAACAATCCTAGATTCCAAACACAACAATTGTGCATCAAAAATTATAGTTTTCTTGCTGGAGCATTCTATTGTTGAAGCATCAGTCCAACAAAATTTTGGATAGATATTGGGAGGGAATTTTTTTCCTGACCTAGTTACCAATGAAGGATCAAGCAAAAAAATTAATATATCAGATAGGAAACATGTTATGTGCCCCAATTGATTTCATTATTCCAGGTTCCCTTATTCCCAAAAGCATTTGGAAAGCGTGGATCAGTTGCTCAATGGTTGTCTTGGCAAGATATGGGTTTCAAAACGGGCTTGGACTTTGCTAGCCATACACCATTTGGACTTGGAATATTCAGATCATATCCCATTTTGAGAGATTCCTCCCCAAGGGAGTCGCCAGTTTTTGTTGTAGATATTTCTCCCTATGGATAGGTAGAAACTCTCTTAGGTTAAAGTAGACTTAACTGACACTAAACTAAGACAAAAAGATAACAAATGCTACATTGAATTCCTAGATCTAAACAAACATCTCAAGATAATGTTGCTGGAAGAAATAGGAGAGCTCTAACTGACCTTTAATTTAATTGCTCGTCCTAGTTGATGTTCCAATCCCCAAGTCCTCGCGAATGAACCTATCAGGAATCAACCCAGCTAAGACTTCATATACCTACACTACCACTCCTTTCTCAAGCTTAGGAGCGTAGTAGTCCCCACTACCGCACCATACTCCCTCTCTGCTACGGGGTACTACCGCGCTATGCTCAGTTGCAGGGGTGCGGTACTACTTTTTTAGCCCTTTTTCCATGGCTTGTGGAATCTTGATCTTTGAGAGATTTTTGAGGATTGGCATCCCTAATTTGATGCTAACTCACTTTCTCAGATTAGTGGGTCTGATCCACTAAACACTCCCTAGATCCATCCTTCTCTCTTGTTGGTTAAACCTACTACACACTATAAGAGAGAGGCCTTCCATCAGCAAAGGGGAGGACTCTTGGAGACATAAAACCTATGATCTTTAATCTTTGTGGAGATAGCTAGAGGAGGAAGCACTTGGAGCTGGGAGTTGGCTTGGACATCAAGCAACCATTGTAAGTGACTTCAAGTTTGTAATAAAACATAACTTGTCTTGTTTCCCAAATAATGTATGTTGATCTTGTTTCAATCATATGATTTGTTTCTGCCATACATTTAGATTCTAACACATATCTCAAAGTTTTTGTTGTAGATATTTCTCCCTACGGATAGGTAGAAACTCTCTTAGGTTAAAGTAGACTTAACTGACTCTAAACTAAGACAAAAAGATAACAAATGCTACCTTGAATCCTAGATCTAAACAAACATCTCAAGATAATGTTGTTGGAAGAAATAGGAGAGATCTAACTGACCTTTAATTTAATTGCTTGTCCTAATTGATGCTCCAATACTCAAGTCCTCACGAATGAACCTGTTACAATGAACAAAGATACAAGCATATACAACCTTCTATCCATCTTGAGATATGTGTTAGAATCTAAATCTATGGTAGAAACAAAACATATGATTGAAACAAGATCAACATACATGATTTGGGAAACAAGACAAGTTATGTTTTATTACAAACTTGAAGTCACTTAGAATGGTTGCTTGATGTCCAAGCCAACTCCCAGCTCCAAGTGCTTCCTCCTCTAACTATCTCCCCAAAGATTCAAGATCATAGGTTTGATGTCTCCAAGAGTCCTCCCCCTTTTGCTCATGGAAGGCCTCTCTCTTATAGTGTGTAGTAGGGTTAACCAACAAGAGAGAAGGATGGATCTAGGGAGTGTTTAGTGGATCAGACCCACTAATCTGAGAAAGTGAGTTAGGATCGAATCAGGGATGCCAATCCTCAAAAATCTCTCGAAGATCAAGATTCCACAAGCCATGGAAAAAGGGCTAAAAAAGGAGTACCGCGCCCCTGCAACTAAGCATAGCCCAGTAGTACCGCGTAGCGGAGAGGGAGCATGGCGCGGTAGTGGGGGACTACTGTGCTCCTAAGCTTGAGCAAGGAGCGGTAGTGTAGGTATATGAAGTCTTAGCTGGGTTGATTCCTGACAGGACAGGTTTGTCTTCATGGATCATTCATCATTTTTCTCTTCTGGGTGTTTTAAGCAACAGGGAAAGTGTCGTCAACTATTTATACTGTGAAGATGCGACACTATGAAATATGGAGGTATAACAGATGCCCCCTAAAGTGTGAGTTCAGAAGGGACTGACGACCGAAACACTTTACAAATACTGTACGGAGATACCATCGAGGAGAGCAACAAGGAGTTGAAACAAAAACAAAATGTCAAATACACCACCGAGGCGGGCATCCCCATGCTCGGAAACAATTGGCTCAAAGCATGGATGCTGACCAATACATTGCAGATCCATGAGTACTGAGATGATATAGGCTGCACACAAATCATGGCTACTATTAACAAGCATAGATCCATGAGACAGTAATGACACAGCCACAACCAATACAAAAGTGGATCTGTGTGACAATACAAAGGACATCTCCATCGCAACCTGGATGCAATCAAAGTACAAAGGTGCGTCTAGGGTCTTCTACTCAATCGCAAATGATACGAATCTAGCCATGTGATTACAAGGTGTTGAAGTCGAACATGGTAGAAACCATTTGATTACTGGTCAATGATGTGAACTGATAACAAATACGAGGGAAATCACCAATGATGACGATGATCCCCAAGGTATCTATAGTACATCTCAATGAAATGCGAATGAATGAGTTGATGTCGAGCATTTGAGAGATTGTTCGATCATCGTTCAATGATGTAAACCTACTATCGAACACGAGGAAACCTGCCATTGAGGCATGCAGGTACCAAGGTACTAGTGGTTGATCCCTAAGTCCAATTCTCAGATAGTGATTTGGCATCAACAGGAATGGACTCATCGAAGGTGGGCCATAATGATTCTCACATTATTGACATGAAATCGAAACGAAGGATAGTATAGGACGATGAAATAATAGAACATGTACTAACATAGTGGAGGTCTGACACAATGAATGACTGTCAACAATGAAACCCTTTGAACATATAACAGCATGAAGCAAGACCTGGTAGCAGGGATTATTGATAGCAGAGGATAGACACTGAACGCATTAGATTTTGATGTCAAAAAAGGGCCTCCTAAGAGATGTACTACAAAAATATGAGATATATTAAAATATTATGAATTGGGGATTTTATGGGGTAGGTATATATGACAAGTCACCTCCCACACTATTTTCTATGCACAATATAAATAACCATGGTTGAGTTACTTTTCAAAATTCACTAGAAATAAAATTAATAAAATAAGTCTACATTGATGTGACTAAGATTCATTGTAAATTCCCAAAAATGTATTGTCCTTTAACATTTATTTGTCTTGAACTTGCAAATGAAATTAAATAATAAAAAACATTTTTAAGAGTTTTTTTTTTAATTTTATGTTGACTTTTTATATTTAGTACTTTTCTCATGAATTTAATAATGTAATTTAATTGAGAATTTATTTACATGTAAAATGTCAATAATATTATTATAATCCACATTGCATTATTATTATTATTATTATTATTTATTAAATCTATTATTATTCTTTATTAGTTTGACATTATGTTATTAAATAGAATGGAGTGAATATATAATTTAAAATTAAAAACATAAAAATGATAATATATTATGTTATAAAAAAATGTGAAAGGACTTTCTTTATGAATTAAAAGTACTTCACTTGAAAATGACAATAATATTATTTTATGTGAAAGTGTGAAAAGACATTCATTATGAGTACTTTACTTGAAAATGACAATAATATTATTTTATGAAAAGACTATCATTATGAGTACTTTACTTTATGACTTAAAAGTACTTACACCACTACCTTGGTTAACTATGTGTTTTCATCCACCATAGAAAATTTGACAAATAAGCATTCTTAACTCATGCAATGCCACCTCACCAAGGGGGATGATGTCATCTACTAGAATGTGATTGGTTGTATTTTATAGTACATTTTCTTTGTTTTGAGGCCATTTTTTGACCTCAAAATTTCTCTAATGAGTAGGTTCGTGGCCAGAGAGACGACTCGGGATGATGACCATAACTCAGCAGGAACAGATACCCAAAAATAGACAAGGGATAGATGCATGCCATGTTAAAAGGTGACGACTAACAAGCTACCAACAAAATAAACTCGACTTGTTTCCCATTTTCCCCCGACATGATGGACGAGTACCTCTTTGTTGTTTTACGAGCTTGAAGAGGATAACAGATGCTCGCTATAGCTCATCTCATAGAGGAGTTCGATCTCACATGTTTTACGAACCTGAGAAAGGAGGGGTTCATCCCAAAGTGGGTCCTTCGATGTCAAATTTTAACGAGTCCAAGGAAGGAAAACTCGGTAGTTTTTCACATTTAGAGAGATTGAAAAACTTAAAGAAGGATCCAAAATGTACTTTTTCATAAATTTAGTCCGTCGATCCTGAAAAGTGTAAAACAATTCCTGTGAGAACTCTCCCAGTCAAAAATTGACTGAGGTATACCTTTCTCGTAAATAGTCTAGACGGGATGAAAAAGGGGTAACCTATCACCGAATAGACAGCCTTTCAAATACTTTTACAAGTGTGAAAGAGACAAGATCACTTGGCAATCTTTTCGAAACAAGGCAGTCTTGAAAAGGGCTTAAAAAGAACTCTAATGGTATTTTTCGTAATTTTCAATTATTCTGGTCCGAAAGAAGAATAAAATACAACCAAAATAATACTTTCCTCATCGTTTAACGAGCACGAGTCAAGTCGACTAAGCTCGACACCGTTTACTTGAGTTTGAAAAGCACGATTCGGGTGTAAAAGCACTTGGAATCTTTTTCAAGTGTTAATATAGAGCACGAAAAAGATAAAGTAGGCTCAAAATGAAGGTCGAATAAATAAATGAATGCCAGTGTGAACGTTTTTAAAGGAGACCCTGTCAAAAAAGGCTAATGGAACCGGATATTAGCAATGTGAAATGGGTTTTAATTTAACCAGAGAAAATAATGAGTAAAAAATAAGTGAAAAAGTTATATAAGGAATAGGTAAATATGGAAAGTTACCATTTCACTTGTGCATTTGCCCAAAGAGGAAATTTTATCCATTCAGGAGAAAAAACTTCAAGAGTTGATATCTGGAGATCCAGAGCATCGTTTCAACAGTCGTCTGTGCCAGTTAAGAGCTTTCAAGCTCCTCTTTCATTTCATAGATAAATAACTTGATTTTAGTAAGTAAAAATTAATTTTTTGGTAGGCCCTAATGGACAATTTTTGCCCTTCATAGTACTGTGCGCTCGCCCTATCAGGAAGTGCGGTACTGCGCGATACTACCGCTTTGTGGTGCTAATAAGGGGCGCTGTACTGTGGGGTACCGCGCAGTAGTGTCTCACCCAGGCACGGTAGTGGCGATTTCTAGGGAAGAAAAAATGATTTTTCCTCAATTTTTAACTGAGATCAAGTTATCAAATGATTAATGAATGTTTCTTATGACCTTTTGCAGGTGTTTGCAACTTGTTTGGAGCAAAATGGTCAGTTGGAAAGAAAGAGAGCATGAGGCGAATGATTTGTTGGCCGAAAATGACCAAAGGACTGTAACTGCACTGTAAGAATGTGGTTTGTTGAAATTCTTCAAAACCAAAGGTATCCACAAGCAAGCAAAACTTCTCACCCACATTATACAAATGTGGGACCCCGACATTCAAGCTTTATGAGTTGGAGAACACACCCTCGAGATTGAGCTTGAGGACATTTATTTCCTCACGGGTCTCTCAAAGAGAGGGGCCTAGGTGAATTTTACAGGGTTCACAAACTCGGAGGCGAGCACCGATGCTTTGATTACTCGTTATTGTCGTCAAGGTTCAGGGAAGAAAAGAGGTAAGGTGATCATCAAGGATATTGTAGAACTTCCTTTAAAAACTGTGTTGTTCACCATCACATGTGCAGTAGGGAGTACGAGTCCCCATCAGGCATCTTGTACACAAATGAATCTTGATGTGGATTGCATGGCACTGACACTATTCAACTGGTGTGAAGTAGTATTGACCAATCTCAAGGAGCAAGTGAACAAATGTAGGATTGGAGAGAACTCTCAGTTTGGGTATGGGAGTATTTTGGTCACCTTCTTCTTGGAGAGGGTGCCACTGTTGCATCCGCAACTGACTATGCCCCCCCCGTCCACCTACCAAGCCACAGATGGCTCGATGGAGTGAGTGTGTAGGATGGCTTGGAGGGCCACAGCATTTGGCCTTTGGTGAGGACATCTTCTCATGGCTCTAGGAACAGATTGTGATGATCGATGACTACTCCTATGCGGGGGTGGACTTCCTCAAGGACATAGACTTGGCATTGCCGGAAGATGAGGATTGGGACAATTCAGGTATGACCTTCATTAATGTGTTTTTTGTTTTTTAATTTTTTGAATATATGATTTTTAATTGTTTTTTAGAATGTGTAAAAATATTTTAATATATGTATGTGTGCATGTCGCAGATCGTGGACCACAGAGACCTGCAGGGTACTCGCCTTTACGCCGAGGTGGTGTTGATTGCCGAGCTGTTTCGAACGAGGAAGAAGACGTGGATGAGGCAGGAGGGGTCCAGGAGATAGAGAGGAACCTACAGGGTTTAATCCACGGGGTCCTAGCTATGAGGATGGATGACGTCCCTTTGCATCTCCAGCGGCATACCGTAGGTATGCCTAGGCATATTGGCCAACTCCTCCGTAGGGTGGCTCGGACTATAGTTTGCTATCATCAGCGGCGTGAGGAATCTGAGGAGGAACATGATAGATCTCCTTAGATGGTATTATTTATCTTTTTGCAACATGTACACAATATGTAGGCTTGAAAGCCAAATTTTTGTATGGGATTAGATCCCAAATTTTGTCTTTTGAACCCAAGCTTTATGTATTTGAGAAAAACATTTTTATATGCAGTGATATATACATGGACCTACTTTTATGATCTATTTATTTACAATGACTTGTGTATCCATTATATGATGTATTTTTATGTATGGGCTAGATGACAATCCAAAATGTAATTATCTAATGAATTAGCTACACAATTGAATTCCCTTGGTATGTGTTGATATGAAATAAAATTAAAAGATCGTTCCAAGAGGCGTACCCTTCGAAATAAGCGAAGTAGGATAGGATCGCGGACTATGTAAACAAGATTCAAATGGGAAACCACGAGTTGGGAGTCTAGAAAGACTGATAGGGAGTCAATTTCGAGGGAAGCAACCTCTGTCAAGAGTCCAATGACTGCATGGTACTCTGTTACACAAAAATCTTCCACCCTATGAGCATCAACATTCTTTGGCCTGTACGATCCATTTCAGTGACTCAGATCCAGTTTCATCCTTCAGTGATACCAGTCTACCTTATTTTTGTTCCTACTTGCATGTTGCATCACTATAGCATGCGTACCCGTGAGTTGAATCCTTATAGCCCGCGGGTATCATGTAAAATGGTAAAAACCACTATTTTATTACTTTTTACTCCCAAAAAGCGGTCATTGGGTGACCTTTGGCTCTCCATCTGCCCAAGTAACGTCTCGATGAGTCCTTTGACCTACCTTTGAGAGGAATATATATTGAGCACATATGGCTTATGGACGGGAGGAAGAAGAGAAGAGTAAATGCACTCTAGTGGATTTTTGCCCTATCTTGAGTCTGCACTCATTGATCCTTGTAGTTGTGAACCAGTTATGTTCACCTTCCAAACTCCTTGCTAGTTTGAGTTTGCCTTTCATTGAGGATTGAAGTGGTGGAGGCACAAGTGGATTGATCTAGATCTTGGTTCAGATTGGTTGCTGGCAAGAGGTCGTATCACTTTATACTTCTTCTTGTTCATTAATAGAAATACTCATATTCTCGTCCATTCATGGTGTGAATGTCATTTATTATACATTGGGTTACATTTGCTCATGATATTATGGACCATTGTTATTGATAATGTTAATGTCATTTATATATCACATGTACTTGTTAGATATTGGTTGTCAAGACTAATTTGCAGATTACAAGTGCTTGGATGTGCGCGGATTAAAAGCTCCAATGGGGATCTACATCAAACGTTGGATCGAGGTTGGTTACATTTCTCCATTATTTTAACATTGTCATTTATAATAGCATTGTTTTGAGAATTGAGTAGATTTCTAGTAGTCATCTGTCTGTTGTGGTATTCCCAAGCCATAGTGAGTTTTATCCAATACAGAAATGGCGAATATATACATGGACCTACTTTTATGATCTTTTCATTTACAATGACTTGTGTATTCATTATATGATGTATTTTTATGTATGGGCTGGATTCCAATCCAAAATGTAATTAGCTAATGAATCAGCTACACAATTGAATTCCCTTGGTATGTGTTGATATGAAATAAAATTAAAAGATCGTTCCAAGAGGTGTACCCTTCGAAATAAGCGAAGTAGGATAGGATCGCGGATTGTGTAAACATGATTCAAATGGGAAACCATGAGTTGGGAGTCTAGAAAGAATGATAGGGAGTCAATTCCGAGGGAATCAACCTCTGTCAAGAGTCCAATGACTGCATGGTACTCTGCAATATTGTTGGTTGTGGGTCCCAAACAATTGGCTTTGAAGATAACAACTCGCCAGTGGGAGAGTAAATTACCCATGCTGTGGAAGCAAGGTTCGGGGTGTGTCGGCTTGCACCATCGGCAAATCCATAGTAGGCAGACATTTGCGCATAAAAGCACAAGTCAAGGTAAGTATGGATACATGATATCCGTGTGTGCATACAAAAAAGATAAGTGAAAACAAACTAGGTACATTATGTACAAAAAGTATGTCGCGTAGGATGAACCTACACGTAGAACGTTTGAGGTACAGCCTGTTTCGGGGCCATGCCAATGGTGTGCCATCACAATCGACAAGTTCATAGGCTCCCTTCTCCAAAACACGTTTTACAACAAAGGGGTCGTACCACATAGACTCTAGCTTTCCTTTTCCAAGTTTATCATGCATTTGGTCATATGTGAGTATGAGATCATCTTCATTGAAAACCCGAGGTTGAAGGGATTTGTCATACTGTGCTTTGACGCATTTTTTATGAGCTTCGTTGGCTAAAGTAGTGTCTTGGCGCGTTTCATCTAGCTTGGATAGGTATAGAAACCGTTCCTCTTCGAAAGCGGTGTGGGGAAGTAGCTCTATGGCTATCTTAAGTGACGGGATTTCACATTCAATTGGTAAAATGGCTTCTAGGCCATACACCAGTTGGAATGGTGTGAACCCGATAGCACTTTTCATTGAGGTTCGGTATGCCAATAATGCCGAAAACAGGGCTGAGTGCCAATTGGACTTTTGAGTACCCACAATACACTGAATCATATGTTTCAGTACTTTGTTAATGGCTTCAACTTGGCCATTAGCCTATGGGTAATATGGGGTTGAGTTTTCATGATGAAAACCCAAGTTGGCACTCAGTTCCTCAATCATATGGTTCTTGCAATGGGATCCATGATCGGTCACGATGGATTGTGGGACACCAAACCTAGCTATAATGTGGTTGAATATGAACGGTGTTGCTGTTTTGTCATCTTCAGCATAAGTAGGCATTGCTTCAACCCATTTTTTGAAATAGTCGACAGCTACTATGACATAGCTATGCCCCTCGCCTGAAGTGGGCTTATAGTGCATGAAATCTATGCCCCATTTGGAAAAGGGGCCGATGGCAATAACAGGGTGGAGTGGAGCAGGATGCGAGCATGTCTTACTATGAAAGAATTGACAGGGTGGACATTTCTTACTTTTTCGATACATTCTTTGAAAATCAAGGGTCAGAAATATCCCACTCGCAGTATCTTCTAGGCCGTAGCCATCCCAGAGAGATGACCTCCACATGCTCTAGCGTGGTAGTCATTAAGAACGTGTTCGGCCTCGTCTAAAGTCAAACAACGTCGAAGAATGGTATCAACACCACAACGGTAAAGGGTATTGTTTACTATAAGGTAGTACTTGGCATGATGTTGGATACGTCGATGTTCATCGTGGTTGAGGTCGGGGCGGAAACGTTGGGTTTGGAGATATAATAAAATATCTTCGTACCATGGGTCAGACATGCTAATGAGGAACAACGATTCATCAGGAAGAGAATCGATGGGCTTAGGTTGCTCGGTAGCACAGGGTAGGTTACAAATCAACTCGGCAAAGACCAAAGATTTCTTGGATTTGGCTTTGGAAAATTCCAAGTCAAACTCTTGTAGGATGAAAATCCAACGAGAATATTTGCCCCCAAGCACTTGATGTGTGAGGATATAGTACATTGGATTGAAATCCACTATGACAGTGGTCTAGCGGAGTAGAATGTAAGAACAAAAGCTCTAGACAGCAAAAACTGTTTCCAGAGCCAGTTTTTCAACATGTGAATAGCGAGTTTCAGAGTTGAGAAGACTCTTACTAAGATAGTATACCACATGTTCTATTCTGTTAGTATCTTCTTAGACTAACACCATACCGATGGTGGAAATCGAAGCTGCGAGATAAAGAATGTAATCCCGTGTGTAATTGGGAGGTTGAATCACAGGATCCTTAGTTAAGGCCACCTTTAGATGATTAAAGGAGCGTTGGGATTCGTTGTCCCAGATGAATGGGGTATTGTTCTTTAGAAGCCTCATATAGCCTTTTGTTATCTCGGCGAAATTGCAAATAAAATGGCGTAGAAAGTTTGCGTGCCCTTGCAAACTTTGAAGTTCTGGTATGTTCGTGGGGGAAGGCAGAGCTAGGATAGCTTCTACCTTTGTAGGGTCCAATCGTATGCTGCTTTTGGAGACTATGAATCCTAAAAGCTTTCCGGCTTCAATGCAAAAGATGCATTTATGCAGATTCAAACGAATATTGTAGCGACAACACCTTGCAAAAACGGTGCCTAAGTGATCAGGATGATCTTCCCTGGTCTGAGAATGAGCGGGAAGGTCATCAAGATATGGCTCTACAATATGTTTGATATTGTGAAATGCGTATGACATCGCCCATTGGAAAGTTGCCCCGGCATTTTTTAGGCCGAAAGGTAGCTTTTGATATGCAAAGATTCCCCATGGGCAGATAAAGGCCATTTTGTGCTGGTCAGCTGGGAATATCTTGATCTGATTATAGCCAAAAAAGCCATCCATAAATGAATAGATGATACTCCCGATGCAGTTATCGATGATCTGGTTGATGAACGAAGCTGGGTAGTTGTCCTTTGGACAAGCTTTGTTCAAGTCATGGTAATCGACACATACTCTAATCGTTCCCTGTTTCTTGGCTACGAGAATGATATTAGATACCCATTTTGTCAGTGGGACAGGATAGATAAAACTAGCATGCAAAAGTTTTTCAACTTCTGCTTTGATAGCGGCTGCCTTACGAGGGTGGACGGGTCAGAGTTTCGGCCGAACAGGTCGGGCACTAGGAAAGGTTGGAATCTCGTGGACCACGATAGACAGGTCTATTCCTAGCATTTCTTCATAACTCCAGGAAAAAACATCGCGAAAAGTTTTAAAGTAGGCAGTGTAGAACTCCATTTCTGTAGGAGTGCATGTCTTGCCAATATGAATGTTTTCCATGACACCAGGCTTTACCGAAATGTCAATGGGAGTGGTTTCCATAAGGTTGGCCAAATTCCCTTCGGAAAATACTTCATTGAGGGAAGTGGGAAACTTGGTTTGAACCATTCCAAGTGAAGGGCTGGATTTTGTGTTGGGATCAATCGTCTGAATGGTGGGGAACGAAGATCGATGATGATAATTTCCCCATGGTGGTTCATCACCGTACATAACCTCCATAATTGATTCATCAGTGGGAAAAATTAATGTGAGAGGATTGATAAGTGCGGGGGATGAATGAGTCTCAGACGAGAGCTGTGCCACGGTGTGATGGGTAGAAAAATCAACCCAATCAGTGGCTGAATGGATCGCTTCATACGCTGCGAGGTTCCCATTTAACGACATAGAGTTGTCGTAGTTTTCAATCTCAGTGGGACTCAGTATCACCTAAGAATCATTAAAAGGAGTGACAGTCGATGATATCATGTGGACTGGTTGAATGTGGGAGCCTAGCTCTGGGAAAACTCCAATAAGGGAAGAATCCTCCATAAGACCAATGCCAACGTCTTGGAAATGGTACCGAGGTTGATCCAATAACGGGACGGTGTTGGCGGAGTTTGGACGAGAGTCTGGGATACAGTAATCTAGCTGATCTATGGTGAAAATTTTCCCTTCATGAGGAAATTGCACGATCTAAAAGACAGTAGATGCTATGGCAGTCACGGCGTAAAACTAGTTCCGACCAAGTAGAAGATTGTAATCTAATGGCGCATCCATGACTTCAATGTGTACAGATATTGTTTTGCCCCCCATTTCAACACCAATCGCAGGAATGAGTCCATAAGGTTGAAAACCGTGTCCATCAAATGCTCTGAGAGTAGTGGGATATGTTGTGACTTCAGGTGAGCCTAAGGCTCTCCAACAATTCAAAGACATAATCGACGTGGAGGCACCCTCGTCTAAGACAATGCAATGGATACTATTTGCATGGATTTTTGTATGAGCCTGGAAGGCTAACTGATGGGAAAGCCAAGGTTTGACATACTCCAAGTTAAACATGATGGTGTTTGAAGTATCTGGGTCCACTGCCCCCAGTGCTAAAAGTAAGGTTTTGCGCTGCGTAGGGTAGTGTTGAAGAACCTCGAGATTTGACATAGCGCATGGTGCTTGAGCTAAATCCTCAACAATGTTGTAATTTTGGGCAGCTCGCGCATTGGGATTAAATGTCACCTTTCGTATGATGCCCTTGGGTGGGTGTAGCACTGTGTCCATAAGCGGTCTCTCGATATGGAGATGGCTGTTAAGGGGAGGGGTAGGAGAAGGATCTTCAACAGGAGACTTGCCTTTGGCTGTCTCTGACTGTTTGTTTGAACTTGGGGGGTTTTCATACATCTTTGAATGAGTGGTTATGTGAATCTCTTCATTACTCGTCATCAGGATTTTGTGATTTGCGGACGTCTCTCTGCGAGGTGGGTTGTTTGGGTTGCCCCCTTGTGGGGTTTCTTGGGAGACCATTTGTTGTTCCTGTTGAGGGAAAGGGTCAGTTAATACTGCCGGACAAGAGGATCCTTTAACGAATTTGTTGACTTCATCCTTGTAGGGATAGTCACGCATGTACTGATCGTCTTGACAAATGAGGCAAGGAAACTTAGCCTTCCGAAGTGGTTTTGGGTCGTTGTGGGTGGGTTGTGGCTTGGGATTCTCCTGTTGGTGAGAAGTCTTCTTGGACTTTCCATAATTGTTCTTCTTCTTTCCTCCGGATGGTTGTGATGTAGATTGAACTGCGTTCACTTCGGAGGAGACAGCAGGAGAAGTAGAAGCTTTTGGAACAGCCTGGGGTGGAGCGGGGAAAGCAGAAGCTTGTTGCCCCGTCTGTTGGATGGTAGGCTGGGCCTTAACTGAACCGACAATATTATCGATAAGGGGTTCAATGGAAGGCTTAGTTGGATCAGTAGTGATGCGGGTGGCATGGGGAAGAAGTTTGTGTAAAGTTCCAGATTGGGTATATAACAAATCCATGTACTAGGCACCTGAGATGGCTTGTTCCTCTATAACCAGCCCGCACATAGCAATGTCCCTGGCTATGGGAGGAAAAAATGACTTTGTGAACCAATCAGCGAGTGGCTGATTCAGAATGGGTGCCTTGATTAGCCTACGGTGTTGACGCCACTCATGGATGTGATCCGAAATGTGCGTAGAATTGGTTTGATGCAATGAGGTTAACAGTTATGTTCCAGTCTCGTACCAGATGGGGAGCTGGAAATGGGTCAGAAACTACATAGCCAAGGTGTTAAAATCATGAAAGGAGTGTTGTGGTAGCTCGATGTACCATTTTGCTGCCGTGCCGGTAAGCATGCGCTGGAAGAGCCGTAGTCGAATGGAGTCGTCCATCAATGAGTTGGATGAACACAAAAGATGGAAGGTCATAACGTGGTTCTTGGGGTCTTCCCTGGGCTTGGCATCGAACTTCAGAATGTCCGATGGAAGTTTGGCTGGGATAGGTGGCCAGTGAGGTTCATGCCATATAGGATCATTGATGAGCCTCGACAAATCGGGTAAATCTAGCGTGGCCAAGAAAGGAAGCTGACGGTTGGGATGCGGGTATGAGTAGTAACCATAAGGGCCCTGCATAGCATATTGCTAGGTGTTGTACCCATACATGTTCCCCGCAGGGTATTGTTGGAAGTTCTGGGGGTAGTAGGCCATCTAGTTAACCGGTTGTGTGTTGGAATTCATTACTTGACTAGGAATCACAGTGGTAACCAGTTGTTGGATGTTCTGCTGAGTGGGGATGGTGGGTATGGTACCCTGGGGTTGTTGTGTCCCAGGAATGGTTGTTCCTCCTTGTTGGGGGATGGTTCCCTGGGGTTGTTGAGTCCCAGAAATGGTACCACTACTTTGAGTAAGTGGAGGATTTCCTATACCAGGATTAGGGGGTGGCTGTAACAGTGATGTCCATGGAATATGGGTTCCACCTTGATGAAGAGGTGGGAATTGAAGGGATGGGTTCCATGGAGTTGTTGCAGCCGAAGGATAGGGGAAGCCAAAATTCAAGTTGGGGGGAATTTGAGATTGCCCCCTAGCTTGGTTCCAGTTTCCAAACAATGACTACCCCTCGCTTTGTGGGATTTGAGGTCCCCAAGAAGGAAGCGTGCCTGATGAGGGATGTTGAAGATGGGGATCGGTTGGAAAAATGGTATGACGTTGTCCGCTGCCAGGTGTGTTGTACATACCAAAACTGAGCAGATGCTGCTGGTTGGGAGGGTTGTTGGATGGTACCAATGGGTTTCCCTCCAACAGGTGGGTTGGATGGTCCTATGGTAGGAGGTTGTTGACTAGGAACGGAGTTCCCAACAAAAGGTTGTGCTCTAGTATGCTAGGTTGATGGCCCGATGGGAGGAGGTTGTTAACTACGAATGGGGTTCCCAACAAAGGGTTGTCCTCCAATAGGGTGGGTTGATGGCCCGCCCAGAGGGGGTTGGTTTTGGGGATTAGTGGTCGTAATAGTCGGTTGTCCACCTCCTGAAATGGCGTAGATAGTGGCCGAAGGTGAACCTCCGGTCAATATGGATGATCTAGCGGTATGACTTGATGTTCTTTTAACACTAGAAAGGTGAGATGGTGTCGATTGGCCAATGGTGCCAAAGGTGCCGATTTGTGGAGGGGGTCATCCATATGTGACGGGCGGGGATGGAGAAAATACTGGGTTATCCCTCATAGAATGTGCGCCAAACATACATGATGGCAGTAAATGTGGGGAATTTAATCGAGGGGTGTCGGGGGTTTTGTCCATAGCATCTTCAACAATAGGAGGACCATGGAGGACTGGGTCCAGGTTTGTATCCTGAAAAGGGTTTTCGGGTTCCAAAGGGAACCAAGGTATAGTGACATCCGAAGGTCTGGAACCGTCTGCATAGGAGTGATGAAACTCTGTACGAGATGAAACGTTGGGAGCCCGATAGTCGGGAGGACGGGTAGTAGGGGGATATCTAGAAGCCGTCGAGAGCATTTTCTCTGTATCACGTTTAAACTGTACCGACGCTAACGAGGAGTTAGCTAGACTAACCATACTAGACTGAATGGAGGCCATGATCTCGTGTCCCGAAGGTAGGTTGGGGAGGGATACTATACGAGGTATGTTGCTGGAAGAACCAGTTTCCTATGGATAAACACTAGATGGCACAGTGATTGAAGGCGGAGGTTTCACCTAGAAAGCGATAAAGCCATAGTCAGGTTCAAAAGGTGTATCAAGAAGTTGGGTTTCTTCGATAACTTCGACGTATCCTCCTGGAACTACAATCAATTTGGATATATCTTGGTCGGATCCTTCGGTGGTGCCAACAGATCCTTCTGGAACATTATAGAAAGTCTCTAGTGGAAGTGTAGTGTTGACATCGGGCAGGATGATGGCCTCCGGTCTAGTATCTTGGGAAGTACTAGTTTCAGCCGCTGTAGTGTTGTCCACTGTGACAGGTATATCTAAATGACAGTGGGAGTCTCAGGTGTACTAGTGGTTGCAAAAACTGCAAGGGGTTCTGAGACCATACTGTCAGAAATAGTTACATGCAGAACTGAAGATGTAGTGCAGATCGGTGGTGTAGCGTTCCCTCGGTCAGCACCATGGCCGAGAGGGGCGGGAATACGTGATGTAGGTGGACCAAAGGTATCAGGTGGTGGTGGTGGGGTTCGTCCCTGTACTCTTCGTGATCTCCATGGTGGTTCTGACATGATGGTATGTATACAAAATCCGGGGGCAATCTCATGAAAAAAGAACTCAAAAACCCTAATGCAGCCGAGTGTGCAAAAGGGGAGCTAGAAAAAGCAAGGCTCGCAAGCCAAAAAAGCAAGCTCTAAAATCTATACTGAGACCAGCGTACAGGTAAGCGAGCTAAGAAAAACAATGGCCAGAATGCCAACAAGCAATCACTAAAAAGAAAAATGACCCTCTATTAAGATGAGATAACAAGCAAAATTCCTAGCTAAGAGCTAGAGACCTCAACAAGTTGTATCCTTCGCAAGGTGATGAAATCCAAGTCGAACAATACAACGTGAGAGACTAATATGAGAAGGATATCCCTCTACCGAAAGGGATCCTGGGTAAAAGATCCCTAGTAGAAAAGTCACTAAGCTACCTTGTTCATGACACGTTGGAAAAGGTTTTCGGTGCTTCTGCCTTATCACCCTTGTATTACTATGAATACAAGGAAGACAATGATCGATGTTGCCTTAGGGATAAGTGGAATGCGGTATTCCACAGAGTCCGTCCAGTTCTCGATCTTGCAGCGGTTTAACCCCTGAAAGTGTGAAACAGTCAGGAGGAGGCCCCTCCACAAATTAGTGTATGACCGTGTCAACAAATACTAGAGGATTTTAGTTCCATAGAGGACAACAACTATGTCTTAGATGATAATGACAACGGGGAATTATTTGGATGCCTATCCCCGGTGTCCTACCTAACTAACAAATTCTTTTGATTTCCTCAAGTGAGGTTAATGCTGGTTTAGTTAGGGAGATTAATTTTAGTGGTTGTATTACTCAATCGGGTAAATGGACGTGAAACTTGGTGGTGTTGTGACGACCCAAACCATGCAAGTGAGAATGAATCGAAATAAGCCTTGTATTCGATGAAAACTGGCTATGGGAAAGAGAGAGTTCTTTGATCATAAATGCATGAAACTTTCACAAACAATAAAAGACCAGTTCAAGACAAACTTTTTGTTTTCTTTTTCTAAGTAAAAGCCAAACTGAAATAAACACTCTTTTCAAATTTCACTGATCTACAATTGTAATACTTCAAAATGAGAATTTATGTGGCAAATTGAATGGTTCACTTCCTAATGCACAAGAATGTTTCAATCCAAACAACACAAATGTTCTCCAATGATTATTTCCATTATAAATTTTAAGAACAATAATGGAAAAGATGATATGTATAAGAATGCTGTGATTATGAAAATTTTCACAATCTAGTAAAAATGGACGGTAGTAACAACTTGGTTGTGATGGGAAGATCAAGCCAATGCAATCAAACTGAAGGGGTGACCCAATATCAATTAATGCCACTAACTCAGAAAATAATCAAGCTAACACTGAGAGATAAACAAACCACAAATGACTGTGCAATAGACAGGATAGTGGTAAGCAACAAAAAACACCAAACTGAAGCAGAGAAGATCAAAGAATGACTCAGGAAACCAAACAGTAAAGAAAAAATGAAAAAATACAGACACTACCACGTGAGATAGACTGGCTAAATTGTGGTACTGCTACACTACTGCATTGGTAAGAGCGTTGGGTACGTGGTACTACCACGCTGTAGTCAGTAATGGGGGCACGGTACTGCTGTAAAGAGTGGAAAAACGCAACTTTTGAAAAAAAATTGAAATTTCCAGGGGTGGTGCAAACCCAGAGGACTCACTGATCATAGAGGTATAAAAAATGTAGAGAGAAGGGGTGAATAGAGGTCAAAGAGACCAAAATTCAGTACTGGTTTGAAGAGAAAGAAGAATCACAATAAAAAATGATTGAAAGTGAAATAAATCAATCAAATGGGGTTCAAACCAGTGGAGTCGCTAGTTTTTGTTGTAGATATTTCTCCCTATGGATAGGTAGAAACTCTCTTAGGTTAAAGTAGAATTAACTGACTCTAAACTAAGACAAAAAGATAACAAATGCTACCTTGAATTCCTAGATCTAAACAAACATCTCAAGATAATGTTGCTGGAAGAAATAGCAGAGATCTAACTGACCTTTCATTTAATTGCTCGTCCTAGTTGATGCTCCAATCCTCAAGTCCTCGCAAATGAACCTGTTAGAACGAACTAAGATACAAGCATATACAACCTTCTAGCAAGCTTGAGATATGTGTTAGAATCTAAATCTATGGTAGAAACAAATCATATGATTGAAACAAGATCAACTTACATGATTTGGGAAACAAGACAAGTTATGTTTTATTACAAACTTGAAGTCACTTACAATGGTTGCCTGATGTCCAAGCCAACTCCCAACTCCAAGTGCTCCCTCCTCTAGCTATCTCCACAAAGATTCAAGATCATATGTTTGATGTCTCCAAGAGTCCTCACCCTTTTTCTCATGGAAGGCCTCTCTCTTATAGTGTGTAGTAGGGTTAACCAACAAGAGAGAAGGATGGATCTAGGGAGTGTTTAGTGGATCAGACCCACTAATCTGAGAAAGTGAGTTAGGATCGAATCAAGGATGCGAATCCTTAAAAATCTCTCGAAGATCAAGATTCCACAAGCCATGGCAAAAGGGCTAAAAAAAGAGTATCGTGCCCCTGCAACTTAGCATAGTGCGGTAGTACAGCATAGTGGAGAGGTAGCATGGCGCAGTAGTGGGGACTACCACGCTCCTAAGCTTCAGCAAGGAGCGGTAGTGTAGGTATATGAAGTCTTAGTTGGGTTGATTCCTGACAGGATAGGTTTGTCTTCATGGATCATTCATCATTTTTCTCTTCAGGGTGTTTTAAGCAGCGGGGGAAGTGTCATCAACTATTTATATTGTGAAGATGCGACACTGTGAAATATGGAGGTATAACAGAGTAATTTTCTCAAGATTATTTGATAAAACTGGTAGCTCACGTCCAGAACAAAATTGAAACGTTTACATTCAACAATCCAAGATTCCAAACACAACAATTGTGTATCACAAATTATAGTTTTCTTGATAGAGCATTCTGTTGTTGAAGCATCAATCCAACAAAATTTTGGATAGATATTGGGAGGGAATTTTTTTCCTGACCTAGTTACCAATGAAGGATCAAGCAAAAAATATTAATATATCAGATAGGAAACATGTTATGTTCCCCAGTTGATTTCATTATTCTAGGTTCCCTTATTCCCAAAAGCATTTGGAAAGTGTGGATTAGTTCCTCAATGGTTGTCTTGGCAAGCTATGGGTTTCAAAAGGGGCTTGGACTTTGCTAGCAATACACCATTTGGACTTGGAATATCTAGATGATATCCCATTTTGAGAGATTCCTCCCAAAGAGATTAGCAGAAAATGGTGAGTTCACCTAGGGTGATATTTCGGACCATGGTACTTGTGACGAGAAATCCCAGTCTCCTTTCCCATGAAAAGGACCTTCTCAGAAAAGATGGTGTGGCTATCCAGGAGATTCAGAAGCTCTTCCCTAAGGAAGAAAATTGTGGTGTTATAATAGCCTCTCTGGATGTTTAAGACCAGGCAGTGTTGCATGTCAAGCAACCTTTTGAGGCAGTTCTTAACAGGAGATAGAATCTTGAAGATAAAAAGAACTGGATCATTTGACTCAACAGACTGTAAACTCACTGAATGTCCTTACATCTAAGAATGTTTGGGTGACTTGTAGTTTAACAAGGTTTGTAATCCAAACTTCATAGCATACCATTCCCTTATATACAATGATTTTCCACTCAATCTTTTATTTTGTAATGAACATTTCCATGTATATTGCTTCTAGGTATTAAAATGAGATTATGGTTGAGGAGCTTGTTTTTGTAAGACATATATTGGAACGCAGTTTGTTGATGTAGAAGGTAATTAGATTTTGTATTGTTTATCTAATTGTGATGCAGACACTGTATTTCCAAGGCAATTACTTATCTCTGCGTTGCCATTAGAGTTTGTATTGTTTATCTAATTGTTATTGGTTAATTCATTATCGAATATGGAAAATACCAAACTTATTATAAGGACTTCTCTTGCATGGGTGTCAGTATGTTTTGCATAGGGCATTTACAATGCCAAGAATTAGAAATATCAACACTGACAATGACCAATTTCATTTTATCCAACTATTGTTAAGGCAGTAGACAAATGATGTAATGGATCCATTTCACTCTTTAGATTTGGCATCCCATACTAAAGATGAGGAAAAATTAAAATAATTGAATACACCCAAGAAATCATCAAGAACATTTACAAATAGCTTGAAACAAAGAAATAGGCAGTCACATCACTAGAGAACAATTCTAATACTTTGGGTTTGTTGTCCTTTTGTCAAGAGATGCAATAATGAGGCATCTAATATAGTAATTAAAGTAGTGATTATTAGTTATATATTTGGGGGTTGCATACTGTACTCCTCTCCTCCTACAATGTAATGAGACAACGCATCATGTATTCAATAAATGAATCCACTCTTTCTCGATATTATGTGTTTCCCGCCCACACTTGTGTCTATAAATCTCACATGTTATCAAAGCCAAGTTGAGGAGAAGTTGAGGAAGCAGGTGAAGGAGCCAAGGAACTATTGTGACTAGAGAAGGCACCAGGGGATTGGCTCACACACAATGGACAGATGAATTGTTGGTTGAAAGAGAAATTACATGCCGATGGGAAATTGTGTGGGCAGGGGTACATTCAAAAACAAGGGGAGTAACCCCTGTCCTTCAGATTTGATTGGAGTCAGCACCAATGGTTGTGGAGAATAGCATGATCATGAGAAGTGTTGCATGATGAGCCACTGAAGGAGAAGATGGTTGCATAAAGCTGATGCCTAGAAAAGAAATCAAAGCCATCATTGTTGTAGCTGTTGAATAGAGCGATAGATTCCATCTTTAGGTTGTGCAAATAGTTTCAAGATTAAAGGAATTGTCAAAGGGGTCACAATCCCATGTGGATAGCAGCATCGTTGGGAAAAGTGTAGTATGGACCCATGAAAATATTATAGAAGGCAGGTCGACAAATCATGGAGTAGTGCTGAGTGTGAGGTCCACGTAGGTCCAATAGTGGACAACAATTGGAAAAAAAAAGAGATTCCACAGTCAAGGTTAAAGTAGTATTGACACCATGTAACAAAGAAGCCATTCGGTAACAAAGGATAAGCCACCAGCACTAGAGTGTGAGTATCATAGGAGATTTTGTTTGTGAAGTCCTATTAGATAAGACACCAACCTCTATTTGATTTCAATAGGCAGAAATATGTTGTTGGCACAAAAAGCGGATGCATGTGTTAAAAGTATGATTGCCTTGAGTGTTCCAAATAGAAGTGTGACCCTGCAATCGATGTAGTAGACCATCGTAGGAATAAAAGCCTAGCAAATTAATGTTTGTAGAAGAGTCATGTAGATCAAGAATAACCTGTGACATATTGCATGGAATATGCATGACTGAAGTGTGCTGGCAGTTAAACAAGTAAGTTTTATGATTCTTGAGCCTGTATTGACATTAATTTTGAAGAGGGTTGATGCATTTGCATTCAAATCTTGAAATCTTATTTTTGGAGTGCTAATTAAGAAAAGTAATTTTTTGATTTTCTGGTCATAGATATTTTCTGACACTTGAGACTTGAGTAGCTAGTGGTTGTGTGCTAATCAAATTGTTTTAACCTTTGGAACATGGTCAATAATTCATATTTCGTATTTGCTTGGTGTATTTAAAACCCTTGAAATGGCTAGTTTTATCCATACAATGTTCAACAGAAGTTAAAAATATAATGGACATAATTTTAAATGATGGGAACAAAAGATGCTTGTCATATTTGAATACAAATGTTTGGACAAACTTGTATTGGAAAAAGAAATACGAAGTGAAATCAATGTAGATGCCCAAGAAAAGTATGATTAATGATGCAAAGAATTGCAAGGCTGTAATGTTAATTAAACTCTCGATAACGAATGAGATGCTTCCTAAATTTCAAGATGGTAATGATGCATTTCTCATATTGGGGAACTTACATATAGGGCATACAAAAACAGTTTATAGGAAGTTGTTCTGGGATGAAAAGCACATCCAAGAGCATTCTTCCATACCGGATACCATATCCATACAACTTAGATAATAAGATTAAGTGGGTGAAGTTTATAACACTTTAAAAAAAGCAGGATTATAAAATAATCTTCAAAAAAGTAAAACAAGAGAGTACCACAGTAACCTCGGTTTACACAAGATGGCAGTCAACTAGGTTTCACTTCAAAAGTGTAGACATCCAACCAGGCTATCAAGGACAAGACAGTGCCATGTAGAGAAGTGGCGTGACCCCATGGACATTAAGCTTTTGACTTTTGCTATAAATAGTAATACTTCTCGCTGACCCCTAAATTAGCCTTGTTCTTTCCCAAAATATTCAAACACATCATTTGAGAAATACAACCTTACTAATAATATAAATATCCAACTGATGAAATTTGAGTTAGGATTGCACCTTCAAACAATTCTAGATATCACACAGTGCGAACACAGCTAGCTTAATCTGGATCAAAAAGCTGAAGATGGCAGTATACATATTGAAAGCATTTGTTGTAAGTATAATGTTTAAAGGCCAGTCCACTTTGTAACCCAAACCTATGAAGTAAAAAGCATTTATACCTGCAATCATCAAAACCATTTACAATGTTTACAGAATCACAGATAATATTTTTTCATTTTAAAGATGAAACATAATTTTCATAAAATTAAAATTCAAGAATCATCCTCCACCCAGAATTGGGAATATAACATTTGCGACCAAAGATATAAGCACCATCCTAGCTACTTTTTCTTATTTATAGAAGCCGAATTTAGAAAAATGGACGAACATGTAATAACCACTCAACATTTGCAATATATAATATGTAATAACCACTCAATACCCACTCAAAATGATAATATAACCATTGCAACTGAAGACATGAGAACCATCCCAGCTACTATTTTTTATTTATAGAATCCAAATTTAGCAAAATAGATGAGCATGTAATAACCACTCACTATTAGGGTCTACAAAAGAGGAGGTATCCGTAGCATTAGGCAATCGAGATGGCCATTTCCTATTCTCTGGCACACTGTCAGTGACTTTGATATAAATATATAATCGTTCTTCGCATTCATCTCCTTTACACAAAAACCTTTGTAGGGATGATTCTAGCAATATGCCTGAACTTCCAACAGCCTCTGATGGCTTCCTGTTGGAGACCATTTTTGTTCCAGGAGAAAACAAATAGAAAGGTATGCATCATTAGTGAATGCTGAAGAAAACATTGAAAATGAATCTCCCTACTAGGGAACCAAAGATAACATTAGCATAGATTACCCTAGTCTGGTCCTAATGCTATAACGCTGGGAAAGGAGTTGTTCCCTGCCATTTAAATGAGAAGATATACAAATGTGCATAGTCCATTTGTATAATAATAAATATAGAGATGTGTAATCCATCCAACATTATCTGAATAGTATTTTATAAAACCTAAAAACTATGGTTCTGCTTTATCTTGAACTGTGGCAAGAGATTTAATGAGGTCAACTTAATTTATTGGTGCTTATAAATAAACAAAAACTAAATATAATGATGGCAATTCCTGAATCAACCTTGGCTACTCGCTCTTTTGTTGGTTCCCATGCCAGGACTACAGGGAGTGCCCCTACTATTAATGATGGGTATATTTGTATCAACCCCGACTGGCTATTACTGAAATAGGATCAACTGAAGCTAGGATTAGAGAATATAAAATTGTCTTTCAAACAGGCGAAACTGCAACGTATGGGCTTGTTCCTAGGGTATATTATCCAGAGAATGGGAGAAGCTCAACAAATAGATGGTAATAATGTTGGATTTAATGCTTTCTCTTAAAATGTTTTGAATGTTGTTGGCTTTCTAACTAATGGATCTTTGTAAGAAACTGACCAGAAATCTATAACCATTACCAGAACTCTTAGCTTCTAAGTAAGCTATCTTAGACCTTATAGTTTATCAACGTCTACCCAATTAACCAAGAGTAATTGACCAAGGCCAACCAAGGAGAAACCAACCAAAACTAACCAAGCTAGCAAGGTACTTATTTCATAATCGTTCAACATCTTCAGTAATCAAAGCAGGACGTGCAAGGAAAGATGGCTAGCAGGGATACCGAATAAAAGTAACTGATCCACACTAACCCATCGAGAGAAATCAATTAGTACAAGCTATCATCACTAACTGAATAAACCTCATATAACACCATTGTATATTAACTCACATGTTGACATAGAGACATGAGAAATCCATTTGCATAATGAGCAACTTACATGAAAAATATCGCTGTAATCCCAACAAATGCTTTTGGAAACCAAATCCTTCCTCTAGCAGTTTTACAGTAAACTTACTAATGCTTCGATATCTCACTCCAATTAAGGAATATTGTATAGTATAATATGAATCAGCCCCAAACACACAAAAAAAATTCAAAACTAAGCCTAAACAATTAAAAAACAAGAGCTCACAATAAGATCTATGTAAAACGACCATGAAAAGAATATAAAGGCATAGTCACTAAACTGTTTTACTTTCACTGTGGAGACCTTTCATGCTACAAAATATTTCACTATGGAAACCCTTCACCTTCGCTTAAGCACATATTTCACCCAGTGATTTCCTGCATAGATAGATATGCTGCGAACCCTAGAGATTTCACCAAAGCTGTGAAATGTGTATGGAGCTACTATTCTTCACTTGGATGGATTGATCATTATGAAAGTAGCCACAACCTTCACTTGAATGGGACCGTAGATAGTTGAAAGTATTAATAGATTACTTGGATCCACAAATCTTTTGATGGAACTGCAGAGATCGCCCTCGATATATATGTACATAAAATGCAGAGATTTTTCACATACAAACTCGATCCAGAGGAATGGAATTACACCCCTATCTACTTTCAATGTAACCATGATTCCCCCGTCAATATCTTTGGGATGGACAGCAATTGCCCTTGGGAGCACCATATGTTTCATCGTCCTCATGCCGATAAGAAAAAACCCCCGAAGGGAGACCCCCCTACACCGAACTGTTTCATATAATATAACCACAAGCAATCATATTTGGGGATCAAGCTTTTTCACATCCGTCCCTTGCTCGCTTTACACACGGAAAAATATTGTAATACAGGCAGAACCATTACTCAGAAGGAAAAACCAGTTTCCCCCTGCTTCTGAGCTCAAGGATTACTATATATAAGTCAAGTCTTTGTTTTTGCAGAGATGTCCAACCCCTAGGGCACTCCATCTGCATCACTACCAAAGCAGGGGATGAGTTGAGATTCGTGGGCGTTGAGACCATAGAGAGCTGGTCATTTTTCTCCATAAGAAGCTACCAAAGACAATACAGACCCCATGGCCAACACTGCATCGCCGTCATTTTCCTTCTCTATGTGACTCTATCCTATCTCTTCTACCACAAAGATGACAAAGGAAGGCAATTTTGACAAAATTTGGCGCCACCTAGAGTTTGGGATTTTTGTTTTTTTAATTTAGTGTAATTAGGTTTTTTCAATTTTCAATATAAGTTTAATGGATAGTTTTTGGTGGCTATAACACTCACAAAACAAGATAAATCTATAAAGCAATTTGGCAATTATTATATTTCCACCACTACAATGGCTAATTAAATAAATAAATAAATAATGAGGGGAATGCTATAGATAGACATCACATGATATGTGGAAGATGTAAGGTAGGCATCATTGAAATTCTATGGGAAGTTTATTTGGAAATGAAAAGGATTTTTTTTGGAAGCCCCATTATGTTCCTCATGTGTACGAAACTATGCATTTCTTGGCAATTTGTTATCCCTTTTGTTTTAATTTCTTCCATATTATAATTATGTACATTCCTGTAAAAAACAAATATGAGAACACAACCAAGAATGAAGAAGAACGGAGTTAGCTACCCACGAGGTGTATAATAGACAGTGAATGGGTGTATTGTTAAGACACTCCTTGCGTAAGGTCACCAGTTCAAAACTTCATGGGTACGATCCTTACAAAGAAAATGGAGTTAGTTGAAGTATAGAATGGAGAAATGAGCGAAGAAATCCAACCTTCTACCTTCTAAAATCCCAAAACACCATTTCCCAAGCTAATGGAAACTCAATCAACACATGAAATTACTAAGGAAGAGTGATAAAGTTCAAATTGTTAAGGAAGAGAGCATACAACTTTTCTAGATGAATGATTTTCTCAAATATAGTCTAATTGCTAAGTAAAATGTTGAAGAGGTCCAAATTCTTGAAGAGGTAAGGTAACAACACTCCATAGTGAGTGACTTTCCTCTCAGATTAAAATTGTGACTTCAAAAGGCTTTATGGAAAAATCACTAACCTTGGGCACCTATTTTTCTCTTAGGCCATCAATTCCCTCTTTGTTGTCTCTTGTGTTTGTCACTAATTCCCCGAGGTGCACAAGGAATTCCCATGAATAACTCCAAGCTTTGTTGGGGAAAAGATTCAAATGTGACAAAAGATGAACCCTTCTAACTCGAGCATTTCATTTTCAATTGAAGTTACCTAGGAATAGATGCAAACTTTGGTGGGGAAAAGGGACAAAATGTGATCGAAGATAAAACCCTTCCATCTAATCATCTCATTAATAATGAATACTCATAATTCCTTGATTATGAGAGGGGAATATTAATATGGCAAAGGAAAGGGGTTTAATTTCTTGTCAATTTCATTTGTTTTCCTCTTCTGTAAATCCTTAATTTCTATGACTTTTTGAATCTAGGTTTCATTTGAATCTTGTCCATAGTCAGGAGATGGATGCTCTAGAAATAAAAATCAATGAAAGCAATAGATAAACTAGCCATGGAAGCCAAATAAATCATGAAATTAAAACACGAGGAGCACAACATTTATTATAAGATTAGAAGACTTTCATGTATACAATCGAAGTGGTTATTGAACCAGTGATTGTGATACTCGTAGCTGGAATTCAAAGAAAAAGGACAAAGAAGAGGTTAAGAAGGAACATCTCAAACATGAATTGTTGGAAGTGGAAGAGAAATTGGAGCCTCTTTATAAGAATATCCTGTTTGATTTCTATAATACAATGGGCAAGGAACAAATTATAGAATTGGAAGCTAGGAAAGCAGATATAGAAGTGTCGGGGAAGAAAAATGGTGTTTAAAAGACAAATCTATTTGGATTTCATAGGGTGATGAAAACATAATTTTTTCTCAATGGTTCCCCAATTGATTTTGTCAAAGTTGGAAGGGGGATTAGACAAGGATTCATTTATCCCCTCTCCTCTTTATGCTTGTGATTGAAGGGTTAAGAAGAATTATAGGAAAGGCTATGAGAGATGGATGTCTTAAAGGGGTAAGGTTTTCCACATCTCTTTATATCACTCATTTTTTTTATTTTTAGATGAGGTATTGTTGTTTGGGAATGGAATAGTACAGGAGTGGAAAAATTAAGGCCGACTGAGAAGCTTCCACCTCTCACCATGTGGCTCCTTCTCAGTCGACGCACCATGCAAATTGAGGTGGGTGCTTTTCGATGATCCCAGCCGTAAACATTTTGACATCTCACGCGAGCTGCAAAGGAGATCGGGGTAGGATGGAAATCATTCGGCTCTGGTGTGAAGTTATGGCACGAAGAAAGGTCGTTTCTGGGTTTAATTACAGGATCTACCACCATTTTTGGAGGCGGAGCAGGGGAAACACAACAAGTATTTATCCTTGGTGTAGGGATCGTTGGTTGTGCATTGCATACCTAAGTTTTCTTGTAGAAATCTCTCGGCTCCTCCATGACCCTAGTGTCTTGGGAACCACCTCTATTTCTCATCAGATTAAGTTTGCGCCTTGAACTGGTCCTACCGCAACGATGTCTCGGCAGCCTAGAGCTAACCCACGTGGTTGGGGAAGAGGTGTCTCTCATGGGGGAAGAAACAATGATATCAGGAGACGCGGGAGCTCCATCGACTTTGGATATGACAGTTCCATCCCAATGAAACTATGCACCATTCTTGATGACTAGCAGGAGGAACTTGTGGTTCAGTATATGACCAGTCGGAGGGAAAGGATGTGGTGCAAGCACTACTAGATTCTCAAGAATTCATTTTCCCAGATTCTCATGTTTTCTCATAAACTTGAGCAGGGGAACAATTCCCCTCCCCCTCCATCTCCACCCCATATTCATCACAACGCTCCCTCCCATGGCGCCTCTCAGGTTTCTAAACCAGAGAAGCACTATGACATCCAACTTGGAAAGAAAGCCACTGCACCTGGAAACCTAAGTCTAAAAGTTTTGAAACATTATTAACTATGGGTGTTGGATTCGTATGAGGAATTATGAAATGCCATGACCAGGCCTAGAAATTCACATCCCATCCACCCATCAAATGGAAATTTCAAAATTGTGTATAATTATCAGTGCTCAATAAAAGGAGATGTTGTAGGTACATTGAAGCATATATAGATGAGCAGTTTATTATTAACCAATTTTTCTTATTTATCCTAATTATTGATCTCTTGTGTTGATAAATAGGCTAAGAAGGAGCTATATGCTTTTTTCTCTGTTTTTTAGCATTGAGGACTGTATATTTTTTTATCAGCAATGAATTAAAAAAATAGGCTAAGAAGGTATTTTGTTGGCTTGCATCAATGTTTTGCACTACAAACTTATGTACTTAAAAGATGGCTGGTTGCATTCATATTCTTCATGTGGATAACATAGTTTATTGAGAAGGTGCTTATTGTGAATTCTTCAAGGCCACGCTCGTAGTGAATTAATTAAGGCCACACCAGTTTGGGTAAATCCCCCTCATAAATATGAAAGTGCCAAGTCAATTTCTAAAATTCTTGGACAATGTCAATGACAAGCCTTGGGTTGAGCATACTAGAATTTTAGATCATTTTCATGTGGTGTTAGAAACCATATGTAGTGTTTTAAACATCAAAATGAGTACCACATCCCACTTCTAGGCCAAATATCCCCTATGGAGGGCTAATATGGTGGTTTGGGACCACACACATGGACCACGACCCCCATAGTAAGATCGGTAAATCCTTCTGCATTGTTAAAATTTAGTAAAATATTGTACAAATTCATTATCAAAATTGTAATTTTCCATTGTTAGTGTGACACAACTAAAAATGACTAACATATATGACTAATTCACATTAATCGTTGTTAGCTAGTCATATTTATATTCCCATGACTAAATTAGTCATTTATGTTAGTCATTTTTACTTTAGTCACTTGTTATCTAGTCATATATTTTATCCCATGGCTAAACTAGTCATTTATCTTAGTCGTTTTTAGTTTGCTTACTTAAAATTGCTCAACGTTAGTCATTTATCCCTTGAAAAAATAGTGGTGACTGAATTTTGTAGTCACCTAGTCACTTATCTCTCTATTTGTACTAGTGGGTAGACTTGTCGGTAAAGCCTTGAAGTGTAATTGGTTCCATAGTGTCATGAACCAATGATTTATTTTATTTTCCTTTTAATTTGTACAAGCCTCCCTCTTTCTCTCCAATTACTATTGTAACATCAAAATTTCAAGTCGTATTCTTCATCACTTAAAGAATCTTCCCTTGCTTTCTTCTTCTTTAGTTCATCATCCTTGTTTCTTCCTAAGTCAAAGTTTCCCAAAGTGCACTGAATGTGATAAGATTCTTTTTGGAACATATTCCTTGAATAAATGACTCCCATGATATTGGAATACCATTCAAGGTGGTCATTACAAGTTCTGAATTCTCAACACGATCTCCAATAGCTTCTAATTGATCTCTGATTTGCAAGACCCTTGTGAAGTAAGATTGAATGCTTTCCTTTATTTGCATCTTCACACCCTTGAATTGAGTTCTCAAGGTTATCTTTATATTATTTTTATTTCCTTCAAACAATCTCTTCAGTGCATTAAACATCTCTTTCGGAGTTTCAAAGATGATATGTGAGGGATCAAGTGATCCTTGATGGAATCAACAATGATCCTCTTGGCCTTAATCAAGTTCTTCATGTGATTAGATTTTTCTTGAAATCCCTCTGGCTCCGAAACTTCTTCTTTGATATAATTGTCCAACTCATTATGTTCTAGAATGAGCATCACTCTATACTTCTAGACATGGAAGTTATTTTCTCTTTCAAGATAATCCTCAAGCCCGGTATGGTTTGTCATCTTGATAAAATGAGAACCTCAAATGGAAATAAGGATAGTAAGAATTACCAATTGAGATTCTCCAACCAAGTGCTTACTTGAATGTTTTATGAGATCTGAATCCAAGATGACCTAGGGTTTGTCAAAGAAACACTAATTTTTCAACTTCAAGATCTTGAAAAACTGAATGGAGGAAAAGATGATCCTCCCTAAGGTGAGTTGAGAAAAGGTACATTTTCTCCAAACTGTAGATAGAAATTCCAAAAACCTCATGTTGAAGTTTTCCTGAGCAGTAGTTGTAGGCCAAAAAATGAAATTCATTTGATTGAAATTATGCTTCCACAGAAAAAATGAGCTCTACTAGGGTGACTTTCCTTAACCCTCTTTTTCATCCAAACTATGGAGAAAAGCCTCCGAAAAGGGAAACCCTAGTTTTCACTTCTCGCAATTGCAGCTACATAATGTCTTCTTTCAGGCTAGCTTTGAAACCATGTTATAATTTTGATACTTATAGTATGGTTATGTTAGATATTCAAACAATTTATAATATTATCAAAATAACCATATACAATAGGATCACTGGAAGATAGACAAGCACATAATAACAATAGAACACAAATATTTACTCTCGGAAAACACTCTCATGGGGAAAACTCGACAAAAGGTATTCAATGTAGATTCATCAAAAAGTACAATGTCAATCTTGTACAATAACCTGAGAACAAGATACAACAGAAACCCCAAGAAAATATGTCTTCAATGCAGTTACTCTTTCTTGCAAGCAAACTTTCATTTCTACTACTACTCATGCGAACTTGCTTGAGTGAGATGATATAGAAATGAGCTAGGCACCACCCTATTTATACTGGTAAAAAACTTGTCATTTTACTTAACTGGGTCGACCTGACTTTCCCTAACTGGGCCGACCTGACTAGGGCAATTTTGCCCATTATTTGGGGCAATTTACCCATAGACTTATGTTGAGCCAAATTGTCTATTTTGACTTATTCTTTTAGGGTTTTACATGATCAATTACAATATGAATCTTTCCTGAAGGAAGTAAAATATGAATAGAATAATAATACAATAAGAATATATTCTGAACTTACATTCTCCAACACAAACACTTGTAATAAGGGAGGGATTTCATAAGTCATATGTCTCCCATTCCATATTGGTAAGAACTACTTGAATCCACACTTTCCTACTAATTTAGAGTTATGGTTGGTAACTCTTGGGTTTTGGCATGGCTTGATGACTTGGATAGGTTAGAGTAAGATACTATAGACAAAGAAAAAGCTTCCTGAAACCTTTCTATAAATATGTATAAAATATGGATGTAATTGACATAAAATACTATATATATACTAGACCTAAGCTAGATCTATCAAGTGACTATTCATTATTGCAATGATACTTGATGTGTGGTCAATCACACTATCATTGTTTCATGTAATACTTTATTATCTTAACCTTGAATAAAAATTTGGAATCTAGGTGCTACTTTTGTCATCATGCCTAGCCCTTTCCCTGGCGCAACATTGGAGTTTTCATAGTGCAATTACTTTCAAAATTCTTGGCGCAATTCCTGGTGCTATTCTTATTGGTATACCTGGCTCTATACCTAGCTCTATGTCAGATGATTTTCTTGGCATAATTGCTTTCGAAATTCCTGGCACAATTCGTGGCATAATCCCTGGCTCTAGACTTGGTGCTATGCATGGTGCTATTCTAGAAGCTATGTCTGACGCTATTCTGGAAGCTATGCTAGACGTTATTTTGGAAGCTATTATAGATGTTATTCTAGACGTTAATTGGGAAGATAATTGGCGTCCAAAATAACGTCTTATTTAAAAAATGATGTAAAAAACACCATGAAAAGCGCCATCCCGTGGAAAAGCGCCAATTCTGTCCAAAAAATAATGAAAAATACACTAAAAGTGTTGGTGGACGCAAAAAAGGGAGCTAAAAGAGATGTTAACCACAGGGTTTTGTTGTAACATGGGCATTCATAAGTGAAATCATTTTCCTTCATGGGTTTTCTATGAAGATAATATTAGACATAGATTTCCATCATACATATAGGTTTTGTACAAGTTTACAGTTGGCCTTATAAACCCAATTGAACTTAAGCACCATGTATCATGCAGAGACAAATGGACATGCAAAAAGAGTGAATCGGGTAATGGAGTAAATGCTTACTATTTATGTTATGGATCAATAGAAACATTGGTAAAAACACTTACCGTTGATAGAGTTTTCTTACAATAATAATTACCACAGCTCAATCGGAAGGCCACCTTATCAAGCATTGTATGTAAGCCCATGGATATTGTTGAGTTGGGAAATGTTATAAGAGTGAGTAATTGTGCAACCCGAGTTTATTTAGAATATGGAAGATAAGGTGATCTAGATTAGAAAATGGTTGAAGGAAGCTCATGATAGACAAAAGAGTTATGTTGATACACATAGGAGTCACCAAAGTTATAAGGTTGGAGATGCAATTTTCATTCAAGTGAAACCTAATAAAAGTGTTATTTGCTTTGGAAACGGGGAAAAAATGGCACCTCGACTTATAGGACCCTTTGAAAATTTCGAGAAAGTTGGACCCATCGAGTATCATCTTGTTCTCTCACCCCATTTTCACAAAACTCATAATTTTGTTATGTATTTATTTTACGAAATTATATAGCCAATGAGTCTCATAAACTAAATTGGAAAGAATCACAAGTTTCAGACAAGGATATCATTAGGGACAAACCACTATGTATACTAGTCCATAGTGTTTGATAGGTCATACACTATTTTGTGGACCAATTTAAGTTCATACGGGATAAGTATATTCCAGATTCTACTACCTAGGAGGCGCAAAAACCATGTGTCATGATTTTCCTGCACTATTTTGACTATAAATTTAGGAGGAAGTTTCCTAAAGGGTGGGTGTATGTAATTCCCCATTTTGACTTAGGAAGTTAAACCATTTTTGGATTATGTGGTACCTCTTTTTCTTATTATATGTAAACACTGTTGTATCAAGAAAAAAAACTATGTATCGATTATGGACCTAACTATATATGAAAAGTTGGCATAAATTAAATTTGTTATGAACTGAATGGTATTAGTGATATGATTTTCCCTAAAACACTTAATAATTTAGATAAATGTGGTACGTTGATACTTACTTATAATTTTTTTGGATATGAAATGATGCACAATGTGTACATGATAATGGATCAATTTTTTTAAATTGCTCATTAGAAATGACATGATAATTGAAAGCAAATAGTTACAAGATTATGCATGATCATTTATTTGGATACTAACCCACAAGTTAAATGAGCTAAGTGATAGATGAATACTCCTGGTACAAAATTAACATCAATCACATAGACTTTGAAAGAGAAATGGTTCTATAGGAAGCACAATGCTCAAACTGGTTATTCGGTGATGAACCTCTAAGAACAAAGGCAACAATGTAGTTACTATGCCAATTTAGTCATTGAACCTTGTTCCATTAGGAGGGGTGGAGGCATTGACCTCCATTTATCCTCGTTATCTTGGATTCATGGGAGGGTTATTCTAAGGCATGCTCTCCAAGGTGTGTGATGATGACTACCAATTACCTTCTAGGAAGCTTGGTCGTTATAGTCGACACTTCCCCTTATAGATTCTATCTAGAGTTAGGTTGATGTCGAAATTTCCTACTAGGGAAACTTGGTTGATATAGTTGACAATTCTACATACAGATTCTGTCTAGAGTTAGGTCAATATAGTTTATGCTCCATGATATTCCAACATGGGAAGGATAGGATGGAAAATATATGTGTAAACTAGATAAAATGGGGCAAGTAGATAATAAAGCTATTGAAGTTAGAGAGAACAACTTAATTAATTATTTGTGTTTAGACCCTTGCTTTACTCTTTTGTGATAAAATTAGTGCACTGTGTTGTTTGGATTGCATTATCATGATCTAGTTGAGATATTACAATTTCTTATTTGTATCTTGCAATACTGGATGGGAACACATGTACATTATGGATTAATGTGATATTTTGTTATTATTAGTACATGCATGAGCTATGTAAGTGCCATCTACACCTACATAACCTACATATGTATATTAATATTAATTTCCAATCATAAATTAATTATTAAAATATTTTAATTAGAAATTAATGTAATATGATTGTTTAAATGATTATTTTATAATTAGTTAGAGATTTATTAAATATTTATTTAATAAATGGTTAATTAAATGAGATATGAGGATTGACGGTATTTGTTTAATTATATATTGATTTGACTTTTATTAACTTTAAAATTGATTATATTTGATTTGATTTGATAAATGTTGATTTCATTTTTATTAAACGTAAAATTGATTTGTTTTGATTTGTTTTGATAAATATGTATTTGATTTTAATTTAAAAGGAATTGATCCATCTACTTAAGTTGGGGAAATTTATTTGATTTGAGGGGACTTACACATAGTAAGGATGATACCAATTAAACATTTACAATTAAACATTTATGAGGGGATAAGGGGGAGTTAAGAACTTTATTGAGAAAGAAAAGCCGATGAAGTATTTTGGGGAGGATAAGTAGTGAGGGAAAAAAGGAAAAAGTGGTGATTATTTGGGGGAGATTTTGGAAGGAAGGATTATTATTATTACACTAATAAAATTGGAGGATGAAGGGGGAACTAGTTGTTTTTATTGAGCTTCTGGCATAAAGAGGAAGGAAATCACTAATTTCTTGTATCTACAGAGTCATAGGGAATTCAATTTCATGCAGAGGCACAAGGATTGACAAAATTACCCAATCAACTTGAAACATTGGTTGGTATTTTATCCATATTTACCATGTTTTATGAAATTATGATTGTTTAAGGAAATCATGAATATATCCTTAGAATTATTTTATGAATTAACATATCTCGGTGAAAATTTGTCGAAATTGTTCAATTTAATAGTGCACAATTGTTAAATGGGAAACCTTGTTGACCCTTGTATATGCAATTGTTTAAGTCGAGTTGTAGATGATTCTATTTAGGATACCTTTTATATGGCATTCAATTGATTATGATGTAAATATTTGTTGACGGGAAAATGTCTCAATCTGTCAACTAGGAGAAGTATCCAACACAAAATGCTTAAAGCAGTCTTTTGTGTATTTGGAATATACACTTTTTGTGGGAACAAAGGTTACTATGCAAGGAGACTTTGTAATTGATATTATATGAATTTCTAAATGTTATTATAATTATAAGACTGTAATCTAACTAAAATAATATGATAGGTATAATAAATAGTTTAGTTAGCTATTAAAATTAAAAATAGTTTTAGCAGCTGTTAAAAAATCTCTAATTGTTAGTAAACCAGTTTAGATCCAAATCTTAGGCTCTATCAAACGTCCAGAGGGATCAAATCTCCAGAGGTGCAAACTTTTCCTTGAATAACTCCTTGAGTATAATACTTTGTTTACTTTGTATTATTTTGTTAGTGGACAAACACTCTAAAGTCTCATATTTACTTTTTACTTTGTATTAAAAATAAAATGTAAAGTCTCTAGTTTAAGTCTCATATTTACATTTTACTTTTATTATTCTTTTTTATTATGGCGGACATAATATTTGCCACCTAATCCTAAGCTTTAAAGTCTCTAGTTTAAGTCTCATATTTACTTTTTACTTTGTATTATTCCTTTTTGTTTATGGACGACATAATATTTATTACTTTTTACTTTGTATTATTCTTTTTTTGTTTACTTTGTTACGAGACAAACACTCCTCAACTAACAAGATCTCCAACAAACACTTGACTAACAAGATCTCCCCCATGCTGAGCTGTAGAGTGCCTCTTGGCTCAATTAATTAACCTTAATTAATCTATTTTCTATACTATCCTATCTTAAGTAGGAGCAATTTTAAAAAAAGTAAAATTCTTTTGGATACTGATTTAAAAGATAAAAAATGTTGCAGCAGAAGAATATTAATTATAATTAGAGAAACAATATTGTATCTTTAACAACATAAATCATAAAATGATAGAAAAAAACCATCACGGTATGATAATGAAATTAATTGATCAGAGATCCAAAACAATTGGTGCTCGAAAATTAAAAGATCAATTTAAGCATAATCAAATACACGCAATTAAACTGAAATAAAGCTATACAACAAAGATAAATAGGTGTTAAATACATATATTGAAATACAGATCTCAAAATGATGCCAGTAACCAATATTGTTAACACAGGCTCAGAGCAGTAACTGGAAAACTGTGCTGAACTCGTATAGATACTTCTCCATACATAAATCTCCAACCCCACAGAGGAGAAATACAACAGAGTATTAAGAAAAGAAAATTCCTTTTCTATCTACCAATATTTTCCTCTCTACTTTAAAATACAACTAAAACTAAAGTACAGAAATTGCAAAGCTCAGAAAGAAAATATTTTCGAATCCTCTGAAGAGCCTCCCCGCTGGTCGATTTCTACTATTGTTTAAATAGGCAATTGGTTGCAACTGGAAAAAACGTGTCCAAAGAACCTAGCATATCTCCCAGATACTTCATTTTTTTTTAAGAAAACTGCTCACGACTAAGCAAAATGGGTCAGTTCTGCAAAAACCCACTTCTCGGATTTTGATTTTCGCCTTAATTTGCTCGCAGTTTATTGCAAAAAATCGCTTCCTGAATATTTACGGGAATTCGGTGATCTTATTTCTGCAAAATCATAATGTAATTCAGTAGATCAAGGAAGCGATTTGAAATCCTTGAAATCTGCATTTGAGCCTCCACGCTGGTCAATTTCCGTATCTGTCTAGATGATATTAATTGAAATTTGTTGTAATTGATGAGGTTAAAGTAACCACGAAATATTGATGGCCTGCGACGTGAAAATGAAGTAGGAAACCAATCATATGTTCCACGATCAATGGCGACCTCTTCTTCCTTATGTATCGATCTTGAATATTCCATTAAATATGCACACATAAATATATAAATCAAGAGTTGGAATTTAAATATCTTATTACGAAAGGATAATAAGAATTCATGAAGAAATAAGGTAAAAGAGTTCTCCCTTTCACGCCACTGATTCAACACATATTGTCGAATGTCTGCGATCAATGAGATTTCTTTTGAGTTGTATTCCATGAGATAATTCCAACGCATTCTATTATCTACTCTGGCAAATTCGCAACAGTTACTCTCCGCTTACTAGTGGCAAATGATAAATACTTCTAACTTGAATAAGTTCGGGCTGTATCTGCAAATGATATTGTGGTTTATTTTGATAGTAATATTGTATCGTCAGAATCTGGTAACAATCTTAGAGTGGCTGGAATATCTGCAATCCGGTAGCGTAGACCTCTGATAGTTAGCTATTCTAGTGGTTCTTTCCTTATCGAAGTCCTTTTCATAATGGTGGCGGTTCTGGTCATGAATTCATGGTAGCTGTAATTAAGTTCAAACAACGTGGCGACAGTTCTAGTGTTCCTTTCTTTAATGCCAGTCTTCGAGATCTTATTGACAGTATTTTTTTATGTAGCTGGAGCGTGCATGTGGCATAGCGTTGCCATTTTAATCCTCACTCAAATTCAATTACCTAAAAAAATCAGCCACGTGAGACAAATGATATTCACCATGCATTAAGAATTAAAATCTTTTAAGTATCGCTAATCTCCATACGAATTTTTGGCAGGTTTATGATTATAGTGATCAAGTGTAAGTGTCCCATATTTTTTTATAAAAGTATGAAAAATATTATCAAAATGAAACTTTAATAAAACCAAAGTTTCATCATGGCACTTTTGAAACGATGATGTCACCCTCTTAAATTTCTCTTTCACATGTAGTTTTAGTCGGTAGCCTTTTGTGTCACACGTCTATTCTTAATCGAAATGAATATCGCCTTAATAGCCTGATCTCATTCTTTAATATAAATTCATCCGAACGTAAATTAAGAATTTTAGAATTGAATTTGTAATCCAATAATTACGATGCACAAGGATGCACAAATATTCATTTAAACATTAAAGATTTAACATTGATAACCCAACAGATGCAAACGACAAAAATTAGGAGATCGCGGCATAAGAGCTAAGCCAAAGAAAAATAAGTGCAAAGAGTAAAGGATGAAAGAAAGAAAGTTATGAAATCATCTTTAAATCGGAGCTAAATATTTACAAAATTTACATGATGGAACTTTTTGTATGGAAAAATAAAAAAGAAGTTGTTGAGATGCCAACAATATTTTGGTATATATATGAAATATATTTAACTAAAAAAACATTATTAAATGATACTTTATCATCAATTTTAGAGTATAACTTTTATTTTTATTTTATTTCAAACATGTAATAGATCAAAATTATGCACCATATATTAAATTAGAATTTAATATGCTACACATAGAAACATTGAAATGTATAATATTTAAATATCAATTGGTTGGGTTATATGTTGTATTTTTTTGTTTGCAGATAGAAGTTTACTAGATAAACAATTGATTATATTTAATGCCAATAGGTTTTTGTTACATGCAATGTTTACAAGTTCATTACAAAAGAGCTTGAGATTGTTAGGCAAATAAGAACACATATTTATTTAAAGTTTTTTTTTTAAAGTGTTGCAGTATATTTAAAGTCAGTTTATGGACATCCACGCAACAAAAATATGTGGATGATTATTGACATTATTATTTGAAAGAACATGATTCAAAAGTAACAATTTAAAGTTATAATAACATAAAATCAGTGTTATTGGATACAAATAAAGGTTTATGCTAGTTTTGAGAATCTTTATGTATATCTCAGCCCTTTGAATAAAGTTTGGGAGATTTTGGTCCATGGTTATGATGCTAGAGATATGATGCTTGTAGATACTCGAAAGACAAAACATGTTTGTAACGAGAAATGGAACTATATTATTATAGAACTATTAATAGCACATTCTTAGTAGATTGATTGTATCCTTGCTTGCTAAACCTCATTGGTGCTAGCCATGTGAGGTCTATTGTAAAAAACATGGAGATATTTTGTTATAATATAGTTAAATTTTGTTTGTCACAATGTGTCAATATTTATTTATTAATAAATTCTCTGTATTTTTGTATATTCAATTGTGTGATTATAGTACTTGTAAATTATGTGTATGAAAGTTTTAGAGCTATCAATAATATATAAATTAAGTCTGAAATCAGGGTATGGAGAATGAAATAAGATTATAAAAGTGTTAATATTGAATTTAAAAAGTGCAAAACTAGATTCTAAAAGTGCTATATTGAATTTGAAGACTAAAGCATTGGATTCTCAAAGTGTCATATTTGGTTTTTAAAAGTGCAAAATGAGAACTTGAAAGTGCTAAAAATGGTTCTCAAAATTTCGAATGTAAGTATTGAAAGTGTCAAAAACAACTTTTCTAAAGTGGAAAGTAGGTTCTAAAAGTGTCACTATTAGATTGAAAAAGTGAAACATCCAATTTCAAATTTGGAAATATCAAAGGAAAAGGTGCACTCTTGGAACTTGAAAATGACACTTTTGGAACCATATTTTGCACTTTAGAAACCTTGATTTTGGGGTTTAGAAATTGTTTTTGGATCCTCGAAGGAGCTTGGATTAGAATAAATCTAAATTTAACAAAATAGTCATTCTCACTTCTTTAAGGTTCAATCTTGTAAAAATATCCGAGAGTCCCATATTTAACATTAATTTTCCTTGAGTGTGATCATTAATTCATCTTTAGAACAAAGAGTTACTAGCCACTTAGGAATGTCTCCTCACCATGACATTCATGGAACTAAAGAGATATGAACAAATTCACATGCACGGGTCTAAAACTAAGCATGCCTAATTCACCCGAATCTATCATGCAACTTCCTTAAGAGTTCAAACATTCCCAAATCATGAATAAATAGTGAAACAAAATAATTTTCCACCTCGATGGTAAAAGAACCATGTTACAAACTTCTTTCTCACTCAACCAAATTCATTTATTCTCATTAACTTAGCGAATCTCTTAATTTTTTTTTTACCATTGCAACAATAACCTCCCAAAGGTATATCCAAGAACCCAAACCAATCTCTTAATTTAAAAAAACTCCACATATCTCATGTAGCTATCAAATAATCAATAATAATAAAACCATCTTCCACTACCTTACACAACACAAAGACATATTTTATCGATTTCTATACTCATATACTCATAAGTTCATTAGGCTATTATTATATAAAAATGTAATATAATTATAATTATAAAATTAATAATATTATTTATATAAAAATTTTGAAAAAAAAATGAATAAAAATATAAATAAAATTATAAATATTTTAATATCATTTATAATATAAAATTTTAATGATTACTATTACTTCATATTAATTAAACATGTGAGTAATGCATAATAAAATTAATATTAATATTATATATAAATATTATTTATATTAATTTTAACGTTAAAACTATTCATATTTTTACCATTAACGTTAGTGTTGGTAATAATGTTAATATGGATGTTCTTAATCTTCATGTTAATTAATAAAGTTGTAATATTAATAATGTGAATATTATTCTTAAAATTTATATTAAAAGGATAATATTAATAATGTTGTTAATGTTAATGTTAATATTATTAATAATATTAATGTTCACGTTAATATTATTATTGATGTTCTTAACGTTAATATTAATATTGTGAATTTTATTAAATTATTGTTATCGATGTTATTAATAATTAAATTTTTTAATTGTCAATTCTTGCTAGCTTATTCAGTTAAGTTGTAGGTCTCCTTAGCAAGGTAACCCTAGTTCAATTCCCCTTATGGGTGAGCTAGTTGGGAGGACACCCAAAAATCCATCCATCATAAAAGTTGGTGTGGCCCATGTGAGGTACAATCCCCGGATCACTTTGATGACCTAGATGCCCCTCGGTTGCGGTTCTTAATCAATGGTTCATTGATAACCATCCCCGAATGACAGGAAATCAAACAAACAAAAAAAAAAATTAAATTTGTTAATCATATTATTTAAGTCATTAATGTAAATAATATGAATGGTTAATATAAATAATATTAAAATTATATACACTAAATAATGTTTTTTGTAATAAATTAAAAATATTAAAGTTTAATTAATATATTACAACTAATATTCACATTCAAAAGTGTAATTAATTTGTTATAAGTAAACCAAATGTTTCATAATTGTTTTCAAAATTGAAAAACTATAATTTTCTATTCAACAAAGGAATCAAAATTACATAATAGTTTTAGCATATCATCCTTATGTGTCTAGGTAGGTGACCATAAGACTAATCTATTAAAAATATTTCTTCTAGAAAACTGATACCATGAAGTCTATCCAATTGCAAGCCTAGTGACTGTATCCTTATGCATTCTTTTAGGAAAAGATCATGATTGCAAAGATAACAGAAATTAGAACATATAAATTGAACTAGAATCCACCTTTTGGTTATCTATAATTTCATCAAAGTGAAGCAAACCATCCATTGCCCCAAGGGCCTTTTTTGAAAGAGCATCATCACTACTGTTCAATTGCCTGAATACATGTTCAAAGGAAATGTATGAATTCTTTTTAACAACTCTCTTATTTTGGCTTCCCATTGTTTGAAATTGACGACTTGCATAGAATATAGACCCGTCGCCTAGTCAATCACAACTCTCGAATCCCCAAATATATTAACATTAAATATGTCCTTCCTCCGCAAAAACCATAAAAGTATCGAGAGAGAGAAATAAGTTCTTCCCAAGCACTTGATCACACTCAACCATAAATTTATTTGATGGTCTCTTTTAATATTCAAAACCATACCGACACCACAAATGACATCCGTCACAACCCCATAAAAAAAACCAAAGGCATACCATCCTCCACTGTTGGCATAATGAGACTATGATACTTATGTGTATCCTTCTCCTTAAAATATTTAGAGATGAATCTAACAACCTTAGAGCATACCAAAAACACAAAGAGCTTAGAATCATTAAATATATACTTGTTTCTTGCAATCCATACCTCCCACATAGTGAAGAATGGAAGATCATTATATTTTGAGTGAAACTGAATCCATTTGAACACACAATCTTGAATCATAGATAACACCCAATTGTCCTAGATATACAAGAATCTACAGAGATCCAACCATACTGATATGAAGAAATGGCAATGATAAAACAGATGATTCACAGTTTCAGTTTCATTCTGCATTAAATTGACAAATTCAAGGACCAATAAAACCACGCTTGAGAAGGTTATCCCAGGTGATAATTTTATTCTCCAGATACAACTGCATAAAGCAACGAATCTTCAGAGGAGTCTCCATTTCCAAATAATTATAGCCCACCACTTCGTCTGAAGAATAGACTGATTAGAAATAATCATCTCATAATCCTTTTTTGCGGTTAGGATACCATTGGCACCCTCCCAATCCCATACTATCATATCCTCTTTGTAAGATAAAGTAAACCCCATTCCATTTAGAACCATAATATATCCATTCCATTCATTTGCAACATCCTGAGATAAACCAAAATCACTAGATGAGAACCAATAAGTTGTGTTAGAATCAAAGCCAACATGATTCCTCACCTGAGGGATAAATTGAATATTTTCCAAGTGAGATTAGCCAATAAATATGAAGTTAACATATAGTTTCCATCTGATCTAATGAAGGGGTTGATTCCAATGAAAATTTGCGTACCTTTGCAAACATTCCAGCATAGTTTCTTACTCACAATTGGGAAGGATTATAGAAGACTCCTCCAAATAATAGAAACATCCGATGGAAAACCCCTATAACTACAAACCCATTATGAAATAGAGAATGATTTTATATATTTGGTTTTCATAACTCTACTCCATAGACCATCCCTGAGCATGCCTCTCCAAATACTTTTGGAACATAATGCTTGGTTAAAGTATGCCATAATTTTCAGTCCCCATCCTCCCATGAAATTGGGAAAGGATAGACTCTCTGAGTAATTTAAGTGAAATTTTGTGGTTCCCATCTTTCCTGCCTATAGAAAATGAAAAACCCTCTTCTTAATTGAATTGATGATGGATGCATGAACCATTCCTAGTGAGAACCAAAATACAAGTATCCTTTCTAATACCAATTTAGCTAGGACAAGTCTGCCACCAATTGAAAAGTCCAATTGTTAATCCTCTTACCCACTTTCTAAAGAAGCTAGTCCCAATCTTGAGTCCTACAATAATTGGGATTTAGATAGTACTTAATCTAAATATTTTATTCCATAATCCAACTGTTTCATTTGAAAAGGGAATAATGTAGAGATTTGCTCACATACTTCATCATAACAACAGTTATAGAGAAAGATTGATTTATAGAGGAAGATTGATTTTTGTGGGCTAATTGCCATATGAGATGTTGCACTGAAAATATCAATTAAATATTTGTGTACCTCCCATTCCTCCTTGGATCCACATCCAAATATAAGCACATCATCAACAAATAATAGATAGACGATAGAGAGAGAATTTTATATCTTAATACCTTTATTCTTCTTACCAATTTTAGCATTATCAAATAATCTTCCAAGACCTTCAATAACAAACAGGAAAAGAAAATGCAAGAGTGGACAACTGTGTCAGAGACCTCTACTACAACAGAGAGACTAGGTAGGAGACCCATATACTAGAACAACAAAAGAGGCCAAGGTTATACATCTCATAATCCTAATATTAACATTAATTTTAAAATTAGGTATAAATTTTGATAAATAATATACTTATAAGTATGAATTAAGATATATATATATATATATATTTCTTATTAATTAATATTGAAACCATTAATAATAAATAATATGGTTGTGCCACTATGAAAATGTTTAATAATGGTCATATTATTATTAAGAAATATTATTTATATTGTTTTGTTAATATTAATATTATTGTTATTATGAATGTTCTTAATATTAATATTATTATTAATATTAATGTTAATTAATGATGATCTTTTATTAAATATTTTAATGTGAATAATATTATTAATATTAATATTAAAAATATTAACATTATAATAATTTTAATATTAACATTAATATTATTATTCATATTTTTAATATTAATGTTTTGAATTTTATTAAAATTATTATCATTAATATTATTAATAATTAAATTTTTAATCATATTATTAAAGCCCTTAAAATAAATCACAATAATCTTTACTACAAATAATATCATAATAGTTTAAATTAGAATCATATACACTTCAAATTGTTGTACAAATAATATCATAATAGTTGAAATTAGAAATCATATACACTAAAAATGGTTGTTCGTAATAAATTAATAATATTAATGTTTAATTAATATGTTATAAATAATATAACAATTCAAATTTGTTTATTTTTATTAATTTGTTAAAATTAATATGACTCTCTTCCTATTAACATTAATGTTAATATTAGGAAACAATAATCTTTTGTGAGATTTATATAAATAAATAAATAAGTTGAAATTAAAGTTTTTATTCATGTTTTTAATGTTAATATTATTATTCGTATTTATTGTTATAAATTATTAATTTTATTATTGTTAATGATTAATTTTAATATTATTAATGATTCTTAATATTGTTAATATTAATTAATATTGTTTTTCTTTTAATAAAGATGTTAATATTGATAAAAATACGGTTGTTGATAACATTAATATTAATGTTAATAATATGGTTTTTATTAATAATGTTAATATTAGTAATGTTATTAATTTTATTAAATGAATTAATGTTAATAAAGATATGTTAATACATTATGTTTGTTATTGATAAAGTCTTGTTAACCTTTCATGTTAAGGATATGTTTGAGTTTAAAGTTTCGATGTTACATGGTATGGTTTAATTATGCTTTTGTTAACCAATGTTTAATTATTGTTTCATTATATTACATCAAAATCTTCACAAGGGCCATGCTGGATTGAAACATTAATGTTTATATCGATATTAACATTAACATTAGTTTGATAAGGTTACATGTTATGTTTGTTATGTTTGAGATTGATGTTAATTATTGTTTAAGGTTATGTTATGGTGTATAATTGGTTTCATTATTTAATGGTTGATTATGGTTTAATTATGCCGCATTGAAAACTTCCAAGGGTCATGTTGGATTGCAATAATAGTCTAACTATTCTAAGTTTTCATTCAACATTTTGTGTCTTGTTTTGTCCGGAGTTAGGTTGGATATTGTAAAAAACCTTAGAATCACATATATTAGCTTTAGAAATTGCATAATGTGTGTGCCATGGGATTATTTGAGGGTTGAACACTTCTAAATTTTAATGTTCCATAGTTATATGTTATTTTAGATTTGCTCACATTGATGATTAGGAAACATTAATGTTAATATGGATGTTAACAATAACATTAATTTCATAAGGTAATGTTAGGTTTGAGGTTGATGTTGATTGTTGTATATGTGATGCTTACGAAACATTAAGGTTAAGTTAATATGTTATAGGTTTTGTAAACAACTAGCATAGATCCATCTTAAACCCATATCTATCAAACATCCAGAGGGATCCAATTTCTTGAGGTCTATTTCTATTATTTTAATGCAATAATAGCTATACACTATCGTACATCCAAATCCTAGGCTCTATCAAGCGTTGAGAGGGATCAAATCTCCCGAGGTGCAAACTTCTCCTTGAATAGCTCCTTGAGTGCTATAAGTGAGCCACCTAATCCTAAGCTCTAAAGTCTCTAGTTTAAGTCTCATATTTACTTTTTACCTTGTACTATTATTTTTTGTTTATGGCCAACATAATATTGATTACTTTTTACTTTGTATTATTATTTTTTGTTTATTTTGTATTATTTTGTTACTCGACAAACACTCTAAAGTCTCATATTTACGTTTTAATTTGTATTAAAACTAAAAAGTAAAGTCTCTAGTTTAAGTCTCATATTTACTTTTTTACTTTGTATTATTATTTTTGTTTATGGTCGACATAATATTTACCACCTAATCGTAAGCTCTAAAGTCTCTAGTTTAAGTCTCATATCTACTTTTTACTTTGTATTATTCTTTTTTGTTTATGGCCAACTCAATATTTATTACTTTTCACTTTGTATTATTTTGTTACTAGACAAACACTCTACAAACTCGACAAACACTCACATGTTACAAGATCTCCCCCATACTGGGCTGTACAGCGCCTCTCGGCACGATTATTTAATATTTAGAACTTCAAGTTGATATGCTTACAAATATTAAAGTTAAAATTATTAATCTATCATTAGAGGAACTTGTATAAATAAGAACTTAAATGAAAATCTAGAGAGAACTAAAAAAAAGTTGTATATTTTTTTTATTGGTAAAATCTAAATTTATAATTGTTTAAATTATATTTTTAATACATAAATTATTAAATAAATAGGTTCAACTACTTCAAATAAGATTATAATACTTATATTATACAATTTCCACACCTACCTAATAAATGTGACTTTAAATTTTTTGAAAATTTCTAAAAACATCATAACAAAACAAACCTAAATATACACCCTGAAAAAATCCAAAAATAGAATATTTAAACCAATCCTTGGATGATTCAGATCACTTGCCCAATATTTATTTAAAGTGATCATCACTACTTACGTTTCTTAAAAGATATAAACATAAACATAGTGGAATGGATCGCTTTAGAAATTTATTAATAAATACGTTGGCATTACCAGATAAAGGAAACAGCAGCGATGACGAAAGCAATGAGGTGAGGATCCAGGTGATTACCGAGGCGCATTGCTTTAAAAAATTATTAATAATAAGTTGGCATTTCCAAAAAAACAAAAGCAATGAGGAAAGCAATGAGGTGAGGATGCAGGTGATCCAGGTCGTATTATTAATTCATCTTAAATTATTAATTAATTACTATTTCGCTTTGAAAAAATTCAATCTTCAATGTTCTATCATCAATTATAGTTTCTGTGCAAGTCGAATATAGTTATATAAGTCTGGGTAGAGATTTCAGAGGCAGATACACATTACATTAGAAACACATTTGGGAGCGTTTCAACAAGAGAGCAGTGACGATGGAAGCCCGTGGAGAAGAAAGACAAGTGAAGCTGTTAGGGACTAGTCGCAGTCCCTTTGTGGTGCGAGTTCGCATAGCCCTTGCTCTTAAAGGGATTGACTACGAGTTCATCCAAGAAGACATGCAAAATAAGAGCCAGTTACTACTGCAATCAAACCCTGTTCACAAGAAAATTCCGGTGCTCATTGACAACGGAAAGCCTGTTTGCGAATCGATGATTGTTGTGCAGTACATCGAGGACGCATGGAACACTAAGGAGCCAAATCTTATTCCTAAAGATCCATATGACCAAGCCACGGCTCGCTTCTGGGTTTTCTTCATAGAAGATAAGGTAATTCAGCCATTCATTATCTGAAATTAGGGTTTTTTCAATGTTTCATATACTTTTTTGTATTATGTCTCTAATACTGAATATGGGTGGCTGCAGCTCCTTCCAAGTGTTAGAAGAGTTATCAAAGGGCAGGGTGAGCAGCAACAGAAAGCGGTCGAGGAATCGGTGGCAAACTTTCTTTTGTTAGAGGAAGCTCTGGAAACTAGAAGCCGCTTATCCAGAAAAGCGTATTTTGGAGGAGACGACATAGGGTTGGTAGACATCGCATTGGGCGGGATATTGGTATTCATCAAAACGGTCGAGAAGGTTACCAATATAGTTTTAATAGATACAGGAAAGATGCCGTTGTTAAGTGCATGGGTGGACCAATTTTCTAAAGCCGATGGAGTGAAAGAAGTTTTGCCCGATCCGGTCGAGTTATTTGAATTTCTATCAAGTTTACATCACCACCTGCTACTAGCAATTAGAGAAAGAAAACGAGAACGGATAGACAGATAGCTAAAAAATATTTAGCTGGGTGTTATCAACGTTGGATTTATGTATCATGTGAAAGTTCGTGTTCGTGCATGAATCGGTGGGCTATATAGCTGCCGGTCTGGTGACTGCTATGATATTATTGTTCACTTTGTTCCTTTCGATGGCGGAGTTATGTTTCATGTCAATTTGTATTCTATCTAGCTGTGGTGAGAGCTAGTGTTATAATTAGTCTGTCATGAGGTTTTTATGTTATAATAAGTTTGCCATAAAGTCTTTATATTGTGAACAAGTATAAGGTATTTATACCGTGAATAAGTAATTCTTAAAATTTTGTTCCGTCGTTAATTTCAAATGAGAAGCACTGTTGTGCCTACAAATTTTGCATTTATCATATTAAATTTTTCCAATACTTTTCCTAGGTATTGCTAGTGTGGTCACCATAATTTCTTTCTTTCCCTGTCACGTATAATTTGCATTGCCAAAATTTGCCTGGCTGGTCCTAAATTTTTCAGTGCAAAGGTATTGTTTAATTCTTCTTTTAACTTGTTAAATCATCAACTTATGTTTTCCAACATCAACATGTCATCAACATATACTAATAACAAATAACAAAGTAAAATTGCCCTTTTCTTTTCTTTTAATGTATACATAATGATCTACATTTAGCCTTTTAAAACCATAATCAAGCATAAAAGAGTCAAATTTCTTATACCATTGATGAGGGGCTTCTTTTATCTCATCTAGACTTTTCTTCAATCTAGAAACCAAATTTTCTCTACCCTTTTTAACAAATCCTTCTAGCTACCAAATCTCCATGTGAGAAGGCTCTCTTAGCATCTAACTGCTCCAATTCTAAATCTAGAGCAGCTACAAGACCAATTATTATTTGTATTAATGACATTTTGACTACTGCTAAAAAATTTCTATAAAGTCAATACATTTTTCTTGCTCAAATACTTTCACCACTAGCCTTGCTTTAAACCTTTGATTGCATGAGTGAAACGAGGTGCTCTACAGCCGAGTATGGGGGAGATCTTCTAACATGTGTGATGTAGCGTTATGTAGCATTACATCTAATAAAACGTAAAAAGTATTTAAAAAAAATCCTATAACCATCTAATAAAACCTAAAAAGTATATGGAAAGTATTTAAAAAAAATCCGTGTTGATTCATAAAATAAAATATTATGAAAAGTAATTAAAAAATAGATGTTCGTTTATAAAATAAAAACTTAAAACTTAAACCAAATCTATCAATCAAGAGAGATCAAATTTCTTGAGTTTAAATTTAAAAAAAGAAATACACCTCAAGAAATTGGATCCCTCTCGGTGCTTGATAGATACGGGTTTAAGATGGATCTATGCTGGTTATTTTCAAGCCTTCATGTTTTATTATGTACACCCACTTGTTCTTTAAAACCTTTCTCTCTTTTTGTCATTTAACCAAATCCCATGTCTTATTATCATGTAGGGATTTTAACTCTTCTTGCATATCCTTTCTCCTTTTGATACTATTTTCTCCTTCACATGCTTTCTGAAAACAAATAGGTTCTCCATCACTCAATAAAATATATTGTGAGGGAGAATACCTTTGTGAAGGCATATGTCGAGTAGTAGACTTCTAAATTGTTAAATTTTGTAGTGGAATTTCCCCTAACTGTTGTTCATATTGTTGTTCTTCACGTTCTTCTGGTTCTTGTTGTTCCTCATTTTCATTTTGGTGTTCAATGTCTTCTTGTAATGGAGGCTATTTTTGCTATTTTTTTTCCTATTGTCTTTGAATTTCAACAAATTTATGTTCCTCCACATATTTTTCATCATTTTTTCTTCATTAAAAATGACTTCCCTACTTCTAATAACTCTCATTTTTAGAGGTTCCCACTATCCATAACCTAACTCATTATCAACATATCCTAAGAAAATGAATTTTAATGAATTTTAATCCAACTTGGACATTTGTTCTTTCGGAATATGCACATATGCCTCACAACCAAAAACTTTCAAATGAGTGTAATCTAAATCCTTAAAGGTCCATAAATTTTCAGGAATTCCACCATCCAATGAAGTCATGGGGAGCAATTTATTAAATAGGAAGATGTATGGACAACCTGTTGCCAAAAACATTTAGGAAAAGAATATTTTGAAAGCATACTTATACCCTTCTCCATTATTGTCTCCCTGCTATTCCATTTTGTTGGGCGAGGAACTATATTTTCATGCTTTCTGTCATACTTACCACAATATTTTTCGAATGCCTTGGAGCAATACTCTCCACCATTATCGGTCCTAATACATCTCAATAGTTTATTAGCCTCCCTTTCAACAACCATATGAAATTTATAAAAGAATTCTAAAACTTGACCCTTTCTCTTAATACGAAAATCCCACACCCTTATTGATGCATCATCAATAAAAGTAACAAAATAAGCATCACCTCCTTGTCATTTTACATTAATTGGGCCACAAACATCAGAATCTACCAAATCTAATATTTATGTATCATTTTTAGAACTATTCCTTATAAATGACCCTTTTTTGTCTACCCATAATACAATGTTCAGAAAATTTAAATTATGTACCATTTATCCTAGGAAAAAAAAATAGTGAGCAAGGATTTTTAGGCCTCTTTTAGTCATGTTCCCAATTCTTTTATGCCATATATTTGTTATAGAATCCTCCTTTGCAACCACAACAATATCTGATTTATGAAGTTTCTATTTGAATGTGTGAGAGTGCAAATTTTATGTCCCTTTGCAACAACAAGCGAACCCTTTATGATTTCTAGCTTCCTTTTCCAAACACTATATGGTATCCATCATCATCTAGCTTCCCAACTAAAACCAAATTCATTTCAATATTTGATACATGTGGAACCTATTTAAAAAATAAAATACAACCATCTTATTTCTTTATTAGAACAGATCTCCCACTCCTTTAATGCTACAAAAACTATTATTTCCTAAGCGAACCTTACCCATATTACAAGACTTACAAGAAAGACAATATTCTTTACTTGGAGTAGCATGGTAGTAGGCTCTAGAATCTAAAATCCAATCACTATCATGGACTTTTTGTATACAGGCATGCTTCCTCATAAAAAAGAGTAATTAATACCTCACCATCTTTTGCAATAGAAATCGTTTCCTCATTCTTTTTCTTGTTATTAGTTGTCATTTGCTCATTTTACTCCATTTGCTCACGTTTTAATATCCTACAATATATTTTGACATGGCAAGGTTTTCCATAATGATGGAAAGTTATTCTCTCACACTTGGACTTTGGCCTTCTTCTAGATCTTGATCTCCCTGATATCGTTCTATTTGGATTCCTTCCACGGTTACCAAGGGTTAGTGTTTCCATATTTGGAATTTCTTCTCCCATATATTTCTTGTGCATTTATTCAATTAATAAGCTAAATTATAAACATATTCAAATATAATTTACGTCTTCGTTTCACATTAGTTACGGTGACAACTAAGTTCTACCAACTATCGAGCATTGGGCTCATGATGAGGAGGGATTGAATCTCATCGTCCAATACAATATTCAATGAAGTGGACTTGTTGAAAGATGTGTGCAACTCATTTAAATGCTCATCCAGTGGGCTCCCTTCCTTCATTTTGATATTTAACAACCTCTTCAACAAAAATAATTTGTTGACTATTGTGTCTCATTCATATAAATCGTGAAGCTTTTTCCATAATCACTTGGATGCCTTTTCTTGTAAAAAATGGAAGTATATTGTCTCTTCCAAATATTTCCATATAGTGGCAATTGTCTCCCAATATAGCTTCTCGCAATCTTCATCACTCATCAATGAGAGTTTCTTTGATTTTCTCTCAATTGGTACTTGCAGATATTTTAAGGTGAGTATATCTTCAAGTTTTTTATTTCCATATGGTGAATTTTCCACCACTAATATTTGTAGTGTTTATCATTGACTACATTACAATCAATTGTAAATGGACCATGCACACACTTAATCTCAAAGAAACATTGCTTTGATACTAGTTGTTATAAAATAGACATCAATCAACAATAAACTTGAAGAGAATAAGAGGATCGACAACTTTATTAATTCATAGTAAAATAAATACATCAAGATTCATCTAAGCTCCTTCAAATCATATGTTTGAATGAGAAAGCATACATATATATAGGTTCTCATATAGTACATTATTTCCATACTATGGGATGCTAGAATACCATGGGCTATAGATATCAATATATTTTATTATTCTATTTGGTCTCATATACAACAACAAAAAATTTCATACATTTCTTCATGCACCCAAGTCTCAACCTCAATGAGCCTTTTTCCATACATTTAATCATCCATCCATCCATGCCAACCTCAATTCTTTCCCACCATTGCTCTTTTTTTACAAGCTAAATTTTGAGGTTGAGGAACCACATGAATTGAGCAAGGCTTGTAGTGAGATTGACATCTCTAAGTACTAAACCCTTTGGGAAATATTCAAAATTCAATAGGGTGTCACTTTCTCCACGTAAACAATTAGTCTAGTTAATAACAAGGTAAACCATATGAGAACAACAACAACAAGAAGCCCAAACTTGAGAAGAAGGTCAATTGAGTGATTCTCTTTGAGCACAAAATCTTGAGAAATTGAATTCCATATTACAAAATTGTTTCAATTATTTGATAAATAAATATTTATATTACCAAATTTCTATAAAAAAGGAAATTTAATCATATTAAGTTCCATAAAATTTACAAGAAAATGTCCAAACAAATCGGTTTTCTAGAGTGAGTGAAGAACCAATCCTAAACAAATGACTTTTAGTGATGCACTAACTGTTGGAATTAGAAATCCCATAAACAAGCCTACAAGTGAAGAGACAACACTAGCATAGGTCTATCTTAACTTTGTCTCTATAAGCACCGAGAGGGATCAATTCCCTTCAGGTGCAAATCCATTTTAGGGTGCTAAATTTGAGGAAAGGTTTTCCTCCATTATAAATTCCATTATAATTGTGGAGGGACCAACTATTCCAATTTGAAATCATGTTGTAAATGCTTACAAATAAATGCTATAAATATGCAAAAAATACTTTAATTAGTTAATTATGAAGTAAAATAGTTATTTGCCCAAATATAATTGTCTAAGTGCCAACTATTTCATGTTGTAAACTATAAGACATAAATCCTACAAACTAATTATGAGGTAAAATAGTTATTCTTAATCCATATGCAGCGGTTGTGATTATATGTCTCTCTTGTAGATCAAATCAAAGGAAATCTAACTAATACACAAAGATTTAGTTGTCTTGTAACTATTTATGAAAATATTTATTTAAAATGTGACGATGCATGAATGAAAATTGAAATTGAAATTCCTTATATATTCTTCACCTTTAGAAAAAAACATGTATATTGATATTCAATAATTCGATGTATATTTATATAAATGTATTTTACAATTTAGCCAATTTAAATAATGTATTTGGTTATATAATTTATATATATATATATATATATATATATATATATATATATTATTTTTGGTGTTGATGTATTTGTAACTTCGGGAGATATTCACTTGTATATTGTATGTATTACATTTGTACCTTATTGTATTATACCTCCGATTGGAAGTGTCGTCATGTGTACTTGTAAGTGTCGCAAGTTATATTGTAAGTGTCGTAACTTATACTTGATGGGATATTAGACCACCCTAGTGGGGGTCGGCCGAGTCAACATTATGTTAAGTGGTTAAGATGAGGCCAGCCTAGTTGAGTAAAGGTCAAGTGAAAGTTAGTGTATAAATAGAGAGTGTGTCTCTCTCATTTTACACATTGTCTCATTCACTCACTTCACATTAGTGATAGAGAGGAGGAGTGCGCACAAGTGGAGGAGGAGCATGCTGCTAAAGTTATCCATCTCTTGGGTTTGATCATTGTGCTCCTTGTATTGATGCTTATTCTATCTCTGAGGAAGTTGCGGGGTTTTTCACCTTCTTGGTTTTCCCCGGTGAAATGTTTTGTGTCTCTTGTCTCTCATGCTTGATATGATGTACATGTTATTATTTCAGTTAAGATCCTAGAAATATTGAATTAAATGATGAAAATATAACATGGTATCAGAGCTAGACTAAAGGAAGCCATGCTATAGCATTTATGAGACTTGTTGCACTTGCGACAAATCGGAAGCTAGGGATTGATATAAAAAAAACCACTCATCATAGCACTTTCGCTATAAATCCATTTTGGTGAAGGTTCAGGATCTCAAAATTTGACAGGTCAAAGGTAACATCCCCATGTACCTTGTGTCCGAAGCACAGCATCTGATTCGTTGTACTTTGTGAGATATGACCTGTACAATCTAGGGTTTCTGCCTCTTCCAGATCTCAGTCATAAATAGGTGACCTAGGAAAAAAGGTCACAACTTGGGTAGAAGGTCGAGCTTGATCAAACCCTAGTTCAGGATTTTGATTCGAAAGGTGGAAAATTAGGGCTTCTGCAAAAATTGGAATTTCTTGAAATTTGAGACCACGACTGGAAGATCTTCTGAAAAATCAAATTTTAGAGCTTTGGATCGAAATTTTTGGTTGGGTGAAGCTCTGGGAAAATCAAACCCTAATTCACGGTCTTGTCTAATGAATCCAGAAGTTTCAAAAGCAATTTTGAGGGGTGAAAATTTGTAGATTTCAAATTCTGAGTATACTAGATTGACCAGCTCAACAAGGCACATCTTTCTATCCTTTCAGAAGTTTGAAATTCAAAGTTTGAATTTTTAGGGTTTCTCTCACAACCCTAATCCAGCTCCAGATCTAGTTTCAACAAATCAAAGTGGATTGGGTTAATCCTAGAAGAGAATGAATTGGACACATGCATAAGTGAAGAAGTTCCAGTTCGAGAGGGAGATGAGGCTGAGGCTTTACATGAGAAGGCTACAAGCAATCCCGACAAGTATGACTTGAAGAGATACAGGTATGTTTTGAAATTTGTTCATGATTAAGTTTATGATATGTTTGTCTTGATATTATTGAGGTTAGTACAATCTTGATTAAATTTTAGACTTGTCTTATCACCCTAGTAAAAGTATGAATGCATGTGAATGATAGAAGACATTCATTGATTAGGGTTATAGGATTGTACTAATGCACCGTGGTATTGTATGAGGTTGATATTGTCTGCTAACATGAAAGGTACATCAAGAAAATTCTAGTTCAAGAACATATGACCATAGTGACATAAAGACAAAGACTCATCCATAGTCATGGATCACATAGAAGCTCTAGTTACAAGGTATGTATAATTTTGGTTCTAGAATGGTTAACTTATGAATCATGCAGGTTACTAGCACAAGTCTTTGAAGAAGAACAAGAAGACATTATGTGGGTATGTTAGACATAACTAGCAAGCATGACAATCCATGTTTGTTTTTCCTATATCAAGTTAGAATCCTACCTTGTGTTAGGATCTTATACTTTTGTATGAATGATAATGATTATTCTTGAAGTTAGAAGTTTAAGTAATCAAGGCTTTATGCATATTATGCTTCTTACTTTGATTGATGATATGACTAACCAGAAGAGTCCTATGGTCAAATAAGAATATGCATGAGTAATATAAGTCCTCCCTGAAACCTTGAATACTAATGATTGTGATAAATTACCTATGTGTGAAATGATCATGACGATACATAAGATTATTTAGGATCATAATGTATTGAGATTATACTAATGTATGTATGGTTATTTATGAGATCTTGAGGATAACACAATCATGACACTAGTGCACACTTAAGAATGCATAGTGATCCAGGATGGATATAAGTTCAAGGACAGGTAATCCAAGAAGCAAAGATCAATAGGGAGCACTCCAGGAAGCAAAGATCAAGAGAGAGTCCACCCAACAACCAAACAAACATAAGTATTTGAATTGTCATTTATTATATGTATGATTACTTAAATGATGTTGTTCATTCATGTACATACTTATATTCCTAGTTTTAGGATGTATATTATGCATATTAGAAAAGTTGCATTAATGAACAAGATACTACTAATATGGAAGTAATGGGTAAGTGGCCTATGGTATTGTACAACATTCCATTGCTACTTATCTAGAATGAAACCTCTTTGCTGACATGTTGGGAGTTGTGCACACTCTTAACAATGTTTTGGTAGAGATGGAAGGCATCTAGAAAGTTACGGGATATGGATAAATGTTGTATTAAAGCATTGGCTAAGATAATTGCATGACTATATGATGTATATCTTTATGTGTAAGATTTTATTCTGAAAACTATGAGATGCTTCTAATCATACAATTGAATTTGACTTGTAGGAAAGATCATGTACAATCACCTACAAAAGAAGGACTACAACATTTGTTCCAGCAACGAAGTTCAAGAAAATTATCTATTGAAGATATTGAAGAATCTGAAGTTCCCAAGATCCGGGATGTAGTAATGGAAGAATGCCATGATCGAAGAATACTAGTCAATCATGAAGAATGATGTTTGGGATGTGGTACCAAGAAGAGAAGGGAAGTTTGTTGTGACTTCCAAGTAGATCTATAAGATCAAGCATGTTGCAGATCGCAGCATAGAGAAAAATAAGGCGAGGTTTGTTGCTCGTGGCTTCTCCCAGAAAGAGGGGATAGATTATGAAGAGAATTTTGGTCCTGTATACATATACACTTCCATCAAAACGATACTTGCTCTGGCTGCATTGATGAAGTGGAAGATACACATGATGGATATGGTGTAGTCAAAGAGGAAGTGTATGTGGAGAAACCACTCAGTTTTGAGACACATGACAGGGAGTCATATGTGTGCAGAAAGACTTGTATGGCTTGAAGGACTTGGGGATGATGCACTACTTTCTAGGCATGCAGGTGTGGCAGAGTGCAAGTGGAATATTCCTTGGACAAGGGAAGTATGCAATAGAGATCCTAAAGCAGTTCAGGATGATGGACTCCAAGGCCGTGCCCAAACCTATGGCATCAAACCTGAAGCTTCTGTGTGATGATTCATCTGAGATGGTTGATGTAATGGTGTATCGTCAGATGATTGGGTCCTTGATGTACCCGACGAACAAAAGACCAGATATTTGCTTTGCGGTGAGCACCTTGAGCCAGTTTCTGACAGATCCTAGACATGTTCACTTGATTGTTGTAAAGCATATTTTGAGGTACCTGAAGGGTACGGTTGATTATGGGCTCAAGTATGATGCGAATCAAAAGTTTAACCTGGATGGTTATGTTGATTCAGATTGGGCAGGCAGTGCTGCAGATAGGAATATCACTTCTGGGTGCTACTTCAGTATGGGATCAGGTGTGACCTCTTGGTTTAGAAAAAAACAGTCCTGCATAGCACTGAGTATGGCCGAAGCAGAGTATGTCGCAGCTTGTTTGACTAGTTGTGAGGCAGTATGAATTAGAAAGCTATTTTCCAATTTATTTGATCTCTCGTTGGATGCTACCTGTATCTATTGTGACAACCTGTCACCTACCCAATTTTGAGAATAATTATTTTCTACTGTTATTCTTTTTGCAAAAAATACTTTGTGTTAAATTATAATTACAAGTTTGTAATTATGATCAAGTAGGTCAAAATTGAATGTAATGACTCATTATTATTATTTAATAAATGAAAATGGGAGACAAACACTCAAGAAAGTTGTTACAAGAGTATCCACTAGCCCATTAGGAGGAATGGAAGCTGCTAGAAGGATTGGGACAGATGGCAGCATTTGCACTCTACCATTAGCTATTGGTATGGGACAAATCCCCCTAATGTTGTGGCATTTCCCTCTCTAGGTGGAGAGAGGTGAGCAGGAAGCTCACTAATGACCAGTTAATTACCAAAGACCTAGGAAGCCTATAAAAGGCAATTCGAATTGAACAGGCAGCTCTTACAATGTTTTCTGTAGAAACATTCCTCATGCTCATCAGGCGATGGATGAGAGATTCGAATAGGGGAGGCTGTGGTGAGTGCAAGTATAAGTATGCAAATGTTATGAGAAGGACAAACCAGAGGTGCTGGTGCTGATCCCATGGTATTACTAAGCCTGTAAGGCTGGATATATAAATTTTCTTGCTGCTGCAAGTGGAAGTACTAAGCTGCAGAACCTTCTTCCTCCTGGTGGATCAGTGGATAGGCTCAGGGGTCCTAAGGCAGACATCTTGGCTATTTGGGAGCAGGTTGGGTGAAACATGTTTCTTGAGTTGTTTGTTCCTCCCATTACCCTCAGGTTCTATTCTGATGTGTTTTCTTTTTCAAATCACATGAATGCTCTTAGAAAAAGGCTTAGTATTGTTATTTAAAGATCGGTAGTAGAAAATGTCAGATCCTAATTAATTTATATTTGCTGAACTAATAAAATGACTTCACTGCATTTTTCCCCATGCGTGGAGCTACATTGTACTCCAGTACAGAGAGGTAGCATTAAATCTGCCAAGCTAAAAGTAAAACCTAGCATGCATCTAAATATCTAAACCAAAGACCACCTATGCACACACCTATGTTTATCATGCATCTTATATTTTAGCAGCTGTAGTTTAGATCTATGCATGTATTGTTTTCCAATTCTATGTATTGAAACAACTGAATAGAAACTAAGTATAGCAGTAGGTTCTTTTCTTATTCCTGAAGGTGATCATTATGAGTTACTGATCTTTATTAATTATTTCAAGGTAAACAATAGTATGCATTATGTTTAACCATATTCCCATTTTTCTATCTTCTTATTGCTTTAGAATCTGATTGTTCTTATATGAATATTGTCTTCACTGTATTATATTGTACAGACAAAAAGAATGCTACAGTGTATTTTATCCTTTCATTAGGGGTCCAAAACGGACGAATACAGGAATAAATAGCTAGAATAGAAAAACTGCATATTCATAAGCAATCAAATTATCTGACAATTGCACTGTTATTTTCTTTGTTTTCCTGAACTATCCATTGCATGTGATAAAAACTTACATCACAGAATACCAAGTTATTAACAGTTAGGGAAAACATAGTTTTATTAAATTAACAGATTAAATTGTAATATCACTATACCCTAGCGGGGATCAACAGGTTTTCAATACATTATTATTTTTAAACATTTAAACAGTTTCCAAATCGACGGTTTCAATTACCACAGACAATTAAATTGCAGAATCGAGAGTTGTTATTCTCATTCCTTTAAAACATCAATTTAGACATGTAGATTTCATTCACATCGACAGCTAGGGGTTAACGTTATCACTTATGCTTTCAAAAAAAAACCACATCCATTATATTTCTTCGCATATAGACACATTTTATTTAGACAACTGAAAACATGCCTTTCGATGGGTGGACCTGAGTTCAATAATGAGAAGATCGAAAAACATTACACGGAGACATAAAACCCAAAATATTTTAACCAGCTATTACATACAGATACAAAAACGTGAAGACCAAATTTACTAAACATAGCCATTAAACCCTGAATATTATCGTTTCCATTTAAAATAACAGTAGTTACACCCTACGGTCGCCACTATCTTTTGTTGGAGGTTCCTTTCGAAACTCCACGCCATTCTACACACAGCAAATACTGAAAACAAAGTTACTGTCAACATATCTCCTCATGCATCAACCTAGAAGCACTCAAACGATAATACATAAAACAGAACAATGCAAGATGATTTGCAAACATAAGGGTTCAACCCTGCTAAACTCGTCGATGCATGGAATGGCTGGCCACATATTTCAAACATTTACATCACCTATTCTATCAAAAAAAATCAAAACTAAAGGTTGCCCAAATACTACAGGCGAGACAAGCCACTGCCGCAAAGGCATGCTACCAGCACTTTCTCATCAAGTCCGATTCCAGGAGAACCACGAAGGAGGGATACCACCGAAGCTTACCGGTGGGTTCACTTAAAATATCTTCCTCTTCAACTATTTTGGCACCCTGTGGATTCGCCGAGGGTCACCTACCAACAGCCATGCAACAAGTTAAGAATCAGATCATGAGGTAGAAATGCATGCAACAAAGAATAGTGGGAAAACCTTTGCAACGAAGTACACTACCTGAGTTGTGACAAAGTTTTTGATGTAGCCAGCACCCATCCACTATGAAGGAGATGCACCCAGTTTGAAGACCACGGTGAGGGATACCTCCAAAAAACTTCCAACTCAGCAAAATTAACGACCGAAGAAAATTGTGACTCCTTATAGCTAAATTTTCTGGAGAATCAACCAAACCAGCTGGATGAAAACATACAGGTGAAACCTGAATTCTCTGAGTCTCCTTGGTATACTGACATTGTTTTCATACTACAAAATTTATAGGCACCTGCAGGGTTAAGTAAAAGCAGAGCCAGATCTGTGAAACTAAAAGCTGCCAAATATTGTATCAGAAACCAATACCTGTATTGGAAAGACGTTGGAGGGGTGCTACTAAACTGTTTGGTTGAAGAAGAAGCTAAACACATAAAAGAAGAATTCCACAAAGGGGACTGCGGGGGACATCACTCCTGGAAAGCGATAGTAAATAAAATCCTGAGAGCAGGGTTTTACTGGCCCACTATGTTTTCCGATGTTTACAAAGAGACTGTGGTTTGTCACCAATGTCATATTTTTGATGGAAAAAGAAAGGTTGTTTCCCTCCCTCTACATCCTATTATAGTTGAAGCACCTTTTCAATAGTGGGGTTTATATTTCATTGGAGAAATAAACCCAAACTCCTCTGGGTAGCACAGATGGATCTTCACAGCTACTGATTATTTTACCAAATGGATAGAAGCCATACCTACCAGGTGAGCGACTGAAGGTGTAATCATGGATTTTCTGGAAGATAACATCCTGTCTAGATTCGAATGCCCCAAAAGAATTGTGACTGATAATGCTCTAGATTTCTGTTCCAAAAGGATTATTAATTTCTGCCATAAATACCATATCATCCTAAATCATTCCACGGCTTATTACCCCCAAGGAAACGGACTAGCAGAGTCTTCAAACAAAATCCTAATAAGAATCATAAAAAAATTGTTAGAAGATAACAAGAGGTCTTGGCACACAAAGCTAAAGTATGCTCCGTGGGATCACAGAATTAGCACGAAAAGGGCCATCGGGATGTCGCCATTTCAGTTGGTGTATGGAGCTGAGGTAATTTTTCTAGCATCCCTAGGTTTGCTGGTCATGAGGTTATTATAAGGAATAGAAGAATAACCAAATCATATGCAAAGAAGAGTAAATCAGATAGTCGAGCTAAATGAACTAAGGAATAATGCATATGACAAAGTGGAAAGCCATCAAGAAAAAAATGAAGGAAGCCTTCGACAAAAAGGCCAAGGAGGATTATTTTCAGGTCAATGACCTAGTTCTGAAATGGAATGCCCCTAAAGAAGAAAAACATGGAAAGTTTCAACATATGTGGATGGGGCCGTATATTATTGCAGCAGTCCGAGGAATAAATTCTTTTGTCTTGGAACATCAAGACGAATCTACCTAGTCGGGAGGTCCACTCAATGGGAGATTCTTAAAACATTACCTGTCCTAAGGGAAGCAGGTATTCCATGTACCATAGCCTCTGTATATATTTTTCATTTTTTTTTACATTTGTTTTAAAATCCCTGACGCCAAACCTGAAATCCTTGAAACCCTAGAGAAAAGAAGATGAGGTCTAGGCATGGTTCCTTTTTCTTTTCATGTGTGAGCAGCCCAGATATGCGGCAGATATAGTTGCAGTTCTAAGAAATCAGAAGAAGTTGTTGACTCTGAAGTTTAAACTTCCCAATGGATTAGGCACTTAGTCTACATAGTTCTTTTCTACCTCGCAGGGAGGATAGCATCCCCGGTTGGAGCCAGTTGTTGGCACCTATAAATTTTTGCATAAAATCCTAAGAGAAGGACTATTTCCCACTGATAGGCTCCATGAAAAGAAGGTCAAAACCCCTCCATACTCAGGTCCAGGTTGCTAGAACCAAGAAAACAGCTCATTTAGAAAGGGAACAGTGAGAAATATGGAGGTTTTGGACACTTTAAGCCTAAGGAGGTAGCCCAAATAATAAAAAATGGGTAAAAATACAGATAACGTATAGTCCAAAAATAAATAAAGTGGAAGATAAAGCTTGGACAGGTTTCAACCGTTGATTCGAAGCACGAAAGAGATCCACGGCCCACAAATCACCCTCGCATACTGAAGTTGTGTGAAAGGAACCACAAGAAAGTGGTCGCGAGAGGTAAAACTGCCAAGACAGATGGCAGTCAAAGGGGCCCTCGCATGAGCATTCCGGCGGTAAGCGAAAACCACCAGAGGGCTTGTGATACCATCGCAGTGGAGAAATAAGGTATAAAATCAATGACGTGGATTGCAAAGCCAGAAATCTGACGGTGTAGAAGATATGTTGTCACATCAGCAGAAAGATCCGGGTAGATCAACAGATCTCAACAAAAAGAGTCAGATCTACGGCTGGCGGATGTAAGAGATGCAAGGTAGGTAACATAGTAGGCTCCACCTGCGAGAGTACTGAAAGTTAGACACCTGGATGGCTCCCCATCATAGATATGTTAAAGTCAAGATCAATGCTCCTCGTCGATCATTGCAAGGTAAAGGAGCACCCCAGATAAGCAGAGAAGGTGGTTACGAGAGTATGTACCATCTGCCAGGTGTCGCCACTTGAACACCTCGAGAGGGAGATTAAGTGGTAACCCAAAACCGAAAGTTGGGTCGCGATACCACCATATCCTTATATGTGGCTAAGTAAGACAGATGGCTAAGATTTAAAGCCCATAGAAGATCCTACGGTGGAGAAGAAGAGGTGTCAAATAAAAAGGGTTAAATAAAGAATCAAATCAACGGCCCGGAAACAACGCCTAGAGGATCAACAGACGGAATAGAGGGACAGCTGGCGAAGGTGAGAAGAAGTTATTCGGTAAATTTTTATATATATAACGCAGCATGTGGAAAATAAGCATTTCTTTCTTGGACCTGTCGGAGTTGGAAGCTTCTGGAAGTGCAAAAGCTGAAAAGGACGACAAGTGAAAGGTGGCTCTCAAGCTTCTCGTGACAGGTAGGGTCCCAAACTCCTTTGTTTATAGTGTGTAGTGTGTTTTATAATCATAGAATGGCAGACGAACAGGTCTCTACTAGTTCTAAGGCTAGAGTAAACCTAGAAGACAAAGACGGTGATGTGTTTGACCCAAGCCTTTGGCTCCCTATACCAGAGGTTAAAAGAAGCCTGAAAGCTCTGCTCGAACATGGGTTAGATGTCCATAGAGTCCACCTATCCTTTTTCATCTTTTTCTGCTTAGAACAAATAATTCCTTTCCCAAAGTTCGTGTCATGGTGTTCATTAAATTACTCAAAACCCCAATGAGTGATAATGAATGACAAGAAGTCCAAAATCGTCTGTAGCATCGACATTGTCGTCATCCAAAATACCCTTGCCATGCCAGAGTCCCCAGCCCTAGCCCCCGAAAGTTCGTGTGAAGAATCGGTCGTTACCCTGTACAGGAAGATTCCCCCCGAAATCCCTAAGGCTTTCCTGGATACCTATTTAAAACCTGATGTAGAAATTGAGAATCGCTCTCCCTACCCGCTGGACGTCAACCTTTTTAATTACAACACCTAGTTGGTTTTATCTTTGATAGCTCAATTTTTAGGTTTAGACTCGGACTTATGGATAACGGAAGTACAAATAAGCGTGTTATTCAAGATTAGTGTTAGTTCCCCGGAGAAGGGAAGTGATTCAGTACCATCCCTCAAGTTTGAGGAATTTTTGGTAGAAAAAATACATGCACAGTTAAGTTGTTTTTAAAATACCATATTTTTTTGTTTCCAGGCATATTTGACCAAAATGATTCTGCATAGCAGTACAAAAGAGTTAAGGTTCTCTCAGATACTCTTTACAGGGAATTTGGAAGATAATGCTTTCAATTACATGAATTCTATTCTATCTGCTATGTATAAAGTTATGTATGAAGAAGAACTACCTAGAGTATTACCAGAGATGCAGACCCTGATGCAGTTGAAGGATGAACTAGCCATTGGCAACTGGTTCTTACTGAAGGATGCTACAATAATAAGGGTGTATGGCTTTATACATGAACCATACTTTTTGCCATCAATTTTTACCTTGAGATTTTTTTCCCTTGAGTTCATCCTAGAAAGGTTGATTGCGGAAGAAGAGCAGTTTGGGCAATATAAGAAAGGCTCTAATATAAAGCTCCCTTGGCAAGTCGGCCCTTTCATTGTAAAGTTTAAAGAAGCTATTAGTGAAGTGGAAAGATTATTGAGAAATATGGGGTTCAAAAAGGATATAGCAATTGCATATGATCCTCTGCATATCATAGCTGAAAGAAAGAAGAAAAATGGTCTGAAAGCGTGGGAACACCAAGAAGCTGAAGGGTTTCCGAAGAGGTGAAATTTATTGCAATATGAGCCTGAAGAGGCTGAAGATATAGATTTACAAATACAATCCTTAATCACGACTGATGATCCTATGGAAACATACCAACTGTTTACTAATCAGGAAGTATGCGGAAAAAGAGATTCACAGGAAGTTATCGAAACAAAAGACGAGGAAGAAATTGAAAAGAAAAGACTCAAATTGGAAACACCAGATGAATTAACCGTCCAGATAAGTGATATGGATGAGCAGGAAGAAAGGCCATCAGCCCCAGTTATCCAAATCCATGAATACCAATTCCAAGATGCAACAGGAGGGAATGAGGACGACAGATTTAAATCCCAAGAAGACATGTTTAAGTATCATGGGCAAAATAAGTAGGCCTCTGCACAGAAGCTTTTTGAACTAATGCCCACTGTGAGCAATTTGTCTAAAACAGGAACATCTTTGATAACGAGTAGAGATATCCAGACACATACTTTCAATCTGACGATATCTGATAAAGACAGAATGATGGAAGCAAATATAGACTTGAAGAAGATACCTTTGCTAGATAGGATTCAATTTCACAGGCAAATCGGAGAAGGTCTATATGACGATCTAGTGGAAGCAGCCTTGAAGATTTCTAATTCGGAGGTCAATGTAAATAAGATGGATGCCCAATTAAAACATGAAATATCAAAGAATAAAGCACTTCAGTAGCATATCAAAAAGCTGCAATTTGATTTAATTGAAAATGATGGCGGAGGCAAAGCAAGCCATAAGTTGTTAAAGGATAAAGACAATTTGATCCAGACCCTACAGAAGAGAATGGAGATTCCCAACACCCAGTTAATACAAACTCCCAAAGAGACAAAGCTGATACAAGAAAAGGAAGATTTAAAGGGAAATCAACAATAATAAAGCTGAATTGCTAAGGTTCGCAGAGAAAGAAGGATGCTGGGAGAAAGAAAGGATGAGTTTCAAAAGTCGGATTGAAGAGTTAAAAAGCAGTTTGTCAAACATATGTGCATAACAGGAAAGCGAAGGCTCCAATGAAGAGAAGGATAATATAGACAACATTGGGTAGTCTATGTCCCAGATCAACCTAAAGGATGGTGAGATACGAGAGCTAAAAGAGAAAAATCAAAGATTGAAAGAAGAAACTGAGGTAAGGGAAAAAGGGACATATGAGCTATAGCAAAAATATAAGGAATTTGTGGCAATCAACAATAGGCTTTCTCAGCAGATTACAGGGAGAGCAGCTATGCAAGGGTGCAAACATTTGATTTGGGATTTAGTTATCCATGAGGCTGAGAGATTCATACCTTATTTAGATCTCATGAGAACGAAAGAGAAGATAGTCACTGATGTCTTTAGGAGTTGCACTGCCATGAAGGAAAAAATGCACAAAAGGCCAAAAGAGACTGCATATAATGCTATAATCTTTTTAAACAGTTTGACAGATAAAGACGTCATAGATTTGAACATCAAAGATAGAGTCACGACCATTGCAGCGGTGAAACGAATCCTCAGGAAATATGCATTGGTTGAAGCTGTGGAAGCCAAATCCAGTGAAATGAATGAACAACTGACATAATTCAAAGAACAGTTTGAAGGATTAGTAGAAAAGGGATTTCCAGCATTTTGGGATGAAAAGCAAAGGTTGATTCCCCAAAGTGAGCATAAAAGGTTGATGACCAGCAAACGGATGGATCATTCCAAGTTCAAACATCTGAGCCAATCGCTTTTAGGAAAAATCCTAATAGACAAGCTGGACAAAGATTTCAAGATGATGTACAGATTGATTTCTATTGGAGAAGGGCTCCCACCTATGTCTTTTGTTGATCAACTTAACATCAGAGTCCTGGAGAAAGAGATGACAAGTTATGACATCCCAGCATCTGAACTTTGGGCGCCTGTAGAGAAATACACGAAGATGAAATATAGCTATTATGCTCCACTGGCAGATGTTATCCGTTAAATCTCAGAACTGTGCATTTTTAAATACCAATTTATTTTTTATAGAAAAGCTTAGGATATATCTAATATTTTGATTTTCCAGGACGTGGCAGTGGGTTGCCCATTATGTAATGAAGTTTCACCATTGGACATATACTTTAATATTTTTTATATTTTTTAACGGCATATCGAAAAATACAGGAAAGCGATTGAGCTTATCTTGTTATATTTCCTATTTTATGATAGTGACATCTGAACTGTGATGAGGTGTCACTGAATTTGTAACTAATTTTTGTTTCAAATGGGTGGAGTATGAGGCTCTAGGCCATTATAAGTTCCATGTAATTTCATATGAAAAGAGGAGGGAGAACTTTTGAAGCTCTACGTATTTTGTCCACTGTTGTTATTTTGAGATATTCCTTGAATAAAATTGTCAGAAGCTTACATGCGTTTTTTAGAGATTCCCGTGTAATTGGTCTGGTAGTCTATTTCTCCTTTTCTATGTGATATGTGTTTCTTTCCTTTGTTAAATCCATATTGTTAACATTCCTTCGTACTTGGTTCAGTGTAGCATTTGAATGAGATTCATAGAGATTATGCCTTGTTCATTTCTTCCCAAGTATTTCACAAATTATTTCTGCTAAAGTCGGTATAGGATTCATCTATGTATGCCTTATATCAATGGATTGTTCATATTTCTTCCTTTTCACCAATTAAATCACTTTGACTACTAGCTAGTTGCTACCTTGCTTTTGTGTGAATGTATCTACTAAGAATTTGATGATGAAGTTTATGTTATACTTGAATCGACTCCATTGCCCAATATGGATCCCTATTGTTCTCCAACCAATAGTTTAGAAGAGTAAAATTTGTCTTACAGAAATCTGACCTTCTGCATATGTTAAAATAGAACATCTTGAGGAATGAATGCTTGTGCCCTTTTTCATGATTGGCGACCTTGATTATTTCCAGTTTTTCATTAGTTTATTGAGAGAGCCCTCTCAGACTGTGTTGGGTCAGTAACATCAGTCCAAAGATTGCTTAGTTGTTACCCCGAATTACCCTTCCTTACGACCTGGGGGTCGATTTGGGTGTCAAACAGTATGTGTCCAATTTATGCCTATTGGCGTATTCAGATACATTAATATTATTAATGTGGTTGTTGCTAGTAATTACCCATTTGAGTAGACACCAGGGTTTGGTTTAGATAATCTCTTCTTATTCCCTTCTAGTATACTCATTAATTGGCTTTTCCCTTGAAATAACATAAATTTATAAGTTTACCAAAACCAAAGTAAACCATGAAAACCATAATGCATTTTCCTGTATCCTCATAATACCATCATAAGTTTTCTCTCCACTATTGGATACATTGTTGTTGGTGTTCTCCTACATTAAAAACATGAAGACATTAATTTATAAAAAATAGTAAACCATGAATAAATGCTTTAAATAAATCAATGTTCACAGTCCCTAATTATTATCTACCTTAACATTCACCATGAGAGTTTGTTCCCCACCTTCCTTGCATTCAACCATGGATTTAAATCATAACTTGATTGTTATATTTTGTTTTTCTTCATTGGGTGTGGTTCCATATCTATTTTCCTACATACCATAACATTGCAATTTTATGTTAGTTATCGTTATATGAAATTTGGAATATCTTAGTTTAATGAAATGATTTAATCATTTGATACTTACATATATTTGGTCTAAAATTTAGGGTAACCACCTTGGCCAATATTTTTCTACTCATTTGTTTCTAATCTCACCTATGTAGCATTTTATAAATATTTTAGTCTACAAAAAGTTTCAAGGTCTAATATTACAATTTTTATTAGAACTGAAAATATTGGCATCTTCAATAGTATTATATACCTTCGTCCCTCTATAATCTTCCTTCATTTTTCATTTACCCCCTTGTGTCTTCCACTAGTTCGTCCACCTCCATGTTGGTAATTACTATAGGGTGCTCAAAGCTATGAGCTTTTGTAGGTTTACCCTTTAGGTGTCCCTCATGATGTTCAAATAAGTACCTTCTATTGAGGTTACTCTAGATTGGTTGAATATTACTAGAAGATAGAACATGCAGTCTATTAATTCATTCTTTAAATGAGAAGGTTGGTTGTTATATAATGTTTGGATGTTGGGCCCAAAATGATCTAATTCATTCTTATACACAAAAATAGAAAAAAGGTTATTCCGTAACTTATTATCATTAAAAGAAAAAAAATGCATTCATATTATGTCATCATAAATAAAGACATTAATAGTTACTAGGAACTTTTGGTTGCCTCTATAAGTTATGCTACAATCCACCACAATCTGAGGCAACAATGAGGTACCAATGCTAGTAAGTTATGCTTCTCCAACAATGATTTCAAATGTAGTAGTACTGATGACACTAGGTATTTATACACCAATAGGTGCATTGTGTGGCATGATATGCATTGGTGTGTCATGTTACCCAATAGAAGTATGCGGAGGAGACGCATGTAGACAAAAGGTAGAGGGAGGAGTTGAGGTAGATTAAAAATTACACTGAGAGGTAAATACTCAAGTGTGTGTGTGAGTAGTGAGTGGATGCGATGGAAGTGATGCATTTCTACTTCCAACACCAACTAAGGGGGATTATGTGATCTTATGTATTCCATAAAAAAAAATATTTTAGAGTAAATCAAAATGAAAAAAATGAATACAATAAATCAATTTAAAAGTTTCTCTCATTAATTTAAAAGTTTCTCTTATTCATAACTTTAGAATTATTAAGAATAAAATTATGTATCCAATTCATTATCGACCCTTCTACTATCCTTTCTAATTATGGTGACTCGGTCCTCACCATCAAATAGTAATCCTCATGTTATACTTATATTTAGTTACCTCAATCAATTCAATTGAGTCCCACTTCCATACCCTATTCCAACGTTGATGGAACAACTCCAAGTTTTTTAAAGTCCTCCAGCAGTTTCTCATTATTTTCTTTAATTAAAATTGCGATAAACCCACCTTTTTCATGATATAAACCCATGAGTGCACTACATTGAAAAAGTAAAACTTTTGCATAATGCATGCACCCCAAGTGGATTTCATGGATGTCCGACACTTAGCATTTGTCTAATTTCATTCCTAAATGATTGTTACAACTCGTTTTTTTTTCAAGGCAAAGAAACATATTTTGTTAAATAGGAAATAGACGCATCATACAATCACTTCCAACACCCTACAGGGCCAAAAGATAACATTATCCACATACATACAGGTATTCTATACATAATATTTATAGTCCTTTTTAAACATCACCTACGTGACAATATCTATGTGAGAAAGCACAGGATACAGATAATTAAGGCTAAACCCAAAACTAGTGGCAAATTTGAACCGCAGATAGCATATGAAACATGCAGCGATTAGCCGAGTCGAAGAACAATGAACCATAATACGGTCAGCAGAAGAAAAGTACATCATCTTCGACTAGCTCTCATGCTAGGAATTCCTTATACTTGATCCTACCATCCATCAGTCCCAACGCATGTTTGGACAGGTCATCTGCCTCCACATTGTAACAACAACGGATGTGTGTAAAAGTCAAATGGCCATCCATGAAGATCATATTACCTACCTTAGCCAACCAGTGTTGGAGAGAGAGAGGCTACATTCCAGCTGAATCACATGCCCAGTTGATTATGCATAGGGAGTCTATAAAAATGTGTGAGATGTGAATATTCCGATTCTTCGCGAACCAGAGGAGGCCCCATAAGGCCAGAAGCTCTAATCGTGTATTGGAGCCCCTCCCAACAAACATGCAGAGATTAAAGTAATGGTTACCGAACAATTTTAAAATCATACCTGCCCCGCAGATGCCCAACTAGGCCGCGTCGTCGAAGAAACCAATAGGATACATGACATGATCATTCGGCCAAGGCGGGGCACAGGTAAGGTCGTGAACAGGTGCACAAAAAGCATTAGCATGCCAGGTGTAGATCCTCGCCACCAACAGAGCAATACATGGCTGATTTCCATTAAAAAGTAGTCGAGTGCGTGCACACTAAACTTCCCAGAGGGTCAAAAAAGCAATGTAAGTATCATCCTGCGAATGATCAGAACAACTGTCTAACTTTTCCACAGTCAAAGGAAGATCCCAATCAGGAAGGGACTTCCATCGTTCGTGGAGGAAATACCACACATGTTGAAAAAAATCGCATCGACCAAAGAGATGATTAATCTCCTCTTCATCCCTTCGGCACATCATACAAATGCGTGGACCATTGAATCCATGCCTCTGGATATTGTTCCATGTTAGAATTTTATTCTGCAAGAGAATCCAAATAAAACAGCAAACCTTCAAGGGAATCCTGTTATTCTAGACCAAAGCACCCCTTCCAAACACCCGCTGAACCATCAAATCCCTCACCAGACAATGATATGCTAAAATTGTCGTAATGGTATGATGTAAAGGATTATCAGCCCAGATAAATCTATCAGGTTCCTCCATTAAGTGAATCCCTGCTCCAAACAAAGTGAGTCAATAAATAAACCATTCCTCCATAAGCTCAGCAGGAAAATCGGTGATCTTGACCATCCCCCACTTGTCAGAGTGATCCTCAGATGGTACCCACAAGTGTTCAAAACAAAAAAACCTCGATCTTGCAAAGCCACAATAAGGTCATAGGATAACCGAAAATCGTCATCGATCCCTAAGATCGGCTCGGACCCAATTTTGATCATATTACCACAGCCGACCTTCCAGGTAAGAGAACGCTTGATAATAGGCATAGCTTTGAGCATACTATGCCATATAGTGGAACCACTGCTGAGAGTACCATTGCAGGTACCCAACCATAAACCAATCTCCAAACCTTTTAAGTATTTGTCCTGTATAGTGATTCCCCATAACCGTTTTTCGAAAAGACAATGCCATAAGCTCTTGGCACATAGAGCTAAGTTGAAAGCCCTCAGGTGTTTAATGCCCCAACCACCTAGCAGTTTAGGTCTGGAGAGGATCTTCCAGCAATCCAAGTTAATCTTGAAGGACCCAGGACATCCTCCCCAAAGAAAACGAAAGATCAGCTGGCGCAACTTGTTTACAATATTGACAGGGACCATGAAAAGACTGAACTAGTACACAGGAACAAATTGCAAGACTGACTGAACCATGATCTGTCGGCCCCCCAAGGTTAACCATCGAGACGACCAGATGTTGATTCGCCGAGCCACCTTTTTAAATTAACCATAACCAGTCCTTCCTACCATACGAGTTGGGCTTGATAAAGAAACAAAGATACAATAGGCCTTCATCCAATTTAACAAATTTATAAGGAAATAGGTCTTTCATAAACTCACAAAATGATAAATCGTCACACTGATATATGAAAAAGGATTTAGAGTCATTACTACCAAGGCTAGAGGCATCGCAAAATATATCCAGGATTAAGTGGTACTGCATCCATTCGTCTTTGGTGCCTTTCCCAAAAAGTAGAACGTCATCAATGAAAAAAAGATGGGATATAACAAAGATATGGCCACATGTACACCGGAGAGAAGCCCACTCAATTTTTCCTTATGAATCAATTGGCTAAATCCTTCCATAGCCAGAATAAAAAGGTACGGGGATAATGGGAATCCCTTCCTAAGCCCTATGTTGCCATGAAAGAAATAAGTAGGTGAACCATTGATGAGCACTACGGAATTGGCAGAAGAGTAGCAGGCATAAATCCACTTAACCACCTCCGCCGAAAGACCAATCTAGATCAGAATGAAGCGTAGGAAGTCCCAGTCAACATAGTCATAAGCCTTCTGCATATCAAGTTTAAGAATAAATACATTTAGTTTCTTAACTTTTATGGAATGCAAGCATTCCTGAGCAACCCCCACTGCATCAGATATTTTCCTGTTCTGAAGGAAAGCGAACTGTTCCCTGGAAACAAAATGGCCCAGGATTGGCTTGATAAGTTCAACAATGACCTTGGTAATAACCTTATAACAAATATTGCACAACGATATTGGATGATATTCATCAAATTTTGTTGGCTTATCCACCTTAGGAATCAGAGTGATAAAGGTACGGTCAATTGATGTGGGATCCAATCCTTGGAGCGAGACTCGTCAATGGCCAACGTTAGTATGTCCCCCAAGATGTCAAAGAAGGGCAGACAGAGTTTCGTGGTCAACCCATCCAGGCCCGGGCTCTTGTCGCTACTGAATCCTTTTAAAATATTATTTACTTCCTCCTTAGGAACCGAGCGATCAATCATCTGGGCATCCTATTCAGACAAGTATCGAGGAATGTTTCCAATTGTTTCGAGCTATTGTATTAGCCCATGTTCCTTCTGCTTGGTATAAACCCCCTGAAAGTGATCAAGAGCAGACTCTTTCATGGAGCTTTCATCGGTAACCAGAAGTTTATCAATATCAACAATATCCCATATAGCATTCTGAAGGCGCCATTGGATGGAAAATATTTGGAAATATTTAGTATTACGATCACCTGCCAAGAGCCAAGTAGTATGCCTCTTCTTCCTCCACTCCTCTTCAATAAATAAAAGGATCAGTTCCTTAGCTGCAAGTAGATTGGCCAAATAAGAGCGTTGGTCAACCGAGATCGGAAAGAGGTCTAAATCAACATGGAATTTTTTGGATTTTATCCTCAATGTCCTCCAATTCCAAGAGGTCCCTTGACTTGTTGATCTTCACCCACGACCGAATCAGGGATCTCAGATTGTGTAACTTTTGAGTGAAACCGACTAATGATGGAGCTCTATCAGGTAGGTTCAGTTTCTCCCAAGTATCCCGAAACCGACAACAGAATTTGGGGTCTTTTAAGAGTCTTGAATACTTGAAAGGGAAATTTACAGGTCGATTTCCAAAATCCAACTGTAATATAACCGCCTTGTGATAAACAATTCCCACCGCATATGACCATGAATGATACTTACCAAATAGATCACAAAGATCCTCTGCGAGCAAAAAACGATCCAAATGCTTTCCTACATAGTCATCCCCACAGCATCCATTAGACCAAGTCAGATACAAGGTGTGGGGAATCACATCCACCAAATGCGATTTATCAAAAAGATCAGAGAAAAATGCAGCCAAAGGGTCCAAAACTTTTTGAGAACCCCAAACCTCATCAGGGCATAGCATCAGATTAAGGTCCCCAGCAAGAATAAGAGAGGGATCACTAAGAAGTCCCGTAGACTCAAGTCTCTCCCAAAACTCCCTTCTCCGAGAGTAGGGGCCATAAACATTCAGCACACGGATTTTACAGTCACATTCGTGAAAAAAACCTTCAACTAAAATACTAGCACAAGATACAAATGAGCTAAAGTCCGCTAGCATGGGGTCCCATGCTACCAAAGTGCCCCCTCGAATGCTCGTTAGCATCCAGAGCACAAACATGCCATTGCGGCTTCATCTTAAGGAAGAAAGCGATAGCATCATTGGCACAAATCATGGTTTCATGCAAAAGCAGTAATGAAGGTTTAGACAGCTCTAGGAAAGATTTAAGAGCTGCTCTCTCGGGGCACCGTCTGAGGCCCCGGATGTTGAAGGAGACAAGCTGCATTAAAGGATAGGCAATGGGGCAGGAAAGCCTCTAAGAGCCTGGTTGGGAGATGATCGATTGAGACCTTTATCGAACAAGGAGGTGGCAAGAGGGTTTACAGAGCGTCCCAGTGGGACACAAGGGGAATACCCCCCCTTATCCCTCGCATAATCCTTCTTATTTTTGTGCACTTTACAGATAGTCACATTTCACCTAGGGTTAGGAGAAATGAAGCCCTCCGAGAGGTCCAAAGCAGGGACAGAGGGAAAAGAGGTCAAAGGGGTAAGATGTTTCATCAAATGCTCAGAGGGCACAAGGGAGTGAGATATGGGCGATGAAGAGAGAGAGATATCGAGCTGAGGGAACTCAGAGCAAGGCGCCACTGGGGGCGAATCAACAGTAGTAAGGGGGAAAGAAATGGGAACAACACCCAAATCACATGTATCCGACCAAGACCCACCTAGTTTTTCAGAGGGAGAAATCATATCACCACACAAGCATGGCTCCATCCCAAGGGAGGACCCCCCACCCAAGACCGGGGAGGTCACCATCAGCCCCGACCCACGTTTCTCCTCCAATAAATCAGAATTCACAAATAAAGAAAGAACCTCTGAAATGTTGGCCTTGGAAATAAATTTTAATAAAATAAGGGATAGCATGAGTAAACTTACCCAACATTCCCAATGCCGAGTGCTCATCCAAGGGAAAGGAGTCCCAGACCCCTTCGTCAGGGGTATCAACCTGCTCAACATTGCCCGTCCGTTGTGATGAATCCATAGCATGAGTGCAACAACAATCTTTCGAATGACCAACCCTGCAGCATTTGTAACAGCGGAAAGCAATCTTCCAGTAGTCTAATTGCTGTATTAATGAACGGCCTTCCCAAATGATTTCAATTTCACCCTGTAGACCATCAGATGAGTCAATTTCCACCAGCATACTGGGAGAACGCATCTCAGCCCCTATGAGTTGTTCCTCTTTCATCATAATGAAATGCCCAATCGAGTTGGTCATGGCCATAAATCCTCCCAAATTCCAACAGTGCATTGGAAAACCCGTCAGAATGGTCCATAGGTGCCTCTCTAGAATTTTTTCCGACCTAAGGTCAAAACAAATATGCCAGCAGGATAGGACCAGAGATCCTATACCATAAACCCAATAGTGTTTCTCAATACAAACCCAATCTTCTTCATTAAAATATTGAAACATCAACTAGCCATTAGTAAGGACCAACACCCTCGGCATATTGGTAATTTGGGGTTTCCAATGACAACGAATCCGGGCTAGCAAATCTGACCGTTTGAGGCACAGGTATTCAAATTTGCCAATTAAATCTCTATGGCTCAGAGCAAGCACCATATCCATGGTAATATCTTTACCCAGAACACAAACAGGTCTCCCATTCTTCTCTTTTTAAAACGCCATCTTTAGAGGGGGACGAAGGCCACCATCCCTCTTCAAGTTACCCCCAACGTTTGTTCGACCAGAGGCGACCGGGTTTTGACCCGACAACACCGTAGAAGTCTCCCCAGGGCCAATATCACTAGAATTCAGGGGAATACGTTCATAGGAAACAAAAAACTTGGGATTAGACAGAATACCCCTCCCCACCAGAGCCCGAGGAGTCATCGACCCCGCCATCCCAAACAAATAAAGCAAGTGAAATACAACTAACAGCAGCAAACAAAATGGCAGAAAAAAAGTTAGAAACACGGGAACCGACAAGGTTTGGAACACACTGAAGACCACCCAAACGGACAAATAACCGGGAAAGGGCCACAATAAAAATCAAACAACCACCCAATGGTTCGAGACACTAGTCGCAGAGGGAAAGATGACCAAAAACAAATAAAAAACGATAATATGTTCCCACTTGTTTTACCTGGTTGGTACTAGGTTCTACCAGACTGGTTGAACGGACTCCAGGGCCCTCTATAGGCACATACTCCCATAGAATTGTGATTAAAAATAGGAATTCCACAGAGGGCAATGATGGTCACTAAAAACGACCAAGGATGCAAATTGTCGATACTCATAAATAAGGAATGGGCCACCACTCGAGATCATAGTGTGCCACCCCTGGTCCACATGGTCCGCACTACCCACAATCTACCATGGATAGCGCTGAGACCCTACTAGGGTTTCAGAGCTCCTCATTTTGCTTATCACAACTCCTTACATATATAAAAAGCGAGTCCATGGTTGGGAAAATGACACCAAAACATTATGTTGGAGTATTTTCAATTCTTTCTATGCTTGTCCTAGGCCCTAGTTTCTTTTTTTTATTGATTAGAGCCAACACTTGGTTCTCCATGTTGTGATTGAGTTCTCTATAGAGTTTGTTTAGCGACTCCTTTCGTACTATTCTAAAGTATGATAATATTGATTGATATTATTTAATTTAATTTAGATATTCTATCTAATTTAACATTCCACTTTTAAAGTTTTAATTTTTAATTTTCACGTGAATCTCCTTGTGACATTTTTAATCTATTTCTTAATCTCAAATACTTCTAAAGTATGTTAATTTTGATTGATTTTTTTTTTTTTATATCTAATTTAGTTTTGTTACTTTTTATTATTTTATTTTTAGTCAAAATAAATAATTATATTTATTATGTACAAAACTAACTAAATCGACTACTTTGGAAAATATCTTTTGAATTTTTATTGTTTTTTAAGCAAAAAATTGTAATTTGTTATTCCATAGAATCAAAGTTACAAAGAAACATTCCAAGTATGACAAAAACAAGAGTTTGTCCTTGCTCCATACTATCCAAAAAACTCACCAAAAAATTGTCAACTAATCTCACGATCAAAACAATAAAACTTTTTGAACCCATGTCCACAAGCCTAATGTGCATATAATTCCAGACCATATACAAAACTAAAATCACTGAACACACAGTCCAAATGACCATCAAAAAACATAATAAGAACCAAACTCTATGAGGCAATTCTCATAGAATTCCTAAAAAAGCAGTTGTCCGTCCATATCCCCAATAACTTGTTTTGAAAGACCATCAACCTACCTATTAAAAATGCGATATACATGGTTGAAATTGATGCAAGTAAATTGTTGAGCCATCGACTTGACTCTGTTCATCCATTGTTCCAAACATAAATTCTGAATAGTAGAGAAACCATTTATTTAGACTATAATAGCTTTAGAATCCCCCACTATCTGAATCTCCAATATTCCACACATGTATACTATTTCTTATAAATAAAAATATTATGTCTAATTTTTGAAAACATATATTTTTCATTACTTTGATAAAAGAGAAAGTGAACACACATAGATATATATACTAACAATCTATGATACGGTGTAAGAAAATTTATTGTACATAAAAGAACAATGTGAACACATATATATCTATATATTACCCATCGTTGTTGAGTAAGAAAATTGTCATAATCCGACTCATCCTTACTATGCAAGGTCTTAATACTACTCTAGTTAGCACCTCTCTCAATAAAAAATCAACGTCTCCACACCTCATTTAATCAATATTTTAGATTCCTCTTAAACCTCCATCCAAAGGATGGTTCCATTGAGAATGTCAATTATTTTGAAGATGGTTGAGAAAGACAAAGATGAACGCCCTACATTAATATATAAAAAAATGACTATGGTTTGACGTTGAAACATAGAAATTCTGATTGTAAGATAGCGCATTTTCATCATTTTCAAAATATCTAGTAGAATATATTTAAAGTAGTAGAATATATTTAAAGAGAAAGCGCAAAAGTGGTGCATTGAAATTTTGAATTTAGAAAGATAAATTTTATATAAACTCACTCAGAGTATCCCAAGTAAATGAGCAAGTGCATACTATGTGTTTGATTTTGAACAAGTGACTGGATTTTAGTAGAAGTCAATGTGAATGAAAGCATTAAGGGGGCATCCGGATAGGATTTATGTTGGTTTTGTCGGAAGGGGCTTGCTTCTTGACATTCGAACTTATACCATGGTTGTTAGGCACCTAGGCATCTAGCTTTATAAGCCTGGGAATCCACTAGCATAGAGATAAATCAACAATTGAATTGACTTTGTTCCATGTGCATTAGATACCTCAAACTTACCATTAATACCCCACCTTGAGGCCATCATATCAAATTCAAAACCCTATTCAAAACTTCTCATCTGTCCTTATAGTTCATAGCATCGAAGTAGCTATTAAAAAACAATGCACCGTAGTAGGGATATACAAATAGATTTCTCATCTAGGTGTATTGACTAGCGTGAAACATTGTCTATACAATTTTTAATTACATTAATTACATGCTTCCATATTTTTATACAACCACAACATGGATGTTGGATTTATCTTTCATTTCACTTACCATTTCAATTTTATATGATACAAGGTATGAAGGTATAATCTCGCTTCCATGATACATAATGTATCAATGTAGGTGCTATTAATACTATTTATTAGTTATCTAATTTAGAAGTATTTTTTTATATTTTAAAAAAATTGTTACAATTTTTTATTGATTTATGACATGACTTGACTAATATTAAAATCGAAAGTGGAAAAAATGATGAATTTTATGGAACAAGCTGCTGCTTTTCTATTCACATAAAACTTCAAAATTACAATGGACCTCGAAGGTCTCTATTTAAACATTACTACATATTAAAACCTTAACCTAGCTCATGCTTTATGCCTTATGCTTTATGCTTTATGCAGACTTTAACTAAACTTAGATTTACTTCTAATAATATAACTGTCAAAAGCCGCAGGTAATTACTTTTTCTAACACTCCCCCTTAATTACAACCGCTAAACATACGATCTAATTGTTGCTAAACTATGTTTCCTGCAAGGGCTTTCATAAAAAAAGCTCAGCTAGGCTTACAAAACATCTTCATCTTGACTTTCTTTGCTGCAATGTGCTGATGCAACTTCTTCTTGTACTTTTTACTCCAAACTTTGAAGCTTTCAATGCTTTTCTTCTTCTTTGTGCTCCAGACTTTAACCTTCTACCGAGGCTTACTGAGGACTATGGACTCCATCTCTTGAATCCACATCCTTCCTTCCTTATCGCCCCCAAAAAATACAGGATTGTCTTGACACCCCCTTAATACAAGATCTCCCTCAGATCTTATCTTTTCCTTCACTCTTGGGCTACACACCTTTACTATCATGCCAGGGTTTCAAACTTCACGCCAAACTTCTCTTTTCCTAAAAAAAATATTTTCCTTTCTTTTTATAAAAAAAGCGTAACTCCTTTAATAAACAAAGCTCTTACAAAAGGTATACCCTTTTATAAAAATTTGCATAACTTTTTAAATCCCTTTAGAAAAAGACGTGGCATGAAAAACTAAAGCTTTTTTTTCACCTTTAAAGCTTCATATCTTCTCTTATACATCAATCCATGAGACGGATTTCATGAATCTCTGTGCATCAAATTAAAATTATTTATGGCAAAAACATTTACCTTTGCATGCTATTCGATTCCTCTTCACATTCATGTCTTCACATTCACGCACAATGGCTCATGGTGGGCGGCTGAGTCAAGTTTTTCTTTTTCAATCAATTGGATCAATATTCAGTACCACATGGTTGGTGGCCCATGCAAATTCTGTCACGCAGATCAGATTCTGTGATTTTGTCTTCATTGATTGGTCCTTCTTTGACACAAAACTCCACGAATTTGGTCGTGATTGTTTCAGAATTTGCAGGCATATCCACTCATATTTAATGAATAGACAACACCTCCTTCAACATAAACTATGGATTGGCGCTTTTGTCACACTTTTCTATGACGGTTGGATTTTCCTCAAGGCTCCACCAATCTCACTTATTGGCTAGGAATATATTCACGAATTTGCTTCAGAACTGTTGATCTAAAATCTTTCTCCGGTTGATTTCCGTATTGAGATTCAGACTCGAACCCAGATCTTTGTCCAATTTCTTGGATCAATTTTCTCAGTTTACTAGTGAAAGATCTTGGGTTGGATCGAACGATCTCTTCCTTCTTCGCTATGGAAGAATACAATAGGATTGGATCTTCTCCTGGATCAATATGCTCTCCAAGAGACTTAATCAAGCTCTCATACCATGATGAATTTTATGGAACAAGTTTTTGCTTTTCTAATTACATAAAAATTCATAATTACAATGGACCAGAAGGACTCTATATAAACCCTTCGAAATACTAAAACCTTAACCTAGCTCATGATTTATGCCTTATGCTTTACACCTTAAGGATTATGCTTTATGCTAAACTTAGCTTTACTTCTAATAATATAACTGGCAAAAGCGAGAGGTAATTACTTTTTCTAACACCCACCCTTAATTACGACAGCTAAGCATACAATCTAAGTACAACTAACATAATGCCTCTATGGGATTTCATCAAAAAAGAATCTTGTTGGTTTATGTCTCAGTTAGGCTTACAAAACATCTTCATCTTGACTTTCTTTGATGCAATGCGCTGATGCAGCTTCTTCTCATACTTTCTGCTCCAAAATTTGAAGCTTTCAATGCTTTTCTTCTTCTTTGTGCTCCAAACTTTAACTTTCTGTCGAGGCTTACGGAAGACTATACACTCCTCTTAAGTCCACATACTTCCTTCCTTATCACCCCCTAAAAAAAATATAGAATTTGCTTGGCGCCCCCTTAATACAAGATCTCTTCTTCTTTTCAACTCGAAGTTTCAACTTGAGATTCAACCCTTCTTTCATACCACAGTGACATTAAGAAAAACTTTTTCAAAAATCATAAAACCAAACCCTTCAAATATGCTTGACGTTTTAGAAGTAAAACGAAGCCTTATCAAAAGTTGGTTCCATATAAGACAAAATACTCTTCTTTTTTAAGGGTTTGTTTTGAAAATAAAACCATGACTTCCTCTTTCACGCGGTCCACATAATTTCAAACTCACCATATTTTTCTTCTCCTCACGGTTCATGTGATTTGACTTCGACTGGATTTTCCACACGTTATGTTCTTCAAGCGGCTACAACTCACTTCTTCAACAACGATTTTCTTATGCAGAGTCCCATCGATATTTCTCTTTTACTGTGATATCCTTAGAAAGAGTTATCTTCTCTTGCGGCAACGGATCGACTACCTCTTCACGGCAAGGTGTATTTTCTTCAGAAACAATGACTTGTTCAATAGGTGGCTAGTTACTCCTCAATATTAGTGGATATCTTTATGGCTCTCACACACTGACTTTCTTGTATTTTTCTCATGCAAATAGGTTTTCTCCTCTGGTGGATTGGGATGGCTCGTCCTTAAATAGTGATTTCTTCACGGACGGTCTCCTCCTCGATTTCTACCTTCGCGGCTGGGCGTGCCTCCTCCTCATCCTACTCTTTGATTTCAATAGGTATTTCTCCATGGATTTACTGAACCGTGGATCTCTTCACGCAGATTTTCACACATCAAAATTTTCTTCACAGCTCAACCGACGACTAGCTGCTTTCTTCACACGAATTACTTTCTCCTTGCGGATCTATCATGCCATTAACTAATGGATGGCACTTTCCTCAGGCTCATGCAAATTTCCTCACGTGGATCAGATTCAACACGGATTGCTTCCCTTCACACGAACAGTCTCTCACAGATTTCTTCACATGGAAAGCTTCTCCAACGCTGCAGTCATCTTCCTCTGCGGATTCTCTAGTGTATTGGGACGAATCCTATAGACAGCTGTCTAGTCTTCTATATTCACGGATCGATTCCCTTCTTCAATAGTGATCTATTTTCTCAAGAACAGATATACTGCACCTTCCTCAACACAGAACTCTGTTGATTGGTTGTCTTCTTCACACTCTCAAATGGAGGTTGGAGTTTCTTCACGAATTTGCTTCAGATCTGTGGATCTAAAAGATTTCTCGGATCGATTTCTGTCTTGTGCTAGAAGATCTCAATCCAATTTCTTGGATCAATTCTTTCACTTGACTGGTGAAAGATCTTGGCTTGGATCAAATGATCTTTGCCATTTTCGCTATGGAAGAATACTTCTTCACAATGGAAGAATACAATAGGCTTGGATCTGCTCTTGGATCAATGTGCTCTCCAAGAGACTTAATCAAGTTTTGATACCATTATGAAATTCTATGAAATAAGATGTTGCTTTTCTATTCACATAAACCTTTATAATTACAATGAACCGTGGAAGTCCTTAACCTAACTCATGCTTTATGCTTTATATTTTGAACTTTCTAATTTATGGAATATTTAACTAAACTTGGCTTTACTTCTAATAATATAAACAAAAGTGAGAGGTAATTAATTTTAAAAAAAAAATAGCATTAACCAAATCCATTACAACACCCTCTGGAGAGGGTGTATAGTGACAACAAACTTTTAAATGAATGATTGTACATTTGTTTTAGGCTTGAGAAATCAAAATTGAATGGTCTCGATGTGCTCAACGAGGTCCATTAAACACCTATGTAATCCTTCTTCAATGGTTTTCAATAGGTCCAGCCATTTTAGAGATTTCCATATTTGTTGGGCGATTGTCTTGTAACCGTAGACTAGTCCGTTCATCCTTGTCTTCCCCTAGTTCCATGCATAGTTCGTATCATTGCAACGATGTGTTTTGGAGTGATGGGAATTGGGATTTGGACAAAGTGGATACTAGTTGAGACTCTATTTTCTATGTGGCCAAATTGTTATAATGTAAGTATGTAACCATTATCTAGATATGTTTGTCATGATATAGGAAGTCCATGCATTGCTAATCTCATTATCATGGTGATAGTTCAGTGATATAGCCACGTTCAATGTAAGCATGTAACAATTAACAAGACTTTTTTGTCATGATGTAGGAATTTCACGTGTTGTTAAATTTCATTTTCTTTGTGATATAACTTAAAGCCACGTTCATAACAATTCCATAATTGTTAGATTGGATTATTTAAAAGTTAGGCATAGCCATAATGGAAGTGCTAGAGGGAGTGTTCTTAGTTATCTCATTGTGAAGAGAGATTCTTTCTACAACATGTTGATTGTGTTAGATTTTCATTATTTAATTTAATATATTTAGGATCTTAATTGAAAGAATAACATGTACAGCATATCAAGCATGAGAGACAAGAGACAAGAGACACAAACCATTTCACCGGGGAAAACCAAGAAGGTGAAAAATCCCGCAACTTCCTCAGAGATAGAATAAGGATCAATACAAGGATCACAATGATCAAACCCAAGAGATGGATAAATTCAGCAGCATGCTCCTCCTCCACTTGTGCGCACTTCTCCTATTTCTCACTAATGTGAAGTGAGTGAATGAGACAATGTGTAAAATGAGAGAGACACATTCTCTATTTATACACTAACTTTCACTTGACCTTTACTCAACTAGGTTGGCCTCAACTTAACCACTTAACATATTGCTGACTGGGCCGACCCCCACTAGGGTGGTCTAATAATCCTTTGACCCACATGACTCATATAGGGCTGACCCCATCAAGGTGGTCTAATAACCCATTAAGTATAAGTTACGACACTTACAATATAACTTGCAACACTTTCAAGTACACATGACGATACTTCCAATCAGAGGAATAATACATCTCCATTGGGGATACAATAAGGTACAAATGTAATACATACAATATACAAGTGAATATCTTCCGAAGTTACAAATACATCAACACTCCCTCTTAACTAGGAAGGTATTCTCTTGACACAAGTCATCAATACATATACACACAAGTCTTCAATTCTGGAGTTGGATCATCGTCACTGGATCACGGAGCATTATCATCATCACTACTGCTATACCCGACATCTCGATCACTGGGATATCTCTGAATTCTTCTCGTCATAGGAAGTTTTACAGAGCCAACCCTTTTTCATGATGGATGTAGGCCTAGCCTCCTGTAGGTCTTCATCATCTCTAGCCATACTGTGGATCCTAGGACTAATTACGTGCATCAACAAAACCTTGAAAGAGCATCCCAGGATGTTACAAGCACACAGCTCTACCTGTCCAGATCTTCGAGGATCTTTTACATGTGACCTTCACAAAACCTTTAAAGAGCATCTTGCAACTTGCAAGATCTCTATAGAGCATCCTAGGCTATTACAAGCACACAGCTCTACTTGTCCAGATATCGAGGATCTTTTCTATGTGAACTTTCGCAAAACCTTTAAAGAGCATCTTGCAACCTGCAAGATCTCTATAGAGCATCCCAGGATCTTTTACTAGCACACAGCTTAACCTGTCTGGATCTCCAGGATCTTTTCTATGCGAAACTGTAGCAAAACCTCGAAAGAGCATCCTAGACTGTTATGAGCACACATATCTACCTATCCAAATCTCTCAGGCTCTTTTCTATGCTGCCTGCACAACCTCTCCACAGCCACGGAGTATCAACCTGATACTCATGATCATACAGATCATCATACAGTGTACCATCCTGATGCACATCATCTGGCGCATTGACCTAATGCTCATCACACATGATTGTCCTGATCATCATATAGTACATCATCCTAATGTACATCATCTGGAGCATCGACCTGATGCTCATCACACATGATCCAACTGATCATACAAAGCATCCACCTGATGCATATCATCACATATGATCCAACTGATTATACAAAGCATCCACCTGATGCATATTGTCACATATGATCCAATTGATCATACAAAGCATCCACCTAATGCATATCATCACATATGATCCAACTGATCATACAAAGCATCGAACCGATGCATATCATCATGCAAGATCCAACTGATCATCGTCATATAGAACATCATCTAGGGCATCGTCCTGATGTTCATCACACAACACTTACATCCATAGTCATGGGAAGGAACCTCCTACCACCATGCTTGGAATGGCTCTTGCAGATGTGTCCCATCACTTCTTCCTCAAAGTATCTTCTATCTAAAGAAAACCAAGCCTCTCTCTGAAGTACTCAAACTTCACTTTGGCTACTGGTTTCGTCAACACATCTGCAACCTGCTCATCCGCCGCAACATACAGAAGCTTCACTGCTCCTCTCTGCACCATATCCCTGATATAGTAATATTTGATCTCAAAGTGATTCGACCTAACATGGAACACCGGGTTCTCTAACAACTTCACACAACTCTGGATGTGTAACATCCGGATATTTTCGTAAAATTTAAAAAAAAAAAACCGCCATAAAAGGAGCTAATATTGTAAAATGCGGAAATAATAAATAAAATCAATATTCAGGATTTAATAAAAGTGTCGCTTGGTAGTAACAATTTAATGCTTGTGTCTTTGGTCTTTTAATGACGTCATGAAAATCAATTAATGATTATGTACTTTACTCGTATGCTGGAATGATTGAAAATTTATGATGCATTGGAAAACATAATTCTTTTAACAAGTGCTGACAGTTTAACTTTTCTGGATGATGATGAAAGGGGTCCCACGAGGTGCCCCGAGGCTTACTTAGCTATTCCGCTAAAGCACTGCACTCGTCCTCCATGCGCAAGTTCGCAGGTAAGAGATAGCAATATAAATCGAAACTGCTTAGGAATTTCGTTGCCACAGGTATGGTCTCGTTCCAATTCTGTAAGATGAACCTGTCTCTCTCAAGACTGCAGATAATGTCTATTTCAGGGTGTGTTTGTTATGAATGTTTCCAATAAGTGTTGATGAGTTTACGTAAGGTCATTCCATGAATGCCTTGCGGCTGTTAAGTAATTATTTTTATAATAATGATGGCGATAGGTTGATGACAAGGATGCATGGTCTTAAGTCATACTATGGAGAGATTGACAACATGGATCTAAACTCTATTTCCTGGGAAATTAAAAATAGTGATGCCTTAAGCATTAACACCCAACCATGCAATGAATGCGATGGGTCCTTGGGTGGCACCATACCCTAACGATGTGTTTATATAACTTGTGGTGTGGACAAACTTTATGAGCTCTACAACGATCCCTATAGTGAACTATACAAAAGACTTTATGAGAAGGGCAGAGTCAAACCATGCCCTATGGTTTCTCGCGACCGTAGTGGATATTCATATGCTATGATTATGTTTCGAATTTGGTTATATGGATCGTATGAGACCTTGGTTATATGCTATCAGTTGATCGTTATACATTGCTAAAGTTTACATGTTGAAACTTTTAACGTTGATTCGTATGGGTTGGCAGGTGGAATGATGGCCCTGCAAAAAGCCTGTATACGAATCGAGGGTGTAATAAATGGTTTGGTTTGCAATTAATGTGCCTGGCCATCGTGTTAGGGATAGTGTTACGTGCACATCTATGTGGATGTTTTCGGCATGATAAGGTTTGGAAATTGCTGATTTGTAGTGGCCTCCTGCCCTGCTATCAATCGATATGGAAACTCCGTGGCTTGGGAGGTAGATGAGCCATTTAATGCTGCACCTGCCACCTTCCAACGTGGTTTGATGTGCGTGAATATCCACCGTTGATCGTTGTGTATTGGGATAAACCAAACCCTCGCGTAACTTATGGATTCTTTGTAATGTTTCTTGGTCATTTGCTCGGTGGTAGGGTTTGGGAGGTGAGGCCAACCGGCCGAGAGGCACTTAGGGTTTGCTAGTTTTTCTAGCCTCCCTCAGGTTCGATCCTGAGACCGGTAGCAACCCTGGGTCTGCAAGTGAAAGTTATCCATGGAAGCCAAGTCTAGAACGATGCTGTGGTAACCTACAGGTGGGATGAGTGTATCTGTGCCAGCATTGACATAGCTTGCAAGTCTGGGTTTTCAATTGAGTTGGAAATTTTTGGGAGGTATCCCTCACCGTGGTCTTCGAACTAGGTGCATCTCCTTCACAGTGGATGGGTGCTGGCTATGTCGAAAGCTTTGTCATAACTCAGGTAGTGTACTTCGTTGCAAAGTTTTTCCCACTATTCTTTGTTGCATACGTTTCTACCTCATGATCCGATGCTTAACTTGTTGCATGGCTGTTGGAAGGTGACCCTCGGCGAATCCATAGGGTGCCGGAATAGTTGAAGAGGAAGAGATTTTAAGCGAACCCACTGGTAAGCTTCGGTGGTATCCCTCCTTAGTGGTTCTCCTGGAATCGGACTTGATGAGCAAGTGCTAGTAGCATGCCTTCGCGGCAGTGGCTTGTCTCGCCTATAGTATTTGGGCAACCTTCAGTTTTGAGTTTTGTTGATAGAATAGGTGATGTAAATGTTTAAAATATGTGGCCAGCCATTCCAGGCATCGACAAGTTTACCATGGTTGAACCCTTATGTTTGCAAATCGTCTTGCATCGTTCCGTTTTATGTCTTATCGTTTGAGTGCTTTTGGGTTGATGCATGAGGAGATATGTTGACAGTAACTTTGTTTTCAGTATTTGCTGTGTGTATAAATGGCCTGGGGTTTCGAAAGGAACCTCCAGCAAAAGATAGTGGCGACCGTAGGGTGTAACTGCTGTAATTTTAAATGGAAACGATAATATTCAGGGTTTAATGGCTATGTTTAGTAAATTTGGTCTTCACATTTTTGTATCTGTATCTAATAGTTGGTTAAGATATTTTGGGTTTTATGTCTGCGTGTAATGTTTTTCGATCTTCTCATTATTGAACGCAAATCCATGGATTGAAAGGTATGTTTTCAGTTGTCTAAATAAAATGTGGCTATATGCCAAGAAATATAAAGGAAGTGGTTTTGTTTTGAAAGCATAAGTGATAACGTTAAACCCTAGCTATTGATGTGAATGAAATCTACATGTCTAAATTGATGTTTTAAAGGAATGAGAATAACAACTCTCGATTCGGCAATTTAATTGTCTGTGGTAATTGAAACCGTTGATTTGGAAACTGGTTAAATTTTTAAAAATAATAATGTATTGAAAACCTGTTGATCCCCGCTAGGGTATAGTGATATTACAATTTAATCTGTTAATTTAATAAAACTATTTTTTCCCTAGCTGTTAATAACTTGCTATTCTGTGATGTAAGTTTTTATCACATGCAATTGATAGTTCATGAAAACAAAGACAATAACAGTGCAATCGTCAGATAATTTGATTGCTTATGAATATGTAGTTTTTCTATTCTAGCTATTTATTCCTGTATTCGTCCGTTTTGGACCCCTGATGAAAGGATAAAATGCACTGTAGCATTCTTTCTATTTGTACAATATAATACAGTGAAGACAATATTCATATAAGAACAATCAGATTCTAAAGCAATAAGAAGATAGAAAAATGGGAATATGGTTAAACAGAATGCATACTATTGTTTACTTTGAAATAATTAATAAAGATCAGTAACTCATAATGATCACCTTCAGGAATAAGAAAAGAACCTACTGCTATACTTAGTTTCTGTTAAGTTGTTTCAATACACAGAATTGGAAAACAATACATGCATAGATCTAATCTACAACTGCTAAAATATAAGATGCATGATAAACATAGGTCTGTGCATGGGTGGTCTTTGGTTTAGATATTTAGATGCATGCTACGTTTTACTTTTAGCTAGGTATATTTAATGCTACCTCTCTGTAATGGAGTACGATGCAGCTCCACGCATGGGGAAAAATGCAGAGGAGTCATTTTATCAGTTCAGCAAATCTAAATTAATTAGGATCAGACATTTTCTACTATTGATATTTAAATGACAATACTAAGCCATTTTCTGAGAGCATTCATGTGATTTGAAAAAGAAAACACAGCAGAATAGAACCTGAGGGTAATGGGAGGAACAAACCACTCAAGAAACCTGTTCCACCCAACCTGCTCCCAAATAGCCAAGATGTCTGCCTTAGGACACCCGAGCCTATCCACTGATCCACCAAGAGGAAGAAGGTTCTGCAGCTTAGGACTTCCACTTGCAGCAGCAAGAAAATTTATATATCCAGCCTTACAAGCTTAGTAATTCCATGGGATCAACACCAGCACCTCTGATCTGTCCTTATCATAACATTTGCAGACTTATACTTGCACTCTCCATAGCCTCCCCTATTCGAATCTCTCAGCCATCACCTGATGAGCATGAGGAATGTTTCTGTAGAAAACATTGTAAGAGCTACCTGCTCAATTCGAATTGCCTTTTATAGGCTGCCTAGGTCTTTGGTAATTAACTGGTCATTAGTGAGCTGCCTGCTCACCTCTCTCCACCTAGAGAGGGAAATGCCACAAAATTAGGGGGAGTTGTCCCATACCAACAGCTAATGGTAGAGTGCAAATGCTGCCATCTGTCCCAATCCTTCCAACAGCTTTCATTCCTCCTAGTGGGCCAGTGGATACTCTTGTAACAACTTTCTTGAGTGTTTGTATCCCATTTTCATTTATTAAATAATAATAATGAGTCATTATATTCAATTTTGACCTACTTGGTCATAATTACAAACTTGTAATTATAATTTAACACAAAGTATTTTTTGCAAAAAGAATAACAGTAGAAAATAATTATTCTCAAAATTGGGTAGGTGACATGCACCCCCCCTTAAGCCTCAACATCGTCCTCGATGTTGCTTCATTCAGTCATTGAGTGTTCTTGGAACAGAGTTGGGTATGCAGCCCGCATACTACTCTCCAACTCCTAGGTAGCCTCTACTGGGATATAGTGCTTCCATTGCACTTTTACTTGACCAACCGTGTGGTTCTTGAGTAGAGTTTCTTTCCTTGTGAGAATATAGTCCGGTTCCACCCGAAAATGGCCGGCTTGTTCCACCTGAACATTATTCCAATTTACAACATGAGTAGGATCATGCACATATTTCTTTAAAAATGAACTGTGAAAAACATTATGGACTTTGAGGTTTGAAGGTAGGGCTAATTGATATGCCACAGGTCCAACCCTGGACAAGATTTCGAAAGGGCCACAATACCTGGGTGCCGGTTTGGCACAGCTTCCCAATTTTAAGGAACTCTTTTTCGGCCTTACCTTAAGAAAAACATGTTCACCAACCTGGAACTCTCTATGAGTTCTTTTAAGTTCTGCTTGACTTTTCTGTCTATCTTGGGAAGCTTTAAGATTCCCTTGTACTTGCTTCACGATTGATTCTAATTTTTGCAACAATTCGGGCCCTAAGGTGACCCTACTAACCGGATTACTCCATGACATTGGTGTGTTACACTTTCTTCCGTAAAGGATCTCAAATGGGCTAAGTTTGGCTGAAGCATGGTAGTGATTATTACACGCAAACTCTGCTAAATGCAAGTAGTCTTCCCACTTACCAGGCTAATCCTTAACATACAACCTGAGCATATCTTCCAATATTTGGTTCATCCTTTCCGTCTGTTTGTGGATGGAATGCAGTGCTGAAATTTAAGGTGGTGTTTAACCCCTTGAACAAATATCTCCAAAAATTACCTGTGAACTTTGAATCTTGGTCTAAAACTATTACCTTGGGTATTCCATGTAGTCGAAAAACCTGCTTCATAAAAATTTCTGCAATATCAGGGGCTTTATTGGTAGTTTTGACAGGGATAAAATGGGCTTCCTTGATAAGTTTGTCTACTACCACCATGATGGAATTGTGCTGTTTTTGATTCTTTGGTAACCCAGTGATGAAATCTATACTTATGACTTCCCATTTCCAGCTGGGTATAGGCAAGGGCTGCAGCAATCCAGCAGGATGCTGATGTTCCACCTTCACTTTTTGACAATCAAAACACTTAGCTATATACTCCGCTACTTCATCCTTCATCTTGGGCCAGTAGTACTCCTTCCTTAGCATTGTGATGGTTTTCTGGTAACCTGGGTGGCAAGAATAATGGCTTTTGTGCATCTCATCCAATATCAGAATTTTTACTGCTGGTACGTTCGGTATGTACAATCTGTTTTTGTATAGCAGTAAGCCATTTTCCTTCAAACTGAAATCTGTTACAGAATTTTCAGAGTTGTTTTCTCTTGTCCTTTCCTATAATTTTCGATATTCCTCATCCTCCTTGATTCCTTCGAAAATATGTTCCTCCAAATCTGTTGCGTATGTGCTGATGGCTGAAACAAAATGTATTCTTGCATTGCGACTTAATGCGTCGACCACTTTATTCTCCTTCTCTTTAATGTGTTGAATTTCAAAATCATACTCACTCAGAAAAATTAGCCATCTGGCTTGCCTGCCATTCAAATTTGTTTGATCTAACAAATATTTCAGCCCCATATTATCCATCATCAAGGTAAATTTTTTACCAATAAGGTGGTGATGCCACATTTTTAAGGCATGAATCACTGCTAGCAATTTTAGGTCGTAGGTGGAATAGTTCTTCTCATGAATTTTTAGTTTTCTTGATTCGTATGCTACAGCATGTCCCTCCTACGTTAGTGTTGATGTATATGTAACTTCAGAATGTATTTCACCCATGTATTTCATATATGTATTTTGTAATCCTAAAGAGATGGCATTATTTCTCTATACGGAATTGTTTGTATTCCTATAGAGATGTTATTATTCCTCTATACGGAAGTGTCATCATTTATATTGTGAGTGTTGTAACTTATAGTTGATGGGTTATTAGACCACCTTGTTGGGGTCGGCCTTGTATAAGTCATGTGAGTCGAAGGGTTATTAGACCACCCTATTGGGGGTGGGCCATGTGGGTTAAAGGGTTATTAGACCACCAAGTGTGGATTCGGCCTGGATTAAGTTAACCATGGGTTAAGCTAGACATGTAGGCCCCATTAGTTTATTGGGCATGACAGAACAAGTATAAATAGAGATCAGGAGATCTCTATTTGGTCATTCATTTACACACTTCTCTCATTCGGAAAGAGGCGCACTTATGAGGAGGAGGCTCTGCTGCTAGGAGAAGACTATCTCTTGTATTCTGGTTGTATCATTGGTCTATCTATCTCTGAGGAAGTTATTGGGGTTTTTCACCTTTATGGTTTTCCCCAAGTAAACTCTATGTCTCTTGCGTGCTTGCATTATTGTGTCCATGATTGATATGTTGTAGATTTGATGTACATGTTGTTCTCGCAGTTAATATCCTATATCATATTGAAGTAAATTCTGAAAATTTAACATGGAATCAGAGCTAGCCTGAAAGAAGGCATGATATGGCATGTATGACACTTGTTGCACTTACGATGCCAGGGCTTGATATAGCAAAAACAAGTCATCGTAGCACTTTTTCTATAAATCCATTTTGGAGAAGTTTTCGGATCTGAAACTTTTACAGGTCGAAGAACAGATCCCCATGTACCTTGTGTCCAAAGGAAAACCTCTAATTCATTGTACTTTGTGATTTATGATTTGTACAATATAGGGTTTCGGCTTCTTCCAGATCTGAGTAAAAAAAAAGTGACCTTGGAAAAAATGTCATAACTTGGGATAGGTAGCTCCAAATGAAATTTCGTAAAAAGTGACAGGTAGTACACAGAATGTACTATCTCAAAAAACGTTTTCAGAGGCTGAAGTTGAACCAGTGACATGTGGCACGCCGTACCAGTTCACTCTCCTGTATTATCCCATAAACAGGTCACGTTGCGACACTTGGCATAAATCTTTCTTAGAAAATACAATTTAGGTCAGACCTATCGGGATGGAAAGACGACAAGTCAAGCTACTACCAAAACAAAATTCAGACATTGTGGATCGAAAAGTGTGGAGTTACACCAGAAATAATCAGGTACATATTTCTATCAAAACAAAATTATTTTTGAGCACCTTCATTCATGGCTTTCGGAGAAAGTTGGAATTCTTTTAATCAGAGACCACGGCTGAATGCTACTCATCAAAATCAAAATTTTGAGACCAATATCATAATTTTTGGTTGGGCAGAAGGCCGGGCTTGATCAGACCCTAGTTCGGGACTTTGATGAGAAAAGTGGAAAATTAGGGCTTCTGTAAAAATGGAAATTTTTGAAATCTGTGACCACAGCTTGAAGCTCCTCAGAAAAATAGAAGCTTAGAGATTTGTATTAAACCTTTTGATTGGGTAGAAGAGTGGGCTTCATCAAACCGCAGTTCAGGGTCATGTCCAGTGAATCTAGAAGTTTCAAAGGAAAAATTGAGGAGTGAAACTTTACAGTTTTCAAATTCTGAATATACCATCTTGATCAGCTCATCAATGCGCATATTTCTATACTTTCAGAAGTTTGAAATTCAAAGTTTAAATTTTTGGGGTTTCTCTGACAAACCCTAATATAGCTCCAGATCCAGTTCCTGCAAATCAAGTGGATTGGTTTAATCCTAGAAGAGGATGGATTGGTCACCTGCATAGGTGAAGAAGTACCTATTTCAGAGGGAGATGAGGCTAAGGCCTTACATAAGAAGATTACAAGCAATGTCGATAGGTATGACTCATCCAGTTATGTCTCAAGATTTGTTCATGATTAAGTTTATGATATGTTTGTCTTCATGTTATTACAGTTAGAACAATCTTTATTTTAGACTTGTCGTATCACCTTAACAAAATTACGAATGCATGCATTAGGGTGTTGACACTTATGATTGTACTAATGCATTATGGTGTTGTATGAGGCTTATGTTGTTTGATAACATGAAAGGTACACCAAGAAAGACAAATCATGTTCTAGTTCAAGAACATATGATCATGATGACATGAAGAGAAAGATTCATCCATTGTCATCGATCACTTAGAAAATCTACTTACGAGGTATGTATAACTTGGTTCTACAATGGATAACTTATGAGACATGCGGGTTACTAGCATAAGTAATTGAAGAGAACCAGAAGACATTATGCGGGTATGTTAGACATAACCAGCTAGCATGCTAATCCATGTATGTTTTTTCCTATATCAAGCTAGAATCCTACCTTGTATTAGGATCTTATACTGTTGTGTTGTCGATAATGATTATTCATGAAGTCATAGGTTTGAATAGTGATGGTTGTATGCATATTATGTTTCTTACCATAATTGATGATATGATTAACCAGAAGAATCATGAAGGTATAGGTTTGAGTAATCACGGGTTTTATGCATATTATATCTGTTATCTTGATTGATGATTTAACTAACCAGAAGAGTCCTATGATCAAATAAGAATATGCATGAGTAAAAGAAGACTTCCCTGAAACCTTGAATACTAATGCTTATTATTTCTGTTTGAAATGATCATGACTATAAATGCTTAATATTATTGTGTTTTGATAGTATTGAGATTACAAGGATAACACAATCATGATACTAATAAGTATGCATAGGGACCTAGGATGAATATAGGTTCAAGGACAGGTAATCCAGGAAGCAAAGATCAAGAGGGAGCTCACTCCAGTAGTTTCTGCAAGGATGCAGATATCCAGAGGGAGTTGACCATCCTTCTGCATTCCACAACAAAAAGGTGTAGAAGAAGCTACTTCAGCTGCTCCTGCAAGGAAGCAAAGACTCAGAGGGAGTCCACCAAACAAACAAACAAATATAAGTATTTTAATTACCATTTCTTACATATTTGTTTAAATGAAATTGTTCAATGATGTATAGGCTTATGTTCCTAGACTTAGGATATGTATTGTGCATATTAGAATGATTGCATTAATGAACAGTATACTACTAATATGCATTTGATGGGTAAGTGGCCTATGGAACTGTACAACATTCCATTGCTACTTATCTAGAATGAAATCTCTTTGCTGACATGTTGGGAGTTGTGCACACTCTTAACAATGTTTTGAAAGAGATTGGAAGGCATCTAGAAAGTTACGGAATATGGATAAATGTTTTATTGAAGCATTGGCTAAGATAATTGCATGACTGTATGAAATATTTCTTTATGTGTAAGAATTTGTTCTATGAGATGTTTTCTAATCATGCAATTTAACTTGTTGTGTAGGAAAGATCGTATACCATCACCTACAAAAGAAGGACTACAACATTTGTTCAGCAACAAAGTTATCTATTGAAAATATTGAAGATATTGAAGTTCCCAGGATTTGGGAAGAATGCCATGATTGAGGAGTACCAGTCAATCATGAAGATGTTTGGGATGCTGTCCCAAGACCTGAAGGGGAGTCTGTAGTGAATTCCAAGAGGATGTACAAGATCAAGCATGCTGCAGGTGGTAGCATAGAGACTTTTGCTCATGTAGCCAAATACACTTCCATTAGATCCGTACTTGCTTTGGCTGCAGTGATGAAAGGGAAGATACACCAGATGGAATTCAAGACAGCTTTCTTGAATGGTGTAGTTGAGGAAGAAGTGTATGTGGAGCAGCTACTTGGTTCTGAGACACATGACAGGGAATCATATATGTGCAGAACTTGGTATCCAGTTTGGGCTTTACCAAGAGTAAAGCAGATTCCAACCTTTACTACAAAGTTGAGGAAGGGAATCTCGTGATTCTACTCCTGTATGTGGATGACCTATTTGTAACAGGAGATGACAGATTGATTGCCGATACAAAGAGGAATCTTGCTGCCGAGTTCGATATGAAGGACTTGGGGATGATGCATTATTTCCTAGGAATGGAGGTGTGGCAGAGTGCAGATGGGATCTTCCTTGGACAAGGGAAGTATGCAGTAGATATACTGAAGAGGTTCGAGATGATGGATTGCAAGGACATGGCCACACATATGGCATCGAACTTGAAGCTTCTGTGTGATGCTTCATCTAAGTCAGTTGATATCTCTATGTATCGTCAGATGATTGGGTCCTTGATGTACCTGACGAACACAAGACCAGATATTTGCTTTGCAGTGAACACATTGAGCCAGTTCTTGACGGATCCGAGGAGTGTTCACCTGGTTGCTATAAAGCATATTCTGAGGTACTTGAAGGGTACAGTTGATTATGGGCTCAAGTATGAAGCGAATCAAAATTTTAACCTGCAGGGTTATGTTGATTCAGATTGGGCAGGAAATGCTGTAGATAGGAAGAGCACATCTGGGTGTTTCTTTAGTATGGGATCAGGTGTGATCTTTTGGTTTAGCAAGAAGCAATCCTGCGTAGCACTGAGTACAGCCGAGGCAGAGTATGTTGTAGCTTATTTTGCTAGTTGTGAGGTAGTATGGCTTCGAAAGCTACTGTCTGATTTATTTGATCTCCTGTTGGATGCTACTAGTATCTTCTGTGATAACCAGAGTTGTGTGAAGCTGTCTGAGAACCCAATGTTTCATGATACGTGGAAACACATTGAGGTCAAATATCACTATATCAGGGATATGGTGAAGAGAGGAGCAGTGAAGCTCCTATATGTTGTGATGGACGAGCAGATTGCAGATGTGCTGACAAAACTGCTAGCCAGAGTGAAGTTGAGCCTTCAGAGAGAGGCTTGGTGTTCTTCAGATTGATGACACTTCGAGGAAGAAGTGATGGACACATTTGCAGAAGCCATTCCAAGCATGTTGGAAGGACTATCCTTCACATGTATGTGGATGTAAGCGTTGGATGATGAGCATCAGGATGATGCTCCAGTTGATGCTCTGTATATGCATCAGGATGATGCTGGATATGATTAGTTGGATCATTCATATGTATATATATGTACACATCATGTTGTATGTTGGATATGATCAGTTGGATCATTTATATGTTTTTGTATATGCATCATGTCGGATGCTTAGACCATGTATCTATATATGTATCAGGTAGATACTTTGTATGATGAGGATGACCATGGATGACGAGCTTCAGGATGTTGCTCCAGATATGCATCAGGACGATGCAATGATGAGTATCAGGACAATACTCTAGATGAAATGCATTAGGATGATGCTATGATGGTGATCAGGATGGTCATATGTATCAGGTGGATACATTACATAATCAGTTGGATTATTTGTGATGAGTTCCAAAGACACAGATGCACAGAGCCTTTCCAACATGGTGGTAGATGTGTTCTCCCATGTGCGTTGATGTAGGTGTAGAGCCTTTCTGACATGGTGGTAGATGTGTTCTCCCATGTGCGTTGATGTAAGTGCAGAGCCTTTCTGACATGGTGGCAGATGTGTTCTCCCATGTGCGTTGATGTAAGTGCATAGCCTTTCTGACATGGTGGCAGATGTGTTCTCCCATGGTCATTGATGTAAGTGTTGTGAGCCTTTCACGGATGGTGGTAGGTTGGTCCTCCCATGCTGGTGAGTGTAAGTGCTGTGTGTGTGCATCTGGGTTGTGCTTCGTGATACTTTGTGGCCATGGACAGGTTGTGCAGTAGCATGTAAAAGGTCCTAGGAGATCCGATAGGTTGAGCTGTGTGCTCATAATCAGTCCTGGGATGCTCTTTTGAGGTTTTGTTGACTCATGTAATAAGTCTTGAGGATTCCACAGTATGGCCACTGATGATGAAGACCTGCAGGTGGTGGGCCTACATCCAGTATGAAAAATGACTGGCACTGTAGAACTTCCTATGACGAGTAGATTCAAAGATTGATTGAGATAGCAGCAGTAGTGATGATGACAGTGATTCGAGGATGATGATTTGTTGATGATGATATAGAGAAGAATACTTGTGCTAGCATATCTGTGTCAAGAAAGACCTTCCTAGTTAAGAGAGAGTGTTGATGTATATGTAACTTCGGAATGTATTTCACACATGTATTTCATATATGTATTTTGTACTCCTATAGAGATGGCATTATTCCTCTATACGGAAGTGTTTGTATTCCTATAGAGATGTTATTATTCCTCTATACGGGAGTGTCATCATTTATATTGTAAGTGTCGTAACTTATACTTGATGGGTTATTAGACCACCTTGTCAGGGTCGGTCCTATATAATTCATGTGGGTCGAAGGGTTATTAGACCACCCTATTGGGGGTCGACCATGTGGGTTAAAGGGTTATTAGACCACCAAGTGTGGATTCAGCCTGGATTAAGTTAACCATGGGTTAAGCTAGACATGTAGGCCTCATTAGTTTATTGGGTAGGACAAAACAAGTATAAATAGATATTGGGAGATCTCTATTTGGTCATTCATTCACACACTTCTCTCATTCGGAAAGAGGCTCACTTATGAGGAGGAGGCTCTGCTGCTAGGAGAACACTATCTCTTGTATTCTGGTTGTATCATTGGTCTATGTATCTCTGAGGAAGTTATTGGGGTTTTTCACCTTTATGGTTTTCCCCAAGTAAACTTTGTGTCTCTTGTGTGCTTGCATTATTGTGTCCATGATTGATATGCTGTAGATTTGTTGTACATGTTGTTCTCTCGGTTAAGATCCTAGATCATATTGAAGTAAATTTTGAAAATTTAACAGTTAGGACTCCTCCCATTCCATCATTGCACACGTCTGTGCATACTACAAAATCTTTATTAGGATCTGCAATCCTCAAAATATGTTCTGAAGTCAATAATTCTTTTAACTTTGCAAAACTATCCACACACTTTTGGTCGCAAACAAACTTCTTTCCCTTTTTCTATAGCGACGTTATGGGGTTTGCAATCCTAGAAAACCCTTCAATGAATTTCCTATAGTAACCAGTGATGCCCATAAATGATCTCACATCTGTCACATCTTTAGGAATCGATCATTCATTAATGGCCTTTATCTTGGCAGGGTCGACCGCAATCCCTTCCTCATAGATTATGTGTCCCAAGTATTGAATCTTGTCCTTGTAAAAATCACATTTGCTGAATTTTGCATACAACTGGTGTTCCCTCAGAACTTGCAAAATGATACATAGATGTTCATCATGCTCTTCCTTGTTCTTAGAATATACCAAGATGTCATCGATAAACACAACTGCAAACTTATTTAAGTACTTCTGCAGAATTTTGTTCATTAAACACATAAACACAACAAGTGCATTAGTTTGTCCAAATGGCATGACAACGAATTCATAGTGTCCATAACGAGTTCTAAAGGCTGTTTTGAAAATGTCTTCATCCTTCACACGGACCTGATGATATCCTGATCGTAAATCTATCTTTGAGAACACTGTTGCTCCGCGTAGCTTGTCAAAGAGATCATCAATGCAGGGCAGAGGGTACCTATTCTTGATCATCATTTTATTTAGTTGATGATAATCTATGCAAAGTCTTAGGGTACCATCCTTCTTCTTGACAAAAATGACCGGTGCTCCCCAAGGGGACACGCTGGGTCTTATATATTTTTTATTGATCAGCTCCTTCAGCTGAGATTTTAACTCATTCAGCTCCAGTATATTCATCCGGTATGGAGCTTTAGAACTTGGTACAGCGCCAGGTATTAATTAAATAGTAAAATCCAGGTCCCTTTTGGGAGGTAAGTCTGGGATCTCTTCAGGAAAAATATCTTGGAAATCGTGCAAGATGGGTATGTCTCCCATTTTTAGTTTGTCCTCCTTAATACTTATCTCATTATGCACCGCATTCACAGCAAACATCTGACACCCTTTTCTAATTGCCCTTTTTACTTGCGTGGTTGAAATCTGCCGAACGAATGTTTTTCTGGGGATGCCTTTTACCTCTGTTGTCTTTCCTTCATCATCCAGGCAATTGAAACTTTTTTCATAACAGTTCAGAATGACCCGATGGGTTTCTATCCAATCCATACCGATTAGGATGTCATATGACCCTAATGGTAGAATATTTAGCTTAACCTGCATTGTTAGTTGATTCATAGATAAAGCACAATTTTTCACAAAATCAAAAACCTTCCTTTTTGTTCCTGTCGCTAATCTAACTAACCAAAATTTATCGAATTTCTCGATTTTCAAATTAAGTCTTTCTACCACAACTGGTGATATGTAACTTAGACTAGCACCGGGGTCAATTAAAATAGAAATGGGGTGGTTTTGCAGCATACCTTCGACCTCCACCATTGAGACTTGGTGTTCTGCTTGCCGGTTGTCTAATGTTGCACTAATCCTGGGTACTTGTCTTGCCACATCTCCTACAGTAGCTTCAGACTGTATGGAGTGAATATGATTGGCCGCTTGTTTCCTAAGGGGACAGTTTGAGGCATAATGGGGCCCTTGGCACTCAAATCTTTTTATAGGTGGCTTCTGTTCAGTGGTACTGGCAACATTGGGGACATTCCTGGGTGTTGTAAATTTCTGCTGCTGATTATTTCTATTCTGCTGAAATTTCTGATTCTGGAAATTTTTCTTTTGAAAACTGGAATTGCCGCCATATCTAAAATTCTTCTTTTTCTATTCAAAGCTACTAGGTTTTGAGTTTTTCCAGCTAGGTACCCCTTCTCTTCTCTTATTCTGGTCAAAGCAAAAGGTGGCTTTCCTCGTGGCTTCCTTTAGGGTATTAGGGTTATCGTACTCTATCTTGTCCTTGATGTGGAAAGGTAGACAACTTAGGTACCTCTGTACCTTTGGTTTTTATTCCACCATATACGGCACGTATCTTAGTAGACTTAAAAACTTGTTGTTCAGTTCTTTCATATTCATCGCTCCCAATTTCAGATCATAAAATTCTTTGGATTTTTCTTCATAATATTGCTCAGATAAGAACTTCTTCTTGAAGTGTCTTTTAAAAGTACTCCAACTCATATCTTGGTCTTTTATACCTTTTACCCTTTTAAGATCTTGCCACCAAATATCTACCTTCCCGATCAGATTATAAATTGCCATCTTTGCCTTCAAGGATTCCGAGTAGTTGTAGATTTGAAAATAATTTTTCATGCCAAACAGCCATGCTTCTGCTGTCTCTCATTTTTTCGTCTCGCCATTGAAAGTTGGGGGTTTGATTTTCTTGAATTCACCAGATATTTGTTCATACTGTCTATTCCTTTTTCTTTTTGGCTTACAGTCTCCTTCACTACTGTCACTAGAGTAGTTATGCTTCTTTTTACATGGTTGTTTGGCAGCTCTTGATGATGTTGAGTTGTTGTTTTCTTCAGCTGTTTCTGTTTGTTTGTTCTTGCATTCCTGGGATAGCTCTTTAGTTTCAGAAGTATGTTCCAAGTTCTGTTCATATTTTGGATATTGGTCAAACAGTGCTTGCTTCAATTCTTCCTGTGTCTGCAGGATACTTTCATTGTCCTGTTTTACTGACTGGATCTCTGCTTTTAATTCATGAAAAGCACGCAATAATTATGATGAATCATTACCCTGATTGCCCTGGAATTGTTGTTCCATACTTGGGTTGTTTGGCGGAAATATGCCCCTTATGTGTTTAGCTGATCCTTCCATATCTGTAATCAAAGAAATTTTTCTGTATAGGACAAAATAATTTAAACTTGAGTTAGTGAAAATTTTCTTAGTCATAAATTTTATGTTTGCATGTTTCTTGGACCGTCTTTAGGCCTAGACTTCCAAGATGAGCTCTGATACCACATGTAACATACTGATATTTTCATAAAATTTAAAAAAATTTAAATCGCCATAAAAGGAGCTAATATTGTAAAATGCGGAAATAATAAATAAAATCAATATTCAACAATTAATAAAAGTGTCGCTTGGTAGTAACAATTTAATGCTTGTGTCTTTCGTCTTTTAATGACATCATGAAAATCAATTAATGATTATGTACTTTCTTCGTATGATGGAATGATTGAAAATTTATGATGCATTGGAAAATAGGATTCTTTTAACAAGTGCTGATAGTTTAACTTTTCTGGATGATGATGAAAGGGGTCCCACGAGGTACCCCGAGGCTTACTTAGCTATTCCGCTAAAGCACTACACTCGTCCTCCATGTGCAGGTTTCTAGGTAAGAGATAGCGATATAAATCGAAAATGCTTAGGAATTTCGATGCCACAGGTATGGTCTTCTTCCAATTCTGTAAGATGAACCTATCTCTCTCAAGACTGCAGATAATGTCTACTTCAAGGTGCATTTATTGTGAATGTTTCCAATAAGTGTTGATGAGTTTACGTAAGGTCATTCCATGAATGCCTTCCGGCTGTTAAGTAATTATTTTTATAATAATGACGATGACAGGTTGATGACAAGGACGCATGGTCTTAAGTCATACTATGGAGAGATTGACAACATGGTTCTAAAATCTATTGCTTGGGAAATTAAAAATGGTGATGCCTTAAGCATTAACACTGAACCATGCAATGAATGCGATGGGTCCTTAGGTGGCACCATACCCTAACGATGTGTTTATATAACTTGTGTTGTGGACGAGCTTTATGAGCTCTGTAACGATCCCTATAGTGAACTATACAAAAGACTTTCTGAGAAGAGCAGAGTCAAACCATGCCCTATGGTTTCTCGCGACCGTAGTGGATATTCATATGCTATGATTATGTTTTAAATTTGGTTATATGGATCGTATGAGATCTTGCTTATATGCTATTGGTTGATCATTATACATTGCTAAAGTTTACATGTTGAAACTTTTAACATTGATTCATATGGGCTAGCAGGTGGAATGATGGCCCTGCAAAAAGCCTATATATGAATCGAGGGTTTAATAAATGGTTTGGTTTGCAATTAATGTGCTTGGCCATCGTGTTAGGGATAGTGTTATGTGCACGTCTATGTGGATGTTTTCGGCGTGATAAGATTTGGCAATTGTTGAGCTGTAGCGGCCTCGTGCCCTGCTATCAACTGATATTGCAACTCCGTGGCTTGGGAGGTAGATGAGCCATTTAATGTTGCACCTGCCACCTTCAAACGTGGCTTGATGTGGGTGAATCTCCACCTTTGATCTTTGCGTATTGGGATAAGCCGAACCCTCGTGTAACTTATGGATTCTTTGTAACATTTCTTGGTCATTTTCTCAGTGGTAGGGTTTGGAAGGTGACGCCAACCAATAGAGAGGCACTTAGGGTTTGTTGGGTTTTCTAGCCTCCCTCGGGGTCGATCCTAAGACCGGTAGCAACCCTGGGTCTGCAAGTGAAAGTTAGCCATTGAAGCCAAGTCTGGAATGATGGTGTGGTAACCTACAGGTGGGATGAGTGTATCTGTGCCGGCATTGCCATAGCTTGCAAGTCTGGGTTTTCAATTTAACCCCTGGCATTTCACCAGTTTAGTGGGTTTTATTTCAAAATCATATTCCAGTAACACTGCAATCCACTTGGCTCTTCTGCCTTGAGGATCAGACTGGGTCAAAATACCTTTCACAGCATTATTTGGGACATAAGCAATGATATGTGAGTGTATAATATAAACCCTGAAATCTTTCAGAGATTTTATGATAGCATAAGCCTGCATCTACATGATATCATATTTCAGTTCCCCTTCTCTCAGTACTTTGCTGAAAAAAGAAATCGGTTGTTCAGCATTTTGGTCATTCTTCTGCAACAACACCCCAGCTATTGTATGTTCAGATGCATATGACAAAACTAGGAAATCCTTAGTAAAGTTTGGGCTAGCCAATACTGGAGCTTCGATGATGGTTGTATTGATCCCTTTAAAAGAATCTCTAGCTTCTTCGGTCCACTTTATTTGGTTCTCTTTTCTTAGCATATTTGTAATAATCCTCATTATTTCAGAAAAAGTTGGTATAAATCTCCTTAAAAAACCTACTTGGCCAATGAAAGACTGTATTTCCTTTTTGCTTCTAGGCTCTCTTCATTTCTAAATAGCACTAACCCTCTCAGGATCAATTTTTATCCCATCTTTGGTGATGATATGTCCTAAAATATTAGCTTCATCCAGGGCGAAAAAGGATTTTTTGGGATTTAAGGAAATGCCATATTTCCTGCATTTTATGAAAACTCTTTCTAAATGCTTGAGATGTTCTTCATCTGACTTTGAAAAAACCGTTATATCATCCATGTATACCACCACAAATTTATATTTTTCTTCAGCAAACGCAATATCCATAGCTCTTTGGAAAGTGGCTCCATCGGTCATCAAACCGAATGGCATCTTAACATCCATGAAGGTTCCCCAAGGAGTTGTGAAAGCAAGTTTTTCCTGGTCTTCTGGGCGTACTTTAATCTGATTATACCCTGAGAAACCATCCATGGTGTAAATTCTTTCGGCTCCTACCACTTGCTGCAAAATGTGCTCCATTTTAGCTAAAGGGTAATTGTCCTTCATTGATGCTCTGTTTAGGTTCCTAAAATCCATACAAATTCTAATTTCTCCACTTTTCTTTCTGACTGGGACCAGATTTGATATCCATTGTGAGAACCTTAAGGTAACAATTATCTTTGCATTGAAAATATTTTTGACTTCTTTCTCTATGATATATGTTAGCTTAGGATTGATTCTTCTTAATTTTTGCTTAAAAGGTTTCTCACCTGGCTTAAGTGGAATGGTATGCTGTATGATTGATGTATCATACTCCTTCAACTCTTCATAGGTCCAGGAGAAAGAATCAGTGTGTCTTTTCATCAACTCTACATAGCGTTTCTTTTTGTCAGCCTGTAGTCTTTTAGACAGATTCACCATTCAAGGATCTTTCTATGTACCCAAGTTTTGATCTTCCACTGATTGTCGGGCGGGTTCAAATTTTGGATTTTTGGCTGTATCATCTTGATCAAAGAGCTTTTCTAGGGGTATCAGACCTTTAGCGATGTAATTATCCTTCAATTGAATAATATCCTTACCACCCATCATGTTTTTCCACCCTTGTTTTTTAACTTCTTCTTCAGCATTTTCTCCTTCTACAAGGTTTTCCAAGTTCTCATTTTCAGTATCAATATGCACATTTGCAAACTCATCAAAGAGTTCCAAAAAATCTCCTGAGCTGTAAGTCATCTTCAAATACTTACCAATACTTAGAATTATCGGGAATAGAGGGTCTGTTTATTATCTCGACCTCATACTTAGCCTGGGAGAAGATCGAAGTCTTAAATCCTCCAACAGTAGTTGCCAAAGAGTCTGCTACATCATTTTCTTGTCTGGGTATTACTCTATTCTTATGTTCTGTGAAAAAATTTCCAAAGAAATCCCAAGCTTCATATCTATATGCCCTCATTCTTGGGTGTTTGGCTTGGTAACTATCATTTATCTGGTTCACTACCAACTCAGAGTCTCCAAACACTTCTATCTTCTTAGCTCCCAAGTCTTTGAGAGCCCGCAATCCCAACAGTAATGCTTCGTATTCAACAACATTATTAGTGCATTCAAAAGTTAGCTTGTATGAAAGTGCCCTAGACTCCTTGTTGGGAGAAATGATCCAAACCCCTGCTCCAGCACCATTCTTGCTCACAGAACCATCAAAATACATTTTCCACCAGCCTTCCTCATTTTTTTCTCTTTCAGAAGCTTCATATCTGGCTATAAACTCCTTATCTTCATCAACTTCCCTATATGAGGGAGGGTTAGGATCACAACGAGGACCATCAACAACAAAAATGGAGAAGCCCATGTCTGTATCAACTGCATATATAGGGTGATTCTCAGGTTTGCTTTTGCTGCTGACGACATATTCCATCCTGTTTTCCCTATACAATCTCCTATTTGCTCCAAACACGAGAATTGTGGCATAAGATAAGTCCATCTGCATAGTTCCCTTCAACTTTGAAACCCAAGATCTTGACAAAAGCATCCCAAACTTTGCAAGTACATCAGCCACCACCACATCCATCATGACACTTTTAGCAGGGAGTTGGGTTAGAGTTACTACCATATTCTTAATCAATCCCAAACATGGTACCTTTCTAGAATCAAAGGAGTAAATATCTTGGTATGGCCTCGTCACTTTTAATCCTATCTCTTTTAGCACATATTTTAACATTAGGTTATGGGATGCCCCAGAGTCTATTAAGGCATTGTGCAAGATCTGATCATGAACATTTAGGCTTAAGTAGAAAGGAGGGATTTCTTCATCGCCTAGTTCTTCCAACTTAGATCCAAAGATTATGGTAGGAGCATCATCAGACAACTCTAGAATATCATGCTGGTGTTCATCTTTTCCTTTAACGATATTCGTTATCTCTTCGCTGTATTCATTATTTTTCGGTAACTCATTAAGAGGGATGGAGATCTTTACTTTTGATAGTTCAGCTCTGAGGCTAAAAGTAGCGGTAGATTTGATTACCTCTGTGATTTCTGGTGGTTTAACCGCCTTTGAAAGTTGACCATCTTGTTCTTTATTTTCAGGTCTTTTGTTTGCAATAGCCTTTTTCAATTTCCCCTTCGGTTCTTCTGCAACTTGTTGGGTGACTGGAGATTGGTTCAAAGGAAGCTTTCCTTTACTCATGATAACTTCTCTACTTCTCAATTTTATCTTTCTTTGAAGATCATCCACAGCATTATGATAACCCATTAGGTATTGTTCAGATTCTAAAGCAGGTTTGTTACTAGTACTTCCTTTGTTAAAGAAGTCATGCTCCATTTCAGTGAAGTATATTTCATGGTCTAGGGAGTCAAAAAAATGAATCCGGGCTTCAGTGGCCTCTTCAACTATTTCATTGTCTACCATATTCTCAGCAAAAGGAGGGCGCATCGGCTGTTCTTCAAGAATTCTTTGATTTCTTGTAGGGGGCGGTGGTCTCCTAAAGTTTGGGTTTCGGATCTGGTTTTTAGGATTTTCTCAGGCATGAGGTTTGGTATCTATGGTAAATCTATTCATCAAATTTTCCATGGATTTCATCATGGTATCAAATTTTGCATCGTTAGAAGCAGATGAGGTAGAATTTTGGGTCTCCTACTTTTTTCTTTCAACCTCTGTTTTACCCTTTATCTTCCCTGAGGCCATCATGTTTGCCTCAACTTCGAGGGCATCCTTTAGCAAGACAGGCAGGGAGGCAGATTTTCTTTCTCTTAATGTACATGAGAAATCTCCATCAAAGGCGTCTGCAAAGTGGAGTTTCACAACGCCTGCTGAGGGTTTTAGATCATATGGAATAGAATTATATGCCCTCATAAACCTAGCAGAAAATTCGTATACCGACTCAAAACCTCGTTTCTTGATGTGAATGTACTAGGACAAGACTAGGGCAGGCCTTCCTATCATTTCCCATCTTTGTAAGAATAGGGTCTTGAACTCTGCAAAATCATTTATGGAGGCATTTAGTAGCAGCCTGTACCAGTTTTTAGGTTCTCCAAATAAAATTTGGGCAAATAACCTCATTTTTGCATCATCATAATCCACTTCCTCTAGGTCAATAAAATATTCAAACCTGTCTACATGTTGTTTGGCAGAAAAATTTCCCTCTCCACCATAGGAAATGATCCTTTGTACATAGTTTTGGGGTAGCTCATGTAAAAAAGCTAGTAGGGATAGAGGTGCAAATCTGGCAGCCATGATTACAGGAGGACTTTGTGAAAGGGGTGGGATATGCTGGGAACAGGGTTTAGCTTTTTAGCTTTGATAGTATCTAGTAAATTACGCCAGATAGGATCTAACAAGTAAGATTCAGGTTTATTAAGAACTCCTTCACCTAAGATTAGACAAGATTTAGATCTTGATCTGGGTAAAGGTTTCCCAATGTCAATCTCTATATTTAATTCTTGAAAAATAGGGGATTCTACTTCGGACACAACTCTATCACTGTTTAAAGTATTAACTTTATCTTTTTTAGCTTTTTGTCTAAGCAGAATTTTCGGATTATCAACAATTAACAGAGTTTCAGGAATACAGTTACCTCTGGTATGGATCTTTCTTGAGGCTAGGATGCCTTGCCGAGATCTTCCTCAGAATTAGGATTCAACTTCGGAGGTCTTCCCCAGTGGAGCTCTTTCTTCAATATGAATCTTTATGAGTGGAGTCGCTAGGGAAAAAATTGTACAGCCCTTAAAAATATGGAAATCTCCATTTTCCCATAGGGATCTCTCTTTTCTTCGAATCTTTGTCGTTCTTGCAAGGAAAACAAGAAAACTTGTGATTCCCCAGCAACGGCTCCAATTTGTTAACACCCAAATCGACCCCCAGGTCGCAAGGAAGGGTTATTCGGGGTAACCACTAACCAATCTTTGGACTGATGTTACCGACCCAACATAGTCTGAGAGGGATCTCTCAATAAACTAATGAAAAACTGGAAATAATCAATGTCGTCAATCGTGAAAAAGGGCACCAGCATTCATTCTTCAAGATGTTCTATTTTAACATATGCAGAAGGTTAGATTTCTGTAAGACAAAGTTTACTCTTGTAAACTATTGGTTGGAGAACAATAGGGACCTATATTGGGTAATGGAGTCAATTCAAGTATAACATAAACATCATCATCAAATGCTTAGTAGATACATTCACACAAAGGCAAGGTAGTGACTAGCTAGTAGTCAAAGTAATTTAATTGGTGAAAAGGAAGAAAGATGAACAATCCATTAATATAAGGCATACATAGATGAATCCTATACTGACTTTAGCAGAAATAATTTGTGAAACACTTGGTAAGAAATGTACAAGGCATAATCTCTATGAATCTTATTCAGATGCTACACTGAACCAAGTACGAAGGAATGTTAACAATATGGATTTAACAAAGGAAAGAAACACATATCACATAGAAAAGGAGAAACAGACTACCAGACCAATTACATGGGAATCTGTGAAAAATGCATGTAAGCTTCTGACCATTTTATTCAAGGAATATCTCAAAATAACAATAGTGGAAAAAATACGTAGAGCTTCAAAAGTTCTCCCCCCTCTTTTCATTTGAAATTACATGGAACTTATAATGGCCTGGAGCCTCATACTCAGCCCATTTGAAACAAAAATTAATTACAAATTCAGTGACACCTCATCACAATTCAGATGTCACTATCATAAAACAGGAAATATAACAAGATAAGCTCAATCGCTTTCTTGTATTTTTCGGTATGCCGATAAACAATATAAAAAATATTAAAGTATATGTCCAATGGTGAAACTTCATTACATAATGGGCAACCCACTGCCACGTCCTGGAAAATCAAAATCCTAGATATATCTTAAGCTTTTCTATCAAAAATAAATTGGTATTTAAAAATGCATAGTTCTGAGATTTAAGGCATAGCATCTTCCAGCAGAGCATGATAGGTATATTTCATCTTCCCGTATTTCTCTACAGGCACCCAAAGTTCAGATGTTGGGATGTCATAACTTGTCATCTCTTTCTCCAGGACTTTGATGTTAAGTTGATCAACAGAAGACATAGGTGGGAGCCCTTCTCCAATAGAAATCAATATGTACAACATCTCGAAATCTCCGTCCAACTTGTCTATTAGGATTTTTTCTGAAAGCGGCTGGCTCGGATGTTTGAAATTGGAATGATCCATCCATTTGCTGGTCATGAACCTTTTATGCTCACTTTGGGGAATCAACCTTTGCTTTTCATCCCAAAATGTCGGAAATCCCTTTTCTACTAATCCTTCAAACTGTCCTTTGAATTCTATTAGTTGTTCATTCATTTCACTGGCTTTGGCTTCCATAGCTTCAGCCAATGCATATTTCTCAAGGATTCGTTTCGCTGCTACAATGGTCATGACTCTATCTTTGATGTTCAAATCTATGATGTCTTTATCTGTCAAACTGTCTAAAAATCTTATAGCATTATATGCAGTCTCTTTTGGCCTTTTGTGCAGTTTTTCCTTCATGGTAGTGCAACTCCTAAAGACATCAGTGACTATCTTCTCTTTCGTTCGCATGAGATCTAAATAAGGTCTAAATCTCTCAGCCTCCTAGATAATTAAATCCCAAATCAAATGTTTGCACCCTTGCATAACTGCTCTCCCTGTAATCTGCTAAGAAAACCTGTTGTTGATTGCCACTAATTCCTTATATTTTTGTTGTAGATCATTTGTCCCTTTTTCCCTTACCTCATTTTCTTCTTTCAATCTTTGATTTTCCTCTTTTAGCTCTTGTATCCCACCATCCTTTAGGTTGATCTAGGACATAGCCTATACAATGTTGTTTGTATTATCCTTCTCTTCATTCAATCCTTCGCTTTCCTGTTGTGCATATATGTTTGACAAACTACTTTTTAACTCTTCGATCTGACTTTTCAAACTCATCCTTTCTTTCTCCCGGCATCCTTCTTTCTCTGCAAACCTTAGCAATTCGGCTTTATTATTGCTGATTTCCATGCTAAAATCTTCATTTTCTTGTATCAGCTTTGTCTCTTCGAGAGCTTGTATTAATGGGTGTTGAGAATCTTCATTCTCTTCTGTAGGGTCTAGATCAAATTGTCTTTATACTTTAACAGCTTATGGCTTGCTTTGCCTCCGCCATCATTTTCAATTAAATCAAACTACAGCTTTTTCATATTATGTTGTTGAAGTGCTTTATTCTCTAACGTTTCATGTTTTAACTGGGAATCCATCTTATTTACATTGACCTCCAAATTACAAATATTCAAGGCAGCTTTCACTAGATCGTCATGTAGACCTTCTCTGATTTTCCTGTGAAATTGAATCCTATCTAGCAAAGGTATCTTCTTCCTGTCTATATTTGCTTCCGTCATTTTGTCTTTATCAGATATCATTAGATTGAAAGTGTGTGTCTGGATATCTTTACTCATTGTCAAAGACGTTCCTGTTTTAGACAAATTCCTCACAGTGGGCATTAGTTCAAAAAGCTTCTGTGCAAACGCTAGCTTATTTTGCCCATGATACTTAAACCTGTCTTCTTGGGATTTAAATTTGCTGTCCTCATTCCCTCTTGTTGCATCTTCGAATTGGTATTCATGGATTTGGATAACTGGGGCTGATGGCCTTTCTTCCTGCTCATCCATATCACTTATCTAGATGGTTAACTCATCTAGTGTTTCCAATTTGAGTCTTTTCTTTTCAATTTCTTCATCTTTTTCTGTTTCAATAACTTCCTGTGAATCTCTTTTCCCGCATACTTCCTGATTATTAAATAGCTGGTCTGTTTCCATAGGATCATCATCCATGATTAAGGCTTGTATTTGTAAATCTATATCTTCAGCCTCTTCGGGCTCATACTGCAATAAATTTCGTCTCTTCGTCAACCCTTCAGCTTCTTGGTGTTCCTACGCTTTCAAACCATTTCTCTTCTTTCTTTCAGCTATGATATGCAAAGGATCATATGCAATCGCTATATCCTTTCTGAACCCCAGATTTCTCAATAATCTTTCCACTTCACTAACAGCTTCTTTAAACTTTACAATGAGAGGGCCAACTTGCCAAGGGAGCTTTATATCAGAGCCTTTCTTATATTGCCCAAACTGCTCTTCTTCTGCAATCAACCTCTATCGAATGAACTCAAGGGAAAAAACTCTCAAGGTCAAAAATGCTGGAAAAAAGTATGGTTCATGTACAAAGCTGTACACCCTTATTGCTGTAGCATCCTTCAGTAAGAACCAGTTTCCAATGGCTAGTTCATCCTTCAACTGCATCAGGGTCTGCATCTCTCGTAGTACTCTGGGTTGTTCTTCTTCAGACATAACTTTATACATAGCAGATAGAATATAATTCATGCAATTGAAAGCATTATCTTCCAAATTCACTGTAAAGAGTATCTGAGAGAACTTTAACTCTTCTCTACTGCTATGCAGAATCATTTTGGTCAAATATGCTTGGAACCGAAAAAATATGGTATTTTCAAAACAACTTAACTATGCATGTATTTTTTCTGCCAAAAATTCCTCAAACTTGAGGGATGGTACTGACTCACTTCCCGCCTCCGGGGAACTAACACTAATCCTAAATAACACGCTTAGTTGTACTTCCGTTATCCATAAGTCCGAGTCTAAACCTAAAAACTGAGCTATGAAAGATAAAACCAACTGGGTGTTGTCATTAAAAAGGTTGACGTCCAGGGGGTAGGGAGTGTGATTCGCAATTTCTACATCAGGTTTTAAACAGGTATCCAGGAAAGCCTTAGGGATTTTGGGGGGAATTTTCCTGTACAGGGTAACGAACGATTCTTCAGAGGAACTTTCGCGGGCTAAGGCTGGGGACTCTAGCACGACAAGGGTATTTCGGATGATGGCAACGTCGATGCTACAAACGATTATGGACTTCTTGGTGTTCATTATCACTCGTTGGGGTTCTGAGTAATTTAATGAAAACCATGACATGAACTCTGGGAAATGCATTATTTGTTCTAAGCAAAAAAAGATGAAAAAGGATAGGTGGACTCTATGGACATCTAACCGATGTTCGAGTAGAGCTTTCAGCCTTCTTTTAACCTCTGGTATAGGGAGCCGAAGGCTTGGGTCAAACACATCACCGTCTTTGTCTTCTAGGGTTACTCTGGCCTTAGAACTAGTACAGACCTATTCGTCTGCCATTCTATGATTATAAAACACACTACACGCTATAAACAAAGGAGTTTAGGACCCTACCTGTCACGAGAAGCTTGAGAGACACCTTTCACCTGTCGTCCTTTTCGGCTTCTGCACTTCCAGAAGCTTCCAACTCCGACATGTCCAAGAAAGAAATGTTTATTTTCCACATGCCGCATTATATATATAAAACTCTTCTGAATAACTTCTGCTCACCTTCGCCAACTGTCCCTGTTTTCCGTTCGTTAATCTGTTGGGCATTGTTTTTGGGCCATTTATTTGATTCTTTATTTAACCCTTTTGATTTGACATCTCTTCTTATCCGCCGTAGGATCTTATATGGGATTTAAATCTTAGCCATGCATCTTACTTAGCCACATATAAGGATAAGGCGGTATCGCAGCCCAACTTTCGGTTTTGGGTTACCACTTAATCCCCTTCATGAGGTGTTTAGGTGGTGACACTTGGCAGATGGTACATACTCTCGCAACCACCTTATCTGCTTATCTGGGGTGCACCTTTACCTTGCGATGATCGACGAGGAGCGTTGATCTTGATTTTAACATATCTATGGCGAGGAGCCATCCAAGTGTCTAACTTTCAGTACTCTCACAGGTGGAGCCTACTATGTTATCGACCTTGCATCTCTTACATCTGCCAGCCGTATATCTGACCCTTTTTGCTGAGAGCCGTTGATCTGCTCGGATCTTTCTGCTGATGTGACAACATATCTTCTGCACCGTCAGATCTTTGGCTTTGCAATCCGCACCATTGATCTTATACCTTATTTCTCCACTGTGATGGTATTGCAATCCCTCTAGTGGTTTTCGCTTACCGCAGGAACGCTCATGTGAGGGCCCCTCGTGACCACTTTCCTGTGGTTCCTTTCGCACAACTTCATTATGCAAGGGTGATTTGTGGGTCGTGGATCTCTTTCACACTTCGGCTCAACGGTTAGAACCTATCCAAGCTTTATCATCCACTTTATTTCTTTTCGGACTATAGGTTATCTTTATTTTTACCCATTTTTTATTATTCGGGCTACCTCCTTAGGCTTAAAGTATCTGAAACCTCCATCTTTCTCACTGTTCCCTTTCTAACTGAGTTGTTTTCTTGGTTCTAGAAACCTGGACTTGAGTAGGGAGGGGTTTTGACCATCTTTTCACAGATCCTATCAGTGGGAAATAGTCCTTCTCTTAGGATTTTGTGCAAAATTTTTTAGGTGCCAACACATACTATAGGGAAAACAATAATATGTAAAGTATGCCCAATTTACGCCTATCGGCATATTTAGACACATTAATATTATTAATGTGGTTGTTGCTAGTAACGGGTGGGTGCATACACATATCTCCAAAATATTAATAAAATAATATTTAATTAAAAATAATATCAATTGATAAAATAGTATTAATAAAATTACATTATTTAATTAATTAGTAATATAATAATTAAAATTAATGTAATTTGTTATATTTTAATTAATTAATTATAATATTATTAATTATATTATTATACGAATATGTTATTTAATTATAATATTATAATCAAAGTAATTATTTAATATTATTATTTAATTTAAAATAATATTATTTAAATATTAATAATATAATAATTATCATTATATATTATAACTATATATTAGTAAAAAAATGATGATGCACTACTATAGGAATATGGTATAATTAAAATATTATAACAATGTATTTATAAAATATTAATATTTAATTAATAATATTAATATTTTATTATATTAAAAAGATAAAATAAAAATAATTAAATAAAAGTTGAGTTTCAAATTATTAATGTGTTAGATCTTGGGAATTGTTACTATATATCATTTTTAATCCTCAATAAATATCAGAATGGGACATAACCATTTGTAATATTAGGCATATAACCCTTGATCAATGTCGCAATGAGACAAAACCCTTGATGAACGTCATGATACAACACAACAATTGATACACAACACAATGCAACATAGTCATTGATGAATGTTGAATGTCACATCTTGGGCATTGTTGGTGTATACCATTTTTTAATCCTCAATGAATGTTAGAATGGGACATAGCACAAATCCCTTGATATACATCACAATGTGAGATGGCTCTATTAAAATTATATTGATCAATGTTGCAAAGCGACAAAACCCTCAAGATGAGTGTCGCAATGCAACAGAACCCTTGATAAACATCACAATGCAACATAATCCCCGATGTCCCCGATGAACATCGAATGTCAAACTATTAATGTGTCACATCTTGGGAATTGTCAGTGTATATCATTTTTTAATCCTTAATTATAACCCTTGGTCAATGTTGCAATGTGACAAAACCCTTGATGAATGCCGCAATACAACATAACACTTGATATACATCACACTATGACAGTCATTGATGAATTTCGAATGTCACATTATTAATGTGTCACATCTTGGGCATTTTTGGTGTATATATTTTTCTAATCCTTAATGAATGCCAAAATGGGACATAACCATTTATCATATTAGACATATAACCCTTGTTCAATGTCGCAATGCGACATAACCCTTGTTGAACGGTGCAATGCAACATAACACTTGATATACATAACAATGTGAGATAGCCCTTAACGAATTTCTAATGTCACATCTTGGGCATTGTTGACGGCTACCATATTTTAATCCTTAATGAATGCCATAATGGGACATAACTCATACGTCAAATTAGACATAACCATTGACCAATGTCGCAAAGTGACATCACAGTTAATGAATGTCACAATGCAACATAACCCTTAATAATTATCAAAATGTGACATAACCGTTGATGACTGTCACAATGCAACATAACACTTGATAAACATCATAATGCGACATAACCCATAATGAATGTCGAATGTTCAATTTTTAATGTGTCACATCTTTGGCATTGTTGGCGTATACCATTTTTTAATCCTTAATTAATATCAGAATGGGACATAACCCTTTGTCAAATTAGGAATATAACCCATGATCAATGTCTCAATGGACAAAACCGTTAATGGATGATGCAATACAACATAACACTTGATATACATCACAATGCGATATAGTCATTGATGAATGTCGAATGTCACATTATTAATATGTTACATATTGAAAATTGTTGGTGTATATCATTTTCTAATCCTTAATGCATGTCAAAATGGGACATAACCCTTTATCATATTAGACATATAACCCTTGATCATTGTCACAATGCGACATAACCCTGGTTGAATGCCGCAATGCAACATAACACTTGATATACATAACAATGTGAGATAGGCCTTAACGAATTTCTAATGTCACATTATTGATGTGTCACATATTGGGCATTGTTGGCGTATACCATATTTTAATCCTTAATGAATGCCATAATGGGACATAAACCTTACGTCAATATCAGAATGTGATATAACCCTTTGTCATATTAGGGATATAACCCTTGATTAATGTCGTAATGCGACAAAACCCTTGATGAACACCACAATGTGACATAGTCGTTGATGAATGTCAAATGTGACATTATTAATGTATCACATCTTGGGCATTGTTGGTGTATATCATTTTCTAATCCTTAATGAATGCCAAAATGAGACATAACCCTTTATCATATTAGACATATAACCCTTGATCAATGTCACAATGTGACATAACCCTTGTTGAACGTCGCAATGCAACATAACACTTGATATACATAACAATGTGAGATAGCCCTTGACGAATGTCTAATGTCACATTATTAATGTGTCACATCTTGGGCATTGTTGGCATATACCATATTTAATCCTTAATGAATTCCAAAATGGGACATAACCCTTACGTCAATGAATGCCATAATACGACATACCCTTTAATCCTTAATGAATGCCACAATGTCACATACCCTTTAATCCTTAATGAATGCCACAATGCGACATACCCTTTAATCAATGCCACGATGTGAAATAACCCTTGATGAACGTCTTAATGCAACGTAACCCTTGATAAACATCATAATGCAACATAACCCGTGATGAACTGACTTTGATTAAGACTGCTTAACTTTAGTTTTACCATAGTCAACCATGGTTAACTTTAGTGAACCACATTTGACATTGGTCAACAATGGTTGACTTTAGTTTGACCATAATTAACCATGGTTGACTTTAGTGAACCATGATTGACCTTGGTTCACCATGGTTGATTTGACTGAACCATGTTCGATTGTGGCAATGCGACAAAACCCTTGATCAGTGTCGCAATGTGACATAACTCTTGACTATGCTTAACTACGGCTAACGTTATTTACCATGGTTGACATAAACGCCTATCGGTGTAATTATAAAAATATTATGATATTATGATATTAGAAATATATTTTATATGAATAAAGTATTTTATTAAAATATTATAACAAATGTATTATTATTGAATATGGTATTTAATTCAAATATTATTATTTAATTAAAAATATTAATATTTAACAATGATGTTATATTATAGTATACAAAATTATTATATTGATGATAGATAAAGATATTACATACTATATTATAGTATCCAGCATAGCCCTTTCAAAATATTATAGGAACATTAGAAAATTGAATGTCATATTTTGACATAAACATTGAAGAATGTGTTAGACGTCACATTGCGACAAAACCTAAAACATGACATAACAATTGATTAATGTCTCAGATGACATAACTTTATAGTATGCGACATATCCCTTGCAAAATATTATAGGAACATTAAAACTCGATGGACATATGTCATGTCCCAAATCTGGAATTGGGTCACAATGGCCTAATCACATTGGCCATATTCATTAGAGTTTGTAAAATTGATGTTAAAGGTCAAATAATTGCCAAGGAGGAAAATTATTAGTTTCCTAGGTTTGGGGTGGAAGCTTTGGGATTTGGAATAATGGGGATAATAAATGATGTTTGAACATTAGAGTGGCATAAATATTTAATAAAGGATATAAATAAATATATACAAGTTAAGATCAAAGTGGCATTTGATCATGAAGACACATGGAGGAAGTGGGACCCACATATGGCAAGATTTCTCCATACACTTGGCGTCATTCTCTCACCAATTTGAATTCAAGGTGAATAGTAACATACTTGGGGGATTCCAAAAGGTATTACTCATAACATGACTCATCCAAGGTCGAAATATAGAGGAAGAGTAACTCCCATGGAAGAGGAAGAGGCAATTTGGAGTTAGTGAGACATTTGGGCTAGATTCCCTAGCTCTATGACAATAATGATGAAGATGCTATGACACCTATGACACAAATCAGACCTGAAGGCTGACATATGACATACATGACATGTCAGGGCTAAAAATAGACTCCAAGAGGGCGCTCAAGGGTGGTAGGGCAGCTAAGATGCTTCCACATGTGATTTGGTGGAAGTGGGAGACTAGGAATTGTTGTACAAGTGGCGTTCTTTGGAATCTCTTCCCAACTTGAGTTGGCATGAGTCTCTTGGAAGGAATTCGACCCATGGAGGACATTATAAGTTTATAAATATCAATAAAAAAGAATGAAACCATATTTTGATCATTTGTAGAATTTTCAATTGCATTTGTGAAGAGGGAGAGCTAGTGGATGACTAGTTTCTCGCCTTAGCCAATTTCGAGGGTGAAAGATTCCCATCCAAGTTGGTAATTGGAAAGTCCATTCAGAACATTCATTTGGATATTTAATGGATTCTTTATTTGTAGGTGTAAGCTACATGTCATCTCATGGTTTCTTCTATTGCAACTCACTCCTTCAACCATTTCCAGTTTTGATGGCATATTCTTGATCCTTGAGGGAGGGCATTTTTGGTGAGCTATTGTACTCTTTGGGGAAGCTTTTAATGCCCCATTTCTTTTTTAATATGAAGTAAATACTCTGTTCTTCATCTCCAAAAATTTTCAGGTTGAAATTCCAAGTAAAAATGTATAAATCTCATGTTTAATGGAAGAACAATGCCATTTCCCCACTACCTTGTTGTGAGCCAATGTATTGATGATGATTTCGAATGAATGGATGATTCTCTGACATATCTGTGATCAATATACTTCCATGGATGTATTCTACAATTTTCATGTACTGTACTTGAGAATTTAAAGCATTTTGCCTCAGTTTAGTTGTATTGGGAGGTGAAATAGTGCCATTTCCCCAAGGGTCGAATTGGAGATTTTTGCAGTTGAATGGGAGAGGGTGAGAACAGTTGTAATAATACATTAATGGTGCATATGATACTTTAATAACATAATTAATACATTACATACCTCTATTCATAAATTTGAGTGGGATTGGAGGCATTTGGGAAGCCATTTTCAGTACTTACCCCAGGGGGCTTTGAACCCCAAATTACTAGTAAAATTGCATAATTGGTCCAGAATCTTAAGAGAGTTTGCAGAGGTCTTTTGGTGGCCATAATTCATCCATAAACATCATATTTAGGTTCTATATCATTAATAAACCTTCCTTGAATATTTGAAGGCATTTGGAGTCAATTTGAGACCTAGAGACCAATACTAGTCAAAGAAAAATCACTAGTAAAGTTACCTACATTGATCAGAATTGAAAGAGGATTTGCTGGCCATTTTAAAGGTCCAAAGGCATCCCCAAAACACATATTTATGTTATAATATCATTCATATACCTTCTCAGAATATTTGGGATCATTTGGGGAAAATTTGGGGCCTAGAGATCAAAACTAGTCAAAGGTCTAACTAGGGAAAAAAAAGTGAAAGTTGCCATTTTAAAAAATTCCTAACAAGGGACATTACAGTGGTATGAGAGAATGGTCCTTGCACCTATGGATTAGGTACATACATTCAAGAATAATTGGCAGCCATGTCTTACTATTATGATGAATCCTATGAGTACAATTCTTATGAGGAATATGCAGATGCTTATGAGCAATATGAAGCATAATGTGAATGGTACGAGGAAGAGGTGCCATCATGCAACACTTCTTACAATTTTAGGAGAAATGAAGATTATTCTTATGACTTTAGATCTGATGAATATGAGTGTGTCACACCAACCAAGGGTAATTCTATGAGCGAGTTCCAAAGATGGAGAGAAAAATATAAAACCTTGCCCCAACAATATCAAAAATATCAAGAATATCTTGCTTCGAGCAAAAATACACAAAATGCCATGTCTTTTGAGTACTATGCTGAACATGTTTTTGAAAATAGGCCCAAAAATGAAGATGTGGAGTTAGTGAAGAAAGGTTTATGCCCTTCTTGTAAAAACCCTTGGAACGAGTATCATATATGTGTGCATGAAATGATGTCCTCCTTGAGGAGAGCTTTTGAGATTTATTCAAGAAGAGATTCCAAATATACTGATCCTAAGGAAAACAAGGGGCAAAATGCATCAGCTTACTTTAAGGAGCAAAAGGAAGAGACATCACAAGATCATGAAGAAGATTCTATTGAAAATATGGAAGATCATTTCGAGACACCTTCTAGCTTAGACATGAACCAAAGAGCATCTACTGATGGATGCTTAAACTATGAAGGAGTACCTACTGATGGGTGCTCACACCTCTATGTTGGTGACATAGAGATCACTTTTGAAAGTGTTTCTACAAGTTAAAGTTTCATTAAGCATGATAATGAAAACCTTGTAGCAGCTGAACAAGAACCAAGATCAACTTCCCCATCACCACTTGAGCTTCATGAAGTTGGTCCAAGAAAAAATGAAGAAGATGAGGAGGTTCATTTGCAAGAGCCTCATTTTCTTGAAGGGTCCTTAAAGATGAATGAAAAGAAGATCCAAGAGTCCCTCAGCATTCTCCATGACACTCAAGCATTGGTGTCAAATTCTTGTTGGAGAGCTACTTCATTGGAGGAAACATCCTTCCTTGAAGACATGGAGAAGATTCAAAGAGAAATAAGCCACATCAAAGGTAATTTCATGTCTTTTCTTTTTGATAGAAACCATTTGTTTGAGCTTAATGAATTGTTACATGATGCATACTTCAAGAATAATGAGGATATTCATAAGCTCACAATTCAAAATGAGCAACTTCTTGGAAAGTTGCAAGATACTTGTTTTTCCTCCTATGTTTCAAATTGTCAAAATGGTAGATTGTTTGGAGGATTCTCATGACATGGTGGATCATGAAAAATGTGGGAATTTGAATGTGCTTAATGTGTTTGAAGATGAACTTGAAGAGATCCAAACACTTGATGTGGTGGAAGAGGAACTTGAATTGTCTCTTGATGAAGGTTATGCAATTTTTAAAGAAGAGCATGATTCCTCTACATTGGAACCAATCTATGACAAAGGTTTCCCACTTTTGAAGGGGTTACATGATACTACCCACATGGATCCTTCCCATGATGAAACTTCTGCACTTTTTGATCATTTGGGTGAGTTAGTTCATTATCCTACATCCTACAATTCCATGTTTTGCAGTATTAGTCTCAATGAAGTATGGGTGAAAGGGTTATTTTTGATGGTGCCACATGAGGAGTATGGAACTCCTAGATTTACCTTTTATGATGACATGGTTGGAGCACATTATTATTCACATTTGCAACAACATTATTTGTCACTTTATGATGGTCCAAATCTACATGGATGCACCTATGATATGCATTTGAGTCACTTGAAGACTCATGGTTTTTCTTGCTCAACACTTGATTCATTTGATGTTGGAGGAACTTCATCCAACCCTTGGGAGAATAGATTTATGATTGGAGAACATTTTTGTTGGAAGCCACATAGTTTGTTATAATTTCATGATTCTCACATTCATGGATGTATGGGTGAGACTTCTTTGAGTCATTTGAAGTCTCCTTGTTTTTTCTACTCATTATTTGGTTTAGATTTTAGTGGAGTTTCTTCATTCACTTCTTGGATGAAAGAATACATGGCTGAATATTTTGATGCATATCACATCCTTTTGGAGCAGCATTACAGGACATGGGATCCTCACCTATGTCATTGGAGCAGATTTGATTGGTCACTTGAAGCTTGTATGCAATTGGAAAATGGTGTTCTACTTGCTTGGAGGTATAAGCACTTTCATGACTCTTTGATGAAGCATATCCTTGATGTACATTTTCATTATGTTGTTATGTACTTTGATGATATATATTTGGTACTCATGATGTTTGGAAGAATGTATACAAGAAAATGGGATCCAACAATCCTCTTATCTAATGGTGTGGGTTGGAGAGCACTCTTAATTGTTGGGGTGCAATACAAGCAATGGGACCCTGGAATAATTTTGTCTCATTGGTTTCATTTTTTTGGGGGAAGCAAGTAGTATGGGATATGGATTCCCCACTTAATAAAGTGATTTTTATCAGAGTAGTGCAGCAGCAAGCATGTTGGTTCCTCTCTAAAATCTTCAAGGAAACTCAAAGACTCAAGATTGGGCAATTCAATGGCAACTTCAAAGAATTATACACGAAGCAGGTTCTTCAACACCCATGTTTGAAATTGCTTGAGGACAAGCATAATTGGGAAGGGAGGATTTGTCATGTCCCAAATTTGGAATTGGGTCACAATGTCCTAATCACATTGGCTATATTCATTAGAGTTTGTAAAATTGATGTTAAAGGTCAAATAATTGCCAAGGAGGAAAATTACTAGTTTCCTAGGTTTGGGGTGGAAGCTTTGGGATTTGGAATAATGGGGATAATAAATGATGTTTGAAAATTAGAGTGGCATAAATATTTAATAAAGGATCTAAATAAATATATACAAGGGAAAATCAAAGTGGCATTTAATCATGAAGACACATGGAGGAAGTGGGACCCACATATGGGTAGATTTCCCCACTACACTTGGCATCATTCTCTCACCAATTCGAATTCAAGGTGAATGGTAACATACTTGGGAAATTACAAAATGTATTATTCATGACATGACTCATCCAAGGTAAAAATATAGAGGAAGAGTAACTCCCATGGAAGAGGAAGAGTAACTCCCATGGAAGAGGAAGAGGCAATTTGGAGTTAGTGAGACACTTGGGCTAGATTCCCTAGCTCTATGACAACAATGATGAAGATGCTATGAAACCTATGACACAAATTAGACCTGAAGGCTGACATATGACATATATGACATGTCAGGGCTAAAACTAGAATCGAAGAGGGCGCTGAAGAGTGTTAGGGAAGCTAAGATGCTTCCATGTGATTTGGTGGAAGTGGGAGACTAGGAATTGTTGTACAAGTGGGATTCTTTGGAATCTCTTCCCAACTTGAGTTGGCATGAGTCTCTTGGAAGGAATTCGACCCATGGAGGACATTATAAGTTTATAAATGTTAATAAGAAAGAATGAAACCAGCTTTTGATCATTTGTAGAATTTGCAATTGCATTTATGAAGAGGGAGAGCTAGTGGATGACTAGTTTCTTGCCTTAGCCAATTTCGAGGGTGAAAGATTCCCATCCAAGTTGGTAATTGGAAAGACCATTCAAACCTTTAATTTGGAGCTTTAATGGAGTCTTTATTTTCAGGTGTAAGATACAGGTCAGCTCATGGTTTATTCTATTGCATCTCACTCCTTCAACCATTTCCAGTTTTGATGGCATATTCTTGATCCTTGAGGGAGGGCATTTTTGGTGAGCTATTGTACTCTTTGGGGAAGCTTTTAATGCCCCATTTATTTTTTAATATGAATGAAATACTCTGTTCTTCATCTCCAAAAAGTTTCAGGTCGAAATTCCAAGTAGAAATGTATAAATCGCATGTTTAATGGAAGAACAATGCCATTTCCCCACTACCTTGTTCTGAGCCAATGTATTGATGATGATTTCGAATGAATGGATGATTTTATGATATATTTGTGATCAATATACTGCCATGGATGTCTTATACAAGTTTCATGTACTGTACTTGAGCATTTGAAGCATTTTTACTCAGTTTAGTTGTATTGGGAGGTGAAATAGTGCCATTTCCCCAAGGGTTGAATTGGGGATTTTTGCAGTTGAATGGGAGAGGGTGAGAACAGTTGTAATAATCCATTAATAGTGCATATTAGACTTTAATAACATACTTAACACATTACATACCTCTTTTTATAAATTTGAGTGTGTTTGGAGACATTTGGGAAGCCATTTTCAGTACTTACCCCAGGGGGATTTGAACCCCAAATTACTAGTAAAATTGCATAATTGGTCCAGAATATTAAGAGAGTTTGCAGAGGTCTTTTGGTGGCCATATTTCATCCATAAACATCATATTCAGTTTCTAATATCATTCATACACCTTTCTTGAATATTTGAAGGCATTTGGAGTCAATTTGAGACCTAGAGACCAATACTAGTCAAAGGAAAATCACTAGTAAAGTTACCTACATTGATCAGAATTGAAAGAGGATTTGCAGAAGTATTTTAAAGGTCCAAAGGCATCCCTGAAACACATATTTATGTTCTAATATCATTCATATACCTTCTTAGAATATTTGGGATCATTTGGGGCAAATTTGGGGCCTAGAGATCAAAACTAGTCAAAGGTCTAACTAGGGAAAAAAAGTGAAAATTTTCATTTTAATAAAATTCCTAACAAGGGACATTACAACATCACAATGCGACAAAACATAGAATGTGACATAATAATTTATTAATTTGTCCCAAGCCGACATAACCATATAGTATGTGACATATCCTTTGCAAAATATTATAGGAACATTATAAAAGTTGAATGTCATATTCTGACATAGACATTGAAGAATATGATAAACATCACATTGCGACAAAATAATAAGTTATTAATGTCCCAAGCGGAGATAACCTTATAGTATGTGACATATCCCTTGCAAAATATTATAGGAACATTAAAAAAATTGAATGTCATATTCTCACATAGACATTGAAGAATGTGATAAACATCACATTGCGACAAAACCTAAAACCTAAAATGTGACATAACAATTGATTGACTTTAAAATGTTTTTCTCTCAATTTTTGTAAAATTTACATCAATAGGTGCAAAAATATCAAAATCCTCAATGAGGAGTGTTATTCCTACACAACTCATTTAACCTTATAACATTTTAAACTTTGAATTTGGATCATAGATATATGGACTTGAAAATGCTTTTCTCCTGAATTTTTGTAAAATTTACATCAATAGGTGCAAAAATATCAATGTCTTTATCTCAATATTTACTCTTTTGAAATGTATCACTAATTTAGTAATAAAATACTACATTAATAAAGTAATACAATTAATTTAAATAGTAAAATGCTAATTAATATAAAATTTTATCTTATTAAAAAACATAAGATAAATTAAAAATTACCATATAAATATATAAATATATAAATAAATGATACATGTAACAGTTTGTATACAATGTAATTTATTTTTAATTTTGAAATATAAATTAATTTAATTTTTTTTCCAGCAGAAAAAATCATACTATTGATATTCAATGGTAGTTGAATCAAATAGTACAAAAAGTTGAGTTTGTACCTAGTACAGTCTCAAGTATCCAGAAAAAAAAACCTCATTCTTCTTCTTTTACCATACAAAATTGATGATCTTAAGACTATCTACCAGTCATCATGGGCAAAAAAGAGACAACATTCTAACTAAAAACAAAAACATAAGAGCATGCTTAACATTCAAAAAATATTACATGACCCTCTTCCAAGATCTGCAAATCATAGATGTCTTCCCAGAGAATGACTCCTTCACCTTCATAAGCTGATTTGGAGAGAGAGTCAGCCAAAGTGTTGTTTTGTCGGTAAATGTGTTCAAAAGAGATGACATTAAAGAGCTAGATTTCCTCCCGAATTCTGCTACACCATTGTTGAAGTATAATAGAATTTAGATCATACTCCCCTTGTGCCCATTTTATTGTGACTTGAGAGTCCCCAAAGATGTCTAACTCCCTGATGCCAAAAGAATTTGCAACTTTTAAGATGCACGAGAGGGCTAAAAGTTCAGATTTCATATTCGTGCCCTTGCCCCAATTCATTCTGAGATTGAAGTGATGATCTCCGTTGAGGTAAATTACTCCTCCCACAACACATAAGCCATTAGTGGTAGCTCCATCGAAGAAAGCAGCAACTCTGTGAAAATTATGATGAAAAGAAGGAATAATTTTTGAAGTGTTTCCGGACACAGATCTAGAATGTTCATTAGAAACCAACAGAATTTTACTGAGAGTGCTAGACATATTTGGAGAAAGATTTTCAAAAATTGTTGCATTTCTTGTAAACCAAATAGCTCAGGAGACAATTGATGGAAGAAAAGGAGAAACTCTACAGTCCCTTTGCCAATTGAGAGCACAAATATCAAAATTTTTAGTTCCTCGGTTTAAATGAAGATTGAAATAGTTTATGACAGAGTTCCACAAACTTTTAGTGAATTGGCAGTGCACAAGTAGATGTTGGACAGATTCAACATTGTTTCTGCAGGGGAAACACATTCTTGGAGCTATCCAATCTTTTCTAACCAGGTTGTCCCAAGTTTTCAAACAACCTTGAAGGGCTTGCCACATGAAACACTTGATTTTCAATGGAATTTCCCATTTTCACATAATCTTGTACCACCAATTTTGGGGATATATACACACACTGTTGATGATTGCCTTATAGGCAATTTTTGCAATCATCATACCATTTGTTTTATTGTTGCTCCAAACCAATTGATCTTTATCATTTGACAGTATACATCATGAAGCGTTCAACTTCCTTATGAAATTTTCCCATTCGGTTGCAATGCTATCAGTGAGGCCCAGGTCCATAGTATTAAACCAATAAGTTTCACTCGCATCAGTTTTCTTCCTTTGATTTTGCTAAGAGTGGCATGATCAAACCAATGGAGGATGTTGAGAATGTCACTAGAGAGGGAGAAGTCTTCTTCTATGCCCAAGATGGGATCTATGCCAACAAGAATGTCTTTCCCATTGCCCACTTTCCATTTCAAGTCTTTTGCTAATAGATTGTAGACTTTTATGAAGCCCGACCAGAATATTATAATGGTGACTATATTATTTAAGAATTAAAAAGCTTAATAAATTATTTGAGAATACATTTTGTCATAAAGAAATGAATACATTTTATTATAAGAAAATAATAAGGAAATATTAAAAATGATAGTTAATAAATTACTAATTATAGTATTTAAGTATTTAAATAATTGTAAAACCATATTTATAATTTATATGGATCATAATGTTATTAATTTGTAATTTTGAAATATAAATATAATAAAAAATAAATTTCAAAATATAAATAATAAACAAAAAAAATATTATAATTATGCATATATTATTTAAGAATTAAATATAAATAAATTTTGAAATATAAATAGTAAACAAAAAATAATATTACAATTTTACATATATTATTTAAGAATTAAATAACTTAAAAAATTATTTTTATTTGAAATAAATACATTTTGTCATAAAGAAACAAATACATTTTGTTATAAAGAAATATTAAAAAGTAATTACCATATTTACTTATTTAATTAATTGTAAAACCATTTATATGGATCATAATGTTTTATTTACTTATTTAAATAATTGTAAAACCATCTATATGGATCATAATGTTTTATTTATTTATAATTTTGAAATATAAATAGAAAAAATAAAATAAAAAAATATTACAATTTTGCATATATATATTTTTAAGAATTAAATAGAAAGAAACCGCCTTAAACATGGCTATATTGTCATATTAGGTAAAATGCAACATGGCTATATTAGGTAAAATGCAACATGGCTATATTGTCATATTAGGTAAAATGAAGAGTCTCATTTCTACAAACTGAGCATTTAATTGCTTCCACAGACATGGAAAAAACATCCGTGTTGCCATTGCGATGTCAGATTGGATAAATAAAAGATAAAAGGAGCATGTCGCCATGGAGCCAACCAAGCAGTCGTAACATAAACCCAAAAGCAAAACCACCGAAGTTTACAATATATACTTTAAAAAGATGCCACGGCTTGAAGTCAACATTTTGTTCTGCAAATACCGCCAAACAAACAAACAGAGCGCATTACTATTCGTCAAAACCACGGCTTTGTTTAGTCGTTAAGCGAATTAAGCAAGCAAGCCCTTGGTCTTGAAGTATTCTACGGCGTCATCGTAGATTTCGTCGATGCCAAATTTGAAGGAGAAACCGATGTCGACCAATTTCTTGGACGAAATGTGCAGCTTTGCGATCTCTGGCACATCCTCAAACCTGGACGTATACAGAGGCCTTCTGCAGAGGAGTTCTCCATCAAGAAAATCTGGGCATTGCATACGTCGTCCACGTGTACCAATGCGATGTTGCTAGATACCATTTGCATGCCCTTGATAGCTTGCAAGGTGTGGGGGTTCCCGGTGAGTAAGGAGAGCCCCAACTGGACGCTAGACGACACGCTGGGAGTTAGGGAAGTCCCCACCACCAGAACAGGGATAATGGTCACAAGTCCGAGGAAGGCCCTTCAAAGGCCATTTTACAGGTCATAGAAGGCCACTTCAAATTTTATTATGCAAAAGAAATTTAATTTCATGGTAAGCCCTTCAATAATTAAATTAACCACTATTGTTTAAAATTACAATAGAAGGATAGCTTCAAATTTCACCCATCAACAGTTTTCAGTGGGAAATTGGGAATGGGGCTACTAGCTAGGTGACTTGGGAGTGGGACTCGGTTACTCTCCAATATCCACATGTTCGATCATCCATGGATCATGGACCAACCAGCTTATGTGGACGGGCTTACAGTGAGCAGCCCATGGCTTGAACGCTTCCAAGTTCTCGTGTTTGTAGCGAGCGCTTATGTGTTTAACACATTTAATGGCATCAACAAATTTATTAAACCTCGTTGGTGGTTCATATGTGTTGTTGGAAGCGGGCTTACCAAGTTACCAGTTATCACATACCAATTCATGAATGCTACTCCGTGAGTTAATTGAGTATTCAATGTATAATATATTATGTTAATGTGCCTCGAATTTGGCATTTCAGACAAAATCCACAATCCATAAAATTCTTGTAATGTTGCAGGTTGTTGTTCCCTCCCGTGGCCCCTACCTATAGCACTGTGTTTTCTTTGTTGTATCAAGTTAATCCTACCATCTAAGGCTCCGAGCCTCACACCCTATGTTTTATTTGTTTTATCAAGTAAATCCTGCAACTCCTGAGTCCCACCTTGTGTTATCTTTGTTGTATCAAGTCAATGCTCGAATTCCATGCTTCCATGGATCCAGCCATCAATATATAATATTACAGGAATACAAACAAGCTTTTTCTTATACCCCTACTCCACTGTGGTTGAGCTACTTCCAAGTTCCACCTACCTTATCTCCTCCAGTCCTCTAGGACAGTTTGCGGAAGCAAAGATGGCAATGCCAGCCTGCCATAAACATATTTAAAGAAATTCGTTTTCTTTGAGGAGCTCAACTTCAAGGTTGACTAGATTGCTGAAATCCTATGAATTTACAGCTATGTACATCATTTTATCTATTCATGATCCCATCAATTATTTAAAAATTTTGTTATTTGATTAAAATTCACTAACTTCAAAGTTCAAACACAATATTATTATTTGAATGAAATTTTGTTACTTCAAATGGGCCTTGAAGGATTCAAATTTGAAGCCTGGACCCGAGAGTGGGTTTGTCACAAATCTCCGTCATAGGCTTTTTAGAATGACATTTATCAATTCCCAATTGTAGCAACAACAACAATTGCTTATTTCTCAAGGGAAAAGGGGCACGCGTAGTCAATTAAGAATTTGCTACGCAATACATGAATATTTTCTTTTCTTTTTGCTAAGGACATGAGCTAGACCTAACAAATACTTTGTTTTAATTTTTCTTCCACTTTTTATAAAACACTTTACTTCAAAAAATGATCGTGTGGAGATTACATGCGCGATTCACCTTTACCCTTTTACCGCGCGCATATTCAACCTTTTACTACGCACAGATTAACGGCGGGTTTCTACTTTCTACTACGTAGTTGAACTTTGCGCAAATGCACAAATGTTGACTTTGCGCAATACTTTACTTTTCATGAAGTGCGCACTTCTCTAACTTTGTGAAACTTGACTTTGCGCACTTTATACAAATTACTTTTGCACACACTTTAACTTTTACAAAGATTAACTGCGCGGTTAAATTTGTATACCTTCTAACTACGCATAACCCAAACTTAAACAAACTTTGTATAAATGAACTTCATCCTAAAACATAAGAACCTAAATATATGTAGAAGTTACTGCGCGTTAAACTAGGGCATTAACCATCATGAAATACTTGAGAATCTTGATATGATTTACAGACCGTAAATGTAAACAACATTTACACAGGTCAATATGAAATAGATGCACGGCATGCATAAACCAACATTCTTCAGAATGAATACATGAAACTTGAGAACTTATATATTTACTACTGTAAAACAAAGTAACTTTGCCGCAATATAGAGAGATGAGATTTACTTCAAACTTTCACTTCTTACACAAAGCTTGGGCTCTTTAAACACTTCACGGGTTTTTCACTTCTTCTCTTCTTCACTCCTCTCACTCTTTCATCTCTTTCATCTCTTACAAAGCTTGAGATCTCACTAACTTAATCTTCTGTGAATGTTTTTCATTTATAGAGTTTCATTTCATCGACTCAAGATGGCTTCGCTTGGAAGCTATAGGTTTGCATTAAACACAGAAATAAAATCCTACCTAATAAGTTATGAGCCAGCGAAATACAACGCGGCTACTTAAATACTAACATGACGTGCGTCGGATTGGTTGACAAATCGACTGACTGTCTGACATTGCAGCCTGACAAAGTGACCAAATAACTTCTGACAGAGCCGGCACATATCAGATACGCTATTAGCTCATTAATTATGATATTTCCAACACTCCCCCTTAATTATGAGCGGATGGGGATCTTTAAACAAAAGTAAAATATTATAAAATATTTCAGAGTTGAAACATACTCTATTCATGACATAGTTCATTGCGCAGAACTTGTCACTACCAGACAACTTCACAGAAATTGGAATGGGTCCTTTGCCAATGGTTTTGTAAAGATGTCTGCTACCTGATCTTTAGATCTGCAAAACTCTAAACAGATTTCTTTGTTGTTTATCAATTCTTTGATAAAATGATACCTTGTGTCGATGTGCTTGGTTCTCTTGTGAAACACATGATTCCTTGACAGTGCGATAGCTGAATTGTTGTCACGGTAAATGATTGTTGGTTCTTGCTAGTTCTGTGACAGATCACTTAACATTCTGCGCATCCAAACTGCTTGACATGCCGCGCTTGTAGCTGCAACATACTCTACTTTTGCTGAAGAGAGAGTTACTATGGGATGTTTCTTTGAAGCCCATGATACAATACCCGTTCCTACATGAAATATATTCCCAGATGTGCTTTTTTTGTCATCTATGGTGCCTCCATCGTCACTGTCAGTGTATCCAATGAGTTTGAAATTTTCTGAGGTTGAATACAAAATACCAAAGTCTTTTGTTCCACTTACATACCTCAGAATTCTTTTACCTGCTTGCCAATGCGATTCTTTTGGTGATTCCATGAATCTTGAGATTAAGCTGAATCCATACATGATGTCTGGCCTTGTTGCTATAAGATCCATAAGGCTGCCAATGAGCCTTTTAAATAACGTAGGATCTACATTGGATCCATCATCATCCTTGCTCAATTTCAAACCTGTTATCACTGGTGTTGGAGATGTCTTGCAATTTAACATCTTAAACCTGTTCAAGACATCACTTGCATATTTTGATTGAGATATAGGTATCTCATTTTTAGTCTGCTAGACTTCAATGCCCAGAAAATACTTCTTAAGCCCCAAATTAGTCATTTCAAATTCACTTTCCATGACTTTTCTGAATTCTTCCATGCCAAAATCACCGGTAAATATTAAATCATCTACATACAACAAGACAATTAACTAATTACCTTGCTAGTTGATTTTTTTGTACAGCGTTGGCTGACATTCACTTCTGTGAAATCCATTCTAAATGAGGTAAGAGTCAATGGGACTGTACCAAGCTCTGGGAGCTTGCTTGCAACCATATAGTGCCTCTTTCAGTTTGTATACTCTCTAACCTTGTCCTATAACTTCATAGCCTTGTGGCTGCTCAACATATACTTCTTCCTCCAAATAACCATTTAAAAACGCAGACATGACATTCATTTGATAAATATGCCATTTGTTTTGTGCTGCTATGGCCAAGACTATCCTGATAGTGTCCATTCGCGCTACAGGTACAAAATTTTCATTGAAGTCTATGACAGTTTGCTGAGGGAATCCTCTTACTACCAATCTTGCCTTGTGCTTCTGCACATTTCCATCAGCATCTTGTTTGTTCTTATAGATCAATTTCACGCTTATCATAACCTTGTCTTTAGGAACATCAACTAATTCCCAACTTTGAGTTTTCTCAATGCATTCTATTTCTTCATCCATGGCTTGCGCCCAAAATTTCTCTTCAACTGCTTCTTCAAAAGTTAGAGGATCATTAACTTGACAAAATAATGCAAAACATGAGAATGAATTAGGTGTACCAACATCATATATCTTGTACATACTTCTTGTCCTTGGTGGAGTTGCTGGTGTCAAACTGCACAAACTGCTTGATGGAGTTTGTTGCGCACATGATGTGCTTGTCGGAGTAGCTTGAGCTGCGTCGTGCGTCGAAGTAGCTTATGCTAGAGCATGTTGCACAATCCTTGGAGTAGATGGAGTTGCGCAGTTTTGATTTATCTATAGTGTCTCAACCACATCTTCTGCGCTGTCTTCATGTCCAACATGTGACACGATTTTGACATTCTTATCTATTGTTCCATCCGATGCTTCATTTTCTACAAACTGAACATCTCGACTGATGATGACTTTCCTTGCAACAGGATCATACAACTTGTATGCTTTTGTGTCTTCAGAATATCCAATAAAGATGTATTTCTATCATTTATTGTCTAATTTCCTTCTCAGCTCATCTGGAACATGTGCGTATGCTACAAAACCAAAAAATTTCAAATACGAAACGCTATGTTTCATACCTGTCCATGCTTCCTACAGAACTTTGTTCTTCATGCTCTTTGTCGAACATCGATTCATGATGTAAACAGTAGTTGCCACTGCTTCAGCCCAATATTCATTTGACAGATGCACGGATGCCAACATACTATGCACCATCTCCATAATGGTTCTGTTCTTCCTCTTTGTGATACCATTATGCTGCAGTGTATACCGTGCAGTGAATTGGTTCTGTATGCCATGATTTTTGCAAAAGATTAAGAAATCATTTGAGACATACTTACCACCTCTATCTGTTCTTAAGATCTTGATGCTGTAACCACTCTGTTTCTCCACGAGTGCCTTGAACTGCTGAAAACAACTAAATGCATCAGATTTGTGTTTTAGAAAATAAAACCAAGTTTTTCTTGTGAAATCATCAATTAATGTGAGAAGATAAGTGCATCCTCCCATGGATGGTGTTTGCATTGGTCCACAAATATTAGAGTGCACAATTTATAGTGTTACATGAGCTCTGTATGAATTTTCGACTGGAAAAGTCTCTCTGTGTTGTTTTCCAAAGATACAGCCTTCACAAATCCTCTCTAGTTTTTCGATCAATGGCAATCTTGTTACCATGTCCTTCGTGTGCAGGAGCTTCAGCCCACCAAAATTCAGATGTCCAAATCTGAAGTGCCATAACCAGGATTCATCTTTTATTTCTGTTTGAAATGTAACTTGCATTGAGCTATCTTTTTCTTCCTTTGCGCAGTGACTGACTGCTCCTTTGCTCTCTGCATTGAGCGCAGTTCCCGAATTTTCATTCTGACTTGCATGAACAACTTGAGTTGTCTTTTCTTTTATGATGGGTCTCATCCTCAAAGGAAACAAGCGATTGCTTGTCATCCGCACTTCGGCTATCAACTGATTGCTTGGATATTTGTCTTTGATCAGACAACGCTTTCCTATCATATGAATTCTGTAACCTTTTTCCATCAATTTCCGAGTACTCATCAAATTATGCTTCAAACCTTGAACATAATACACATCAGACATATATTTTTGCTCCCCCTATTTTGTTAGAATGTCAACAGTACCCTTGCCCAAAACCGTGACTTGAAAATTGTTTCCAAGTGTTACATCAGTTTGAACTGATTTATCTAGACTAGAAAACAAATTTAAATTACCAGTCACATGATTGCTACAACCCGAGTCTAAATACCATATGTCATTTGGACTTTCTTGGACAACATTTCCTTTCAGTGGAGATGCGCATGCTAAGAACAACGAGCTGTTTGGAGTGCTGTTGTTGATTTTGCTGAGCTTCACCTTGCTTTCCATGGTCATACTACTTCTTCCTGCATTCATATGCGAAGTGTCCATACTTCTTACAGTAATGACATTGAATCTTTTATTTGTCATACCTTTGTCCACTTGGCTGATTGGGGGTCTAATTCTGGCCTCTACCAATGACATGCGCAGGATTGCTGCTGTGACTTCCTCTGAACGAACTTCGTCCTCTGCCTCTAGAGTTTGATCTTCCTCTGCCTCTTCCACGGCTTATGAATGACTGTGCTGTGAATGCACCTTCCAAAGATATATCTGAACCACTGATTCTATGTTCGTGATTGAGTAATGAGGCTTGCAACTCATCAATAGTAAATGTGGACAGATCTTTGTTTTCCTCCAGGGTTACAACCAAATATTCAAATTTTTTTGGAAGAACTCTAAGAACTTTTTCAACAACTCTTTGGTCACCTAAAGTTTCTTCGAGAGACTTTATTTGATTAACCAGACCAATAACGCGAGTATAGAATGAGTCTACTGACTTTGTATTTTTCATTGATAGAGATTCAAAATCTCTTCTAAGAATCTGAAGTTTGGCAGTCTTTACCTTGTTGAAACCTTGATAGGCAATTTCCAGTGTGTCCCATGCTTCCTTAGCTGATTGTGTTGCTGCTACTCTTGGGAGTATTGATTCATGTGTCACTTGATGTATGTGGAACAACACCTTTCCATCTTTTTTCCTTTGTTCCCTCAGGACATCCTTCTCAGCTTGTGTGAATTTGTTGTATGCTGCTCAATCTGCTGGTTCTGCATAACCAGTTTGGACTATGTCCCATACATCTTAACCTCTGAACAAAGCTTTCATAGTTAGAGACCAATATTCATAATTTTTACTAGTAAATATTGGGGTTTGCAAATTACCCGAAGTGGAAGCCATTCTTAATCACTTTTCCCTTTTGTAAATTCAATTTCTACTTTCCGTAAACTAGGCTCTTATACCAGATCAAGGGAAAAGGGGCATGCACAGTCAATTAAGAATTTACTATGCAATACATGAATATTTTCTTTTCTTTTTGCTAAGGACATGCGCTAGACGTAGCAAATACTTTGTTTTAATTTTTCTTCCACTTTTTATAAAACACTTTACTTCACAAAATGATCGCGCAGAGATTACATGCGCGATTCACCTTTACCCTTTTACCGCATGCAAATTCAACCTTTTACCACGCACAGATTAACTGCGCGTTTCTACTTTCTACTGCGTAGTTGAACTTTGCACAAATGCACAAGTCTTGACTTCGCGCAATACTTTACTTTTCATTAAGTGTGCACGTCTCTAACTTTGCAGAACTTGACTTTGCGCACTTTATACAAATTACTTTTGCACACACTTTAACTTTTACAAATATTAACTATGCAGTTAACTTTGCATACCTTCTAACTGCGCATAACCCAAACTCAAACAAACTTTGTATAAATGAACTTCATGCTAAAACATAAGAACCGAAATATATGTAGAAGTCACTGTGCATTAAACTAGGGCATTCACCACTGTGAAATACTTGAGAATCTTGATTTGATTTACAGACCATAAATGTAAACAACATTTACATAGGTCAATATGAAATAGATGCGCGGCATGCATAAACCAACATTCTTGAGAATGAATACAGGAAACTTGAGATCTTATATATTTACTACTGTAAAATAGAGTAACTTTGCCGCAATACAGAGAGATGAGATTTACTTCAAACTTTCACTTCTTACACAGAGCTTGGGCTCTTGAAACACGTCACGGATTTTTCACTTCTTCTCTTCTTCACTGCTCTCACTCTTTCATCTCTTACAAAGATTGAGCTCTCACTAACTTAATCTTTTGTGAATGTTTTTCATTTATAGAGTTTCATTTTACCGAATCAAGATGGATTCGCTTGGAAGCTACAGGGTTGCATTAAACACAGAAATAAAATCCTACATAAGAAGTTATGAGCCAACAAAATACAAATGCGGCTACTTAAATACTAACATGACGTGCGCCGGATTGGTTGACAAACCGACTGACTGTATGACATTGCAGCCTGACAGAATGACCAACTGACTTCTGACAGAGCCGACACATTTCAGATACACCATCAGCTCATTAATTAATATATTTCCAACACTCCCCCTTAATTATGAGCGGATGGGGATCTTTAAACAAAAGTAAAATATTACAAAATATTTCAGAGCTAAAACATGCTCTGTTCATGAAATAGTTCAATGCGCAGAACTTGTCACTCCCAAACAACTTTGCAGAAATTGGAATGGGTCCTTTGCCAATGGTTTTGTAAATATGTCTGGTACCTGATCTTCAGATCCGCAAAACTATAAACAGATTTCCTTGTTGTTTATCAATTCTCAGATAAAATGATACCTTGTGTTGATGTGCTTGGTTCTCTTGTGAAACACATGATTATTTGACAGTGTGATAGCTGAATTGTTGTCACAGTAAATGACTGTGGGTTCTTGATGGTTCTGTGACAGATCACTTAACATCTTGCGCATCCAAACTGCTTGACATGCTGCGCTTGTAGTTGCAACATACTCTACTTCTGCTGAAGAGAGAGTTACTATCGGTTGTTTCTTTGAATCCCATGATACAACACCTTTTCCTAGATGAAATATATTCCCAGATGTGCTTTTTTTGTCATCTATGTTGCCTCCATTATCACTATCAGTGTATCCAATGAGTTTGAAATTTTATGAGGTTGAATACAAAATACGAAAGTCTTTTGTTCCACTTACATACCTCAGAATTCTTTTACCTGCTTGCCAATGCGATTCTTTTGGTGATTCCATGAATCTTGAGATTAAGCTGACTCCATACATGATGTCTAGCCTTGTTGTTGTAAGATACATAAGGCTACCAACGAGCCTTTTAAACAACGTAGGATCTACATTGGATCCATCATCATCCTTGTTCAATTTCAAACCTGTTATCACTGGTGTTGGAGCTATCTTGCAATTTAACATCTTAAACGTGTTCAATACATCACTTGCATATTTTCACTGAGATATAAATATCCCATTTTCAGTATGTTGGACTTCAATGCCCAGAAAATACTTCATAAGCCCCAAATTAGTCATTTCAAATTTACTTTCCATGACTATTCTGAATTCTTCTATGCCAAAATCACTAGTAAATATTAAATCATCTACATAGAGGCAGAAAATTAACTTATTACCTTGCGGGTTGATTTTTGTGTACAGCGTTGGCTCACATTCACTTCTGTGAAATCCATTCTAAATGAGGTAAGAGTCAATCAGACTGTACCAAGCTCTGGGAGCTTGCTTCAAACTATACAATGCATTTTTCAGTCTGTATACTCTGTGTCCTTGTCTTAGAACTTCATAGCCTTGTGGCTACTCAACATATACTTCTTCCTCCAAATAACCATTTAAAAATGCAGACATGACATCCATTTGATAAACATGCCATTTCCTTTGTGTTGCGATAGCCAAGACTGTCCTGATAGTGTCCATTAGTGATACAGGTGCAAACGTTTCATTGAATTCTATGTCAGGTTGATGAGTGAATCCTCTTACTACCAATCTTTCCTTGTGCTTCTCCACATTTCCATCAGCATCTTGCTTGGTCTTATAGATCCATTTCACGCTTATCACATCCTTGTCTTTAGGAATATCAACTAATTCCCAAGTTTGATTTTTCTCAATGCATTCTATTTCTTCATCCATGGCTTGCGCCCAAAGTTTGTCTTCAACTACTTCTTCAAAAGTTAGAGGATCATTAACTTGAGAAAATAAAGCAAAACATGAGAATGAATTAGGTGTACCAACATCATACATCTCGCGTAGACTTCTTGTCCTTAACGGAGTTGCTGGTGTCGAACTGCGCGAGCTGCACGAACTGCTTGATGGAGTTTGTTGCGCACTTGATGTGCTTGTTGGAGTAGCTTGAGTTGTGCCATGTGTCGGAGTAGCATGTGCTGGAGCATGTTGCACAATCCTTGGAGTAGATGGAGCTATGTAGTTATGATTTATCTTCGGTGTCTCAACCACATCTTTTGTGCTGTCATCATGTTCAACACGTGAAACGATTTTGACATTCTTTTCTACTGTTCCATCCCATGCTTCATTTTCTAAAAACTGAACATCTCGACTGATGATTACTTTCCTTGCAACAGGATCATACAACTTGTATGCTTTTGTGTCTTCAAAATATCCAATAAAGATGTATTTGTATCCTTTACTTTCTAATTTCCTTCTGAGCTCATCTGGAACATGTGCGTATGCTACACAACCAAAAACTTTCAAATGCGAAACGCTATGTTTCAAACCTGTCCATGCTTCCTACAGAACTTTCTTCTTCACGCTCTTCGTTGAACATCGATTCATTATGTAAACAACAGTTGGCAATGCTTCATCCCAATATTTGTTTGATAGATGCGTGGCTGCCAACATACTGCGCGCCATCTCCATAATGGTTCTTTTCTTCCTCTCTGTGATACCATTCTGTTGCGGTGTATACCACGCAGTGAATTGCTTCTGTATGCCATGATTTTTGCAAAATTTTAAGAAATCATTTGAGATTTACTCACCACCTCTATCTATTCTTAAGATATTGATGTTGTAATCACTTTGCTTCTCCACGAGTGCCTTGAACTGCTAAAAACAATTAAACACAATAGATTTGTGTTTTAGAAAATAAAACCAAGTTTTTCTTGTGAAATCATCAATGAATGTGAGAAGATAAGTGCATCCTCCAATAGACGGTGTTTACATTGGTCCACAAATATCAAAGTGCACAATTTCAAGTGGTGTGCAAGCTCTGTATGACTGTCCAACTGGAAAAGTATCTCTGTGTTGTTTTCCAAAGATACAACCTTCACAAATCCTCTATGGTTTTTCGATCAATGGCAATCCTGTTACCATGACCTTCATGTGCATCAGCTTCATCCCACCAAAATTCAGATGTCCAAATCTGAATTGCCATAACCAAGATTCATCTTTTATTTCTGTTTGAAATGCAACTTATATTGCGCTGTCTTTTTCTTCCTTTGCGCAGTGACTAACTGCTCCTTTGCTATCTGCACTGAGCGCAGTTCCATAATTTTCATTATGAATTGCTATGAACAGCTTGAGTTGTCTTTTCTTTTATGATGGGTCTTATCCTCAAAGCAAACAAGCGATTGCTTGTCATCTGCACTTCGGCTATCAACTGTTTGCTTGGATATTTGTCTTTGATCAGACAACGTTTTCCTATCATATGAATTCTCTAACCTTTTTCCATCAGTTTCCCAGTGCTCATCAACTTATGCTTCAAGCCTTGAACATAATACACATCAGACATATATTTCTACTGCCCCTATTTTGTTAGAATGTCAATAGTACCCTTTCCCAAAACAGTGACTTGAAAATTGTTTCCAAGTGTTACATCAGTTTGAACTAATTTATCTAGACTAGAAAACAGATTTAAATTACCAGTCATATGATTGCTACAGCCTGAGTCTAAATACCATATGTCATTTGGACTTTCCTGGACAGCATTGCATTCCAGTGGAGACGCACATGCTAAGAACAACGAGCTGTTCGGAGTGCTGTTGTTGCTTTACTGAGCTTCACCCTGCTTTCCTTGGTCACACTGCTTCTTCCTGCATTCATATGAAAAGCGTCCATACTTCTTACAATAATGACATTGAATTTTTGATTTTTCATATCTTTGTCCACTTAACTGATTGGGTGTCTGATTCTGGCCTCTAATAGTGACATGCACAGGACTGCTGTTGCGACCTCCTCTGAACGAACTTTGTCCTCGACCTCTAGTGTTTTATCTTCCTCTGTCTCTTCCACGGCTTATGGATGACTGTGCTACGGATGCACATTCTAGCGATTTATCTGAACCGTTGATTCTATGTTCATGATTGAGTAATGAGGCTTGCAACTCATCACTAGTAAATGTGGATAGATCTTTATTTTCCTCCAGGGTTACAACCAAGGATTCAAATTTCTTTAGAAGAACTCTAAGAACTTTTTCAACAAATCTTTGGTAACCTAAAGTTTCTCCATGAGACTATATTTGATTAACCAGACCAATAACACGAGTATAGAATGAGTCTACTGACTCTTTATTTTTCATTGATAGAGATTCAAAATCTCTTATAAGAATCTGAAGTTTGGCAGTCTTTACCTTGTTGAAACCTTGATAGGAAGTTTCTAGTGTGTCCCACGCTTCCTTAGCTAACTGCGTTGTTGCTACTCTTAGGAGTATTGATTCATGTGTCGCTTGATGTATGTGGAACAACGCCTTTCCATCTTTCTTCCTTTGTTCCCTCAGGACATCCTTCTCAGCTTATGTGAGATTGTTGTATGTTGCTCAATCTGCTACTTCTGCATAACCAATTTGGACTATGTCCCATACATCTTGACCTCTAAACAAAGCTTTCATAGTTAGAGACCAATATTCATAATTTTTACCAGTAAATATTGGGGTTTGCAAATTACCCGAAGTGGAAGCCATTCTTAATCACTTTTCCCTTTTGTAAATTCAATTTCTACTTTTCGTAAACCAGGCTCTGATACCATATCAAGGAAAAAGGGGCACGCACAGTCAATTATTTACTGCGCAATACATGAATATTTTCTTTTCTTTTTTTCTAAGGACATGTGCTAGACCTAGCAAATACTTTGTTTTAAATTTTCTTCCACTTTTTATAAAACACTTTACTTCACAAAATTATCACGTCGAGATTACATGCGCAATTCACCTTTACCCTTTTACTACACACAGATTCAACCTTTTACTGTGCACAAATTAACTGCACGTTTCTACTTTCTATTGCACAGTTGAACTTTGCGCAAATGCACAAATCTTGACTTTGCACAATACTTTACTTTTCATGAAGTGCGCACTTCTCTAACTTTGCAGAACTTGACTTTCCGCACTTTATACAAATTACTTTTGCACACAGTTTAACTTTTACAAAGATTAACTGCATGGTTAACTTTGCATACCTTCTAACTGTGCATAACCCAAACTTAAACAAACTTTGTATAAATGAACTTCATGCTAAAACATAAGAACCAAAATATATGTAGAAGTTACTGTGCGTTAAACTAGGGCATTCACCACCGTGAAATACTTGAGAATATTGATTTGATTTATAGACTATAAATGTAAACAACATTTACACATGTCAATATGAAATAGATGCGTGGCATGCATAAACCAACATTCTTGAGAATGAATATATGAAACTTGAGAACTTATATATTTACTACTGTAAAACAAAGTAACTTTGCCACAATACAAAGAGATGAGATTTACTTCAAACTTTTACTTCTTATACAGAGCTTGGGCTCTTGAAAGACTTCATGGGTTTTTCACTTCTTCTCTTCTTCACTCCTCTCACTCTTTCATCTCTTTCATCTCTTAGAGAGCTTGAGCTTTCACTAACTTAATCTTCTATGAATGTTTTTCATTTATAGAGTTTCATTTCACCGACTCAAGATGGCTTCACTTGGAAGCTACAAGGTTGCATTAAACATAGAAATAAAATCCTACCTAAGAAGTTATGAGCCAGTGAAATACAAACGCGGCTACTTAAATACTAACATGATGTGCACCGGATTGGTTGAAAATTCAACGGACTATCTGACATTGCATCCTGACAGAATGACCAACTGACTTCTCACAGAACCAGCGCATATTAGATACGCTATCAACTCATTAATTATGATATTTCCAACAATTTCTTCATATGTCCTGTGTATACACATATATATGATTCCATGTGCTCCTTGCCTTTCCCTATTTTCCATTGTCACCTAATTGAAGCTCTTGAGAATTTAGCTACCCTTTAACTTTCGTGAAATGGCGGGGACAAGGAAGACCATTGTTTTCACTCTGAAACCAATTGCTTCCCCGTTCAGCTGCCACTAGACACGGTTGCATCCCTATGGGAAACAACTGTGCACAATGCGCCCCCCAACGTTACCAAAAAGCCCGGGGATTTGGGGAAGCTCCCACTCTGCCAACCTCCATGCATCTAGTTAATGAGTCATATCAAGAATCCATACTTTGTATCTAAAATTGTATTACATGAGTTATTTTCCCCAATTGCTCAATCATCGAATCGACACCTTCCTCTAGTACACGGTTTAAGATTCTTGTTATTTATTAATATGAAGACCACCGATGCTAATACACTTACAATCTGCGTTCTACTTTATGAATTGGGACAAAAATGTTTTTGTAATCTTAATTTTTAGAATGACAGTGCTACTTTACCTTTTGATTTTGTTTCCCTTATCGGTTAGTCTGGAAAAAAACATGAACTTCAACCATATAACAAGAACTTAAACCATCTATGTATCTCCTCTCTACTTGGTCGACCTACGTTTTACTTATTCTTCACAACCCATCCTCTACTCCATCATACAACAGATTTAGTATGTATAACAAGATATCGGGGGGGGGGGGGGGGGGGGGGCTATAAAGAAGAAGCATACAAAAGTTGCGTGGAGTCAGATAGTTCTCTTTTCTCAATTTGGGAAACTGCTTAAATGGCAAAGGTGGCATAGTGGCCTAGAGACTGAACCGCTAGATCGGGGCGAAATATGGTTGTGTTATATGACATATATAATGTTCAGTGTTGCTATATCCACTGCAAAATAAAGCCTCTTGACTTTACTATGTCAGTAAACATTGAAATTTTGATGTACTATTACATTTTCAAATGAAAAGAATAACTTATTTTTACATGGAAGCACTAAAAGGTTCAATATCTCATAGCCCTTCAAAGTGAAATGAAACCCCACCCTTCAAATTTGATCCTTGGTCACCACACGGCGAGCCTTATTGAATAGACAGACTCATCTTTAAGGCGATCCTGTCAAGTGTCATACCCATCAGCAACCATCCATGACATGAGGTGTAGATGTTCATGGCATCCACCAGCTCCGGTGACGGAAAAAATTGATGTCCAATCCCCGAATCCCCGAATCCCCCTAACAGTATTTACTGCTCGCCAATGACAGCACAGCAGAGGAAAATGTCATCACAAAAATATGGTACCATAGAGGAGGAAAACGTTAGTGCAAAAGGATTTGAATTTGATTTTTAGAGGGAATCTCATTGCTAGAACTTTTAATGCCATTCCAATTATTTGAATTTGAAATTGAGCATGATTGATCAACGCCCGCCCATTCCATTCATTTAGATTTGGATTTGAATGTTAGCAGCGTCGTTGCTAGAACTTCTTGAGCATGAGCCATCAATGCCATAGCCCAAAGCGGGCTCATGCTGTTGTATTCAACACTGTGGAGATGTGCACAAAAAATCATGGGGGAAGATGGAGATGCATTGTATTCAACACTTATTCCCCTTGATTCTGCAGGTTTTGTATTTAAAGATGTAGATATTCGTGAAGACATTGATTTTGATATTTTGTTCGACCTTCTTTGATAGAGTGTTTGTTTTCCATCTTTTGATTTGGTTAAGTGTTCAAATGACAAATTTATTTGATTTGGTTAAGTGTTCAAATGATAAAAAAAAATTGCAGTTCAGTTTAGTTCTGGTTAAAGAACATGGGGGTTATTTAGCCATTGTTGTGATTGCTCAGTTATTTCAACAGCCGAAAGCAAAGGGAGATGGACATGGTTTTAGCCATAATCACGCTTAAGAGGAGAGATCGTAATTTAGTAATTTTCCTGTTAAGATATATGTGCGCTGCTGCATAAATTTTAAATTTTGAAATCCGGACTAGTTATGTGGGACATCAGTTGGGACTAGTTATTTCTGTGTGCAGGACTTGGACTTGTTTCGAAGAGCCTACAATTTATTTATTTTGTGTGCGCAGGACTAGTTATGCGGTATCGTGGCTCTTCCGACTGCCACACACCACTGATACATCCTTCATAGTGCTCTTCAATATTTATGTTTCGCACGTATGGCAAAGAAGACAGTCTTACGAAACCACCGGGTAGGCATTGCGATTGACTTAATTTTGGGCTTCTATTAGAAAATTTTTGTTCTATAAGGTAGAAAAGAATACTAGTTTGAAAAGTGAATCATAATCTGTCATAAAATTCATGTTGTACATAATAATCTTGCCGAAAACCATTGTTTTCACGTTTTCATGAGTGGCAGGAGGATTCCACAAAGCATAATGAATATATTTGGCCATCTTCGGCAATTTATCCCCGATTCACTACTCTCGTACTTTGTTCAGGGATCTGTAATCGACATCGAGAACCTGCAAATTCTGTTGTTTTTTCCCATCCTGTCGACATTAATTTTGTTGCAGATCTTGATCAGCACGCTGCCCGCTCAGTTTAGGGTTACAGCGCTAGGGTTCTTCATCAGATTCATTATTTTAAGATTGGTAGGGTTCACACCTACGAAATGCATTCTCAAGAGGCCTGAGAGGACAGAATTCATCCATGTCATGTTGGGATATGGCAATGGTTTATATTTATGTGTTGTTTTAATAATAAGATATCCATTGGAGTTTAGAATAAAGTTTATTCCATGTCAAAAAATCAAGATATCCACGAGATTTCAGAATAAAGTTTATGTCAAAAACTCAAGATATCCACGAGATTTCAGAATAAAGTTTATTTATTAACTAAGATATTTTTCATTTGATTGATATTAGTTTATTCTTTACTTATAAGACATCTTCAAAGTCTACATCAATGAATCCATATCCTTGCAAAATTTGGGTTTTCAAATTTTCAAATTTCATGGATGTTTATTTTTATTTGAAAGGTACATTTTAGTTTTGAATATATACATCTTCGATTTGAATATAATTATTTTATTTGAAATGTATATCTTAATTTTGAATATATAAATTGTAGATTTGAATATATAGTTACTTTGAATTAATGTATGGATGTTTATTTTGGTTTATTTAAAATGTATATGTTAAATTTGAATATATACACTCTAGTTTGAATATAGTTATTTTGAATTAATGTATTTTATTTATAGTTTTTTAAACACATTATTCTTATTGGAAGAGTGATTAATAGTTTGAGTTTTGTATCTCACTTTGTTTGTTTGTCTGTCATTTGATATAAGCATATTTATGTCTTCATTCCACATAATGTGATTTTTCATATTATTTTAATAGTTGTTCTTTTGTTAAAGAAAATTGAAAGAGTTCATGTTAAATGAGGTTATCTTCATAACCTAGTTCAATTTTTCGATGACATATCACATAATTTATATATGGGTTCACAACATTTTAACAATATTCCAATGAAATAGATTTGTAGCTAAACAATCCAAATTTTACAAACATGGCCTATACTTAAGGTTTTTAAAAGGGTCTCGATGGATGAAGATAGTAAAGGATGGAGACACATAAAGGTGCCATACTCGCCCAATTTACAATAGTCTTATTGATCCTAAAATATTCTAGACTAGGGGTGGCATGTTTGATTTACTTAGGGCTTGATTTTACACCTGAATAGCCCATAATATATACAATTGTCACTTGTCTCTACAAAACACATCATGTCCACAATAGTGTACTAGATTACAATAAAAAGATAGTAGAGGATCACGATCCGAAGCCTCCCTTGCAACTTCCTCAACCATTAATCAAACTTGTTGGATTTTTCTATGGGATTGTGGGAAGGCATTAAGATTTAGTGTCCTTTCTAACTATATAGACCAAGAAGAGTGACATTATAGAGATGTCATCCCTTAATGAATAGTGCACTTGCGACACCAAGTTGGAGGTCCTTTGAGTAATGACGTATTTGCAACACTAAAGTGGAGGCTACCTCCCCCCACTTCATGTGCAAAAGATGAATTTTCCATAGTGGCGTGGAGGAATGCAAAGGAGGTGTCATCTCTAATTTGGTTGTATATTTCTTCACAAAGTCCAAATTGCAATTATCAACAAGGTATATAAATGGGAACTTATAACAAGAAAATATATATTCACATCATGACACTACTACATAGAGGGGGTTTTGAAACAAAATTTGAGACAAAATTTATGTAAATTGTCTCAACTTGAAACAAAACAAAAGTTGTGTATTGTCTTAAATATTGTCTTTAAGCGAGTGTCTTAAACTATTGTCTTTTGGAGACAATATATAATGCATCCATTATAGACCATGTTGTCTCTATAAATGACCATAATGTCTTAGGTTGAGACAAAAGCAAAGTTGTGTATTGTCTCAAATATTGTCTCTATACAGACAATATAGAATGCAAATGTTTGTGTCTCTGCTAAGACAATAGCACTTTTGTCTATCTGGAGACAAGTTATAAAAAAAAAGTATAAAAAATAATTAATCAAAATCAATTAAAGGGTATTTTCCTAAAACAAACTATAATATCCTATATTGTATTGATTTATCATAGGGCATAGTAGAATCAAGCCACCAACCCTCTTCTTTGTAATGCATAAGCTCTACCATTGAGCTAGCGCCGTTTAAAGAATTAGGACAGTACGAACTATTCTTTGAAGTCTTTCGGTATTATGGGCATGGAGCAGTCGCCTACAACATGAAGAAAAAATAATGTTTGGTAGTCATAATAGTGTAAACATGATGAGCAATAGTTTTGGGTAGATTTCTCAATGGAACAAAGTTTGAACAAAATTGAACTTGTGCATGACAGCCAAACAAGGTGTCGGTCTAAAGAAGTTTCAGATTTGTTTTAGTAGAATTAAATGTTATGATAAATATGTTTCCCTTTGGATTAGGAGTATGAAAAAACCTGATGTAAGAATAAGGTAATAGATTTATTTTTGGAAGCACCCTGCAATCCCAAAATATCATAAAGTTATAGAGAATCATTTCTCTAATAGATAACGCTTTCCACACTCAGTTGCAAACAGAATATGGGAACCTTTACCACTCTTCTATAGGGAATATATGATGATGAAGGACAATCCCTATACCCAATTCGACTTTCCTACTGTGTTTTGTTTAATAATGTTGACAAACAAAAAACATTAAAAGAAGTTGTTGAGTAGAAAAAAACTAGTTTTATATCCAAAATAGTTGCTAGATTTGTCTATCCAACTCATAAAATATCTCAAGCAGGGATTTTCCAGTATTAGTTTTGGAATTGTGTTTGTTCATATCCAAAATTGCTACTAGATTTTTTATCATAGTTTCTTCTCTCCATTTTGAGGAATATTCCCTAGTGCTATAAAATTGTTCCACTACACTTGAACACAAATAAGGGTGGGATAATAATCCAACCCTATAGATTGATGCATTACAGTTTTTCAGAGTTTGAAAGCTAAAGGATTCCTATATATTGATTTATCAACAAGAAAAATATGCCAACATCTAATCCGAATTTATGCAGGAACGAAATAAGATACCATATAGAGAATCATATACACAAATATATTGCAAATAATACAGTGATACAGTAAACACACATTCTATTAAATAGCGGAAATAGAACAAACAGTAAAATACAATAGCTGGAATGGTGATAGATATCTCTGAGAAGAGATGTGGCCGCTATGCTCATTCGTGCAAAGATGAATACAAAAAGAGGCCGAAAGGGCCTATTTATCATAAGCATCAGGGAAAGAATCCAAAACATCCAAACCTAACCCTAGGAGATGAAGCACCAAAATTCATTTGGGCCCCGTTTGGGTAAGTTAGTACATCAACTTCCCCGGGTCGTAAATTTTGCATACGATATCCATTTGGGGCGTACAATAGCTCGTTGAAAACATCTATTCAAGGATTACAAAAAGGGTCAGTAAATTTCATGTATAACATGACAAATTACTAGGCGCGCAGTCCCCATGTTTTCCTGAGAATTCGACGCCGAAAAAACATCATTTAGGGCCTCAAAATGGCTCTAGAAGTTCAGGACCCGAAAAACTGCTAAAAATAGTAATTTGCCAAAATTGCTAGAAGACTATTTGAGCCAGTAGGAAGAGGTGGGCCACCATCGATATACACCTGGATCAATCCTCCCTCATTAGGAAGCAATGGTCTCCATTGCATTAAATCCCTTATCATATGTCGAACTGTATGTTGAGTTGAGCGGCTGGTGTGGCGTTTGCTGAAGCGAAAAGGTTTCCTTTCTTTGAAATATTCAGAGGGTTGTAATTGTTGTTGTTGGTTGCCCTGGAGCTGTTCAACAGTTTTGGTTGTTGTGGTATCCTTGGTCTGCATTGGTGTGGATGGTTTCTTTTTGGGGAAGCGCCTTGAATGCGTGGCCTTGCACTGCAAAGGTACTCGAATAGGCGATGCTGCACTGAACTTCTGGTTTTCTTGTTTTTCTTGAGTAGAGGGATAATGGGAAGAGGTTGTGGATGTCTCTACAATCTGATGTTCTCCTTCAGTGGCAATTGCGAATAGGGAAAATTTCCCAGTGTGGGAGATTTTCTTTTTTCCCTGCTTGGCTGCGGTAGGTGCAACTATCTCTGGTATTCGATAGAGTTGTCCTCCCAAAGTGACAATGACATTGCAAGGTCGTGATTCATATACAACATGATGCTTCCACATATATGGTTTTCCTAAAAGAACATCACATACTTCAAGTGGGGACACATTACACAATACCTCATCTTTGAAGGGCTTGATGCCGTATGGTAGGCAACATTGGTGACTGACGCGGATCCCTCATCCTTGTATTATCCATCCAATGGTGTATGGTTGTGGGAGTGGTGTTATTGGTAGCTCCAGTCTCTTTATGACTTCTGCTGAGATCAGGTTCTTCTGGCTGCCACTGTCCACAACAAAGTGTAGGGGAATTCCCATCACCCACATCTGTGAGTGGAAAAGGCGCTCCTCTACCTTCGACTCTTCAGGTTCCTCTGGTTGAATCTTTGTGGTGGCAACAATGGCACTGGGTTCTACATCAATGATCTGCTTCCCTTTCGGCACGGATATGAAATTAGGTCTGGTGTCTGAATCGAAACTGGGATCTTATTCTGAAGCTTTGATCTCAGCCACCAATGACTGTTTTGAGCGACATTCATCAAAGTTGTGCCAAGGGATTTTGTGGAACTCGCACAACTTCCCGGTGTCCTTCTTTGTCTTTTTGTTACCCTTCTTCGCTTGTGGTTGGGACTGGTTGTCCTTTCCCTACCCCATGTTCTGCACGCCAAAGTTTCCCTTGCCCTGCTTCTGTGCAGGTCCAAAGTCATGCTTGTTCCTTTGCTGAAATTTCTGCTCAATTTTGACAGCATATCGATAAGCGGATCCGAGTGAAGATATTTCCAGGAAATTAATCTTTGTTCGTATGTATAAGTGTAGGTCACTGCGATATTTCAGTACTAGGCGCCGCTCGGAGTCCTTGATATCTAGCTTTGTGCGCAAGGTATGAAATTTGTTGGTGTACTCCGACACCGTTTGGTCCCTCTCTTGGTGCAGAATGGTCCATTTTGTGTACTAATCATCATAGTTTCCAACGTGTAATATTGTTCCTTGAAGACATTTATAAAAGAGGCCGAAGTGGGATTGGAATATTCAAACAATCCAGACTCGTCTGATGAGTTTTACTCACAATAAGTTTCCCACCAATTTTTGACACGGGGGATAGCCTTGAGGAGTGCAAAGATGATCTTTTCCCTGTCAAAAAAATTGTGGACAGATAAATACCCTTCTAGTACATTCAACCATTTATCTATGGCATCGGCATCGATCTTGCCTTCAAATAAAGGGATATCAAAGTTAACTTGTACCTTGAAGGGAGTTGCATCTCCAAAATAGCTTCTTGTCGAAGGTGTATCTATTGTCGTCAGCATGCATCGAAGGATCTGGGTGAAATTATCCATCATCTTGATCCTCTATTGTGCGAGGGATTCCTCGAGCAACGACTTGATAGGCTCTACTGCTCCATCCTTTCTCTTTTCTTCTACCATGGGAGTCCATTTGGGGTAGTGAGAGTGGTCTTCCCCAAGTGAAACTAGTTCGAGACCCACCTCTCTATATCCTAACCTCGTCGGGGAGATGCACCGAGAAACAATAAAAGAGCAAACCGCTTTGATACCATTGATCCAGATTTATGCAGGAACGAAATAAGATAGCATATACAGAATCATATACAAAGATATATTGCAAAGAACACAGTGATACAGTAAACACACATTCTATTAAATAGCGGAAATAGAACAGACTATAAAATACAATAGCTGGAATGGTGGTAGCTATCTCTGAGAAGAGATGTGGCCGCTATGCTCATTCGTGCCAAGATGAATACAAAAAGAGGCCAAAAGGGCCTATTTATCATAAGCATGAGGGAAAGAATCCCAAACATACAAAAACCTAACCCTAGTAGATGAAGCACCAAAAGTCATGTGGGCCCCGTTTGGGTAAGTTAGTACATCAACTTCCCGAGGTCGTATCTTTTCCATACGATATCCATTTGGGGCGTACAATAGCTCATTGGAAATATCTATTTAAGGATTACAAAAAGGGTTAGAAAATCTTGATTTTGGCATGCGTTTTAGGTAGGCACACAGTTAACATGTTTTCCCAAGAATTCCATCCCGAAAAAACGTCGTTTAGGGCCTCATAATGGCTCCGAAAGTTCGGGACCCAAAAAATTGCTAAAAATAGTAATTTGCCAAAATTGCCAGAAGACTGTTTTGAGATAGTAGAAAAAGGTGGGCCGCCACCGATATACACCTAGATCAATCCTCCCTCCTTAGGAAGCAATGGTGTCCATTTCGTTAAATCCCTGATCATATGTCGAACTGTGTGTTGAGTTGAGCCCTTGGTGTGGCGTTTGCTGATGCGAAAAGGTTGCCTTTCCTTGAAATCTTTAGAGGGTTGTAAATGTTGTTGCTAGCTGCGCTGGAGATGTTCAACAGTTTTGGTTGTTGTGGTATCCTTGGTCTGCACTGGTGTGGATGGTTTCTTTTTGGGGAAGCACCTTGAATGCATGGCCTTGCACTGCAAAGGTACACGAATAGGTGATGTTGCATTGAACTTCTGTTTTTCTTGTTTCTGTTGAGTAGAGGGATAATGGGCAGAGGTTGTGGATGTCTTTGTGATCTGATGTTCTCCTTCAGTGGAAATTGTGAATAGAGAAAATTTCCTAGTGTGGGAGATTATCTTTCTGCCCTACTTGGTTGGGGTAGGTGCAACTATCTCTGGTATCCGATAGATTTGTCCTCCCAAAGTGACAATGACACTGTGAGGTCGTGATTCATATACAACATGATGCTTCCACATATATGGTTGTCCTAAAAGAACATCACATACTTCAACTAGGTCCACATCACACAATACCTCATCTTTGAAGGGCTTGATGCCATATGGTAGGTGACATTGGTGACTGACGCAGATCCCTCGTCCTTGGCTTAGCCATCCAATGGTGTATGGTTGTGGGTGTGGTGTTATTGGTAGCTCCAGTCTCGTGATGATTTCTGCTGAGATTAGGGTCTTTTGGCTGCCGCTGTCAATAACAAAGTGTAGGGGAGTTTCCTTCACCCACATCTGGGAGTGGAAATGCAGTCCTATGCCTCTGACTCTTCACGTTCCTCTGGTTGAATTTGTGTAGTGGAAACAATGGCACTGGGTTTTGCATCAATGATCTTCTTCCCTTTACGCGCGGCTGTGAAATTAGGTTCTGAGTTAGAATCGGAACTGGGATCTGATTCTGAAGCTTTGATCTCAGCCAACAATGACTGTTTTGAGCAACATTCATCAGTGTTGTGCCAGGGGATTTTGTGGAACTCGCACCACTTCCCGGTGTCCATCTCTGTCTTTTCGTTACCCTTTTTCGCTTGTGGTTGGGATTGGTTTTCTTTTCCCTGTCCCATGTTCTGCGAGCTAGAGTTTCCCTTGCCCTGCTTCTGCAAAGGTCCAAAGTCACGCTTGTTCTTTTACTGAAATTTTTGCTCAATTTTGACAACATATAGATAGGCAGATCCAAGTGAAGAGATTTCCAGGAAGTCCATCTATGTTCATATGTACCGATCTAGGCCACTGCGATATTTCAGTACTAGGTGCCACTCGGAGTCCTTGATACCTAGCTTTGTGTGCAATGTATGAAATTTGTTGGTGTACTCCGACACCGTTTGGTCCCTCTCCTGGTGCAGAATGGTCCATTTTTTTGTACCGGTGATCATATTTTCCAACAGGGTAATATTTTTCCTTGATGGCATCTATAAAAGAGGCCCAAGTGGGATTGGAATATTCAAACAATCCAGACTCGTCTGATGAGTTTTGCTCATAAATAAGTTTTCCACCAATTTTTGACACGGGGGACGACCTTGAGGAGCGCAAAGATGATCTTTTCCCTGTCGAAAAAATTATGGACGAAGAAATACCCCTCTAGTAGATTCCACCATTTATTTGTGGCATTGGCATCGATCTTGCCTTTAAATAAAGGGATATCAAAGTTAACTTGTACCTTGAAGGGAGTCGCATCTTCGAAACGGCTGCTTGTTGAAGGTGTATCTATTGTCGTCAGCATGCGTCGAAGGATCCGGGAAAAATTATCTATCATCTCGTTCCTCTATCGCGTGAGGGCTTCCTTGAGAAACGACTTGATAGGACCTATTGATCCATCATCTCTTTTTTCTTCCGCCATGGGAGGCCGTTTGGGGCGGCGAGAGTGGTCTTCCCCAAGTGAAACTAGTTCGAGACCCAACTCTCTGTATCCTAACCTCGCCGAGGACATTCACCGAGAAACAATCAAAGAGCAGACCGCTCTGATACCATTGGTCCAGATTTATGCAGGAACGAAATACGATAGCATATACAGAATCATATACAAAGATATATTGAAAAGAACACAGTGATATAGTAAACACACATTCTATTAAATAGCGGAAATAGAACATACTCTAAAATAAAATAGTTGGAATGGTCGTAGATATCTCTGAGAAGAGATGTGGCCGCTATGGTCATTCATTCCAAGATGAATACAAAAAGAGGCCGAAAGGGCCTATTTATCATAATCATGAGGGGAAGAATCCCAAACATCCAAAAACCTAACCCTAGGAGATGAAGCGCCAAAAGTCATGTCGGCCCCGTTAGGGTAGGTTAGTACATCAACTTCACAGGGTCGTAACTTTTGCATACGATATCCATTTGGGGCGTACAATAGCTCATTTAAAATATCTATTCAAGGATTAAAAAAAGGGTTAGCAAATATTAAGTTCAGCATGCGGTTAGGGAATGTGTGCAATACCCATGTTTTCCCGAGAATTCGATGCCAAAAATACGTTACTTAGGGCCTCAAAATCGCTCCAGAAGTTCAGGACCCAAAAAACTGCTAAAAATAATAATTTGCCAAAATTGCCAGAAGACTATTTTGAGCCAGTAGGAAGAGGTGGGCCGCTACCGATCTACACCTACATCAATCCTCCCTCCTTAGGAAACATTGGTCTCCATTGTGTTAAATCCCTTATCATATGTCGAACTGTGTGTTGAGATGAGCTCCTGGTGCAGTGTTTGCTGAAGCGAAAAGGTTTCCTTTCCTTCAAAATTTCAGAGGGTTGTAATTGTTGTTGCTGGCAGCGCTAGAGCTATTCAACAGTTTTGGTTGTTGTGGTATCCTTGGTCTGCACTTGTGTGGATGGTTTCTTTTTGTGGAAGCACCTTGAATGCGTGGCCTTGCACTGCAAAGCTACTCGAATAGGCGATGCTGCACTGAACTTCTATTTTTCTTGTTTCTGCTGAGTAGAGGGATAATGGGCACATGTTGTGGATGTCTCTGTGATCTAATGTTCTCCTTCAGTGGAAATTGTGAATAGGGAAAATTTACCAGTGTGAGAGATTATCTTCCTGCCCTGCTTGGTTGGGGCAGGTGGAACTATATCTGGTATCCGATAGATTTGTCCTCCCAAAGTGACAATGACACTGTGAGGTCATGACTCATATACATCATGATGCTTCCACATATATGGTTGTCCTAAAAGAACATAACATACTTTAAGTGGGGCCACATCACACAATACCTCATCTTTGAAGGGCTTGATGTCGTATATTAGGCGACATTGGTGACTAACGCAGATCCCTCATCCTTGGCTTAGTCATCCAATGGTGTATGGTTGTCAGTGTGGTGTTATTGGTAGATCTAGTCTCTTGATGACTTCTGCTGAGATCAAGGTCATCTGGCTACCACTGTCCACAACAAAGTGTAGGGGAATTCCCTTCACCCACATCTGTGAGTGAAAAAGGCACTCCTTTGCCTCCGACTCTTCAGGTTCCTCTGGTTTAATCTGTGTGGTGGAAACAATGGCACTGGTTTCTGCATCAATGATCTGCTTCCATTTCCGCACGGTTGTGAAATTAGTTTCTTTGTCAGAATCGTAACTAGGATCTGATTCTGAAGCTTTGATCTCAGCCACCAATGACTGTTTTGAGCAACATTCATCAGTGTTGTGCCAGGGGATTTTTTGGAACTCGCACCACTTCCTAGTGTCCTTCTATGTCTTTTCATTACCCTTCTTTGTTTGTGGTTGGGACTGGTTGTCCTTTCCCTACCCCGTGTTCTGTGGGCCAAAGTTTCCCTTGCCCTACTTCTGCATAGGTCCAAAGTCACTCTTGTTCTTTTGCTGAAATTTCTACTCAATTTTGACAACATATCGATAGGAAGATCCGAGTGAAGATATTTCTAAGAATTCCATCTATGTTCATATGTACCAGTGTAGGCCACTGTGATATTTTAGTATGTTGGGTGTGTGAGCTATCTCAAATAAAAACACGTTATATTAATTATCAACCAGGATCAGTAAACTTAGATTTGAAACAAAATATATGCCAAGGTAGAAAAGGTTCTAAAGTTTCATATTTGTCAGACCTAAAACATGTTTAATAAGGAAAAAGATCGAAATATCTTTCAAAATGAAAAACCTAGTTAGGTATTCAAGAATACAACTAAGAAATCACAAATCAAAATAGTACTAGCTCATACTACTCTACTTTTATGGTTAATTAATATGAAAGATGGAAACAAATACTAAAACAAAAATTACTTCTAGAAAAGTAAGAAACTTCTAAATTAAACTTCTAGATAACAACTATGAACAAAATCAGAGCTACAAATATTAGATGTTTAATAGGGAGAACTTGTAAATGTAAATTATTCTAGACTAAACCATCTAATTCCATTCTTGTTGATTACATACATCAAATGTAATAGGAACTGGAGTAAATGTATCGTAATGAATTTCAAATGTAATAAGGAAGCTAAATCAAAGTAAATCTAACTTAACTTCTACAAACAAATGTAAACTAAAATTAACAAACTACCACTAAATTTAAACATTATGAACTACTGTCTATCCATATGTGAACAACATGAAACTAATATAAGTTAGAAGCAAGTCCAAAACATAACAATGATGTTAAAATGAACTATATTAGATTTGGAAGCAAGTAGAAGACTTGATAAAGATATTTTATTGTTAATCCAGATCTTGCAATATGCACATCTTCATTAAATACAAACTAGTCTTAAGATTAACAAACTAAACCAACTCAACGAATAGAATTATCAACTATAACTTGGAAATAAACTATTTAGAAACAACATTCATACATTCTGAATAGTAACTAAGTTACAAAACAGGTTAAAGAACTAAAGTTTGGAAGAATTATAAGAAGAGGATAAGGAGGAAGTAAGAAAGGAGGAAATAATGATGACAATTGAATTAAAAACTCCAAATAACATTAAAAAAGAATAAATTACATCTCAAACTATTAAGGAGGAACATGAAGAATGATGAATAAGACGTAGAAGAAATTAGATCCAGAAAAAGGCCTAAAATAATACAGAAAACACACAAGTCTGAATGACGATCCGAACGTCGGTCTAAATGGCAGTTTGAATGACGATCCGAATGGAGGAAAACGTTTTAAAGTTAGGGAAAGAAGAGTTTTTGGGTGATTTAATTACTAGCTGGCTTATGCAAATGATCCTACTGTGCACAAGAAGCAGTAGAGAGATTATTAGAGGCTAATAAATTATCTACGCGAATCATTACCTAAGAGGAAGAATGATTTTATATGAAGTAGGAAGAAGGTTGGAATAGAAGAAGAAAGAATGTTGGAATAGAAAAAAGGAAGAATTAACCTACATCAAATAGGAAAAAGAACTAACAGAGGAGAAAAGAAAGAAAGGAATGCTAACTATGGAAGAATTTAGAAGCAATATCTAACTATGATGATGGAAGAAGGACTGAAAACAAACTAGAAATGATCAAACTATTGAACTATTGGTCGACCATTTTAACTCAGAAGAAGGAAGGTTGCATTAATAGCAAAATATTAATTCCAGAGGAATGAAGATAATACACACATGAAAAAGAATTAGATTACACACAGGAAATAAATTAGTTAATTGCAAGAAAAGAAATGCAGAAAGTGTAAATAAAACCTCCAGTTGATGAGGGGCCCTTCCCAGCAATCGGAGGGTGAACTAGCTAAAATTAAATGACTACCAGCAGAACATCAACAAGCTGCTACTTCCATTCACTTGAGAAGAATTATAGAACTCTGTCTTCCACTATCTACGACTGCGAACTAGCTAGATTCCAAAATTTAGACTAACACTCAGACTCGGACTAACTCGTCTCAATCACAAAGATGACTATTTATAAGTTACAATGGGTGAGAGGGTCGACAGAGTCTACCTCTCTAAAAATAGAAGTGTTTAAATGACTGTAACTGTTGATTTAATTAATACATGCCAACGCAAGGAGTGTTCTTCACACTTTGACGGGGTTGGTTCCTTCACAGGGCAGCTACAGCGTCGATCTAACTCAGACATGGACGAGCAGTGTGCTGGCGAACTAAATCATGGGCAGGCGAACTCCTTCCAGAAGGAAGGCATGAATGAACGTGAGCAGGCATGAACAGGTGTGCATAACTCCTGACCAAACAAACAAGAGAATTGGTGCGCTGGAGTGTTGACATGGGCACAGGAGTTACGTCAGTATACTAAGCGTGATTCGAGGATGAATGCGCAGACGAACCGAAGGTTAAATTTTTCACGTGGACATGAGATGTTTTGTCAGGCTTGGCGAGCATAAGGATGGATCTTCTAGAGAAATATCTCATTAACTAGGCCCATTGTGTGTCGAACAGAACCCATGTGTCCTTCTCTTCATTCAATGGTCTAAGATGTGTCAACCACGGATTTCGTGGGTTGAACGGAGGCCTAAACAACGAGCTGAATGCGTTTTAGGATGAGCACGTAGCACATGGTCTGAATGATGGGTCATTTGCAAATCATAGCGTGTCAATTAAAACCATAAGTGTTAATTATGCCCCAAAACATCATTTTAATCATAAATAAACCATAATATACTAAACATAATAAGATTTGCATGGTAAGTGAATTTGTGCATACCTGGACTATTTGATGAGCTGAATGGCTAAGAAAACAACTTACTTTAGCAAAAATGATAGAAATAATGCCACTACGAGTAAATTGAATGATAAAAAATGGTGACAAAATTGAACACCAACATTCCCCCAAACCGGAGTCATGCCAGGCCCCACTGAGAAAAACAAAAAGTGATTAGGAAGAAGGCGAGCTGCGATAGCAGCGGTCTTCAACTCGAATGATGGAGATGCATGCTTGGCCTGGAGCTTCTGGAAATGACCCCTTAAGGAATTATATTTTACCCTAAGGACAACATTGGATGTTATTTTGGCGTTAACCGAGCATTCAATGCTTTTCAATTGTGTACACAACATCTTATTTTCTTCAAGGAGCTTGGAGATTGTCTCCACATAGCTTTGACTTTGTTCTATTAATTGTTCTATCTCTTGGGTTAACTGATCCCATTTTTGCTGACTCAAAATAGGTTGTTCTATACCATGCTCCAAGTCGATTTGAGGACTCTTTTCTTTTGGAGTTGTCTCAACATTAATAGTCTGTTCTCCAGGGCTTTTATCTTTGTTACATGTAGGAGAGCTTCTAGCAGCACATGCTTCACTCATCTGAACGGATGCATTAGCTAGTTTGAGGAGGGATGACTCAAAGGTATGATCGTCTAACTGAATATTTGAGCATGAGGGTTGAATGATAGTCTGAAATGTAAGGCTGATCAATGGATTGGTCATGATTTGTCTCTCTAGGTTCAATAGGAGAATGTATTGAATGGACAAAGTGCATATCATCTAAGGAGCTCTCATCAAATCATATACGTTTAACATTTGGTTCTTCTTGGGCATGAAAGTGTTCTTGAGAAGGGGAAGATTTGACAGTAGATAAATGAGGGTGTAATATCTCAAAAACAAAATGGTCCCATGTCTGACCTCTCTCCTCTAGTTGATGAATGATTAAAAGCTTAATGAGACAATGGTGATATAAGTTTCTAGAAGGGTTAATGGTATTCTTTCTAACTTGACTCGACATCTCTTCCAAGCTCTTTAGAAAGTATAATGGGAAATTTAAGGTCTGATTATTGACAAAATGAGCTAATAGTCTAACATGGCAAGCTTTAAAAATATTGAACTTACCCTCATAGGTGACTAAGTGTATGATAATGGTCAAAAGATCCAAGTACTATGGCTTGATCCATTCTCTATGAAAACCTTTGGTGCTAGTAATGTGTTGAAAATCGGGCTTGAGAGCGAACTGGTGAGCTTCTCATGGAAGAAAAAAATGCTTGTGCCATTAGGCAGCTTCTCTAGGGAGCTTCGTAGCTAACGCTATTGACTCTTTTGTTACAGAGAAAACAAGATGGCCAACCTTGGCCATTTTTCCATCGAAACCTTTGGCAAACAACAACGAAATCTCATGGTCGTGACCATCAAGGCGGTGGAGAAACTGATTCCAACCTGCTTGAGAGAATAACTCATGACATCTTTTAAACTCAGGGATATGAAGAAGATCTTGGTAGCTACCTAGATCACAACGGTTAGGCATTGCTGATGGAGGACGGGGGAAGTAATAGATAAATGCAGGGGATACAAAGAATTTGTAGAGGATGCAGCTCGCAGAGAGAGAAATGAAGGGTGAACAGAGTGAAACAGAAGTTCACACAGCCATCAGTTAAATTGAAGTCTATTTGGATGGTTGGGTGGTCATAGGTAAAGCGTGTTTTGAAAGAACACACTTGTACTTTGAATATCTTGGTTTAAGTGCCAGAATTGAAGTTCATGAATTCGGTAGATGCGTGTTTGGTATAGCATATTCAACCATGTCGAAAGCCAAGCTTTGGACAGGTTGAACGAAATTCACATAATGGGATGTTCTACATGTGGAAGATCACAAGGATCTGATCCATATGCTGGCGATCTATATGATAGGTAAGACCATAGTGGTCATACAATGATTCATAATGACACAAGATTCATTCATTTAACCAGATGAGATGAATAAGGAAATAAAACCCAGTGCGAGATTTGACGTTTGATTGATCCCTATCATCATTGGTTAGTCAAAATTTTCAAAAATATCTAGCATGCTATTTGAAATATATAAGCTAACATTTCTTTAGCACTTTTATTCAAAATGTTTCTTATCTGCTGCATTCGTCACTTCATTTGGATCGGCATGTGATCAGTCATTCATCCTTTCATACATACTTTTGTCTTTACAAACTTTTATTGCTGAAGCCAACTGGAACTGATTTTTGCAAGGAATTTTTAAGGATGTTAGTGCACAGAAAATGCTGTAAACTTTTCTTTCTGGAACTTTTAATTCATGTCCCGTTTTTGTTTGTTTTCAATTAAAACAATGTGCCTTCTGCTTTTGCATTAACCTGCAAACATCTATCACTTTCAGAGATAAATAAACTTTTTTTTTATGAATAAAAAAAAAATAGTTTAAAACAGTTCTAATCCTCCCCCAAACCAAATATATGGCTTGTCCTCAAGCCATCAAAAAGAGCATTAGATATTAAATTATTTTATCAATAGCTTAAAAATGTTGTAATACTTTTCTCAAGAAAATGAAATATTAACTAAACATGTAGATGATTCAGATATGTACATTTACCATAAAGAATAGAACAGTGCTTAAAAGAACCATATGAAGAATGATAGTATAATTTGATATGAAAGATGCCACAGGAAAACTAGCCATCCATGACTCATTTTAAAGATTTCTTGTCATCCCAAGTTATAGATAAGGTGTACCGTAAAGCTTGTGAGATTTTCATAATTATGGGTCCCATTTCTAGGATAATAACATCCTAGATATTGTTTGAATTAGATGACAAGGTCCAAGTTCAACTTACAGTTATTCTCTAATGAAAGTATAGATCATTGGCCCTAACATGTGTTTGTATACTCAGGTTTCTTATATATGAATCATGTGCATAGTAATGCATTAACCGATCTATTTTACCCGATATTGACCCGCTGCCAACAGGCCTTTTCAATACCCCTGTGGGTTTATCTTGGTACCATGCAAGCATAGTCCCACTGCCAGGGAGCCTGTTCAGTACCCCGGCAGATTTACTTGCATTTACCTAGCTTCCTTGTTTAAGATTTTACTTAGCATGGACCCGCTGCCAGTAGGCCTATTCAGTACCCCGGTGGGTTTGCTTCGTATAATGATGTTTGTATATATATATATATATATATATATATATATATATATATATATATATATATATATTGTGTAAGGAAGTCGGTTGGTACTAGAGTGTTCTAAGCCTTCTAAACACATAATTCGAAATATTAGAATGGACCTTTATGAGCAACTTTTACCTATAATAGCCAAAGTGAAAGATCATGTCAAAAGATAATAACCTAAAGTTGTTCTTTGATATATATCTATCTCTTTCATAAGAATTTAGTAATGTTCCCCACAAGAATAAAAATAACATTCACTTCTAAGTTACGTTTAAAAGATGCTTTAAGAGACAAGTTTTGATAATAAGTCTAGGACATAAGCCAATGATCCATACGTGTAAGATAGTATTTATTTTTATTTATTTTTTAGATCATATCAATTAAGATAGGTCTTTTAAGCAACAGTTCTAAATGATAATTAGAAATTTGCATGCCTGAATCAAATACCATATTCAAAATCATGAATGAAATGGTTGCGAAATAATATAAAGAACACTTTATCTTTTGCTAAAAATGTCAATTTCAACAATAATTGAAAAAAGAAGGGATTAGGATATATTGAAAATTTTTTTCTTTTAAGTGCTTCCCTTTCAATAATATTGCATGAGTGGATAAGGTCCTTGTAATTAAACTGCAAAACCGTTGTTAGATGATTTTGATTTATTCAAAACAAAACATATGTACAAAAAAGTCGTAAGAAATCTAAAGAGGGAGAAAAGTTTTCCAGTTTTTAATGGCAGAAATTTCATGAGCTGATAATACAAATGAATTCCCTGTATAAATATAATCAGCTTCTTAGAAATAACCCTTCATTATTATAATTAAAACAAAAACACAATATATTTACATATGTACAAATGAAGACGATCCTTTAGAAATTTCAGGGACTAGGAGGAGGAGGAATGACTTCCTCTTCTACCAGCTCCATCTCCTGTTGTTGTAAGGAATTCTACACAAAGTCTTGTTTAGATATAGGTTGGTGATAAAGTCTAAGTCTATTTCCATTTACAAGAAAGGAATTTTGAGAATCATCAATTGTTTTAATTTTAACGGATCCATTATCGAAGGCTGTAACAATTTCATCAGGACCCATCCAGCGAGTAGTCAATTTCTTTAAATTTTTTGTATCTCAAATAAAAAAGTAATGCCCATTCTCCTGTTTTAAATTGTTTTTGTTTAATGCATCTGTCATGCCATTTTTTACGTTGATTCTGTATTAAGATTGTTCATTGGATAGCATCCTGTCTAATCTCGTATAATTCATTTATTTATAGGATTTGTTGTTTCTGTGCTTCTTCTAAATTCATTCCTAACTGAGCAGCCATACGAAATGTCTTAACCTGAAATTCAATGGGTAGGAGAACCTATTTTCCATAAACAAGTTCATAAGGTGTGTGGCCAGTGGTGTTTCTCCAAGTTGTTCTATAAGCCCACAAGGCTTCTGGGAGCCTATCTACCCAGTCCTTGTGGTGTAACTGAATGGTTTTGGTCATGATAGCTTCTAATACTTTGTTTGTTCTTTCTACTTAACCATTCGCTTGAAGATGATATGGGGAAGTTTTACAATGTCTAATACCATATTTATTAGTAAGTTCTTTCATTAACATGGAAGTGAATTAAGATCCTTGATCGGTTACAATTTCCCTAGGTACACCAAATCGGGTAAATATTTCTTCATACATAAATTCTACCATTGATTTCTCGGTGGCTTGGAATAAAGATTTTGCTTCTACCCACTTGGTGACATAATCTGTATAGACTAGGATGTACTTCTTCCTACGAGACATAGGGGAAATTGGTCCAACAAAATCTAGAGCCCATTTTCCAAAAGGCTCGATCATAACTTGAGATTGCAAAGGCATCTCATAAAATGGCATAGGTCTACCAATTCTTTGGCAACTATCGCATCCCTTAACATATTTGGCAGCATCCTTGAAGATGCTTGACCAATAATATCCAGAATGTAAAACCTTATATGTTGTTCTTTTATCCAAAAAGTGTCGACCGCAAGGTCCACCATGACATGCATGAAGAATCTCTACCATCTCATCCTCTCGTACACATCTTCTAATAATAAGGTCAGGACCGGTATGAAAGAGATAATTATCCACCCAAGAATAGTTAGAGCTTTGAACTATGATTCTACATTTTTTGGGTGGAGAGAGATGGTTTGGTAGCTTTCTAGTTGCTGAATAATTGGCTATGTCTGCGAACCATGGGGTTCGAACAGATATAGCGAATAAATGTTCATCTAGGAAGCTATCATCAAGAAGACTATCATCATTGTCAATTTGAATTCGGGAGAGAAAGTATGCTACTACATTCTCTCGACCAGGATGGTCAACAATGGTGATATTAAACTCTTGTAATAGAAGAAGCCACCAAGTCACTCTACCATTGGTAACTGGTTTATTCATCAAAAATATAATAGAAGAATGATCGGTATGTATGCAAATTTCATATCCTGTCATATAATGATGATACTTATTGATGGAATAGACTACTACGAGAAACTCTTTTTCGGTAACAGTGTATTTTGATTCTGTAGGAGTCAAGTTTTTACTAGCGAAATAAATGGCATAAGATAACTTTTCCTCTTTTTGACCTAAGACTGCCCCTATAGCTATGTAGGATGCATCAGTAGAGATATGAAAAGGAAGGGACCAATTAGGGCCCCTATGTACTAGTGCTACTGATAACTTTTCTTTTAAAGTTTCGAAAGCCTGTTGACAAGGTTCAGTCCATTGAAATTATGTGTCCTTCATGAGTAGTTTGAACATAGGTGTGGCTATCTTGGTAAAATTTTCTATAAAACGCCTATAATAACCTGCATGGCCAAGAAATCTTTTAACTTCCTTCGAAGTTTTTGGGGGAGGAAGATTGACAATTATCTCTATCTTGGCAAGATCCACCTTGATACCTTGAAGAGAGACATGATGTCCTAGAACTATGCCCTCGGTTAATAACATCTTGCATTTTTCATGACTAAGGGCTAAGTTTGTGTCCTGACATTGAATAAGAACTGTCTCGAGGTTATTAAGGGCTTCTTGGAAGGTATTACAATAGACTGTGAAATCATCCATGTAGACCTCTACACAATCATGTATAAGGTCAGCAAAGATACCTAAAATTGTGCGTTGGAAAGTAGCAGGTGCATTACAAAGGCCAAATGATAACACTCGATAGGCATAAGTCCCCCAAGAACAAGTAAAGGTAGTCTTGTCTTGGTCCTTAGGTGCTATTAATATCTGATTGTATCCACTATACCCATCTAGGAAAGAAAAGTGTTGTTTCTCTGATAGGGTATCAACACAGATACACCACTTCCCTATGACTTTCTTTAGAACTACTACCAGAGGAGACACCCATTTACTATTAGAAATTGGGTAAATGAATCCAGTGTTAAGAAGTTTTTGTAATTCTTCTTTTACTATATCTTTGAGAGCTGGGCTCATTCTTCTATGGGGTTGTCTGATGGGAGGTATATTTGTGTCTGTGTAAATGTGGTGAATACAAGTATCTGGATGTATGCCCTTCATATCGGTGTATTTCCAAGCGAAAGCTCCAGTTTGACTTTTGAGAACTTTTAACAATTGCTTTTGCTGAATCTCATCTGAGCCTGCATTTATATGTAGAAATTTTTCGGAACTAACCTCACATGGTACGATATAAGATCCTAGATGTTCTTTGATTGCAAAGACACAAGGTGTACTTGTAAATGTTGAGAGACTCATGTTTTCTTGAAATTCCTCTCCAAAAATCTGGTCAAGTTGGGAAAAAGACTAAGGAAAGTCTATACATGTGGTAGAGGAAATAAATTGATTCAACACGTTTTCTATATTTTGTTCTTGAAGTGCCCAAGAAAGATCACTAACAAGGGAAAGTTCTTCGAAGATTTCTTCTCCAAAAGGACAATCTAACCAAAATAAGCTCTTAGCTACGGGCTGTGCTAGTGGGTATAAAGCTAGTATTTTTGTAGATAACCATCTCTCCATCCCTACATCCTGTGAATGCATTTGCAGTAGCCAGCCAGGGTCTTCCTAAAATGATAGGATGCCCTCTAGATGGATCTTTTGATTGTATAACCATGAAGTCCATGGGATATTCCCATGAGGCTACTGACCCCATAATATCATCTAAAATCCCAGCAGGTTGTACCATAGTACAATCTGCTAGTTCTAACATTGTTGGGGTAGGGTGGAGGAATGGCCCTAATTGGAGAGCTTCTAAAACTATAGTAGTCATTAGGTTAATAGCAGCCCCTAGATCAATGAGTTTGTTTCCTATAGCAGTGTTGTTAATGAGAACAGTTACTATAAGATTTCCTGGATTTGTATACCTCGGGATTCTAGGCTGTTCTGCTATACAATCTGAGATTTCAGCTATGGCATGTATTGTTGGAGGGTCTTTTTGTTTCTTACCTAGTCTCTTAATGCAAAGTTCTTTTATCACTTTACCAAAGTTTGGTATATCTTTAATGGCTTGTAGTAAAGGAATCTTAATACAAATATTTTTCAATTCATTAATGATGTTATATTATGGGTAAGTTACATGTTTTTCTATTATTAGATGCTCAGGGTATGGAGGTGATTTATTTCCCAATATTAATTCTTTATGAGGAAGGTTATGTGTTGAAGAATTAGGAACAACCACGATTTCAAGAATGGCATCATTTAAAATTTCATTAGGTATATTTTCTTCTTCATTTTCTTCTTGAATAACAACTGATGACTTAGGATGATCTTGCAAAACTCTTCCAGACCGCAATTGAACTTCATGTATTGGTGTGGACGAAATAGCATATGGTGGAAGAGGTAATAAGCCAATGTTATTAAGATCTTGGGTTGGTTTTTTGTTAGGATTCAGTATCGGTTGTGCGGGTAATATTGTGGGTCCTGGAGGGTTCATATTCTGGAAATGATGAGGTTGATTTGGGATAGGGGGTAGTGAAGGAGGTGCATATCCAGGAAAAAGTTGCTAAACATTAGGTGGGTAAGGACAGTTAGGCATAGGAGGAGATGGTTGAACAAAAGCTTGTCCTCTCCATCCATTAGACCATTATTGTTGTTGATAATTTTGATGAGGGTACTGTCGTGGCCAATTCTGCCAACCTGAAGTGTTCCATTGTTGCGGAGGTTGATAAGGATTGTAGTAAGGTGGAAATTGGAATGATGGATCCTGACCCAAAGATTGATCCCTAGGCTCCCCATGCCTCCTAGATGTTTCACCAAAACTTCCACTCTTGTATATAGCTTGCAACCCGAGAAACGATGGACAACTATCAGTGGGATGCTCTTCTGTACAGAGGTGACAAACTGAAACATTGTTTAATGGACATTCTCTTTGAGGATATTTGTGATGAAACTGCAATAATTAGTTAATGCAAATACACGAGATATCAGAAATAATAGAACAGACTCACTTTTATATTGATCATGGGCCACTTCGAGGGGGCAACCTCCTTTGAGCAAGCTCAATACAATTAACTTCACGGTCCTTCAATGACCTCAACACACACTTATATACTAAGTCTATGCCCAATACTATGAGTCAAAACCATGGGACATATAATACTATAGGACGACTTACAAAGCATATGCGTCCAATACTATGGGTCAATACTATGGGATAATATAAACTACGGATCAACAAATACTATGGGACGACTTACAAAGCATATGCGTCCAACAACAATATACTAACATAGTAAAGAGAAGGGTTGACATAGGTTCCTAACATCCCCTCTCCCTTAGAAAAAGCTTTGTCCTCAAAGCTTTGGTTGGAGAAATTGCTGCAGAATCTGAAGGAGTGGTTCCCCGGTAGCATCCTCGGTTTGCATTTCGGGCCACTGACGCCTTTGGAGTGTCAAGGAGGATTTCTTGGAAGGCTGTAGATGAAGAAGAACCCTGTCAGCTGTGTGGAAAATGAACTCAGAACGGTGCTGATCAGCTTGTTGTTTCCGGCGAATTCTGGCCATGTGAAGATTGTCCTGTAGAATGAGAAGAATCTGATCGCGGTTTCGAAGAACCGAGTCAATTTCCTGAACTGGGGAGCTACTAAGGGTGTATGGAAGAAGAACTGGCGGTGTTTGTCCATAGACTGCTTCATATGGTGTCCTTTGAGATGTGGTATTGTACCACGAGAGTGCTGCTAGGAAATCCATAGAAATAGTTGGCCAAAGCTGTGTAGGGATGGGCAAGGGTTTGATCAATCCCGAAAGGAGTGCCGGTTCCCCCTTGTTGACTTGGAAAGTATCATCGTTAGCCACCATCTGTTGAATTGTCATTTTTAGTCCCGACCAAAAGAAGTTACATTGTTCCTGGTCATACATTTTGCAGAACCCAGAGTGCCCTGTTGATGAAGAAGCATGGAGTTCATAGAAGAGATAGCCCTGTTGAACATATTGCAACCAATTTGGAACAAGCAGAGAAAGAGCTGTAAGAGAAACTGGGTCATCAATTGTGCGAGAAGGAGCATCTTCCACCATATTGTCCTTACCCTTCTTGTAAGTGATCACATAGGGATAAACCATGAGTTGGATAACCCATTGCAGGTGTGTTGGGGAGGAGACCCATTGTTCCAGAAAATTTTCCAGACTCGGGAGATCAGTCTTGATGCAAAAATAATTGCCTAATAGGTATGGCTGCCACTTCTGTACTGCATGCAAAATAGCCATCATTTCCTGCTGAGAGGTAGATGTGGCTACATTCTTACCGGAAAGGTCTCTTGAAGGAAGCAAGCTCATTGGTTCAGGAAAGATACTTGCATATCTATCCAAGGAAGTAGTGGAGACTGTTGATGAGTGCATCTAAATTGAATTGAGCTGAGCGATGACACCATGTAAATTCTTCTTAAGGATTTTTTCCAGGCGATGTGAACTGATGATGCAGAGAGACCCTGGTTGTAAGCCCCTAAATTTTTGTTGTGCCCCGTTGACTTTAAACTGCATCCAAAGTTTATCAAAATCCCATAAGATGGGGCCAAGTGTGCGTAACCATTGAACGCCCAAAACCACATCACATCCGCCTAAGGACAAGGAAAACATGTCGGAGCATAGGTTATAATCTTCCATAGAGATACGCACATTGTGACACTTCCCCTTGTAAGGTAAGGTGCCCCCATTGGCAACCATGACTTCAAAGTTGGAGCAAGGATGGACAAAACAATCATCCTGTTTGGCAATTCGAGGTTCAATGAAGTTATGAGTGCTACCAGAATCAATGAGTATGGTAAGAGGGAGCTTCTTGAATATCCCCTGACCCACATTGTTTGTGGGGTGGTGACGTCGGTTACAGCATGGAGAGAGATCTCGTGTGGGTCGTCCTGAGATGGGGTGTCAACAGGCGGGTGTTGCATGTCGACTGGATCATCTACTGTATCTATAGCTTCTTCACCAAGTTCTAAGGCAGGCGGAGAATCCACATCCAATAGATAGAGCTTTTGTTGAACACATCTATGTCCCCGAGTGAATTTCTCATCACAATTATAGTAAATCCCTTTTTCTCGGCGTGCCTGCATTTCTATTTCAGACAAATGCTTGATAGGAGTTGGTTGAGGAGCAAGCGTGATGGGAGGTCGTTGGGAACCCATATTTCTGAAGGGAACAAAGGTGGGTTTGGAGCGTTGTTGAGCTGCGATCTTGTCCTCGGCCAACTTAGCCAACCCAAGGACTTCCATCATTGTGTTGGGACAAAACATTTTGACCTCTGAGAGGATTTCATCCTTGAGACCACTGATAAAACAACTCCTGTAGAATTCATCAGACAATCCTTCTGTGTGATTGGCTAGTTTCTCAAATTCCATCTGATACTCTCTCACTGTGCCAGTTTGGTGAAGTTTAGTGAGTGCTCCTGTGAAGTCGTCAAAAGCACTAGGACCAAATCATGGCAAAATGGGTTGGCAAAAATCTGTCCAGTTTGGCTCGGGATGAGCTTTGATGTACCAACGGTACCATTGAAGGGCTTCCTGTTCCAAATGAAAGGATGCAAGTGGAACTTTCTGAACATCAAAAGTATTATGCAGACTGAAATATTTTTCTGCTCGGTATATCCATCCAGTCGGATCAGTACCATTGAAGCGAGGAAAATCAAGCTTCGGCCCATGAAAATTGCTAGAAGCAGAGAACCCGGTGGCTGCAAAAGATTCTGGCTGTCTGGTATTGTTCATGGCTGAATGCTAAAGATGGAGGCTGAGAAATTTTTCATCCAGATCTTGAAGTTTGGTTTGGATAGCTGCAAGTGCTTCCTCCATGGGTGTGTGCTCCTGCACAGGTGACAACCATAACCAGGTTTTTTTCTTTTTTTTCTTTTTTTTTTGGGTGGAATGGGTAGAAAAACACAAACAGAAGCTGATTTATTAAAGGGAAATTTGGATTGGGGAAACAATCGGATGGGTAATTGGGGTTTGACTAGGTTTTGGACAATGTTGGATAGACAGGGAATCAAAAATGAGGATTTCTGAAGCGGGGTGCAAGAATGGGAAAATTTGGCAGAGGGGAACAAAGAAGCAGAATTCAGAAAGGAACTCTGTGGTAAAATTTGAAGGTGATTGGGTGAAATCTGAGGAAGTTATGGCAAACCCTAAAAATAGATAAATGTGGGATTTCGGGCTTTGGGAAGGGGAATTGGGGATAGGGTCCTCAGGACTGAAATATGCAGAATGGGATGACAGGGGTTCCCTGAAAATTTCAAGGGAAACAGAGTGAAAAGAAGGGAGATATGGAGAAATGGATCGGCAACAGTGGCATGGAAGGGGTCCGCAACAGATGGATCTGCAATGGCGACTAGATCTAGAACGACTTTCAGAATAGATTTGAAACGGCTGGATCTGGAGCAGAAGTGATCAGCAATAGTTCAACTGAAATTAGATATGGACCCCAGGTATGTGCGGCTTCCTAACAGTTCAGGTGTTTCACTCGGCCACCAATGCTGTCTGATGGCTTGCGTATTGGGGAAGTACCCCTCACTCCACGGCTCAGGTAAAACTGATAACCGCTTTGCCACAAATGACAGCTCTTGGTTTACCTCACAGGTGGGAACTAGTCAATCAGGTAGGGGTCGTTGCCCTTTTCGCTGGCAGGTCCTCTCAATGGGCTAGCTACTTTGGGGTTCCTGTGGTACTCCTCACAATGAGTTTTAGGGCTTATGCCCAAGTACTTCCCACAGTTAAGCGGATAGGGATTATTCCCAAATCCGAAGCTGCAATAGATGCGAAAAAAAAAATTTGGCAGAAATTCCACCCAACGAGCCGAAGAAAGTGCTCTGATACCAGATGTGATGAACCTGCAATAATTAGTTAATGCAAATGCATGAGATATCAAAAATAATAGAACAGAATCACTTGTATATTGATCATGGGCCACTTCGAGGGGGCAACCTCCTTTGAGCAAGCTCAATACAATTAACTTCACGGTCCTTCAATGACCTCAACACACACTTATATACTAAGTCTATGCCCAATACTATGAGTCAAAACCATGGGACATATAATACTACAGGACGACTTACAAAGCATATGCATCCAATACTATGGGTCAATACTATGGGCTAATATAAACTATGGATCAACAAATACTACGGGATGACTTACAAAGCATATGCGTCCAACAACAATATACTAACATAGTAAAGAGAAGGGTTGACATAGGTTCCTAACAATATTTAGTTCTACACCTAGGGCAGAAAATACTCATTGCTGAATGATCTTCATCTTGTCTCTTTTTAGCTTGTAGTGCATCTAGCTGAGAACCCATAGCTCCTAAAATATCTGTTTTGAATTTTTCTAACAGGTTCCCTAACTCTACCCTTGTAACTCCACCAGGACCGGATGTGTTTCCTTTTGAATTCCTAGCATAAGATTCTCGAAAGTGTCTTCCACCTTTCCCTCTGCTCCTAGAGTAATTTCTACACAGTTCACAAATCTCTGCAAAAGATTTATGAGAAATGTCTCCTGCCGCCATGAGATTAAGGTTATCCAAGAATTCTTCTAAGATTCCTTTAAGGAAGAGTGTTCCTACTGCATCTTCTCGAAGATCACTATATTTAGATTTGTGTAACACATAGTTAAATCTTTCGAGATAGTCTTCCAGGCTCTCGTCTTCAAGCTGTTGAATTTTAAAAATATAATTGTGAGAGTCCTTTGGTCTACAGTAATCCTGATATATCCAAAGAAATGCATTCTTCATGTCCTCCCAAGATTTAGTATTAGATTCTCCTAATCCCATGAACCATCGAAGAGAAGAATCCTTTAATGTGGCAGGGAAAAGTTTTAGTTTTTGGCCATCTTGTAGGCAATTGTAACTCCTACACAAAATGTCAAACTCAAATAGGAATGTGTCTGGATCCTCACTACTTTTCCCATAAAAGGTTGGTAATGAGGAGTGAGGGATGTTTTTCATAGTAACATCTTATGCAGTGTCTAAGATAGGGAACCCGAAGGTACCTTCAGTTCTAACTTCTCCATCTTCTTCATCATGTCGGACACGATCTTCATTTCCATCCTCCATGAAGATTCTATTACCAAAGAGAGAAATTCTAGGTGGCTCCTTTCTTGGTGAATATGGGATATCCCAATGTTCTTTTTCAGGAAGGGTATTCTTCTTTTTAGGAGGAGAATGATCAACTACGTGGAAATCTAGTCCTGGAGGTTCTACTATTGTTGTGTCAATCTGTGAGATGACAATGTTTGTAGAGCTCCCAAAAAGAGCATCTACTTGTGCAGGATTGACAAAATCTACCAAATTTGGACCACCTACTATTGAAAAAGTAGTTTCTTTGGGATTTTGGACTAATGGAAGGTTAAGAAGTTTTGAAATTTTATCCTTCAGAGTTTCCTCTTGTCTAAGTTCAGTCTCAATATGAGCTTGAGGTTCTTCTAGTGTAATTTCTTTATGAACAGACTGTTCTGATGTCCCTATGATTTCCCTTAAAATATTTCCAGAAAATGTTTCTTTAGCCTTCCAAGTAGGACTATCCCCTTTAGGTATCTTCCGATACCTTTCTATTGAGTTAGTAGTTGGGGTGGCACGTCCCCCGTATATGTTAGTAGGAATTTTAGTAGGGATTTTAGTAAGAGAACTAGTTTTAATAAATCTACCTTGTGAATCTCTAGACCTATTCATCGAAACAAATTATAACTGAAAGAAACTCTGACTACACAACTACTACTGCTCGGTTTTGGGGATGCCTGTTATAACAGATGTGCAGGTTCTTACCTCTTGTCTTACCGCTCACCCGCCACCAGCCTAATCTAAGTTATCACTAAGTTTTGGAAGAGAATTTATACATATCTTCAACTGAATTCTACCTATTTCAACTCCCCGACAACAGCGCCAAAATGTTGGGTGTGTGAGCTATCTCAAATAAAAACGCCTAATATTAATTATCAACCAGGATTAGTAAACTTAGAGTTGAATCAAAATATATGCCAAGTTAGAAAAGGTTCTAAAGTTTCAGGTTTGTTAGACCTAAAAAATGTTTAGTAAGGAATTAAAAGATCGAAAGATCTTTCAAAATAAAAAACCGAGTTAAATATTCGAGAATACAACTAAGAAATCACAGATCATAATAGTACTATATCATACTACTCTACTTCTATGGTTAATTAATAAGAAAGATGGAAACAAATACCGAAACACAAATTACTTCTAGAAAAGTAAGAAACTACTAAATTAAACTTCCACATAACAACTATGAACAGAATAAGAGCTACGGATATTAGATGTTTAATAGGGAGAACTTGTAAATGTAAATTATTCTAGACTAAACCATCTAATTCCATTCTTCTTGATTACGTACATCAAATGTAATAGGAACTGGAGTAAATGTATCGTAATGACTTTCAAATGTAATAAGGAAGCTAAATGGAAGTAAATCTAACTTAACTTCTACAAACAAATGGAAACTAAAAATCAACAAACTACCACTAACTTTAAACATTATGAACTACTGTCTATCCATATGTGAACAACATGAAACTAAAATAAGTTAGAAGGAAGTAGAAAACTTAACAATGATGTTAAACTGAACTATATTAGATTTGGAAGCAAGTAGAAAACTTGATAAAGATATTTTAGTATTAATCTAGATCTTGCAATATGAACATCTTCATTAAATAGAAACTAGTCTTAAGATTAACAAACTAAAACAACTCAACGAATATAATTATCAACTATAACTTGGAAATAAACTATTTAGAAACAACATTCATACATTATGAACAGTAACTAAGTAACAAAACAGGTTAAAGAACTAAAGTTTGGAAGAAAGATAAGAAGATGATAAGGAGGAAGTAAGAAAGGAGGAAATAATGATGACAATTGAATTAAAAAATCCAAATAACATAAAACAAGATTAAATTACATCTCAAACTATTAAGGAGGAATAGGAAGAATGATGATTAAGAGGCAGAAGAAATTAGATTCGGAAAAAGGTCTAAAATAATACAGAAAACCCACAGGTCTGAATGACAATCCGAACGTCGGTCTGAATGGCAGTCCGAATGACGATCCAAATGGAGGAAAATGTTTTAAAGTGGGGGAAATAAGAGTTTTTGGGTCATTAGAGAGATTATTAGAGGCTAAGAAATTATCTATGCGAATCATTACCTAAGAGGAAGAATGATTTTATAAGAAGTAGGAAGAAGGTTGGAATAGAAGAAGAAAGAAGGTTGGAATAGAAAGAAGGAAGAATTAACCTACAACAAATAAGAAGAAGAACTAATAGAGGAGAAAAGAAAGAAATGAATGCTAACTATGGAAGAATTTGGAAGCAATATCTAACTATGATGATGGAAGAAGGACTGAAAACAAACTACAAATTATCAAACTATTGAACTATTGGTCGACCATTTTAATTCAGAAGAAGGAAGGTTGTATTAATAGCAGAATATTAATTACAGAGGAATGAAGATAATACACACAGGAAAACGAAATAGATTACACACACAGGAAATAAACTAGTTAATTTCAAGAAAAGAAATGCAGAAAGTGTAAATAAAACCTCTAGTTAATGAGGGGCCCTTCCCAGCAATCGGAGGGTGAACTAGCTCAACTTAAATGACTACCAGCAGAGCATCAACAAGCTGCTACTTCCATTAAATTGAGAATAATTATAGAACTCTGTCTTCCACTATCTACGACTGTAAACTAGCTAGATTCCAAAATTTAGACTAAAACTCAGACTCGGACTAACTCATCTCAATCACAAAGAAGATTATTTATAAGTTACAATGGGTGAGAGGGTCGACAAAGTTGACCTCTCTAAAAATAGAAGTGTTTAAATGACTGTAACTGTTGATTTAATTGATACATGCCAATGCAAGGAGAGTCCTTCACACTTTGACGGGGTTGGTTCCTTCATAGGGCAGCTATAGCGTCGATCTAACTCAGACATGGATGAGCAGTGTTCTACGGAACTGAATCATGGGTAGGCAAAATCCTTCCAGAACGACGACATGAATGAACGTGAGCAGGTGTGAACAGGTGTGCGTAACTCCTGGCCAAACGAAAAAGAGAACTGGTGCGCAGGAGTGTTGACATGGGCACAGGAGTTACGTCAGTATACTGAGCATGATTCCAAGCTGAATGCGCAGACGAACCGGAGGTTAAAGCATTCACGTGGACGTGAGATGTGCTGTCTAGCTCTGTGAGCATAAGGATGGATCTTCTAGAGCAATAGCTCATTAACTAGGCCCATTACGTGTCGAACATAACCCATGTGTCGTTCTCTTCATCAATGGTCTAAGATGTGTCAACCACAAATTTTGCGGGCTAAGATGTGTCAACCACAAATTTTGCGGGCTAAACGGAGGGCTGAACAATGAGCTAAATGCATTTTAGGCTGAGCACGTAGTGCATGGTCTGAATGATGGGTCATTTACAAATCGTATCCTATCAATCAAAACCATAAGTGTTAATTATGCCCAAAAACATCATTTTAATCATAAATAAACCATAATATATGAAACATAATAAGATTTGCATGGTAAGTGAAATTGTGCATACCTAGACTGTATGATGAGCTCAATGGCTAAGAAAACAACTTACTATAGCAAAAATTGTAGAAATAATGCCACTTCGAGGAAATTGAATGATAAAAAATGGTGACAAAATTCGACACCAACATAGTACTAGGTGCCGCTCGGAGTCCTTGATACCTATCTTTGTGCGCAAGGTATGAAATTTGTTGGTGTACTCTGACACCGTTTGGTCCCTCTCTTGGTGCAGAATGGTCCATTTTGTGTACCGGTCATCATAGTTTCCAACAGGGTAATATTGTTCCTTGACGGCATCTATAAAAGAGGCCCAAGTGGGATTAAAATATTCAAACAATCCAGACTCGTCTGATGCGTTTTGCTCGCAATAAGTTTCCCACCAATTTTTGACATGGGGGACGGCCTTGAGGAGCGCACAGACCATCTTTTCCCTGTTGGAAAAATTGTGGACAGAGAAATACCCTTCTAGTATATTCAACCATTTATCTATGGCATCAACATCGATCTTGCCTTCAAATAAAGGGATATAAAAGTTAACATGTACCTTGCAGGAAGTCGCATCTCTAAAACGAGTTCTTGTCAAAGGTGTATCTGTTTTCGTCGTCATGCGTCGAAGGATCCGAGTGAAATTATCCATCATATTGTTTCTCTGTAGCACGTTGGATTCCTCGAGCAACAACTTGATAGGATCTACTACTCCTTCATCTCTCTTTTCTTCTACCATGGAAGGCCGTTTCGGGCAACAAGAGTGGTATTACCCAAGTGAAACTAGTTCGAGACCCAACTCTTTGTATCCTGACCTCGTCGGGGATGTGCACCGAGAAACAATCAAAGAGTAGACCTCTCTGATACCACTGATTCGGATTTATGCAGGAACGAAATAAGATAATATATACAGAGATATATTGCAAAGAACACAGTGGTACAGTAAACACACATTTTATTAAATAGGAGAAATAGAACAGACTATAAAATACAATAGCTGGAATGGTGGTAGATATCTCTGAGAATAGATGTGGCCGTTATCGTCATTCGTGCCAAGATGAATACAAAAAGAGACTGAAAGGGCCTATTTATCATAAGCATGAGGGAAAGAATCCCAAACATCCAAAAACCTAACCCTAGGAGATGAAGCGCCAAAATTCATCTGGGCCCCGTTTGGGTAAGTCAGTACATCAAGAGCTCGTTGGAAAGATCTATTCAAGGATTACAAAAAGGGTAAGAAAATATTGAATCTGACAAATTATTTAAACTTGCGTGCAGTCCTCATGTTCTCCCGAGAATTCAACGCCGAAAAAACATCGTTTAGGGCCTCAAAATGGCTCTAGAAGTTTAGGACTCGAAAAATTGCTAAAAATAGTAATTTGCCGAAATTGCCAGAAGACTATTTTGTGCCAGTAGGAAGAGGTGGGTGACTCCAATATACACCTGGATCAATCCTCCCTGCTTAGGAAGCAATGGTCTCCATTGCGTTAAATCCCTTATCATATTTTGAACTGTGTGTTGAGTTGAGTTCCTGGTGCAGCGTTTGCTGAAGCGAAAAGGTTGCCTTTCTTTGAAATCTTCAGAGGGTTGTAATCTTTGTTGTCAGTTGTACTACAGTTGTTCAATAGTTTTGGTTTTTGTGGTATCCTTGGTCTACACTGGTGTGGATGGTTTATTTTTGGGGAAGCACCTTGAATGCATAGCCTTGCACTACAAAGGTACTCTAATAGGAAATGTTGCACTGAACTTATGTTTTTCTTGTTTCTACTAAGTAGAGGGATAATTGGCAGAGGTTGTGGATGTCTCTGTGAGTTGATGTTCTCCTTCAGTGGCAATTGTAAATAGGGAAAATTTCCGAGGGTGGGAGATTATCTTCCTGCCCTGCTTGGTTGGGGTAGGTGCAACTATCTCTGGTATCCGATAGAGTTGTCCTCCCAAAGTGACAATGACACTGCGAGGTCGTGATTCACATACAACATGATGCTTGTACATATATGGTTGTCCTAAAAGAACATCACATACTTCAAGTGGGGCCACATTACACAATACCTCATCTTTGAAAGGCTTGATGTCATATGGTAGGCGACATTGGTGACTTACACGGACCCCTCGTCCTTGGCTTAGCCATCCAATGGTGTATGGTTGTGGGTGTGGTGTTATTGGTAGCTCTAGTATCTTCATGATTTCTGTTGAGATCAGGGTCTTCTTGCTGCCACTTCCCACAACAAAGTGTAGGGGAATGCCCTTCACCCACATCTGTGAGTGGAAAAGGCACTCCCCTACCTCCAACTCTTCAAGTTACTCTGGTTGAATCTGTGTGGTGGCAACAATGGCACTGGGTTCTGCATCAATGATCTACTTCCCTTTCCATGCAGCTATGAAATTAGGTTCTGAGTCAGAATCGGAACTAGGATCTGATTATGAAGCTTTGATCTCAGCCACTAATGACTCCTTTGAGCGACATTCATCACTGTTGTTCCAGGGGATTTTGTGGAACTAAAACCACTTCCCGGTGTCCTTCTTTGTCTTTTTGTTACCCTTCTTTGCTTGTGGTTGGGACTGGTTGTCCTTTCCCTGCCCCATGTTGTGCGAGCTAGAGTTTCCCTTGCCCTGCTTCTGCATAGGTCCAAAGTCACGCTTGTTCGTTTGCTGAAATTTTTGCTTAATTTCAACAGCATATCGATAGGCAGATCCGAGTGAATATATTTCCAGGAAATCCATCTCTGTTCATATGTACCGGTGTAGGCCACTACGATATTTCATTACTTGGTTCCACTCGGAGTCCTTGATACCTAGCTTTGTGCACAAGGTATAAAATTTGTTGGTGTACTCCGACACCGTTTGGTCCCTCTCTTGGTGTGGAATGGTCCATTTTGTGTACTGGTCATCATAGTTTCCAACAGGGTAATATCGTTCCTTGACAACATCTATAAAAGAGACCCAAGTGGGATTAGAATATTCAAACAATCCAGATTCGTTTGATGCATTTTGCTTACAATACGTTTCCCACAAATTTTTGACATGGGGGATGGCCTTGAGGAGCGCACAGACGATCTTTTCCCTGTCGGAAAAAATGTGGACAGAGAAATACCCTTCTAGTAGATTCAACCATTTATCTATGGCATCAGCATCAATCTTTCCTTCAAATAAAGGGATATCAAAGTTAACTTGTATCTTGAAGGAAGTCGCATCTCTAAAATGGCTTCTTGTCAAAGGTGTATCAGTTGTTGTCGTCATGTGTCGAAGGATCCGAGTGAAATTATCCATCATATTGTTTCTCTGTAGCGTGAGGGATTCCTCGAGCAACAACTTGATAGGATCTACTACTCTATCATCTCTCTTTTATTCCACCATGCAAGGCCATTTGGGGTAGCGAGAGTGGTCTTACCCAAGTGAAACTAGTTCGAGACGCAACTCTCTATATCCTGACCTCGTCAGGGACATTCACCGAGAAATAATTAAAGAGCGGACCGCTCTGATACCACTGATCCAGATTTATGCAGGAACGAAATAAGATAATATCTACAGAATCATATAGAGAGATATATTGCAAATAACACATTTATACAGTAAACACACATTCTATTAAATAGCAAAAATATAACAGACTATAAAATACAATAGTTGGAATGGTGGTAGCTATCTCTGAGAATAGATGTTGCGTTATCCTCATTCGTGCCAATATGAATACAAAAAGAGACCGAAAGGGCCTATTTATCATAAGCATGACAGAAGGAATCCCAAACATTCAAAAACCTAACCCTAGGAGATGAAGCACCAAAATTCATCTGGGCCCTGTTTGGGTAAGTCAGTACATCTACTTCCCTGGGTCGTAACTTTTGCATACGATATCCATTTGGGGCATACAATAGCTTGTTGGAAAGATCTATTCAAGGATTACAAAAAGGGTCATCAAATCTCGAGCCTAACATGGTATTTAAACTTGCACGTAGTCCTCATGTTTTCCCGAGAATTCAACGTTGAAAAAGCGTCGTTTAGGGCCTCAAAATGGCTCTGGAAGTTCAGGACCCGAAAAACTGCTAAAAATAGTAATTTGCCAAAATTGCCAGAAGACTGTTTTCATCCAGTACGAAGAGGTGGGCCACCTCGATATACACCTGGATCAATCCTCCCTCCTTAGTAAGAAATGGTCTCCATTGCGTTAAATCCCTTATCATATTTCAAACTGTGTGTTGAGTTGAGTTCCTGGTGCAACGTTTGCTGAAGCTAAAAGGTTGCCTTTCTTTGAAATCTTCAAAGGGTTGTAATTTTTGTTGTCGGTTGTACAAGAGCTGTTCAACAGTTTTTGTTTTTGTGGTATCCTTGGTCTACACTGGTGTGGATGGTTTCTTTTTGGGGAAGCACCTTGAATGTGTGGCCTTGCACTGCAAAGGTACTTGAATAGGAAATGCTGCACTGAACTTCTGTTTTTCTTGTTTCTACAGAGTAGAGGGATATTGGCGGAGGTTGTGGATGTCTCTACGATCTGATGTTCTCCTTTGGTGCCAATTGCGAATAGGGAAAATTTTCAAGGGTGGTAGATTATCTTCCTGCCCTGCTTGGTTGGGGTAGGTGCAACTATCTCTGGTATCCAATAGAGTTGTCCTCCAAAAGTGACAATGACACTACGAGGTCATGATTCACATACAGCATGACGCTTCCACATATATGGTTGTCCTAAAAGAACATCACATACTTCCAGTGGGGCCACATTACAAAATACCTCATCTTTCAAAGGCTCGATGTCGTATGGTAGGCGACATTGGTGACTAACGCGGACCCCTCGTCCTTGGCTTAGCCATCCAATGGTGTATGGTTGTGGGTGTGGTGTTATTGGTAGCTCCAATCTCTTGATGACTTCTGCTGAGATCAGGGTCTTCTAGCTGCCGCTTTCCACAACAAAGTGTAGGGGAATTCCCTTCACCCACATTTGTGAGTTGAAAAGGCACTCCCCTGCCTCTGACTCTTCAGGTTACTCTGGTTGAATCTGTGTGGTGGCAACAATGGCACTGGGTTCTGCATCAATGATCTGATTCCCTTTCCACCTGGCTATGAATTTAGGTTCTGAGTCAGAATCGGAACTGGGATCTGATTATGAAGCTTTGATCTCAGCCACCAATCACTCCTTTTAGCAACATTCATCAGGGTTGTTCCAGGGGATTTTTCTGAACTAAAACAACTTCTCGGTGTCCTTATTTGTCATTTCGTTACCCTTCTTTACTTGTGGTTCGGAGTGGTTGTCCTTTCCCTGCCCCATGTTCTGCGAGCTAGAGTTTCCCTTGCCCTGCTTCTGCATAGGTCCAAAGTCACGCTTGCTCTTTTGCTGAAATTTCTACTTAATTATGACAGCATATCGATAGGCAGATCCGAGTGAATATATTTCTAGGAAATCCATATCTGTTCGTATGTACTAGTGTAGGCCACTACGATATTTCATTAATTGGTGCCACTCGGAGTCCTTGATACCTAGATTTGTGCACAAGGTATAAAATTTGTTGTTGTACTCCGACACCGTTTGGTCCCTCTCCTAGTGCAGAATGGTCCATTTTGTGTACTGTTCATCATAGTTCCCAACAGGGTAATATTGTTCCTTTATAGCATCTACAAAAGAGGCCCAAGTGAGATTAGAATATTCAAACAATCCAGACTTGTCTGATGTGTTTTGCTTACAATAAGTTTCCCACCAATTTTTGACATGGGTAATGGCCTTGAGGAGCGCACAGACGATCTTTTCCCTGTCGAAAAAATTTTGGACAGAGAAATACCCTTCTAGTAGATTCAACCATTTTTCTATGGCATCAGCATCGATCTTGCCTTCAAATAAAGGGATATCAAAGTTAACTTGTACCTTGAAGGAAGTCGCATCTCTAAAACGGCTTCTTGTCTAAGGTGTATCTGTTGTTGTCATCATGCGTCAAAGGATCCGAGTGAAATTATCCATCATATTGTTTCTCTATAGCACGAGGGATTCCTCGAGCAACAACTTGATAGGATCTACTACTCTGTCATCTCTATTTTATTCCGCCATGGAAGGCTGTTTGGGGTAGCGAGAGTGAAATTATTTCCAGGAAATCCATCTCAGCCACCAATGACTCCTTTGAGCAACATTCATCGGTGTTGTTCCAGGGTATTTTTCTGAACTAACACCACTTCCCGGTGTCCTTCTTTGTCTTTTCGTTACCTTTCTTTGCTTGTGGTTCAGATTGGTTGTCCTTTCCCTGCCCCATGTTCTGCGAGCCAAAGTTTCCCTTGCTCTGCTTCTGCATAGGTCCAAACTCACGCTTGTTCTTTTGCTGAAATTTCTGCTTAATTTTGATAGCATATCGATAGGCAGATTCGAGTGAATATATTTCCAGGAAATCCATCTCTGTTCGTATGTACCGGTGTAGGCCACTGCGATATTCCATTACTTGGTGCCACTCGGAGTCCTTGATACCTAGCTTTGTGCACAAGGTATAAAATTTGTTGGTGTACTCCGACACCGTTTGGTCCCTCTCTTGGTGCAGAATGGTCCATTTTGTGTATTGTTCATCATAGTTTCCAAAAGGGTAGTAATGTTCCTTGATAGCATCTATAAAAGAGGCCCAAGTGGGATTAGAATATTAAAAAAATCTAGACGCGTCTGATGTGTTTTGCTTACAATAAGTTTCCCACCAATTTTTGACATGGGGGACGGCCTTGAGGAGCGCACAAACGATCTTTTCCCTGTCGGATAAGTTGTGGACAGAGAAATACCCTTCTAGTAGTTTCAACCATTTATCTATGGCATCAGCATCGATCTTGCCTTCAAATAAAGGGATATCAAAGTTAACTTGTACCTTAAAGGAAGTCGCATCTCTAAAACAGCTTCTCGTCGAAGGTGTATCTGTTGTTGTCATCATGCGTCAAAGGATCCGAGTGAAATTATCCATCATATTGTTTCTCTGTAGCACGAGGGATTCCTCGAGCAACAACTTGATAGGATCTACTACTCCGTCATCTCTATTTTATTCCTCCATGGAAGGCCATTTGGGGCAACGAGAGTGGTCTTACCCAAGTGAAACTAGTTCGAGACCCAACTCTCTATATCCTGACCTCATCGGGGACATGCACCAAGAAACAATTGAAGAGTAGACCACTTTAATACCACTGATCCAGATTTATGCAGGAACGAAATAAGATAATATATACATAATCATATACAGAGATATATTGCAAATAACACAGTGATACAGTAAACACATATTCTATTAAATAGCGGAAATAGAACAGACTATAAAATACAATAGCTAGGATGGTGGTAGCTATCTCTGAGAATAGATGTGGTCGTTATCCTCATTCATGCCCAGATGAATACAAAAAGAGACCGAAAGGGCCTATTTATCATTAGCATGAGGGAAAGAATCCCAAACATCCAAAAACCTAACCCTAGGAGATGAAGCGCCAAAATTCATCTGGGCCCCGTTTGGGTAAGTCAGTACATCAACTTCTCGGGGTCGTAACTTTTGCATACGATATCCATTTGGGGCGTACAATAGCTCATTGGAAAGATATATTCACGGATTACAAAAAGGGTCAGTAAATCTCGATTCTGGCACGATATTTAAACTTGCATGTAGTCCCCATGTTTTCACGAGAAATCAATGCCGAAAAAACGTCGTTTAGGGCCTCAAAATGGCTCTAGAAGTTCAGGACCCGAAAAAATGCTAAAAATAGTAATTTTCCAAAATAGCCAGAAGACTGTTTTGAGCTAGTAGGAAGAGATGGGCCACCCCGATATAAACCTGGATCAATCCTCTCTCCTTAGGAAGAAATTGTCTCCATTGCATTAAATCCATTATCATATTTCGAACTGTGTGTTGAGTTGAGTTCCTGGTGCAGCGTTTGCTGAAGCGAAAAGGTTGCCTTTCTTTGAAATCTTCAGAGGGTTGTAATTTTTGTTGTCTATTGTACTAGAGCTATTCAACAGTTTTGGTTTTTGTCGTATCCTTGGTCTACACTGGTGTGGATGGTTTCTTTTTGGTGGAGCACCTTGAATGCGTGGCCTTGCACTACAAAGGTACTCGAATAGGAAATGCTTCACTAAACTTCTGTTTTTCTTGTTCCTGCTGAGTAGAGGGATAATGGGCAGAGGTTGTAGATATCTCTGCGATCTGATGTTCTCCTTCGGTGACAATTACGAATAGGGAAAATTTCTGAGTGTGGGAGATTACCTTCGTGCACTACTTGGTTGGTGTAGGTGCAACTATCTCTGGTATCTGATAGAGTTTTCCTCCCAAAGTGACAATGACACTGCGAGGTCATGATTCAGATACAGCATGACGCTTCCACATATATGGTTGTCCTAAAAGAACATCACATACTTCAAGTGGGGTCACATCACACAATACCTCATCTTTGAAGGGCTTGATGTCGTATGGTAGGCGACATTGGTGACTGACGCGGACCCCTCATCCTTGGCTTAGCCATCCAATGGTGTATGGTTGTGGGTGTTGTGTTATTGGTAGCTCCAATCTCTTAATGACTTCTGCTGAGATCAGGGTCTTCTGGCTATCGCTTTCCACAATAAAGTGTAGGGGAATTCCCTTCACCCACATTTGTGAGTGGAAAAGGCGCTCCCCTGCCTCTGACTCTTTAGGTTCCTCCGGTTGAATCTATGTGGTGGCAAGAATGGCATTGGGTTCTGCATCAATGATCTAATTCCCTTTCCACGCGGCTATGAAATTAGGTTCTGAGTAAGAATCAGAACTGGGATCTGATTCTGAAGCTTTGATCTCAGCCACCAATGACTCCTTTATCAACATTCATCAGTGTTGTTCCAGGGTATTTTGTGGAACTAACACCACTTCCTGGTGTCCTTCTTTGTCTTTTCGTTACCCTTCTTTGCTTGTGGTTGGGACTAGTTGTCATTTCCTTTCCCCATTTTCTACAAGCCAGAGTTTTCCTTACCTTGCTTTTGCGTAGGTCCAAAGTCACGCTTGTTCTTTTGATGAAATTTCTGCTTAATTTTGACAGCATATCGAAAGGCAGATCCGAGTGAATAAATTTCCAGGAAATCCATCTCTGTTCGTATGTACCGGTGTAAGCCACTACGATATTTCAGTAGTAGGTGCCACTCGTAGTCCTTTATACCTAGCTTTGTGCGCAAGGTTTAAAATTTGTTGGTGTACCTCGACACCATTTGGTCCCTCTCTTGGTGCATAATGGTCCATTTTGTGTACTGGTCATCAAAGTTTCCAACAGGGTAATATTTTTCTTTGACGACATCTATAAAAGAGGCCCAAGTGGGATTGGAATATTCAAACAATCCATACTCGTTTGATGAGTTTTTCTCACAATAAGTTTCCCACCAATTTTTGACATGGGGGACGGCCTTGAGGAGCACAAAGACGATCTTTTCCTTGTCGAAACAATTGTGGACAGAGAAATACCCTTCTAGTAGATTCAACCATTTATCTATGGTATCGGCATCGATCTTGCCTTCAAATAAAGGGATATCAAAGTTAACTTGTACCTTGAAGGATGTTGCATCTCCGAAACGGCTGCTTGTCGAAGGTGTATCTGTTTTCCTCGGCATGCGTCAAAGGATCCGGGCAAAATTATCCATCATCTCATTCCTCTGACACTCGAAGGATTCCTCAAGCAGCGACTTGATAGGATATACTGCTTCGTCGTCTCTCTTTTCTTCCGCCATGGGAGGCCGTTTGGGGTGGCGAGAGTGGTCTTCCACAAGTGAAACTAGTTCTAGACCCAACTCTCTGTATCTTGACCTCGTCGGGAACATGCACTGAGAAAAAATCAATGAGTAGACCGCTCTAATACCACTGATCTGGATTTATGCAGGAACATAATAAGATAGCATATACAAAATCATATACAGATATATATTTCAAAGAACACAGTGATACAATAAACACAAATTCTATTAAATAGCGGAAATAGAACGGACTGTAAGATACAATAGCTGGAATGGTGGTAGCTATCTCTGAGAAGAGATGTGGCCGCTATGCTCATTCGTTCCAAGATGAATACAAAATGAGGCCAAAAGGGCCTATTTATCATAAGCATGAGGGAAAAAATCCCAAACATCCAAAAACCTAACCCTTGGAGATGAAGCCCCAAAAGTCATATGGGCCCCGTTTGGGTAAGTTAGTACATCAACTTCCCGGGGTCGTAACTTTTGCATACGATATCTATTTGCGGCGTACAATAGCTCATTGGAAAGATCTATTCAAGAATTACAAAAAGGGTCAGAAAATATCGAGTCGGGAACACATTCTAATCAAACGCGCGTCTACAATGTTTTCCAGAGAATTCGTCACCGAAAAAACGTCGTTTAGGGCCTCAAAATGGCTCTGGAAGTTCAGGACCCGAAAAATGGCTAAAAATAGTAATTTTCCAAAATTGCTAGAAGATTGTTTTGAGCCAGTAGGAAGCGGTGGGCCACCACTGATATATACCTGGATCAATCCTCCCTCCTGAGGAAGTAATGGTCTCCATTGCGTTAAATCCCTTATCATATGTCGAACTATGTGTTGAGTTGAGCTCCTGGTGCATCATTTCCTGAAGCGAAAAGGTTTCCTTTTTTTGAACTCTTTAGAGGGTTGTGATTGTTGATGTTGGTTGCGCTGGATCTATTCAATAGTTTTTTTTGTTGTGGTATCCTTGTTGTACACTAGTGTGGATGGTTTCTTTTTGGGGAAGCACCTTGAATGCGTGGCCTTGCACTGCAAAGTTACTCGAATAGGCGATGTTGCACTGAACTTTTGTTTTTCTTGTTTCTGCTGAGTAGAGGGATAATGGACAGAGGTTGTGGATGTCTCTGCGATCTGATGTTCTCCTTCAGTGGAAATTGCGAATACGGAATATTTCCCAGTGTGGGAGATTATCTTCCTGCCCTGCTTTGTTGGGGTAGGTGCAACTATCTCTGGTATCTAATAGAGTTATCCTCCCAAAGTGACAATGACACTGTGAGGTCGTGATTCACAGACAGCATGACGCTTCCACATATATTGTTGTCCTAAAAGAACATCAGATAGCTCAAGTGGGGCCACATCATACAATACCTCATCTTTGAAGGGCTTGATGCCATATGGTAGGCGACATTGGAGACTGACGCAGATCCCTCTTCCTTGGATTAGCCATCCAATGTTGTATGGTTGTGGGTGTGATTTTATTGGTAGCTCAAGTCTCTTGATGACTTCTGCAGAGATCAAGGTCTTCTGGTTGCCGCTGTCCACAACAAAGTGTATGGGAATTCCCTTCACCCACATCTCTGAGTGGAAAGGCCGCTCCTCTGCCTCCAATTCTTCAGGTTCCTCTGGTTGAATCTGTGTGGTGGAAACAATGGCACTGGGTTCTACATCAATGATCTGCTTCCCTTTCTACTTGGCTGTGAAATTAGGTTTTGAGTTAGAATCAGAACTAGGATCTGATTCTGAAGCTTTGGTCTCAGCCACCAATGACTATTTTGAGCGACAATCATCAGTATTGTGCCAGGGGATTTTCTGGAACTCGCACCACTTCCCGATTTCCTTCTTTGTCTTTTCGTTACCCTTCTTTGCTTGTGGTTGGGACTGGTTCTCCTTTCCCTATGCTGTGTTCTGCGAGCCAGAGTTTCCCTTTCCCTGCTCCTGCACAGGTCCAAAGTCACGGTTGATCTTTTCCTGAAATTTCTGCTCAATTTCAACAGCATATCGGTAGGCGGATCCAAGTGACCAGATTTATAGGAAATCCATCTCTGTTCTTATGTACCAATGTATTCCACTGTGATATTTTAGTACTAGGTGCTAGTCGGAGTCCTTGATACCTCGCTTTGTGCGCAAGGTATGAAATTTGTTTGTGTACTCCAAGACCATTTGGTCCCTCTCTTGGTGCTGAATGGTCCATTTTGTGTATTGGTCATCATAGTTTCCAACAGGGTAAAATTTTTCCTTGACGACATCTATAAAAGAGGCCTAAGTGGGATTGGAATATTCAAACAATCCAGACTCGTTAGATGAGTTTTTCTCACAATAAGTTTCCAACCAACTTTTGAAATGGGGGAAGTCCTTGAGGAGCGCAAAGACGATATTTTCCCTATCGAAAAAATTGTGGACAGAGAAATACCCTTCTCGTAGATTCAACCATTTATCTATGGCATTGACATAGATCTTGCCTTCTAATAAAGGGATATCAAAGTTAAATTGAACCTTGAAGGGAGTTTCATCTCCGAAACGGCTACTTGTCGAAGGTGTATCTGTTGTCGTTGGCATGTGTCGAAGAATCCGAGTGAAATTATCCATCAACTTGTTCCTCAGTCGTGAGAGGGATTCCTTAAGAAACGACTTCATAGCATCAACTGATATGTTGTCGCTCTTGACTTCCACCATGGGAGGTCATTTGGCGTGGCGAGAGTGGTCTTCCCCAAGTGAAACTAGTTCGAGACCCGACTCTCTATAACCTGACCTCGTTGGGGACATGCACCGAGAAACAATCAAAGAGCAGACCTCTCTGACAAGACTGATCTAGATTTATGCAGGAATGGAATAAGATAGCATATACAGAATCAAAAAAATTATATATATATATTGCAAGAACACAGTGATACAGTAAACACACATTCTATTAAATAGCGGAAATAGAACAGACTGGAAAATACAATAGCTGGAATGGTGGTAGCTATCTCTGAGAAGAGATGTGGCTGCTATGCTCATTCATGCCAAGATGAGTACAAAAAGAGGCCAAAAGGGACTATTTATCATAAGCATGAGGGAAAGAATCCTAAACATCCAAAAACCTAACCCTAGGAGATGAAGCGCAAAAACTCATGTGGGCCTCGTTTGGGTAAGTTAGTACATCAACTTCCCGGGGTCGTAAATTTTGCATACGATATCCATTTGGGGCATACAATAGCTCGTTGGAAAGATCTATTCAAGGATAGAAAAAAGGGTTAGCAAATCTTGAGTATGGCCAGTGGGAAGAGAATGCATGCAGTACTCAATTTTCCCACAGAATTCGACGCAGAAAAAACGTCGTTTAGGGCCTCAAAATGGCTCCAGAAGTTCAGGACCCAAAAAATTGCTAAAAATAGTAATTTGCCAAAATTGCCGGAAGACTATTTTGAGCCAGTAGGAAGAGGTGGGGCTCCACCGATATACACCTGGATCAATCCTCCCTCCTTAGGAAGCAATTGTCTCGGTTGCGTTAAATCCCTTATCATATGTTGAACTATGTGTTGAGTTGAGCTCCTTGTGCGGCGTTGGCTGAAGCGAAAAGGTTGCCTTTCTTTGAAATCCTCAGAGGGTTGTAATTGTTGTTGATAGTTGTGCTAGAGTTGTTCAACAGTTTTGTTTATTGCGGTATCCTTGGTCTGCACTGGAGTGGATGGTTTCTTTTTGGGGAAGCACCTTGAATGCGTGGCCTTGCACTGCAAAGGTACTCGAATAGGTGGTGCTGCACTGCACTTCTGTTTTTCTTGTTTCTGCTGAGTAGAGGGATAATGGGCAGAGGTTGTGGATGTATCTGTGATCTAATGCTCTCCTTAAGTGGCAATTGCGAATAGGGAAAATCTCCCAGGTTGGGAGATTATCTTCCTGCCCTGCTTGGTTGGGTTAGGTGCATTTATCTCTGGTATCCGGTAGAGTTGTCCTCCCAAAGTGACAATGACACTGCGAGGTCATGATTCACAGACAACATGACGCTTCCACATGTATTGTTGTCCTAAAAGAACATAACATACTTCAAGTGGGGCCACATCACATAATACCTCATCTTTGAAGGGCTTGATGTCGTATGGTAGGTGAAATTGGTGATTGATGCGGATCCCTCGTCCTTGGCTTAGCCATGCAATGGTGTATGGTTGTGGGTGTGGTGTTATTGGTATCTCTTGTCAATTGATGGCTTCTGCTAAGATTACGGTCTTCTGGATTCCGCTGTCCACAACAAAGTGTAGTGGAATTCCCTTCACCCACATCTGTGAGTGGAAAAGACGCTCCTCTGCCTCCGAGTCTTCAGGTTCCTCTGGTTGAATCTGTGTGGTGGAAACAATGACATTGGGTTCTGCATAAATGATTTTCTTCTCTTTCCGCTGTGAAATTAAGTTCTAAGTCGGAATCGAAACTGGGATCTGATTCTGAAGCTTTGATCTCAGCCACCAATGACTGTTTTGAGCAACATTGATCAGTGTTGTGCCAGGGGATTTTGTGGATCTCACACCACTTCCCAGTGTTCTTCTTTGTCTTTTCATTACCTTTCTTCACTTGTGTTTGGGACTGGTTGTCCTTTCCCTGCCCCATGTTTTGCAAGCCAGAGTTTCCCCTGCCCTGTTTCTGCGTAGGTCCAAAGTCATGCTTGTTTTTTTCCTGAAATTTCTTCTCAATTTTGACAGCATATCGATAGGCGGATCCGAGTGAAGATATTTCCAGGAAATCCATCTCTGTTTATATGTACTGGTGTAGGCCACTGCGATATTTTAGTAATAGGCGCTGCTCGGAGTCCCTTATACCTAGCTTTGTGCGCAAGGTATGAAATTTGTTGGTGTACTCCGACACCGTTTGGTTCCTCTCTTTCTGCAGAATGGTCCATTTTGTGTACTGGTCATCATAGTTTCCAATAGGGTAACATTGTTCCTTGATGGCATCTATAAAAGAGGCTCAAGTGGGATTGGAATATTCAAACAATCCAGACTTGTTTGATGAGTTTTTCTCACAATAAGTTTCCCACCAATTTTTGACATGGGGGACGACCTTGAGAAGCGTGAAGACGATCTTTTCCCTGTCGGAAAAATTGTGAACAGAGAAATACCCTTCTAGTAGATTCAACCATTTATCTATGGCATCGGCATCGATCTTGAATTCAAATAAACGGATATCAAAGTTAACTTGTACCTTGAAGGGTGTCGCATTTCCCAAACGACTGCTTGTCGAAGGTGTATGTGTTGTCGTTTGCATGCGTCGAAGGATCTGGTCGAAATTATCCATCATCTTGCTGCTCTGACGCGCGAGGGATTCCTTGAGAAATGACTTGATAGGATGTACTGCTCCATCGTCTATCTTTTCTTCTACCATGGGAGGCCATTTGAGGCGGCGAGAGTGTTCTTCCCCATGTGAAACTAGTTCGAGACCCAACTCTCTGTATCCTGACCTCGTCGGGGACATGCACTGACAAATAATCAAAGAGAAGAACGCTTTGATACCACTGATCCGGATTTATGTAGGAACAAAATAAGATAGAATATACATAACCATATAGAGAGATATATTGCAAAGAACACAGTGAGACAGTAAACACACATTCTATTAGATAGCGGAAATAGAACAAACTGTAAAATACAATAGCTGGAATGGTGGTAGCTATCTCTGAGAAGAGATGTGGCTGTTATGCTTATTCGTGCCAAGATGAATACAAAAAGTGGCCAAAAGGGCCTATTTATCATAAGCATGAGGGAAATAATCCCAAACATCTAAAATGGGCATCTGTGATCTAATGCCGCCCTTCAGTGGAAATTGCGAATAGGGAAAATCTCCCAGGTTGGGAGATTATCTTCCTGCCCTGCTTGGTTGGGGTACGTACAACTATCTCTGGTATCCGGTAGAGTTGTCCTCCCAAAGTGGCAATGACACTACGAGGTCGTGATTCACAGACAGCATGACGCTTCCATATATATTGTTCTCCTAAAAGAACATCACATACTTCAAGTGGGGCCACATCACACAATACCTCATCTTTGAAGGGCTTCATGTCGTATGATAGGTGAAATTGGTGACTGACGCGGATCCCTCATCCTTGGCTTAGCCATACAATCGTGTATGGTTGTTGGTGTGGTGTTAATGGTAGCTCGAGTCAATTGATGGCTTCCTCTGATATTAGGGTCTTCTGGATTCCCTTGTCCACAACAAAGTGTAGTGGAATTCCCTTCACCCACATCTGTGAGTGGAAAAGACGCTCCTTTGCCTCCGACTCTTCAGGTTCCTCTGGTTGAATCTATGTGGTGGCAGCAATTGCACTGGGTTCTACATAAATGATTTGCTTAACTTTCCATGTGGCTGTGAAATTAGGATCTAATTCAGAATCGGAACTGGGATTTGATTCTGAAGCTTTGATCTTAGCCACCAATGACTGTTTTGAGCAACATTCATCAGTGTTGTGCCAGGGGATTTTGTGGAACTCGCACCCCTTCCCTGTGTCCTTCTTTGTCTTTTCATTACCCTTCTTCACTAGTGGTTGGGACTGGTAGTCCTTTCCCTACCCCGTGTTTTGCGAGCAAGAGTTTCCCTTGCCCTGTTTCTGCGTAGGTACAAAGTCATGCTTATTTGTTTCCTGAAATTTCTTCTCAATTTTGACAGCATATCGATAGGCGAATCCGAGTGAAGATATTTCCTGGTAATCCATCTCTGTTCATATGTACTTGTGTAGGCGACTACTATATTTTAGTAATAGGTGCCACTCGGAGTCCTTGATACCTAGCTTTGTGTGCAAGGTATGAAATTTGTTGGTGCACTCCGACACCATTTGGTCCCTCTCTTTGAGCAGAATGGTCCATTTTGTGCACTGGTCATCATAGTTTCCAACAAGGTAACATTTTTCATTGATGGTATCTATAAAAAAGGCTCAAGTGGGATTGGAATATTCAAACAATCCAGACTCGTTTGATGAGTTTTTCTCACAATAAGTTTCCCACCAATTTTTTACATGGGGGACGGCCTTTAGGAGCACGAAGATGATCTTTTCCCTATCGAAAAAATTGTGAATAGAGAAATACCCTTCTAGTAGATTCAACCATTTGTCTATGGCATTTGCATCGATCTTGACTTCAAATAAAGGGATATCAAAGTTAACTTGTACCTTGAAGGGTGTCGCATCTCCGAAACGGCTGCTTGTCGAAGGTGTATCTGTTGTCGTTGGCATGCGTCGAAGGATCCGGGCCAAATTATCCATCATCTTGTTCCTCTGACATGCGATGGCTTCCTTGAGAAACGACTTGATAGGATCTACTACTCCATTGTCTCTCTTTTCTTCTGCCATGGGAGGCCGTTCGGGGTAGCGAGAGTGGTCTTCCCCAAGTGAAACTAGTGCGAGACCCAACTCTCTGTATCCTAACCTCGTCGGGGACATCCACCGACAAATAATCAAATAGCAAAGCTCCCTGATACGACTGATCCAGATTTATGCTAGAATGAAATAAGATAGCATATACATAATCATATACAGAGATATATTGCAAAGAACATAGTGATACAGTAAACACACATTCTATTAAATAGCGGAAATAGAACAGACTGTAAAATACAATAGCTGGAATGGTGGTAGCTATCTCTGAGAAGAGATGTGGCCGTTATTCTTATTCGTGCCAAGATGAATAAAAAAAGAGGCCGAAAGGGCCTATTTATCATAAGCATGAGGGAAAGAATCCCAAACATCCAAAAACCTAACCCTAAGAGATGAAGCGCTAAAAGTCATGTCGTCCCCGTTTGGGTAAGTTAGTACATCAACTTCCCGGGGTCGTAACTTTTGCATACAATATCCATTTGGGGCGTACAATAGCTCTTTGGGAAGATCTATTCAAGGATTACAAAAAGGGTTAGAAAATCACGAGTCTGGCCCACTATGTGGGTAGGTGTGAAGTTCAGGACCCGAAAAACTGCTAAAATTATAATTTGCAAAAATTGCCAGAGACTGTTTTGAGCCAGTAGGAAGAGGTGGGCCACCACCGATATACAACTGGATCAACCCTCCCTCCTTAGTAAGCAATGGTCTCCATTGTGTTAAATCCCTTATCATATGTCGAACTGTGTGTTGAGTTGAGCTCCTAGTGTGGCATTTGCTGAAGCGAAAAGGTTGCCTCTATTTGAAATCTTCAGAGGGTTGTTATTGTTGTTGCTAGCTGTGTTGGTGTTGTTGACCAATTTTGGTTGTTGTGGTATCCTTGGTCTGCACTGGTGTGGATGGTTTCTTTTTGGAGAAGCACCTTGAATGCGTGGCCTTGCACTGCTAAGGTACTCGAATAAGCGATGTTGCACTGAACTTCTGTTTTTCTTGTTTATGTTGAGTAGAGGGATAATGGGCAGAGGTTGTGGATGTCTCTGCGATTTGATGTTCTCTTTTAGTGGCAATTGCAAATAGGGAAAATTTCCCTGTGTGGGAGATTATCTTCCTGCCCTGCTTGGTTGGGTTAGGTGCAACTATCTCTGGTATTCGATAGAGTTGTACTCCCAAAGTGACAATGACACTGCGAGGTCATGATTCACATACAGCATGATGCTTCAACATATATGGGTGTCCTAAAAGAATATCACATACTTCAAGTGGGGCCAGATCACACAATACCTCATCTTTGAAGGGCTTGATGCCGTATGGTAAGCAACATTGGTGACTCACGTAGATCCCTCATCCTTGGCTTAGCCATCCAATGTTGTATGGTTGTGGGTGTGGTGTTATTGCTAGCTCCAGTATCTTGATGATTTCTGTTGAGATCAGGGTCTTCTAGCTGCCGCTGTCCACAACAAAGTCTAGGGGAATTCCCTTCACCCACATACATGAGTGGAAAAGGTGCTCCTCTGCCTCCAACTCTTCATGTTCCTCTGGTTGAATCTGGGTGGTGGAAACAACAGCACTGGGTTCTGCATCAATGATCCGCTTCACTTTCTGTGCGGCTGTGAGATTAGGTTCTGATTCAGAATCAAAACTGCGATATGATTCTGAAGCTTTTATCTTAGCCACCAATGAAAGTTTTCATCAATATTCATCAGTGTTGTGCCAGGGGATTTTGTCGAACTTGCACCACTTCCTGGTGTCCTTGTTTGTCTTTTCGTTACCCTTCTTCGCTTGTGGTTGGGACTGGTTGTCCTTTCCCTGCCTCGTGTTTTTGGTAGCGAGAGTTTCTCTTGCCCTGCTTCTGCGCAGGTCCAAAGTCACGCTTGTTCTTTTGCTGAACTTTCTGCTCAATTTTGATAACATATCAATAGGCGGATCTGAGTGAAGAGATTTCCAAGAAATCCATATCTGTTCATATGTACCAGTGTAGGCCACTGCGATATTTCAGTACTAGGTGCCGCTCGGAGTCCTTGATACCTAGCTTTGTGCACAAGGTATGAAATTTGTTGGTGTACTCCAACACTGTTTGGTCCCTCTCTTGGTGCAGAATGGTCCATTTTGTGTACTAGTCATCATAGTTTTCAACGAGGTAGTATTGTTCATTGATGGTATCTATAAAAGAGGCCCAAATAGGATACGAATATTCAAACAATCCAGACTCGTCTGATGAGTTTTGCTCACAATAAGTTTCCCACCAATTTTTGACATGTGGGACGTCCTTGATGAGCACAAATACGATCTTTTCCCTGTCGAAAAAATTATGGACAGATAAATACCCTTCTAGTAGATTCAACCATTTATCTATGGCATCGACATCGATCTTTCCTTCAAATAAAGGGATATGAAAGTTAACTTGTACCTTGAAGGGAGTTGCATATCCGAAGTGGCTTCTTGTCGAAGGTGTATCTGTTGTTGTCGGCATGCATCAAAGGATCCAGGCGAATTTATCCATCATCTCATTCCTCTGTCATGTGAGGGATTCTTCGAGCAACGACTTGTTAGGATCTACTACTTCGTCGTATCTCTCTTCTTCTGCCATGGGAGACCGTTTGGGTCCGCGAGAGTGGTCTTCCCCAAGTGAAACTAGTTTGAGACCCAACTCTCTGTATCCTGACCTCATCAGGGACATGCACCGACAAACATTCAAAGTGTAGACCGCTCTGATACCACTGATCCAGATTTATGTAGGAACAAAATAACATAGCATATACAGAACCATATATAGAGATATATTGCAAAGAACATAGTGATACAGTAAACACACATTCTATTAAATAGCGGAAATAGAACAGACTGTAAAATACAATAGCTAGAATGGTGGTAGCTATCTCTAAGAAGAGATGTGGCCACTATGCTCTTTCGTGCCAAGATGAATACAAAAAGAGGGCGAAAGGGCCTATTTATCATAATCATGAGGGAAAGAATCCCAAATCTCCAAAAACCTAACCCTAGGAGATGAAGCGCCAAAAGTCATGTTGGCCCCGCTTGGGTAAGTTAGTACATCAACTTCCTGGGGTCGTAACTTTTGCATACGATATCCATTTGGGGCGTACAATAGCTTGTTGGAAATATCTATTCAAGGATTACAAAAAGGGTCTACAAATATTGAGTCCGGCCCATGAGGAAAATATGCGTGTAGTAGCCATGTTTTCCCGAGAATTCAGCGACAAAAAAACATTGTTTAGGGCCTCAAAATGGCTCCGAAATTTTAGGACCCGAAAAACAGCTAAAAATAGTAATTTGCCAAAATTGCCATAAGACTGTTTTGAGCCAGTCGGAAGAGGTGGGCCACCACCGATATATAGCTGGACCAATCCTCCCTCCTTAGGAAGCAATGGTCTCCATTGCGTTAAATCCTTTATCATATGTCGATCTGTGTGTTGAGTTGAGCTCCTGGTGCGACATTTGCTGAAGTGAAAAGGTTGCCTTTATTTGAAATCTTCAAAGGGTTGTAATTGTTGTTACTGGATGCAATGGAGTTGTTCAACAGTTTTGGTTGTTGTGGTATCCTTGGTCTGCACTGGTGTGGATGGTTTCTTTTTGGGGAAGCACCTTGAATGCGTGGCCTTGTACTGCAAAGGTACTCGAATAGGCGATGCTGCACTAAACTTCTATTTTTCTTGTTTCTGCTGAGTAGAGGGATAATGGGCAGAGCTTGTGGATGTCTCTACGATCTGATGTTCTCCTTTAGTGGCATATGCGAATAGGGAAAATGTCCTAGTGTGGGAGGTTATCTTCCTTCCCTTCTTGGTTGGGGTAGGTGCAACTATCTCTGGTATCTGATAGAGTTGTCCTCCCAAAGTGAAAATGACACTGCGAGGTCATGATTCACCTACAGTATGACGCTTCCACATATATGGTTGTCCTAAAAGAATATCACATAGTTCAAGTGGGGCCACATCACACAATACCTCATCTTTGAAGGGCTTGATGCCGTATGGTAAGCGACATTGGTGACTGATGCGGATCCCTCATCCTTGGATTAGCCATCCAATGGTGTATGGTTATGGATGTGGTGTTATTGGTAGCTCTAGTCTCTTGATGACTTCTGCTAAGATCAGGGTCTTCTGGCTGCCGCTATCCACAACAAAGTCTAGGGGAATTCCCTTCACCCACATCTGTGAGTGGAAAAGGTGCTCCTCTTATATTGGAGAAAACTCACTATGGCTTGGGAATACCACAACAGACAGATGACTACCAGCAATGAACTCAATTCTCAAAGCAATGTGATTATAAATGACAATGTTAAGAGAATGGAGAAATGTAACCAACATCGATTGAACGTTTGATGTAGATCCCCGTTGGAGCTTTCAATACACGCACTTGTAATCTGCAAATTAGTCTTGACAACCAACATCCAACAAGTACATATAATATATAATTGACATTAACATTATCAATAACAATGGTCCATAATATCATAAGAAAATGTAACCCAATGTATAATAAATGAAATTCACACCATGAATGGACGAGAATATGAGTATTTCTATTAATGAACAAGAAGAAGTACAAAGTGATACGACCTCTTGCTGACAACCAATCTGAACGAAGATCTAGATCAATCCACTTGTGCCTCCACCACTTCAATCCTCCATGAGTGACAAACTCAAACAAGAAAGGAGTTTGGAAGGTGAACATAAATAATTCACAACTACAAGGATCAATGAGTGCAAACTCAAGATAGGGAAAAAATCCACTAGAGTTCTCTTACGATTCTCCTCTTCCTCCCATCCATAAGCCATATGTGCTCAATATATAGTCCTCTCAACGGTAGGTGAAAGGACACATTGAGACGTTACTCGGGCAGATGGAGAGCCAAAGGTTACCCAATGACTGCTTTTTGGGAGTAAAAGGTAATTAATGGTGGTTTTTACCATTTTACATGCTACCTGTGGGCTATAGGGATGAAACTCGCGGGTACACCTGCTATAAAGATGAAACAGGTGGGTATGATTAAAAATAGGGCAAATTGGTATCTCTGAAAGATATAAATGGATCTGAGTAACTAAAATGGATCCTATAGGCCAAACAATGTTGATGCTCACAAGGTGGAAGATTTCTGTGTAACAGATGGCCCCTAATGTGTGATGTTAGAGACTGAAAGTGCTACAATGGACGAAATACATTATCAAACTCAGAAGTGGAGTGATGGAGACACAAGTGGAAAGAACATCTCACTTGTCACAATACAATAGTATCTCTGCATACATGTCGGTATAGTACAACAATATAGTACAATGGCCATGAATAGGCAATATATAATGGATACATGTCATAAGTGATCATAGCCATGATCCCTCTACAGTAAGATACGGTCTTTTGCTGAAAAGAAGACAACTGGTGCAAAATTAGAGGTACAAACTGCTGAAATCTGAGAGGTGATATCTCAAATGTAAAGTCAAAGTCATATGTAGCATACTGAATGCCACAATCGCCTGGGGTCTTCTACACAAGTCTTCAACGGTGCAAGTCCTATCAAGTGAATAAAGGAGTTGGGGTCAAACCTGATGATACATCGTCTGATTACCGGTCAATGATGGATACCGTTAACAGACGCGAGATGACCCACCAATAATGAAAATGGGCATCAAGGCACAAAGCACAATCATCAGAGTGTGAATAAATGGGTTGAATTCGAACACTAGGATGAATCCATCGATCAGGGGACGTTAATGTATTCCCAAAACCGTTGATGGTGAGAGAACCTGACACTAATGACTACAAGCCTCAAGGTACTCAACTAAACTCTAAGACTCAAGTCCCGGAATAAATTAGTTAGAGTCAACGGAACGAGACTCGCTAGAAGGAGGGCATTAAGGCATCCCCCATCAACCAGCATGAGGTACCAGCAATGCTGAAAGATTTGGAAGATCTCAGGTGAAACAAACTGACTCAATAAGGATGGTCGACATGCAATAGTCAAGAGGTCTGAGGAGTGGCTGACACTGGTTTTAGGACATCCTTTGAAGAAGAGCATGAAAAGATGGATAGACTCAAGCAGCATAGACTTGACATAAACTGTTCAACGCAGGAGTCATTACAGAGGGCTCCGTAATGATTGGAAGCTTAACCAATTGGCAGAGAAAACTGAGAAGCAAGTACAACTCCTAAGGCCCAACTATAGTCCCAACTCATATTATATGAAGTGGAACGAATGCTCTATTCAAAGGCAACACAACAACTGCCAACAAGAAATAGTGACCATAATTTCGTCCAGTTTTTTGGAATATTTAATTTTTTTTTGGTCTTTTTCATATTTGGGAAAAGCTTGAAAAAGAATAAAATTGTTTATAGTACAACAAATGAGGGAATGAGTGTCAAATAGCTAGCAGACTAGTTCCAAGCAGTGGAACATACCTATGATCAATGCAAGGAAGTGCATGCAGGATTTGGACACTCCGGGGAATGTTCCCTCAAGGTAAAGGGTCATCAAGATGCAAAATATAAATTAAGGCTCTGCTTGGCTCGGAAGGTAAAGTGCTCAAGCACATGGCTAATGAGTGAGTAAGCAGGAGCTGGCACAAGGCTCAAGCGGCAAGCAGCATAATGCAATGCAATCACAACTTGACATAAAAGGGAAGTGCTTTTTCTTAAAGTTAGTCTCCTCACCTGAAAAAAGTGTAAAATAATGAGAGAATAACTCTTCTAATGATGTATGACTAGAGCATACATTTTTCGTAATTAATCCACAAAGGTTCGGAAAAGGGGTAAACTTATACCTAAGTGGACGTCACTTCAAATCCTTTAACGAGTTTGAAATGACAAGTATACTCAGCAATCTTGTTTGATTTGGAAAAGTCTAACAAGGGCTTAAAATTTTTTTTATAAAAATATTTTCCACAAAGGTTTAATGAGTCTAAAAAAGTAAACTCGTGACCTATTTACTATTTTTAATGAGCTCAAAGGAGAGATGGAAGAATGCTCGTAATGGGAGCAGATGAGTGTCAGAGGCGTGTGAGACTAGTTCCAAGTGCATGGAACAAAGCTATGCATAATGCAAGGAACATGAGCAAGACAAGGACACTTAGGGGAGGCCTGAAACTATATGCAAGGTTCCGAATATGCCTGCCATGAACGAAACAAATGTTGAAAAGGACCAGTAAACAAGTATAAGTCTAGCTAAAAATCCTGTCTCCATGAAACATAAGTACCAAGATCATCTCTAAAACGTATGTAAAGAAAAATATGATACAGGTCACTATGGTAGAAAAATTTTCAACTTCCCTATTATCACCCTCAAACATAATGCAGGGAGAACTAACCACTGAAGGTGCCATAGTACCAACACCCGAGGGACCAAAATGATCAAATTTGGAATGAAGAGCAAAGCTGAAGGACGTGGAGGAATCTGCAGTGGAAAATTCATCATCACGGGAGTTGGAAATTCTAGAAGTAGAATCGAACTCATTAGGATCACTGATTTGCGGATCTATAGGAGAGTCTAAAGACTTGTCACTAGGGAAATAAGACTTTAATGTCAAACTAGGGGTAGACAAAAGTATGCCTGGATCAAAATGTATGGCAGACTGTATTCTAGACTCATCTTGTTCAATAAGATCAAGGGTAGGAGGGGAATGAGATATATGATAAAGATTCCCCCACGGCTTGTCATCACCACTCATGGCCTCAATAAAAATTTCATCTGAAGGTAAAATACCATCAAGGAAACCATGTGAACAAGATAGGTCAACTGCACACGCGGGAAGCATAACAGGATCTTCCTCTACTGTCCATGAAGAAGAGAGATCCGAATCTGCAATGGTTTGTTGGATATGATCGTAAGTGAGCTCCGCTATATATAAAGGCATAGACATCTCGACGTGCGCAATGTCTCCAGATGTGGAACTCGTGGATGGTAAAGTCCGTGGATCATTTAAATAGGAGGTCCAGAAAAACATATTATTCGAAGGAGGAGACGCATTGTTCGAAATGGTTCTAATAAAATTCACAGGTGCAGAAAGATTATAAGTTCACATCAATGAGGGGTACATCCCAACACCTGTTCTCAGTTACCGACTGAAAATCAGAAACTTGCGGGACTACAGATCCCATGGATGTTGTGGAAGGAGTACCAACAATCTTGCCTTCATGGGTAAAGAAAATAACTTGAAATACAGTAGACGCAACAACCTTCATAGCGTACATCTAGTTCCGACCCAATAAAAGGTTGTAGTCGATGGGTGCATCAACCACTTCAACTTCAATAGGCACAGACTTACCTCCAAAGGAGACAACAAGGGAAGGGATAATTCCATGTGGCGTAAAAGATCTACTGTCGAATGCAGTGAGTGTAGTTCTAGACGCGAGTAGAGGAGGAGAGCCAAGAGCTTTCCAACAAGCTAACGACATTACTGACGCGGAGGCACCTTCATCAACCATAGTACGTTTGACGAAGCTCTTAAGGAAAACCACCTGGATTTGAAAAGCCACGTGGTAAGGTAAGCGAGGTTGGACATCAGTAGTATCGAACTTGATAACACTAGGATTTCCCCCATCCTGAACTCCTAATGCGTTCAAAAGGGCATGCTTCTGAGAAGGACAGGCTTGCAAAACTTCAAAAGCCAACATGGCACATGGAGTTTGGCCCAAATCTTCTATGATGGAGTAGTTCTGGGTGGATCGAGCATTCAGATTATGTGTAGCGCACTTGAAAACACCTTTCGGTATCCATGGCATTATGGAGGGCTTCTCAATATGCAAGGAATTGTCAGGAGGAGGGTGAGGCTCACTCCCCAAATTAGGTTTTGGTGCACCATAATTACGCTGACGAGTAGTAATGCAAACCTTTGATTGAGCCATATTCACACATCCATAACCACTAGTATTGGAAGAAGACGTTGTCATTTCATTAGTACCATAACCAGTGGTGGGAGCATGCGAAGCCATGTTTTGATGATGAGGAAGGGGATCCTTCAACACAGCTGGGCTCTGTGCCAAATGCTTCGATGCTTCCTCAATTCGAGGACATAAGTGAGTAAGATGATCCTCCCCATAAAGCTTGTAAGGGAATTTCGCCTTATGCCTAGGTTTACGATCCTTGCTAGCATTACCTCCTTCCCGAGGAGGGTTAGAATTCTCTTTACAAGGAGTATTACGATTGCTATTGTTGTTACTTCCATTATTTCCATCGCTACGATTATTTCTCCCCTTTTTCTTACCACCAGGTTGCTGGTTACCCGACGGTTTCATTGATTACACATTGTGTACATCAGACAACAGAGTGGAAGTGGACAAGGTGTGAACCTGTTCGAGAGCAGACTGGTTTAGCGACAAATTTTGCATTTGATTAGCTACCAAGTCTACAGGGTGAGTGCATGCGAACCCCACAATGCCATCAGCATGTGGTCCAGGAACTGACGCAGGCTCATGTCTTGTTCTCGGTGCATCAGGAATAATGTCATACAAAATGCCAGACTGAGAATAAAGTATATCTAACTGCTAGACTTTCAAGATAGCTTGTTCCTCAGTCACAATGCTAGACATCGAAACATCCTTAGCAATGTATGGAAGTAAAGACTTGAGGAACCCTTCCAACAAAAACTCTGGAGGAATGTTGGCTTTCACTAATCTCTTTCGTCGACGCCACTCTTGAACGTGGTAAGAAATATGTGTGGCCTTATTCTGACCGAAGGTGGACAAAAACTCAGTACCAGTATCATAACGAATCGGTAACTGGAAATGGTCTAAGAAAACCAAAGCAATCTCGTTGAATCCCCTATAGGTGTTTCTGGGAAACTCCACATACCACTTTACGGCTGCCCCCATGAGGGTGCATTGAAATAGGCGTAATCAAATGGAATCATGATTCAAAGAGTTGGAGGAGCACCAAAGGTGAAACGTCGTGACATGATCTCATGAGTCCTCACCACCTTTCTCTTCAAACTTCGGAATGTCCGAAGGGAGCTTGGTAGGGACCAGGGGCCAAGTAGAGTCATGACACACTGGACCATTCGTGAGCTTTGAAAGATCTGGGAGATTCAAGCGTGCAAGGAACGGGAGCTGAGGCTGGAAAGCTTGATTATAAGCACCCATAAAAGGTTGGTTAAACGGAACTATGTTATAGGATGGACCAAAAGCTTTACCATGAGGATTATACTACTGATAATGAGGACCTAACGGACCATAAGCTTTCCCATGGCCATAAGATTGATAACCTCCCCCTGCTGGACCCATTTGAGAGTAACCAGGTATATGCGTGTTTTGAGCACCATATTGGGGTGGTGGGTGATACTGGTGGGAAACACTGACTGTGTTGTAGTAAGGGTTGCCACCATGAGCATGGGGCATGTATGTACTATTCATAGCAAGAACCGTGTTGTAATGACCATAATGGTATGGTATGTTCCCACCCCCAACATTAGGATCAACTTGAGCAGTTGTGTGATGACCAAAAGCATGAGAAGCATTCCTAGCTCCAATATGGGTGTGACTAGTAGCAGGGTTGGTGGTGTGATGTCCATGTGGATAGGAAATATATCCACCCCCGTGGTTGGGAGGAACGGTATCATGTGCAAAAGTAGTCCTGGGTTGACGAGTAGCGACACGTGTCTTAGGTTCTGGATGGCGAGTCATATTCCGAACAACATTCCGGTTAGGTTGGGTATTCCTAGGAGGTGGTCGTGTTCCAACATTAGCATTGTTAGGAGTTTGACCAGTCCCCATAGTATGTGAGCGGGTGGACAATGTAGTGCCCCCAACGAGGGTAGTGCCCCCAGTGGGTATAGTATGGCTAACACTTTGACTAGTGCTAGTGTGAGTACCAACCGTAGTGGAAGCTTCGACAGTACTATGACTAGGAATACCAAAAGAGAGTGTAGTGGGATTAATCATAGGGTTAGTATCATCATGAGTCTCAGGTCTCCCATATCTAAAATCACGTGGAAACGAAGGAACAAAAGGCTCGTCCTGTTCTCCTTCTTCAGGTAAGTCAGGCATCCCGTAAAGATAATTATCTAGATTCAAAGGATCAAATGGATCCCAGTTAAGTGGATTAGGACAAACAGAACCAGGTTGAGTCTCAGGTGGATCACCTCCCCAATCCTCATGAGGAGTATGGGGATCGGAAGTATGTTCAACTCTAGCCGAAGGAGTAGAAGTATCTTTCCCAATATAGGGATGTGCAGTCATGTAGTCTTCAACGTAAGTCACGTAAGAATCTAAAGACTCAGAGGGAGCCCTCCGACGTACTCTAGCAATACGGTGTGTAACCAAAGCTAGCTTTAAACTAGCCAACCGACGGGACCGGTGGAGAGTAGGGCTCCACGCCACGTTATCTCTAGAGAGAGACACGGCGTCTCCTAAAGGCCAACTATCGATCAAAAACAATAAATCAAAATCACACACCTAGAGAAACTATAGCCAAGAGCAGAGAAACAGAGTGGCTAAATGAGCTCCCGACACTAGAACTGGTATGTCTCACCTAGGAGAGGCTTAAGACTCCCAAACTATAGCCGGAGGTAAGAGAATCAGTTATAGAGACACCCAGGCTTCACTATGTTGACAGGGTCAAGTCCACTGGATGAACATAACTGTGCTGTCCAATCCCTATCTGACTCAGGACACAAACAACATAACCACTGCAAGTACCATGTGCGGTACCTAGGTAAGGAAACTATGTTCACTTCAATATAACCAATTCTCAGGAGGACAGTCGCAGGTGGGACCAGTCGTATGGGTAGGGTAGCTAAGCCCGAAGCGCAAGAGGACAAACCTTTGGTACCCCTAGATACGAACAAATCCTGGATATATCTCCCACATTCAGCCGGTATCAGAGAGATATCTCCTCAACCAACCTCCCGTGACCTCATGCTTAACTCTGGATTGAGTAGAGCTTCCTGAGAACACCAATCTATACCATGGATTCCTCCACTCCCTAGTCAGACACCTAATGTTTCATCTAGTAGTCTTGGATTGTTAACTCACAATGATCTATTCCAAGACTCTAAACCTATGCTAGTTGGTGTACCCTATAAATAAAATCAGTCTAATCAATTTTATGATTAAGCGTTAATTTTAGTGGCTGTGATTACTCAAGGGATATGATTGTGAGACTAGTGATGTGTAGACTCAATAGCATGCAAAATCGTCCAAACCTAGACTCATCTATCCAATAAGACAATGTCACTAATATGCACAACCAACCAACAATTCCGAAATAAAGATCCAATCTTTTATCTTTTCAATGCACAAGCAGAACCTAAAATGAAGGCAACAAGCACTCAATGCAAGATGCAATACATGGAAATAAAATATTTTTGTATTTTCGCTTATGAACAAGAAGGAAAATGCAAAAAACTAAATGAATATTTTTGTATTTTTTCAATATAAATGGAATGAAAAAATGCAAGCAAAATCCTACTATTCAGTCACTGAAGTGTCGAGAATATCACTAAGACAACCCAGCAGATCCTAAATAGCAAGACTCAGCCAAAGGAATGAGCTCAAAAGGAAAAACCAAGATGCTTAAAACCAAAGATTGGTAAAAAACCAAGAAGGCTCAACCAAGAGAAACAAAGAGTTCTGGTCACAACCAAGGAATGAAACAGTAAAGAAAGAGGCCAACAAAGACTCAAAAACCAACCAAACTCACCCAGCAACAACCAATAGCCATAAACCAACAAAAGCCGGAGTTACACACTACTGTCGAAGGAATACCTGCGAGTACCCGCGAGCAGTAGAGTAAACAGAGGCAGGTAGATACGGGCAAAACTAAGCTAGCCCGTGGGTGAGGAAAGGAAAATGGGAAATTAAAGAGTCCAGAGGCTCATAAAAAAGCAATTTTTCTATAGTGTATCTTAACGGAAAATCAGTGACACAGAGCTTCGATAAACAACAACTCTAATTAAGGACTAATACTCAAAAAATTTCCCAAACATGGATGTTTTCCCCAGCGAAGTCACCATTTCTGTATTGGAGAAAACTCACTATGGCTTGGGAATACCACAACAGACAGATGAATACCAGAAATCAACTCAATTCTCAAAGCAATTCTATTATAAATGAAAATGTTAAGATAATGGAGAAATGTAACCAACCTCGATCCAACGTTTAATGTAGATCCTCGTTGGAGCTTTCAATCCACGCACTTGTAATCTGCAAATTAGTCTAGACAACCAATATCCAACAAGTACATATAATATATAAATGACATTAACATTATCAATAACAATGGTCCATAATATCATAAGCAAATGTAACCCAATGTATAATAAATGACATTCACATCATGAATGGACGAGAATATGAGTATTTCTATTAATGAACAAGAAGAAGTACAAAGTGATATGACCTCTTGCCGACAACCAATCTGAACCAAGATTTAGATCAATCCACTTGTGCCTCCACCACTTCAATCCTCCATGAATGGCAAACTCAAACTAGAAAGGAGTTTGGAAGGTGAACATAAATGGTTCACAACTACAAGGATCAATGAGTGCAGACTCAAGATCGGGAAAAAATCCACTAGAGTTCTCTTACGATTCTCCTCTTCCTCCCATCCATAAGCCATATGTGATCAATATATAGCCCTCTCAAAGGTAGGTGAAAGGACACATAGAGACGTTACCTGGGCAGATGGAGAGCCAAAGGTCACCCAATGACTGCTTTTGGGGAGTAAGAAGTAATTAATAGTGGTTTTTACAATTTTACATGCTACCCACGGGCTATACGGATGCAACTCGCGGGTACGCCTACTATAAGGATGCAACAGGTGGGTAGGAATAAAAATAGGGAAAATTGGTATATCTGAAGGATATAAATGTATCTGAGTCAATGAAATGGATCCTACAGGGCAAACAATGCTGATGCTCACAGGGTGGAATATTTCTGTGTAACACCTCTGCCTCCGACTCTTCAGGTTCCTCTAGTTGAATCTGTGTGGTGGCAACAATGGTACTGAGTTCTGCATCAATGATCTGCTTCCCTCTCCACACAGCTGTGAAAATAGGTTCTCTTTGAGAATCAAAACTGTGATCTGATTCTGAAGCTTTGATCTCAGCTACCAATGACTGTTTTGAGCGACATTCATCAGCATTTTGCTAGGGGATTTTATGGAACTTGCACCACTTCCCGTTGTCCTTCTTTGTCTTTTCGTTACCCTTCTTAGCTTGTGGTTGGGACTGGTTGTCCTTTCCCTACCTTGTGTTTTGCGAGCTATATTTTCCCTTGCCCTACTTCTGCGTAGGTCCAAAGTCACGCATGTTCTTTTGCTGAAATTTCTGCTCAATTTTGACACCATATCGATAGGCGGATCCGAGTGAAGAGATTTCTAGGAAATCCATCTCTGTTCATATGTACAGGTATAGGCCACTGCGATATTTCAGTACTAGGTGCTGCTTGGAGTCCTTGATACCTAGCTTTGTGTGCAAGGTATGAAATTTGTTGGTGTGCTCCAACACCGTTTGGTCCCTCGCTTGGTTGAGAATGATCCATTTTTTGTAGTGGTCATCATAGTTTCCAATAGAGTAATATTGTTCCTTGACCGCATCTATAAAAGAGGCCCAAATGGGATTGGAATATTCAAACAATCCATACTCGTCTGATGAGTTTTGCTCACAATAAGTTTCCCACCAATTTTTGATATGGGGGATGGCCTTGAGGAGCACAAAGATGATCTTTTCCCTGTCGGAAAAATTGTGGACAGAAAAATACCCTTCTAGTATATTCAACCATTTATCTATGGCATTGACATCAATCTTGCCTTCAAATAAAGGGATATCAAAGTTAACTTGTACCTTGAAGGGAGTCGCATCTCCGAAATGGCTGCTTGTCGAAGGTGTGTCTGTTGTCATTGGCATGCGTCGAAGGATCCGGGAAAAATTATCCATCATCTTGTTCCTCTGTCGTGTGAGGGCTTCCTCGAGCAACGACTTGATAGGATCTACTACTCCATTGTCTCTCTCTTCTTCCGCCATGGGAGGCCGTTTGGGGCGGCAAGATTGGTCTTCTCCAAATGAAACTAGTTCGAGACCCAACTCTCTATATCCTGACCTCGTCGGGGACATGCACCGAGAAACAATCAAAGAGCAGACAACTCTGATACCACTGATCCATATTTATGTAGGAACAAAATAAGATAGCATATATAGAACCATATACAGATATATATTGCAAATAACATAGTGATACAGTAAACACGCATTCTATTAAATAGCGGAAATAGAGCAGACTGTAAAATACAATAGCTGGAATCTGAGAAGAGATGTGCCCGCTATACTCATTCGTGCCAAGATGAATACAAAAAGAGGCCGAAAGGGCCTACTTATCATAATCATGAGGGAAAGAATTCCAAATATCCAAAAACCTAACCCTAGGAGATGAAGCACCAAATGTCATGTGGGCGTCGTTTGGGTAAGTTAGTACATCAACTTCCCGAGGTCGTAACTTTTGCATACGATATCCATTTGGGGCGTACAATATCTCGTTGGAAAAATCTATTCAAGAATTACAAAAAGGGTTAGCAAATATTGAGTCTAGCCTACGAAGAAAGTATGTGTGCAGTAGCCATGTTTTCCCAAGAATTTGACGCCGAAAAAATGTTGTTTAGGGCCTCAGAATGGCTCCGAAAGTTCAGCACCCGAAAAACTGCTAAAAATAGTAAGTTGCCAAAATTGCCAGAAGACTGTTTTGAGACAGTAGGAAGAGGTGGGCCACCACCAATATACACCTGTACCAATCCTCCCTTTTCAGGAAGCAATGGTCTCCATTACGTTAAATCCCTTATCATATGTCGAACTATGTGTTGAGTTCAGCTTCTGGTGCGACATTTACTGAAGCGAAAAGGTTGGATTTCTTTGAAATATTTAGAGGGTTGTAATTGTTATTGCTGGTTGCAATGGATCTCTTCAACAATTTTGGTTGTGGTGGTATCCTTGGTCTGCACTGGTGTGGATGGTTTCTTTTTGGGGAAGCACCTTGAATGCGTGGCCTTGCACTGTAAAGGTACTCGAATAGGCAATCCTGCACTGAACTTCTGTTTTTCTTATTTCTGCTGAGTAGAAGGATAATGGGCAGAGGTTGTGGATGTCTCTGCGATTTGATGTTCTCCTTCAGTGGCAATTGCGAATAGGGAAAACTTCCCAGTGTGGGAGATTATCTTCCTTCCCTGCTTGGTTGGGGTAGGTGAAACTATCTCTGGTATCCGATAGAGTTGTCCTCCCAAAGTGACAATAACACTACAAGGCCGTGATTCACATACAGCATGACCCTTCCACATATATGGTTGTCCTAAAAGAACATCACATACTTCAAGTGGGGCCACATTACACAATACCTCATGTTTGAAGGGCTTGATGCCATATGGTAGGCGACATTGGTGACCGATGCAGATCCCTCGTCCTTAGCTTAGACATCCAATGGTGTATGTTTTGGGGTGTGTTGTTATTGGTAGCTCCAGTCTCTTGATGACTTATGCTGAGATCAGGGTCTTCTGGCTGCCACTGTCCACAACAAAGTGTAGGGGAATTCCCTTCACCCACATCTGTGAGTGGAAAAGGCACTCCCCTGCCTCTGACTCTTCAGGTTCCTCTAGTTGAATCTGTGTGGTGGCAACAACGAAACTGGGTTCTACATCAATGATCTGCTTCCCTTCCTACGCGGCTATGAAATTAGGTTCTGAGTCAGAATCGAAACTGGGATCTGATTTTGAAGCTTTGATCTCAGCCACCAATGACTCCTTTGAGCAACATTCCTCAGTGTTGTTCTAGGGGATTTTGTGGAACTAGCATCACTTTCCAGTGTCTTTTCGTTACCCTTCTTCACTTGTGGTTGGGACTGGTTGTCCTTTCCCTGCCCCCTATTCTGCGAGCTAGAGTTTCCCTTGCCCTGCTTCTGCGTAGGTCCAATGTCATGCTTGTTCTTTTGCTGAAATTTCTGCTCAATTTTGATAGCATATCGATAGGCAGATCTGAGTGAAGATATTTCCAAGAAATCCATCTCTGTTCATTTGTACCGGTGTAGGCCACTGCAATATTTCAGTACTAGGTGTCGCTCGAAGTCCTTGATACCTGGCTTTGTGCGCAATGTATGAAATTTGTTGGTGTACTCCGACACCGTTTGGTCCCTCTCTTGGTGCAGAATGGTACATTTTGTGTACTGGTCATCATAGTTTCCAAAAGGGTAATATTTTTCTTTGATGACATCTATAGGCCCGAGTGTTGTAACTCGTGCTCTGATAGCATATGTAACATACCCAATCTAACGAAGTTATGTAATATAGTGCATTTGAAAAATTTTCTCCTCATTAGAGATCTACACTATGTTATTTATTTGGGTTAGGGACCAATAGTCCGTGAGCCTCTTAATAAACAATTAGTTAAACATTTTTTACAACCATCCTTGCAATCATTCAACTTTTAAACCTTACTTACCTTATACAAAGGTCTTAGTCAGTGATTTACATAATATAGATTCCCTACCACATATATATATAACCATAACCCATTTCATTTATCTTAAATGGAATGATTGTATGGAATGGAAAAACATTTCATCGACACACTGATTATAGCAATAAATTTCTTCAAACAACTATATACATTAATGCTTCTTCTAACATACTACTCATTAGTGAATATCATTATCTCTAACTTCAACATTTTCATACAACCATTCATCAATTTATCACTCAATCATCAATTAAAACACAACACATAAACAAACAAAATGGAGACCATATGTACACGTGGTTCACCCAATCTATGGGCTACGTCCACCAAAAGTTATATTTTGTTCTATTACTTCAAATAGAGAAATACAATCTGCCACATAATTATGGCACTAATAACTTTCCACCTTCTCGAAGACCCTCTCTTTTGGAGATCTCTTCCGAGACATTCGACACTGCATCAATGCCTAATCTCAACAATATCACCAATTCTTAGTAACATAATTATAAGGATTCTACAATGATATGTCAGCAAAGTTAAAACCAACTTTGGTGCATTTATTCTACAGAAACGTATTTGTAGCCAGTATAATAGTGCAATGACTAGGTCATATAAAAAGACCGGTATATATATATATATATACATCATAAGTAAGTCAAACAAGAAAAGGACTCTCAAGTCCTTATTTCATAATTCTGTACAATACTGCTAAATGTTTTCTTGTAAGGATTTAACATAACTACGGTTTATCATTAATTGAGTACCCGAACAAATTCATGATGGTAGAAACCCAACGAAAGTCTTAGTTCAAGCTTTCGATAGGAAAATAGAGGATACAAAGATAATATAAAGAGGCTGCAAACTACACATGGAATCCTATAAAATGCGAAAGGCGGGGATATCAAAGTGCGACTACCACCAAAATCTATTCTGCTCCTACTACAAGAGATACATAGCTAACTATAAAGACTACATCTAAGGTAACACCGAATCTTAAATAAACCACATTTATAAAAGTCATGATAGGGGTAAACCCTGTACTACCACCATGCGTTTAGGAAACCCATTCGCAAGCAAGAACTCAATGGAAAAAAAAAACAAACAAAGAATAAGCCTAACGCTATCTTTTCTAGGGATCAGGCTTTAGGAGGCCTTCCTCTCCCATATACACAACCTGGGTTCTCATTATCCAATCATATAATGTAGGACTATGATTAAAGTGTTGTCCATCTATGGGATATCAATCCACATACTTAAAGAAGTCCCATTTTCAGCTAACTTAACCAATATGAAAAACACTTCCGTTTTGGCAATAAAGATCCTGTATCACACAGATCTACGCCTAAGTTTAATCAAGAGAGAAATACGATTTAGTTTTGACAAATAGAGAGCCTGCATCAGACAGATCTATACCTAAGATTTAAACAAAAGAGGTTTGCGATTTCAAATTACCAACTGGGAGTTATCTGCGATTTCACCTTGCAATATAACTGATCCGTCGCTTTTCATTCAATAAAATAAGAAGATAAAACATGCGACCATCAAACAGAAGAAGGGTTGAAACCCTAGAGACTTACGCAGTCATACATCAAAGCTGACCCCCTTCCAAACTTTCACAGATGCGAATTCTCCGAGGCAAGAATATGTAGAGAGGGTTTATGTCCCTGAAAAGGATCTACCTTCCCCTCCAACAGTTATCTAAACGATTTCCTTTACAAAAAAACCCTTCCCCAAATCACACAGCAACTCTCCGCACAACTCAATGCTATACGACAGAAAAACCCTCAATCACCACACTAAGCTTCCTATTTCCTGGAGGTGAGGCTCCCTTCGATGCGATGAGCATAATACAGATTTATTTTAAACAAAAATTGCAGAGGTATCCATCTATTAATCCATTGTACTGAATTCACATACCTGTAGAGGAAACTGACGTCATATCTGCCAATACTCGAGGCAACCACGACCCATTGAATAGTAATACATCGAATCCAGTCCAAGCATGGGTTAGACAAACATCGTATCGGGATCTCCCTCCAAGTATATTTTTTCCCCCTCCTTCGCCAAAACAAAAGACCACCTAAAATACTCAGAACACCTCTCCACTTTGGGGAATCCGTCCTCGATAGAGAGTATCTCCCGCCACTTGTAACCCCAAGCAAACAATGGAGCCTCACGTGTCATCTCTAAACCTCCCTCTCGCGGTTGTGGGGAGTCATCACTAACATACTTTGCCACTACACATACATCCACCGCGACATACTCGTCACTAAGGATTTAACATCTTTGTTTTCATCGTATTTCATTTGTTGTGCAAATATATATTAAAGGGAATGTGTTTTGCATCTCGCTTTTTTGCTTTTTCAATAATTTATGGAGAATGCATATAATTTAATTATATCTCCATTTAATGTTTCCTTAGATAAAAATATAAAAAGCTAGTAATTGGAAGCATCAACTGTATCTTCGTACATTTCGGGTTAAATAAAAGGAACACTCAAGATTCAATATATATATTATATATATAATATATAATATATATATATTTTTTATTCTTTTAAAGATTTCCTCTCCTTTTAATATTCTTCATTATAATGAAACTCAAGGCTATGCCCTTAGTTGATGCATACACCTACATAGGATTCTCCTCAACTATTCTCTTTGAGAATTTATGTGTCACTATATTCCTAAGGAAAATCTAATATTATGCATGGGTTAATATTCTAACGGATAGCCCCATTTCTATTTTTAGTTTATAGGGAAATAAAGCTTTCCTTTCTTCTAAGGAAACCTTTTCTTAAATATATTAAAGGATAGTTTCTTTATATTAAGAAGACCTACCTTTCTCTTTTATAATGTATATATGTGCAAAGAGTGTAGTATACACTCAATAATTCCCTTAATAAACTTATAAAGTCTTATCGACGAAGTGACCTATTTCTATGTTTGAAGAGGCACAATATCCCACTTGTCTTCTCATGCATGTAGAGTATTGTATTCCAACCACAAAGGTTATTAATACGCATGTAATTCTTACCTCGTACTTTTGTCAAAACTCCCTAGAAAGATATAACAGGAATTCTCTTCGGTATCTCATAGCCAAATAATGACACTTAACCACTATTATTAGTTTCACAAGACATCTCTCAGCCTTAACGTATTCCATGGGTGGACTCAAATGCCCCTCGTTTTAGTTGCGTCACTATGTTTTGAACTTTCAAATGAGCAGTTTAATCACTTAACTTACAAGGGTTTACTTGTGGGGTCTTAGCTCCTCACCATAAACCATTACAATATTTTTTCATATTTACAAATTAATACGGCATAAAAGGAGGGATATTACATCTAGCTTCCACGGGAATAGATACAACATTGTGGCATCATAGGCTTGGCCACGTGAGTAAGAAGGGGATTTTGATTCTCCAATTAAGGAAGTTGCTACCAAATCTGAAGCAGGTAAGTTTGGAATTCTATGAGAACTATGTTTACAGAAAACATAAGAGAGTCATATTTCTCAAGGTTGGGAAATAGAAGAAGAGTAAAAAGTTAGAACTTGTACATATAGGTGTATAGGGACCGGCTCATGTACAATCTCTTGGTGTCTCTCATTATTATGTTACTTTTATTGATGATGCAAATAGAAAAACTTGGGTTTATTTCATTAGACAAAGATATGACGTGTTTTCTACTTTTAAGAAATGGAAATCTTTGGTTGAGAATGAGACGGAAAAAAAATTGAAGTGTCTTAGATCAGATAACAGAGGTGCGAAAGGAGGTTGATAGTTACTATTCATACCATGGGTTTCATAGAGAGAAGACAATCTGAGGAACACCACAAGAAAATGGTGTGTCAGATAGGATGAATAGGACGATCATTGAGCATGCAAGGTGTATGAGATTGCATGCAGGGTTTCCTTTATAGTTTTGGGTAGATGTTGTAGACACTGTTGTTTACTTAATAAACAAAGTGCCTTCAAGTACATTGAATGGTGGGCTTCCAGAGGAGGCATGGAAAGGTAAAAAAGTAGACTACTCATTTTTTAGAACTTTTGGTTGTGAAGCATTTGTCCATATAGATAAAAAAATTAGAAAAAAGCTTGAGGCTAAATCCAATAAATGTACCTTTATTGTATATGGGGTTGATGATTTTCATTATCGCTTATGGGATTATCAAAGTAAAAAAATCATTAGGAGTAGAGATGTGGTATTCAATGAAAAGGTCATATATAAAGATCAGTTGCACGGAAAGAAATATGAAAATGAAAACATAGAATACATAGTGCTTGATGAAATAAAAGAAAATGAAGCTCCAAAGGTGCCAAAAAATCAAGAACAACAGGTACCTCAAACTCCTGCAAGTGTTAGAAGATCTACCAGGTTAAGTAGACCTCCTTAATGATACTCTCCTTTAATGTATTATTTATTGATGACTTATTATGGTGAACCAGAATGTTATGAAGAAGCAATGCAGGTGGAAACTACAAAGAAGTGGGAGCAAAGAATGAATGAGGAGATGGACTCATTGGTAAGAAACCAGACTTGGGATTTGGTTGAAATTTCTGTAGGTAAAAGAACATTACAGAAAAAATGGGTTTATAGGTTGAACGAAGAATATGGATGCAAGAAGCGGTACAAGGACAAACTTGTTGTAAAGGGGTTTGAACAGAAGAAATGTATAGATTTCGAAGAAATATGTTCTTGTGTTGTTAAAGTGACTTTAATTAAGACTATTTTAAGTTTAGTGGCAATAGAAGATTTGCACCTTGAACAATTAGATGTAAGAACAACCTTTCTCTATGGAGATTTGTAGGAAGATATTTATATGCAACAACCACAAGGGTATGAGGTCAAAGGGAAGGAGAATTTAGTATGCAGGTTGAAGAAGAGCTTGTATGGCTTGAAGCAAGATCCAAAGCAGTGGTATTCGAAATTTGACAGGTTTATGATAGAACAAGGTTATAGTAGATGTCATTCTGACCACTGTGTTTATTTCAAGAGGCTAGATAATAGAAGATATATTATCTTGTTATTGTATGTGGATGACATGCTTATTGCAGGGTCCAACATGCATAATATAAATGTGCTCAAGAGAAAGTTAGCTAATTCATTTGCGATGAAGGATTTGGGTGCTACAAAGCAAATCTTTGGTATGAGTATACCAAGAGATAGGAAAAATCACAAATTGACATTGTCTCAAGGTGAGTACATAGAAAAGGTGTTGGAGAGGTTTAGAATGCAGAATGCAAAACCGGTTAGTACACCTTTGGCCATTCATTTAAAACTAAGTAAGGAGATGTGTCCCAAGACATAGTAAGATATAGATTACATGTCCAAGGTTCCCTATTACTCAGCAATTGGCAGCTTGATGTATGCCATGGTGTACACAAGACTAGATATTCCACATGCAGTGGGAGTTGTGAGCAGGTATATGAACAATTCAGGTAAAGAACATTGAAATAAAGTACAATGAATTCTTAGGTATCGATAGGTACTACCACTCATGCATTATGTTTTGGAGGTTCATACACTGTTCTACAAGGATATGTTGATTCAGTTATGGCAAGTGATAAAAATAACAGGAGGAGCACCACAGGGTATGTTTATTATGGATGGAACAACAGTAAGTTGGATTTTGAAGTTGCTAAATGTTGTTGCACTTTCAACAACAAAAGTAGAGTATCTTGCTTCGATAGAGACTACTAAAGAGATGATTTGGTTGCAGAGGTTCATGAAGGAATTGGGTAAGAAGTAGAAGGATAGAAGGCTATATAGTGACAAGCAGAGTGTCATTCATCTTGCAAAGAACTCAGAATTCCATTCTAAGACTAAACATATACAACTGAAGTACCATTTCATACGGTTTGTTCTAGAAGATGAACTATTGAAGCTGGAAAAGATACACACTAGCCAAAATCCTGCAGACATGTTGACAAAGGTAGTAACCAGATAGAAACTGAGTTCTTGCTCTATTTTAGTTAGCCCTTTAGCATGAAGGTGAATATGATAAATTTGCCAGATCAAAGTTTTAGAGCACAGTCCAGCAAGTGCAGCAGCGGTGGAATTGTTGTGATCAGTTTCCAAGTGGGAGAGACTGTTGGTTATGGAGCCTGATCTTCCTAATTCAGTGATGTTGTTTTCAGGTGTGTTTGTACCCCATTTTTATATGGTATGCAAATGGATTTTACACTCATCCCAGCGGGGGGGTGTGGGGGGGCATCGCTCCCCACGGGGGGTTCGGGGACTAACGAGCCCCAAACAAGGCTTCACGGGAAAATCCCTTGAAAGAAATTTTATGGGTTCTATACAAAATCCGGAAGCACAATTAAAAATTGTATAGACAATGTTTCAACTCTAGTCAATACACCTAGATGAGAAATCTATTTGTATATCCCTACTACGGTGCATTGTTTTTGAATCGCTACTTCGATGCTATGAACTATAAGGAAAGAAGGTTTGAATAGGGTTTTTAATTTGATATAAAAGACTCAAGGTGAAGTATTAATGGTACGTTTGAAGTATCCAATGGGCATGAAGAAAAGTCAATTGTTGATTTATCTAAGTGCTAATGGATGCCTAAGCTTATAAAGCTAGGTGCCGAGGTGCCTAGACTCTATCCCTAGTTGTATTAAAGGACATGGAGTTCATATTATACACCCTACCACTGTAATCCTTTCATTCACGTTGACTTCTATTAAAATTCAATCACTTGTTCAAAATCAAACACATAGTATACACTTTCTCATTTACTTGGGATAATTTGAGGGAGTTTAGATAAAAGTTATCTTTCTAAAGTCAAAATTTTAATGAACCACTTTTGTGCTTTCTCTTTAAATATATTCTACAAGATATTTTGAAAATGATGAGAATGCGCTATCTTACCATCGATTGTTTTTTGTTTCAACGTCAAACCATAATAATTTTTTATATATTAATTTAGGGCATTCATCCTCGTCTTTCTTAACAATATTCAAAATAATTGACATTCTCAATGGAACCATCCTTTGGATGGAGTTTTAGGAGGCATCTAAAATATTGATTAAATGAGGTGTGGAGACCTTGATTTTTCGATTGAGGGAGGTGCTAATTGGAGTAGTATTAAGACTTTGCATAGTAAGGATGTGTCAGATTATGAAAATTTTCTTACTCATCAACGATTGGTATAATATATATATATATGTTCACATTGTTCTTTTATGTACAATAAATCTTCTTACACTATATCAATCTTCTTACACTATATCAGATTAGAGATTGTTAGTATATATATTTATGTGTGCTTACTTTCTCTTTTATCAAAATAATGAAAAATATATGTTGTCTTGAAAAATTATATAATATAAGAAATAGTATTTTTATTTATAAGAGATAGTATACATGCTCTTAGGGTTAAACTTGACTCGGGAATGAGCAATGATGTAAGTGGTTCCGAGCACACGGTTTTGATATCCCGTGGCTTCTTTCTAGTTGCATTTGCATGTAAATAACCATATTTATAGGGTTGGATTCCTCCATTGTAAGGTTTCAATTTGAGTAAGAGAGATGCTCTTGGTGGCCTTGGCCTAGTTTGGCAAGGGACCGATAATAAATCTATTATTGATGGTTGTTTTTTCCCTATGGGGTTTCCCAGGATGATTCTTGTGTTGCTATTGTCATTGCTTTTCTTTATATTTATTCCTCTCTCACCTATTTTATTACCTAATAGTGGTATTACATGCGTGGAATATTGGAGATTCAGATAGCGGGGGATTCTAAATTTATGATAGACTAGATAAATGGTTTCTCTACTATTTAGAATTTATGTTTGGAACATTGGATTTATAGAGTTAATTCGATGGCTCAACAATTTGCTTGCATCACTTTCAACCATGTATATCGCATTTTTAATAGGGAGGTTGATGTTCTTTCAAAGTGAGCTATTGGGGATATGGATGGACAATTGCTTTTTGAGGAATTTTATGAGGATTTCCTCATAGAGTCTGGTTCTTATTGTGTTTTTCGATGGTCATTTGGACTCTGTGTTCAATCATTTTAGTTTTGTATATGGTCTGGAATTATATGCACATTAGGCTTGTGGGCATGGGTTTATAAAGTTTTATTGTTTTGATCGTGGGATTAGTTGACAATTTTTTGGTGAGTTTTTTTGGATAGTATGAAGCAAGGAAAAACTCTTGTTTTTCTCATACTTGAATGTTTTTATGTAACTTTGATTCTATGGAATAACAAATTACATTTTTTTTGCTTGAAAAACATTAAAACTTAAAAATATATTTTCCAAATTAATTGATTTAATTAGTTTTATACATAATAAATATCTCAAATTTAATTATTTATTTTGATTAAAAAATAAAATAATAAAAAGTAACAAAAATAAATTAGATATACAAAAAATTAAATCAATCAAAATTAGCATACTTTAGAAGTATTTGAGATTAGGAAATAGATTAAAAATGTCACAAGGAGATTCATGTGAAAATTAAAAATTAAAACTTTACCAGTGGAATATTAAATTAGATATAATATATAATATCAATCAAGATTATCATACTTTAGAACAGTACCAAAGTAGTTGCTAAACAAACTCTATAGAGAACTCAATCACAACATGGAGAACCAAAGTGTTGGCTCTAATCAATAAAAAAAAAACTAGGGTAGAGGACAAGCATAGAAAAAATTGAAAATACTCCAACATAATGTTTTGGTGTCATTTCCCCAACCATGGACCCGCATTTTATATACGTAAGGAGTTGTAACAATCATTTAGGAATGAATTCAGACAAATGCAAGTGTGGGACTTCTGTTAAATCCACTTGGGGTGCATGCATTACGCAAAATTTTCACTTTTTCAAGGTAGTGCACTCATGGGTTTATATCATGCAAAAGGTGGGTTGATCACAATTTTAATTAAAGAAAACCATGAGAAACTACTAGAGGAGACTTTAAAAACCTTGGAATTGTTCCATCAACGTTGGAATAGGCAATGGAAGTGGCCTTACTCAATTGAATTAATTGAGGGTAATTAAATATGAGTATAACATGAGGATTACTCTTTTATGATGAGGACCCAATCACCATTATTAGAAAGGATAGTAGAAGGGTCAATTGAATCAATTGAGGGTAATTAAATATAAGTATAACATGAATTACTCTTTCATGATGAGGACCCAATCACCTTTATTAGAAAGGATAGTAGAAGGGTCGATAATGAATTGGATACATATTTTTATTCTTAGTAAAGGTAAAGTTATGAATAAGAGAAACTTTTAAATTAATAATGAAACTTTTAAATTGATTTATTGTATTATTTTTTTCATTTTGATTTACTTTAAAAGATATTTTTGTTTACGAAATACATAAGATCACCTAATCATGGAATACATAAGATCACATAATCCCCCTTAGGTTGGTGTTGGTAGTAGAAATGCACCACTTCCATCACATCCACCCACTTGAGTATTTACCTCTCAGTGTCATGTTTACTCTACCTCAACTCCTCCCTTTACCTTTTGTCTACCTGCCTATCCTCCCCATACTTCTATGGGTAACATGACACACCAATGCATATCATGCCACACCATGCACCTATTGCTATATAAATACCTAGTGTCAATAGTATTGCTACATTTGAAATCTTTCTTGGAGATACATGATTTACTAGCATTGGTATCTTATTGTCACCTGAGATTGTGGTGGATTGTAGCATAACTTATAGAAGCAACCAAAATTTCCTAGTAACTACTAATGTCTTTATTTATGATAACATAATATGAATGCATTTTTTTTTTCTTTCTATTAATGATAATAAATTATGGAATAAATTTTTTTGTATTTTTGTATATGAGAAGGGATTAGATCATTTTGGGCCCAACATGCAGACATTATATAACAACCAACCTTCTCATTTGAAGAATGAATTAATAGAATGCATGTTATATCTTTTAGTAATATATTCAACCAAACTAAAGTAACCTCAATAGAAGGTACTTATTTGAAGTCATGAGGGACACCTAAAGGGTAAACCTACAAAATCTCATAGTTATGAGAATCCTATAGTAATTACCAAGAGGGAGGTGGAGGAACTAGTGGAAGAAACAAGGAAGGAGAAAATGAAAAATGAAGGAAGATTATAGAGAGACGAAGGTATATAATACTAATTGAAGATGGCAATATTTTCAGTTCTAGTAAAAATTGTAATATTAGACCTTGAAACTTTTTGTAGACTAAAATATTTCTAAAATGCTACCTAGGTGAGATTAGAAACAAATGAGTAGAGAAATCTTGTCCAAGGTGGGTACCCTAAATTTTAGGCCAAATATGTAAGTATCAAATGATTAAATCATTTCATTACTAAGATATTCCAAATTTCATATAACAGTAACTAACATAAAATTGCAATGCTATAGTACGCAGGAGAATAGATATGAAACCACACCCAATGAAGAAAAACAAAATATAACAATCAAGTTAAGATTTAAAGCCATGGTTGAATGCAAGGAAGGTGGGGAACAAACTCCCATGGTGAATGTTTAGGTAGATAATAATTAGGGACTATGAACATTGATTTTTTTAAGGAAGGTGGGGAACAAACTCCCATGGTGAATGTTTAGGTAGATAATAATTAGGGACTATGAGCATTGACTTTTTTAAACCATTTTTTCATGGTTGACTATTTCTTATGAATTAATGTCTTCATGTTTTTAATGTAGGAGAACACCAACAACAATGTATCCAATAGTGGAGAGCAAACTTATGATGGTATTATGAGGATACAACTCAATGCGTTATGGTTTTCATTGTTTATTTTGGTTTTGGTAAACTTATAAATTTATGTTATTTCAAGGGAAAGGCTAATTAATGAGTATACTAGAAGGGAATAAGAAGAGATTATCTAAACCAAACCACGGTGGCTACTCAAATGGGTAATTATAATTGTTATTATAATCAGATGGAACTATTAAAAATATCTTTCATCACTAATGAACTAGAATTTATCTGTTCATAATCCACTAATTATATCACTTTTACCTATTTTATTATTTCTAGTCGATGTTGGTTCAACTTAGTGCATAGATAGGGTAGACTTGTAATGTATTCCAATAGATCATGTGAGTTAATAGAATAAAATCCAACTTATGAAGACATGGATGATATTCTACCACCTAATATTTATTTATTTTTTAAATAAGAAGCGAATGAGATGATTAAATATAACAAAAGACACTATCCAAAAAGAAACAATTCTGTTGATCAAATATATTAGTATTTTTTACTATGATTTATGTGTTTATGCACTTTTCCATTTGAATATATGTTTTAAGTTATTATGTTAAATTGATTTGTTTTCCACTAGCTATATTGGATATGGGGTTTTGAGAATGATTCGGAGGGAGGGGTTAGATGAGATTCCTTCTTCATGTGGTTGTCATTGTCTAGTAGATAATACATTATTATCTAAATGAAGAGAAGTATGAGTATGAAATTTTGGTAAGTGGATATGGAAAGGATAAAAAAACCTAGCACAGTAAAAGATCCTAATAGAAAATTCATTGTAAAATCACTCTACATAATTTCACTCCCCCTTTTTCTTTACAATACAAGGTATGAAGGAATACAGTGGTTTCCTTGGTTTTATTCAATGCCATATGTGAATGATTTTACTATGAATTTTCTGCTAGGATCTTTTACTATGTAAGGGTTTTCGATCCTTTCCATATATCTTGTAGAATATATTTAAAATGAAAGTGCAAAGATGGTTTGGAATTCTAAATTTAGAGAGAGAAATTTTATCTAAACTTCCTCCAAATATCATGAGTCAATGAGAAAGTGCATAATATATGTGTTTTATTTTGAACAAGTGATTGGATCCATATAGAACTCCATGCAAATGAAAGGATTGAGCTTGTAGGTTGTATAGTATGGGTTTCATGTCCTCTCCTACAACAGGTGGATAAAGTCTAGGAGCCTAGTTCTATCAGGAATGTCAACCACATAGTAGGCCATCATCATGAGAATCAAACTTATCTCATTTATATGCTCGAGGAATCCATGGGCATGGAGAAAAGTTACAACAATTGACTTTTCTCCATGCCCATTAGATGCCTCAAACCTAGCATCTAGATAAGGATTCCCCACCTTGAATCCTTCATGTTAATTCAAAACCCTATTTAAACCTTCTCCATCCTTCCTTGTAGTGCATGGGGACAAAGTATCTTTCTACACACTTCTAATCATAATCATTTAGTGAAAATAAACATAATTTCGGTTACTAACAAGTAGAGATATATAAATAGCTTCCTAATTGAAGTGTATTGAATACAAATGATCACATTGAAACATTATCTATACAAATTTTCCTTATGCTTTTGGATTTTGTATACAACCACATGATTGATTTTGGATTTCTCTTTAATTTCACTTACCATTTAGATTTTTTACGATACAAGGTATGAAGGTATACAATGGTTTCCTTGGTTTTCTTCGATACCATATGTGACTGATTCTAGGATGAATTTTCCACTAGCATCTTTTACCATTCTAGGTTTTTTCGAGCGTTTCTATATGCATTGAGGTTGGTATCAATCAAGGATAATAGCTCTGTCAAGTAGTGAACCCTTTAGGAAATATTTAGAAGTCAACATGGTGTTATTTTGTGTATGAAAAAAATCTAATAGTTTATTCTAAGGTAAACCATATGAGAACAATGACAACAAGAAGGCCCATCTTGAGAAGAAGGAAATAAAAGTGATTCTCTCCGAATATAAAATCCTAAGAAATTGAAATTTATATTACAAAGTCATTTCAATTACATAGAAAAATAAATATTGATACTACCAAATTTTCTATAAATATGAAATATAATGCTACTAAATTCCATAAAATCCACAAGAAAAAGTCCAAGCAAATTGTTTTCTATTGAGTGAGTAAAGAACCTACATTCAACAAATATATTTTAGGGATGAATTGCTTGTTGGAATTAGAAATTCCATAAAGAATCCTACAAGTGAAGAGACAACAAACATATGAAATAAGTAGAGAACAAATGTTAGCAACTCCCTCTAGCACTTCCATTATGGCCATGGAAAGCTTGAAAAACCATAGCATGGTAAAATATCGTAGCACAAAATTTATAGTAAAATCATTCAAATATGGTATTGAAGAAAACCAAGGAAACCACTTGATACCTTCATATATTGTATCATAAAATATCTAAAATGAATATAAGATTAAAGTGAAATCCAAAATCAATCATGTAATTGTATATATAATCCGAAAGCATAATGAAAATTTGCATAGATAATGTTTCAAGGTGATCATTTGTATTCAATACACTTGTTAATAACCCAAATATATCCGTACTTGTATATAACCCAAATTATGGTTGTTATTCAATGAATGAATTGTGATTACAAGTGTGTGGAAAGATACTTTGTCACAATACACTACATGAAAGGATGAGGAAGGTTTGAATAGGGTCTTGAATTGATCTCTAATTGTGTATTTAAATAGCACCATGGCATTGAAATCAGGGAAATTGGGAGCAGTTGAATCGGTGAATGAATGAAGTGAGTTTGCAATCTATATATGTTAATTTTCACTCTCCTCTTTCCATGAAAATTTATGTTTACGAACCTTTCGTGACAACCTTAATGTGCATGTTGAGACCATCTTTTTTTCCCTTGTTCATTCGTTAGCATACATTCCTTATCGAGCATCGGTCCATAGCTAACTAGTGGCGTAGATCTAACGGTTACCATAAATTTGGGTACGTAGGATATAAAATGGTATTAAAATTTCAATGTGTGCGTTTGACAATGAGATTGACCTTATAGTATCCGGGACTAGGCCTTATAGTTGTGTTTAATATTCAAAAAATCTAGTTCCCCAGATCCCAGATTAGAGGAAAATTTATAGTGTTAAAGCACGGGAAAGTGGTTATCTTGGCTTCCACTCTTGGAGATCCAACACAACTGAATATTGTTCCATTGTCAACCAAAACGCACTTTTGAAAGCTAGATTCTTGACCCCTAGACATCTAGACCACCTGGATCTAGTTCCACACAACGAGGTTTCTACTTTGAATTTATAGACTCTACATTCCCCAGATCATTTGTTTAAAGTTGTAGAGAGAGGCCGAGGCAAGTTCAAAATGAATAAAGGGAAGAGGCCAGTTGCATATGCGAAGGATATTCCTTTTGCCTACACCAATTTTTGGTATACGAGCAAATTATGCTCCTAAAGGTATTAAAATATTTTTTATCTGTCAATAGATGGGGTTTAGAGTCAGAAGAAGAGGACAAGGTCAAGGAATACTAGTTTCTAAAGCCTAATTGCTTTAGGAAATGAGGAACCTTCAATCTTGGATAGAAGCCATGGAAACAAGTACGCAATGTAGAGACGCTAACATAGGAAATGTTAGTGACAAAGAAGAAGAACTTGACAAGGAAATAGATCCTACAAGAGCAGATGCAAAAGTGAGATTGCTCATATCAATTATGGGAGTAAGTACCAGACAAGGATGGAGGTGCTCATTAATGAAGGAAACTTGAATGTTGAGGAATTGATCTACTAGATCAATGATATGGATAAGTATTTTGATTATGAGAATGTTGATGAAGAAAAGATAGTTAAATTTGTTGTGACTAGATTGAGGGGTCATGCATCTTTTTGGTGGGATGGAGTATAGGCTAAAAGAGAAAATAGAGGAAAAACTAAGTGTTAACACCTAAATTAAACCCCAAGGTTGTGAGAGAAGGAAATTCAGGGTAACCATTAACCAATCTTTAGCTTGTGCTACTGACCCAACACAAACAGAGAGGGCTCTCTCTATAAACTCATGAAAAACTGGAATAATCAAAGGTGTCAACAATGAAAATGTACACCAATATTCATCATTAAAACATATTCAATTACAACATACACAAAAGATCATATTTCTGTTGGAAAAAATGATTTAAATGTCGTTTGGCTTAAACATATGAATCTCTATTTGGGCAATGGAGTCACATTAAACAAACCTTAAAAATTATTCACAAAGGCTCTATGGATGCATTCACATAGGGGTGAGGTAGTAAGCAGTTAATTGTCAAAGAGATTTTAATTGGTGAAACAAAAGAGAAAAGAACAATCCATTGATGTAAGGCATAAAATGATGAATCCTACACCAACTTTAGCAAAGAATAATGGTGAAATACTTGGAATGAGATTAAGCAGACCATAATTTCTATGAATTCCACTTAACTATTATATCGCACCAAGTATGAAGAAATGTTACAGACACGGAATAACAATGAAAGAAGCAAAATTAACATAGGAAAAGGAAAGACAAACTATGAGACCAATTACACAAGAATCCTCGAAAAACGCAGGCTAGGCTCTGCAAACTTTATTAAATAGCTGAAAATGTCTTACAGACTAATTCTCAAATTTCCAAAAGTTTTCCAATAAGATTTTCAACCCTTTTTCATTTGATTACATCACATATATATATGACCTAAGCCTTATGCTCGATCCATCAAAACTGAAAACTGTTGCAACTGATTAACACCTCATCAAGATTTATTTGTCACTTATCTCTACAAAACAGGAACAGGTAGAACCATTCGAACTGCTTTTCATCTCTAACGGTATTTTTACCACATGATATTTACTCTCAACTACAAAGATAAAATATAACAAAATAATTGTTCCAGCTGACTATTTTCATAGTCTCCTCAAAAAATATTACAAATTGCATTTTAAAAATAAAATTATCTTAGAAGTCTTTGATTCTCAAATAAACAACAACTATTAAAAACCCAACAATTATTGTGGAGGGTGGAGAGTGTATTTCATTTTTTCGTATCTTTCCACGGTAGTCCATAGCTCAGCAGAAGGGAGGTCATAATCCGTCATCTCCTTTTCCATAAACCGGATCTCAATGTGCTCTGCAATGGAAGCTAAAGGGAGTCTTTCACCAATGGTGACCAACCGGTTCAGGATTTCAAAGTCTTCCAAGATCTTTTCCATCAAAGTTCTGCCTATATGCAGTTGGTTTAGATTTTTGAACTTGGTGTGATCCATCCTTATGCTCCAGAGCAAGTTTTTATAACCTGTTTGGGAGATTAATTCTTGATTATTATCCCAGAACGATGGCAACCCCATCTCAACCAACTTATCAAACGATCCTTTGAAATCTGCTACCTGTCTCCTCATCTCCTCTACTCTGGTTTCCACGCCTTCAACCTGTGCATATTTCCCCATAACTCTTCGTGCTACTACAATGTCCATGATTCAGTTTCCAATATTCATGTTGATTATTTCCTCCTCTGATAAACTATTCAAAAAAGTAATAGCATTCAACGCTATTTCCTTGGGCTTCCGGATAAGAGTTTCTCTCGCGGCCATACAACCTGTGAAAACATCACTGATTGTTTTCTCTTTTACTCTTATAAATTCCAAGTATGGCCTAAAACTTTCAACTTCTTTAATAATTCAATCCCAAACTAAATGCTTACAACCTTGCAAAGCTGCTTGTCCTGTAACTTGGTGGGTGAGCTTCTTATTGATATCAACTAATTCATTATGCTTATCTCGAAGGGTTTTTGCTTCTTCTTATTTCCTTTCATACTCCTCTTCCAACCTTTGAGCTTTTTCCTTCAGCTCCTTGATTTCCACATCCTTCAGGCTAATGTGAGACATAGCCTGCACAAGGCTATCCGTACTACTGCTATCTCCATTTTGGTTCATATTGGTAGGCCGCATGTCCAATTTGGACAAGTTAATTTTTAAGTCATCGAGCTGCTTTTCAAGGCTCTTTTTCTCCTTTTTCCAATTATCTTCCTTCCCTGCAAATTTTAGCAACTCTTCTTTACAATCACTTAATTCTTTAGACAAGGCTTCCATTTGCATTTCAAAGTTTGTTCCTTTGGGAGCCTCGATTAGCTGGATATTAGGAACTTTCTCCTTCTTCTGCAGTTTCAGAATCAGCTTATCTTTCTCAGCCAATAGCTTATTCAAGTTTTTGCCTCCACCGTCGCTTATAACTATGTTAGATTGTATCTTCTCGACCTATTGTTGAAGAGCTTGGTTTTCACTTTTTTATTGCTTCAATTGGCTCTTTAACTTCCTCACAATAAATTCCAAGTTGTCACCCTTCAATGTCGCTTTTACAAATTCTTCATACACAAAATCCCCAATCTGCTTGTGGAACTGGATTTTATCCGGCACCGGTATCTTCTCCCAATTGACCCTCATTTTAGTCACTTTGTCCGCTATCAATACTGCTGTGTTCAAAGTGTTATCCCTCATATCTCTGCTGTTCATTAAGGAAGTTTCGGTATTAGACAAATTCCTAGCCCTTGGCATCAAATCAAATAGCCTTTGGGTCGAGGCCTGTTTATTCTGTCCATATTGTTTGCACAGGACGACTTTGAACCAAAACTTATTGGTTTCATCGCCCTCTTTAACATCCTGAAAATTATACTGTTTAATTTGGACCTCAGGAGCTGAAAGCCCCTCATTATCTTCTCTCTCACCATCCATCGGAACAGTCAATTCTTCTTAAGCCACTGCAATGACTAACTCTTCTTTAGTGGGAGAAACAACTGACTCAGCTTGGGTGGTTGCAACAAGTACTTGAACTTGTGCTTCCACTTTAAGCCATTTGTCCCCACTTCCTACTTCAGTATCCATATCTTGAACTTCCTCCATGTCTATTTTTCGGCCCACTTCCATAGTGTCCGGCACCTGATCTATGTCCATTATAAAATTAGACAGCATTAGATCTCCTTGCTGTAACTCCGCAACCTCCTCTGCCTTGGGTTCCCAGTGCAACAAATTTCGTCCCTTTAATACCCCTTCTGGCTCCTTATGTTCAAAAGCACTTAGATTACAAATTTTCCTTCTCTTAGAAATAATGTGCAAGGGGTCGTATTCAACCGCCACATTGTAACATACCCAATTTTCAAAATGCATATTTTGAGTGAAATTTCGGAAAGAGACAATTAAAAAGATATACAAAGATCACACGTGGAAGACCATATGTGTAACACCCCAAATTAACTAAATTAGTAAATAACGAACCTAACAAAATCCCTAAATATGTAAAGTTCCCACTTTATCTTGATTGAATATTCGAGAGTTTCGTTAGCCATGAATATAAACAAAAACATATACATTAGTACAAATAATTCCTTCTACAATGTAGGAGAAATACCATAATAATAAAGTTCACGTTCCTATCTTGTTCATCCTTATAAAACTCCTACTTATTAGGGTTAAACTTAGTACTTCTAACCAATATAATTACCACTATGAAAACATATGTAAGATATCCATGATTAAAGGTTAGTAATTAGGAAAAGGGAGTATTCAACAATGCATAAATGTTTAATATTCCCTACAAGCATCCTTAATGTAACCCATGCTTATACTATAAGATTATCTTACCTTAACATTTGATATATCTTAATCAATACAATGATGTAAGGGAATCTTTACATGTGTATGTTAAGCACTTCATCTTTCTCATTGAGATCACCTTCAACTAATTTTAAACTTCATGCATTTCTTTAATTAATTGATATAAAAATTACTTCTTCATGATTGAGGAAATTAATATGAATGCATCTAAATCTAACAATACAACCATTACACAAAGGAGAGAGACCAAATATAACCGTGGTTCACCCCGCTGTCCGGGCTACGTCCACAAAGAGAATATGCCACATTATGTATTAATCATCCTGAATAGTGAGCGTTACAATCTGCAACTCCCGGTTGCTATTGCTCTCTTACAGTGTGAGATTTTTTCCACGACATTCAGCGATGAACTTAACCTGCATAAATATAGAGGAATTTCTCTATATGTATAATACTGGCCTTTTCTCCCTAATGTAATAAAAGAAAATAGCCTATTACTGTGGGTTTATATTGCCTTTGTAGGGTTCATAAGCCAGAATCAACTTAATGCCAAATTACTGGCTTGTACACTAGTTAGTAAAACTATACGACAACGCCTGCGTGTACCCAATCACTGTTTAGCAAACTATGATGCAGATCCACGATAGGACTAGCATCCTCATCCAAGAATAAGCATTGAATTTCTAAACACGATTTCAACATACAAGCTAGATCTGAACAAGAACAAAGATCCGACAGTAAAACCCCATCATTCAACAATAACACATTTCAGGATTAGCGTGAATGATCAATCAAAATATACAAACCTGGCATCTGCATAATCAAGGAACTTTAACACAGTAATATGATGGCATTTAGAGTTTGATATCGTCAAAACAATGATCAATAATATATATAGTTTTAACATATATTTATCAAATAGCAAGCAAATGCACAGAGATAGCCGGATCCGTAGGTTACTATCAGAAAACAAATCGACCCGTATCATGCTGCAGAGTTTTCAGGTTCCTACGATCTAGTGAATAAAATCCAGGCACTCATAGTACATAAAGAAAAATGATTTCAAAGATCTAGAATCAAATCCTCAATCCAGGCATTTATACAGATATTAAACGAACTGGTAGATGCAATCCAGCATTCATGCTAAATGGTGTAGAAATCATCTCTTAAAAAGAATTAGACCAGGAAAGGTATGGTGCAGAGATCAATTTTCTAAAATGTCTTAGCCAACGCGAAGTATAATGTAGGGATCGATTTCCTAACTGCAACTGCCTTAGCCAGTGCAAACTATTACGCAGAGATCTACTTTATAGAAAAAATGTCTCAGCCCACAATGAAGTAGAGATTGAATGAAAAATCTCAGCTCACAATGACGCAACTATTAAATGAAAAGTGTCAGACAACAATGACACAAATATTGAATGAAAGGTCTCATCCCACAATGGCGCATAGATTGAATGAAAACTCTCATTCGACAATGGCGCAGATATTGAATGGAATGACTCAGCCCACAAAGACGTAGAGATGGAATGAAATGTCTCATCCCAAATAAGATGAAATGCATGAAACACCTCATTGTTTTGGAACTATCTCCACCGATTTCTACACAGATTAAAAACAAAAGGACTCACATCCTTCATACAGAGGCAAGGAGAGAACCGATCTCCCTCCTGCCATGGATATTAAGATAGACAGTAAACAATTACACAAGGTACGGTGAGGGATAGGTATTACCTGTCAAACGAAGAGGTTGTAATTCACCAGCACAAACTCTATACTTTACATTTGCTAACCTGTTCAGTCAACCTTCTTTGTCCAATGCCCAGATTGCTCAATCCACATTCTCTATTGAAGAGTATAGATCTCGTTCTCCCCACTAATAACCCTATTGAAGATTTCTAATGGGTGAAAGTTTGATCGTTCAAAACATCGATCCAAGAATATATCGAAACACCCCTTATACAGAGATAAAATAATGTTTGATCGTTTGTCTGCATGATCAACAACTGGACCTTCACAGTGCCGAGTCGAGAACAGAGAAAGTCCTTCCCAAAATCCTTGCAGAGCATTTTTCTCCTTTTCCTTTCTAACTCATCGCTCCTCCACTCCCCCACAAAGATCTACATTTATCAAATTCATAGCTGTCCCTTCCCTCACGAAGAGATCTTCCTATATCATAGATCCCATTACTCCCACTAAAGGATCTCCCCATGTAACCGATCCTGGTCCTCTTAAAACGGTCGATCGGGATCCTTCCAAGACAGGTGGCGATTTGGGAAGTAACAGCTCTTCAGTGGAGGAGACACATGGCAGGAACTAAGGCTCCACGATGAGTTTAAAGAAGACCAAGGTAATGACTAGGTAGTGATCTACCAAGTGTCGAAAGTCATTCGTTTACAACTCCACTAAATGGAGTGCGCCAAAATGGAGAGGAAGGTCTTTTCTTAATAAATGCATATCTTTTGTTTTAATATCTTTATACAACAAATATGCATATATACATATGGAATCTATGCATTATGAAAGAGATGATGTATGTGGATGGAATCTCGGCATAGATATAGTGATCTCTACCTTAATATATCTTCTTAGCTATTTACGAATGGATATGAATGCATTTTTCTTACTACCTGCGAACAACTATTCTTTGCATGTAGATATTGTCCTGGTTGTTTGCGTTGGAACATCTATCCATATTTAGCTACCTCTGTCTTCTTGTTGCTTGCGTTTGTAAATGATCCTTGCAAAAACTATGTCGATAAGAACGTAGATTAACCTGGCATAATACTGTTAGATAAGGGATTTTGACATTAACTTGCCGGATTGATTTTTATGCATAAACCTTTACATAAGGATGGGGAATGAACAATTTCTGTTTCTGTACCTAGTATTCGAGTAAGGTTTATTCTTTTCAAATCTCTGTATCTGTATATATATATATATAGAGGTGAACAAAGTTCTTATCTTCTGCAAGTATGCTTGATAGAGCACGAGTTAAATGAGGGGTCTCATTACGAAAGAAGTTATGGCAACCCTTTGATGCTAGATGTAATCCTTCATTATCATATTAATAAAATAACCAAGTCTTATCAAATAACTCTTACGTACTTGATTCTCTAATTTAGATACTTATATCTATACCGTAAATAATGGCAATATATAACTAACGTCCTCGTTTTCCCAATGTCAGACTTCTTTTGTCTTATAAAATAATTTGGGAGAAAGTGGGATGTTACACACATCCTTCTTGAACCCCAAAGGTTTCAATAACTCTTCTACCTCCTGCAAAGCTTCCTTGTTTTTTACTATGAAAGGACCGTCCTTCCAAGGGTATTTTACATCAGTGCCCTTCTTAAATTTTTGGAACTGCTCCTCTTCCAGGATCAGTTTTGTCTGATAAACTCAAGAGCGAAGATTCCCAATGTCAGGAAAGCAAGCAAAACATAGGGCTCCTGTACAAAACCATATATCCTAATGACTGTAGCATCCTTCAATAGAAACCAGTCACCGACAACTAGTTTGTCCTTCAACTGCATCATTGTTTTCATCTCAAGAAATACCCTAGGCAATTCTTCCCCAATGATGACTTTGTAAACAGGCGGAAAGACATAGTTTAAATAGTTAAAGACATTATCTATCAAAGCATCTGCTTCAAGCAGTGGGGAAAAATGCGGGCTTTCCGCGCTGCTGTACATAATCATCTTCATAAGCTGTGTTTGGTACCTGAAAAACCTAGCATTTGGGAACTTGCTCAACTGTACATGTATTCTGTCGACCAAAAATTCATCGAACTTAAGGGATGGGATAAGCCCATTCTTAGATCTTGCCAAACTAATGCTAATCCTAAAAAGTAAACTCAACTGGACTTCGGTTACCCAAAGATCTATATCTAATCCTAAGAAATGAGCCACTAAAGAAAAAACCAACTAGGAATTGTCATAAAAAAGGTTGACATTCAAGGGGTATGGCTTTTCTGCAATCTCTGAGTCGGTTTTTAGGCATATAACTAAAAAAACATGACAACTTTTGGGGCTAATTTGGTGAAACAGGGAAACCAGAGACTCTTCCAAAATCCTTTTGACTCAAGGTTCTGTGACTTGAAGATGAAAAAAGAATTCCTAACAACAAACACATCTATATCACAGACGACTCTAGGCTGATGAGCATCCATAATTACCTTCTGGGGTTCTGAGTAATTCGAGGAACACCATGATACAAATTTAGGGAAAGATGGTACCTGGTCAAGGCAAAAGGAAACAAAAGATGACCTGAAAACACCATGTATATCCAGACCTCATTCATGTAAGGCCTCTAATCTCATCTTGATCTCTGGGACAAGGAGCCGAATGTATGTGTCAAACATGTCGGCGTCTCTGTCTTCCAGGGCAACCTTAACCTTAGAACTGGTAGAAGCTTGCTATTCCCCCATCTTATGACTATTCAAGACTTAAATTTTTAGAGAATGGTGGTTACACAGTCCTACCTGTCACTTTGGAAGCCCTGCACGCACCGTGTCGAAGGTTTTGTCGCCTTCATCGTCTACCACACGCCAAGAGACTTTCTGACTTCAACAGGATTTGAAACAAATGTTAACTTTTACGGGTGTCCTTATATATATAACCGTGTTTCTATAACCTTCGGCTTCCTTGGCCAACTGTCTTTCAATCTCAACCATCGATCTCCCACATGCTCACTTCCCGCTGTCGGATCTAGCTTCCCTTTACCTACTGATTTGACAACTTATTTATCTCCATCATCAGATCATCTTGCTAGTTCTCATCTGGGCCGTTTATCTTATCCCCATGCATTAATGAGGTGACATTGCATACACCCTCAATGGTTTCCTATACCTCCTTTTCTCTGTACGACAAGTTCTCGAGTTGACACCTGTCTGGCAGGAAAATTCCATCGCATCTGCCATGCTGCTATCCAGCGTGCTACATCTTGATGCGACTATCTATGAGAATCCTTCATCTCCTCTCAAACGTGCATCCACGGTGAGGATTTGCGCTCCCTTTAACTCTTAAATCATCCGCCTGTTTGTGGGGTCCCTCCTATCATCTTCTGTGCACTTCCAACCTCCACTAGCCATTGATGTGGCATCTCCTTGTCATATGAACCGTCGATCTATGGGGACCCATATATTGGCGAACCACTTATGTCACGCATCGTTTGATTGGGGGTGAGGGACTCTCCGCCGTAGATATTTTAACGTCCTGTCCCACTGATGAGTCAAGTTTTAAGGTATTTGATAACCTTTTTTACAGCGGCCAAACTCAAGCAATGGTGATGAAACATACTCATCTGTGGGGGAAAATGTTTTACTTTAATTATTTAATAGAATTGTTTTACGATTATTCTTGGATGTTAGAATGCGTATCAAATAAACTAATTATATGGAAACCAAGCGTGATTGAGCAGGTTCTGGGTCATTCAAGGATGGACGTGTAGAAGACTAAAGGATCACCAAGCTCAGCGCCCTATTTCCTGATTTATAGAGGACGCACTCCCACTTTTAAGAAGAATCGCCATTTTTACAATCAGTTAGGATCATCATTAAATCGTATAAATATGGACCTCTCGAGTAGCGAGAGGCCCTTGTTGTTATTTTTGGGAAAGACATTATTTTTAATGTTTTCTGCACTATTGAGATACTGAGAAGTACAGACTTCTATTTTGACATGGATTTTATATCTTAATGAAAGATTGATGATTAATTCCAACCATCGTTTCTAATTTTTTATTCTCTCCTGAGTACGGGTTGGGGAGGACCCCTCCAACACGTAGGTCAGGAGATTCCTATTTGCAGGTATTTTTCCAAATATGCATTTTACATTGATGAACAGTTCTATGACATATGGGAGCGTTTGAATGATTCATTATTTCTGTAGTAGTTTATAATAAATTCTGTAGTACAACAGAACAGTTTCAGTAGTCTTGTAGGTTCTTTCTTTCAATGCATATTTTTATCAACGATTACATGTGTAATAGCTTTGCTTTCAATATCATGGTTTAGATCTGGAGTTCACTGCAGTTTCACATCGTGATTAGTTTCTTTTGACTTCTTAGTAATAGATGGGTAAGCATAGAATGATCGTACATCAATTCTAGATTGGTAAAACAAGTTAGATCAAGACTCCAATTTTGTGTGCAGATAGTAGTTCAGACTTTGTTTCCCCAATAGTAGAATAGTGATGTTATGATATTTTCATTCTCAGCATTTAATTATTTCAAATAGATTCACTGTTTTATTTCTTAGAACATATTTACTCCTTTTCATACCTTTATTTCTTAGAATAGATTTATTGCTTTCAACACTTTAATTATTTTAATTATTTTTATTGCTTTCCAGTATTTAATTCCATAGCATAATCAGTTTTCATATTTAGTAGACAATCTTTAGAACATCGATACCGACATCCAACTGTGACAAGAGATTATCCTATAAGAGCATAGATAGTGCATGCATCTCTAAAGTTTGTACGTTCCCTGGGTTGACATTTTAAGTAGGCTCTTGGTATATCTGCCCTCATTAGGCATCCACATTAGGAGCTCACCACTTTTTGGCACCATTTCCAGGGAGGTGCTAAATCTTTTAGGAGACATCACATAAAAACCACAAAAAGAAAACAAAAATTACATAAAACAAAAACATAAATATCTTCTACCAATGAATGTCTCGTCGGAAAAGGGATAGGTTTGGCCGCTTTTTGCCTAAGCATTACATGAGCAACAATGGTAATAACTGTTCTAACCATTCTCAGTTTGAATTTCTACACTCTAAAAAGGAGCTACTTCACTACCAGTTACAGCTCAAACACCTCAATAGAAAATGAAGAGGAAGAACCTAGGGAGCTTTTCACTTTTCCCATTAGCATACCTCTCGGAGATGCTAGAATGAATAACATCAATCCTAATAATCTGCCAAACTTTCATGGGTTGACTTCAGAAAATCCTGACACTTTCCTATTTGAATTTGAGGTAGTTTGCATATCATTTGATTACACTATTGTTTCACAAAAGCTTAGGCTTTTTCCTTCCACACTAAAAGAACTATCACTTTGGTGGTTCATGAACCTTGAAGGAAATAGTATCTTTAGCTGGGATCAAATGAAACAGTCATTCTTAGAAAAATATAGGGACTATTGCAAGACCAAAGATACTAGGGATGAAATATTTAGGATGCAACAAGGAGATAGAGAGTCATTAGAAGATTATGCCCAAAGATTTCAACTCAGCTACAAACGAGCCAGCCATTGCAAATTGGATCCTGAATCACTAAAGCTTGTCCTTCTCAGAGGTGTAAAAGAGGATAATTTTGAAGTCTTAAATCTCCTTGGAGATGGAGATATATTCCAAAAATCTTTTGACTAGATCCTGCAAATCTTCAAAAACTACTCAAGATCTATGAAAACTAAGAATGGGACGAGGGATACACATACAACCACCAGTGGATCATCATCCTCAACACCAACACTTACAAAATCTGATTTAGGAAACCTACTGGATGACATAAAAACTGACATACTGCAATCCCTAGCCATGCAACTTGATGCTCTTCAAATAAAAAAGAAACTGGATGAAATTAACCAAGCCTTGGCAATATTTTGTCCTCATTGTAGGAAGAAGCATGAGAAGGGGAAGTGCACCTTGAACACAATAGAAGTATGTGGTCTTTGCAGTGATGACCATTCCACTGATAAATGTCCCCTCTTACCCTCATGTAAGGCAGCTATTCAAGACCCAACAGCTAAAGGAAATGTAGAACAATTCTGTTTTATAAATCAGAGGAGGAATAATTTTGTTAGGCCATATCAGCAGAGCAATCAAACTTACTATAATCAAGGACAACCAAATTGGAACTTTGCACTGACTCCATGGCAAGCATAGCCAAATCAAAACCAATGGCAACAAAACTAACAAGCATATCAACCATCCTATCAACAGCCATATTATCCACCGTCTTATCCTCAATACCCCCCACCGTTTCCATCCACAACAAATTATGCAAACCAGTACCCCCATCCATCAAATTGGAGGGCGCCATTACAACAACCACTCATTATGCCACCCCCACAACCTCAACCAGCCCCCAGACCTGCACCTATTCCAGCCCAACCAATTCCAAATCCTAATAATAACAGACCCCCACAACAGCAACAGGCTTATAACACTGATATCACACAATTCCCAACCTATGTTGTAGACACCATAGAAATAAATGAAATAAACCTACGATCTAGAAAAACATTGCAGAATACATCCCCACAGAACATCCAACAACCTATACCTGAAGCTCAAGACCAAACATCAGAACCCTATGTTCAGCATCCTAATGAACCAGAACCTCCTCGGGAAGAAATTATAGCACTCACATGAACTAGAAACCCTCCATTTCCAGAAAAAACTTGTCTGGATTACAAAAGAAGAGGAAGAGAATATAATCTTAAATGAATTCAAACACTTAAACATCCAAATCCCAATCTTACAAGCCATAAGGGATGTGCCCATCTGCAACAAATTCATTAGAGAAAATTGCTAAAGAATCCAGGAAGGAGGAAGTGTGACCCACCAACTATTAATGTAGTGGGACAATTGGCCGATTTGATGCTAGGATTCATAATAAATCCTAAATATCTTGATCCTGGTAGTCCTGTAGTAAGTGTCACCATAAATAACAAGAAAATAAATAAAATCTTAATCGATTTAGGATCTGTGATCAATGTCATGACTAAGAAACCATGTTATACCTAGGACTCCAATCAAGGGTAAGACAACCCACAACAGTACTCCAACTAGCAGACACATCCACTATGAAGCCCGAAGGAATGCTAGAAGACATTATGATCAATATCGAGTCCTGGGAATACCCAGCTGATTTTATAATAATCGAAATCAAAAGCAAACTTAGTGGATATCCAATTATCCTAGGTAGACCTTGGTTAGCAACTGCGAACGCTTACATAGCTTGCCGATCATGAAATATGACAATCACCAGTGGACATGCCAGGAAGAAAATAACAATCTACCCACCAGCAATGAAATCCTCAGAGTTAGAATATCAAAATTGGACTGATGATTAACATAACACACCAAATCATAACCTCCGACCTATCTTAACAATTGATGCTGTAATATATTTAAAGGCAGTAGATGAAGATGGCTATATAGATAGATTTATGCAAAATATATCTCCTAACAATCATGTTATTCAAGAATTTTTTTCTACAGAAACAGGTGAAAGTTCAAAACAGAACATGAATGAATTATGGACAGAAGTGCTGCTAGAACAGATTGAGAAGATAAAAGTCGTGGAAATTAACCCTGGCAAAACAGTCAACATAAATTCCAATTTAGAACCGGAGAAAGAAGAGAAATTGATGAAGATACTAACACAACAAAGTAAAGCATTTGCATGGACATATACAGATATGAAAGGAATACATCATGATATCTGCAAACACTAGATTTACATCAAATAAGGTTCTACTCCCATCAGGCAACCACAAAGAAGGTTGAACCTTGCACTAAAAGACATAGTCAAAGTGGAATTACAAAAGTTATTAGAGACAGGGTTCATCTATCCAATATTTGATAGTGAGTGGGTCTCACCACTAGTCACAGTGACCAAAAAATGAGGGAAATGGAGAATTGGTGTGGACTACAGGGAGTTTAATAAAGCAACAAAGAAATATCATTTTCCACTTCCATTTATAGATCAGGTGCTGGATACATTATCTGGAAACAAGTACTTTTCATTCCTAGACGGTTTCAGTGGTTACAACCAAATCTTAATACACCTAGCTGATCAAGATAAGACGACCTTCACATGCCCATGGGGAGCTTACACCTATAGGGTCCTACCCTTTGGTCTATGTAACGCCAAAACAACATTTCAAACAGCCATACTGAGTATTTTCTCCGATTTTTTGAATAACAAAATGGAAGTATTCATGGATGATTTCACACCTTATGGAAAGAGCTTTGAGTAGGCATTGAAAAATATTGAATTAATATTAGAAAAATGTATTAGGATGAGCTTGTGCCTAAGCAACGACAAATGTAGGATGTTAATGGCAGAAGGAATTGTTCTAGGACATCATATATCACAGAGAGGTATAGAGGTGGATCAAGCCAAAGTATCAATAATCAAGACACTTCCCCCACCTATCAAACAAAGAGATGTGAGAAGCTTCCCTGGATAGACAGGGTACTACAGAAGGTTTATTGAGAATTATAGTATAATTGCTGCCCCCATGTTTGCACTTCTCACAAAAGACAATGAGTTCATATGGACAAGCAACTGCATGTCAGCCTTTGAAAGTCTTAAACAGAAAACCATCACAACACCAATACTTCAAGGACCAAATTGGGAAATTCAATTTCACATTCACACCGATGCATCAGACAAAGAAATTGGATCTGTGCTTGGGCAAGAACAAGACAAGAAACCCTATGCCATATACTATATAAGCAAAAATTTGGCTGGGGCAGAACTCAACTACACAGTCACAGAGAAGGAATTTATGGCAGTCATACATGCAATCAACAAATTCAGGCATTACATTACAGGATACCAAATTTTTATCCATACTGACCACTCAGTGATCAGATATCTTATGAACAATCCTAATACCAGTGCAAGAATTATTCGATGGATGTTACTTCTACAGGAATTTGACATCACTATAATAGATAAAACAGGCAAGCATAATGTCGTAGCAGACTTTTTGTCAAGAGTAACACATGGGAAAGATAATGAATTGGTCCAAGACAACTTCCCTGATGAGCACCTTTTTGCCATATCAATAAAAATCCCATTGTTTGCTGACATAGCAAACTATTTGGTATCCGAGAAGTTTCCAGAACATTACAGTTATAAAGAAAGGACAAAAGTAATAAGATAAAGTGCCACATATACATGGATAGAGGGCATGCTTTTTAAATAGGGACCAAATTAAGTACTTAGAAGGTGTATTAGGGAAGATGAGGTACATGACATAATGCATGCCACCCACAATGAACCCTGTGGAGGACACTACACTGCAAAAAGGACAGCCTACAAGATCTTGCAAATAGGGTATTATTGGCCAACACTCCACAGAGATGCTTATGAGTATGTGTCCCATTGTGATGATTGCCAGAGAATGGGAAAGCCAACACAAAAACAAGAAATGCCACTACATCCACAAATCTCTTTAGAGGCATTCGATAAGTGGAGATTCGATTTTGTTGGCCTATTCAACCCACAGTCCAATCAGAAGAGCTACATCCTTGTATGCACGGATTACCTTACAAAATGGACAGAGGTAGCAGCACTGGCTGCTGCAAATGAAATAGTGTGGCCAAATTCTTTACTGAGTAGATTATTCACAGATTTGGGGTGCCAAGAGAAGTAGTTTCTGATCAAGGACCACAATTCACATCAAATTTAATTGAAGACTTGATGAAAAGAAACAATGTAAAACACATATAGTCATCCTCCTACCACCCTCAAGGAAATGGTCAAGTTGAGGTAACCAACAGGGAATTGGAGAGAATCTTGACAAAAACTGTCCAACTTCACAAAAGGGATTGGGTTGACAGACTTAGTGAAGCAGTATGGGCTTACAATACTACATGGAAAACAACAACAGGATTCACACCTTATGAACTGGTCTATGGGAAAAAGGTCATGCTACCAATCAAATTTGAAGTAAAAACATTAAGAATTGCAGCCGATCTAAATATGAACCTATTAGACATTCAAAGAGAATGCATACTATAGCTAAATCAACTAGATGAACATCGCCAACAAGCACTTACACATACTGAAATCATCCAACATCAAAGGAAGAAATGGCATGACCAACATTTGAAGGATAAGAAATTCAACGAAGGTGATTGGGCACTACTCTATGAGTCCAGATTTCACACATTCAAAGGAAAGCTAACCACTACAGTATACAAAAAATTTATGACAATGGGGCTCTGAGAATTATTACAATTGATGATGATGGGTTCCCCATGATAGTGAATGGGCATCGCCTAAAACTCTACAAAAAACCAAAGTCCAAAGAAGAATTTACACAAGTACTCTACCAGCAATAATTGATGCTGATAGAGCATGCTACAAATTAGTAAACTTCAACACATATCATGAAAAAAAAAAACGACAAAAAAAAGATAAAAAAAAGAAGAAAAAAAAAAACCAAAACAAAAAAGGGGTAATAGGAAGTTTACAGGGCATCAACCTATTCAAGCGAGCCTACACAATGATTCAAGCGACGCTACCATCAATTCAAGCGAGCCTGCAAAATGTATCAAGCGAGGCTGCCATTTATTCAAGTGAGGCTGAAATCAATTCAAGTGAGCTAGCCACGTCTACATGCATAAATCAGTCTTCATCTACTACGGATTTCTTCAAGACACACCATGCCAACCTTTTTCAAACATATCCAAGCGAGCCTGCAAGTTATTCAAGGGAGCCAATCACATCCAACCATGCAAACATCCAAATATAAAGTACGATCGCCTGATTCGTATCAACAATTGGCACAATTTTCAAGAGCACATATTCAGCAAATTCAAAACACACAAAATGGAAAAAGCATCCTACGCACGTAGCTACTGACATGCAGAAATCAACTACAGACACCGCCAAAATATACTACAGAATCCACCATGCATGAAAAACGCACCATATCATCAATGCAGGTACGCATACATACCAAGGTAATCTCTAAAACGATTTTATTTGATTTTTAAGGTAAACCATTTTCCCACAATACATTCGTTTCTAGTCAACTGAGGACAGCTTCCATTTCAAATCGGCGGTATGGTGGAATGACCTTCATAATTCATGATTTCTACCAAAGCCCCGTCACCCTCAACAAATCATGATCTCAACCTTCACCACATGAAGTACATAGGTCGATCATGAGAAGGCAGAGATCGATCATGAAAAATGGGGGATTAAAAGTGGCAAGTACAGGTATGATGGAAAGATTAGGTGCAGAAAGGAAATGAATTAGGGTGCAAAAATTCCACGATTTTGCATATAAGTAGCCACCCGGAATTCCCGAGAAGCAACCACCATTGTATTCCTTGAGCCTGTAGGTAGAGCTCGACCAAGTTAAAAGTATAAAAATGCATTCCAAAAGCCCTGTTCTGTCTGGTTATAAAGAAGATTCGAAAAATGACAAAGGGTTTTAAAAAGAGTGAACCGGAAGATCACAGTGCCATTTATCAAAGCCCGAGAGTCCTATGGATCATTAGCAACTTAGGCTAGATGCCATTTATCCTTGGACTGAGAGGATACCATACAGGGGTAGCCTAGGACTTCGCAAGAAACTTCAAGCATATTAAGGATGAACAGTACGTCACCCAGGTGAAGGGGTTATGCATAAAAGTGGATGAGGACATGATAGCCAAACACACTGGTCTTCCAATGGGCTTGCATTCGAGCAGCAATGACCGAAAGGAAAACCACATAGCAAAAGCAGCATTCTTTCAGCGTGGAGAAGTTTATGATGAAGACAAAAATGGAGTCAAAAGACCCTCCATGCCAGCACCATGGGATGAAATGGTTGCAATTGTCCTGAGGTATATTAGATGCACTGGAAGATTAAGCTATGTTCCCATTTTCCATTTTCGTATTTTGAGCTTCTCAGGCACAAAAGTCACATTTCATCAAACAACAATATTAGGATTCCATTTTACCTTCTCCAATCCCTAACAGAGATGAGCAGGAAGGTGTCTAAGGGAAAAGAGGATGCTCTGGCCCATCATGGGCTAATCAAACTAATAGTTGGTGACGAGCTAAAAGCTCAGAATCCAGAGCTCTCCTAGGAGTATTTCATCGTGGTGTCTGTTGAGGATGTTCAGAGAATGAGGACTACGCCCTTGCCACCCGAATCGAAAAGTAAGACCACCTCTATATCAGGGGCAAAAAAAAAATTTGACTTGGACAGTGTGGCCGACACCTTGGTCAAAATAAAACACTCCAAATAAACTGCATATGTGGGCGATTTCCAAATAAGGGCATTGTGTTCGTGGATGAACCACGAAATTGAGCAAGCACAAGACTACCATCTCTATGTTGCATCCAAATGGGAAACCCAATTGATGATCAGACATGAGCCAACTCACCCCGAGGGAATAATATATAACCACAGGATCCTCACTCAGGATGAGGAACTGATACCCATTCTCCTTGCAAAACAACAGGAGGCTATGTTTCATTTTGACATTACACTCCGCAGCACGCAGAATGAAGTTAATGAGTCCATTAAAGAAAGATGGAGCAGAGTGGAAAACGATTTGAAGAGGAGAGAACTCCACTCTCCCCTTAGGCTTGATGATGCCCTTTTCAAAGCCACACTCTACAAAGAATCCCTGGAAAGGAACCAAATCAGATGGATCGGGATGAGACTAAATCCCCCATTATTTCTTTCCCCAATCATCAAGGAACAGATAAATGAAGAGGAAGAAAGGAGGACATGGACCAGGGAGGATCAGAACTTTGGGTATCACAGGCAAGCAGGGATCCCTATGGTGGTATCATGGGACATCAGGGAGGGCATTGATGGATCGAATAAGTCACCCAAGGATGGGTGAATGCTTCAAGTATGGGAGAGAATGATGAGTCAAGCTTTAAGGTATTTGATAACCTTTTTTTTGGTGGCCAAACTCAAGCAATGGTGATGAAACATACTCATTTGTGGGGGGGAATGTTTTACTTTAATTATTTAATAGAATTGTTTTATGATTATTCTTGGATGTTAGAATGTGTATCAAATAAACTAATTATATGGAAACCAAGAATGATTGAGCAGATTCAGGTTCATTCAAGGATGGACATGTAGAAGACTAAAGGATCACCAAACTCGGCGCCCTGTTTCCTGATTTATAGAGGACGCACTCCCACTTTCAAGAAGAATCGACATTTTTACAATCAGTTAGGATCAACATTAAATCGTATAAATATGGACCTCTCGAGTAGCGAGAGGTCCCTGTTGTTATTTTTGGAAAAGAAATTATTTTTAACGTTTTCTGCACTATTGAGATACTGAGAAGTACAGACTTCTATTTTGACATGGATTTTATATCTTAATGAAAGATTGACGATTAATTCCAGCCATTGTTTCTAGAGTTTTTATTCTCTCCTGAGTATGGGTTGGGGAGGGCCCCTCCAACACGTAGGTCAGAAAATTCCTATTTGCAGGTATTTTTCCAAATATGCGTTTTACATTGATGAACAGTTCTAAGACATATGGGATCGTTTGAATGATTCATTATTTCTGTAGTAGTTTATAATACATTCTGGTGTACAACAGAATAGTTTCAGTAGTCCTGTAGGTTCTTTCTTTCAACGCATATTTTTATCAACGATTACATGTGTAATAGCTTTGCTTTCAATATCATGGTTTAGATCTGGAGTTCACTGCAGTTTCTCATTGTGATTAGTTTCTTTTGACTTCTTAGTAATAGATGGGTAAGCATAGAATGATCGTACTTCAATTCTAGATTGGTAAAACAAGTTAGATCAAGACTCCAATTTTGTGCACAAATAGTGGTTATAGACATTGTTTCCCCAACAGTAGAATAGCTCTGTTATGATATTTTCATTCTCAACATTTAATTATTTCAGCATTTTAATTATTTCAAATAGATTCACTGTTTTATTTCTTAGAACATACTTTACTGCTTTTGGTACCTTTATTTCTTAGAACAGATTTACTGCTTTCAGCACTTTAATTCTTTTAATTAGATTTATTGCTTTCAAGTATTTAATTCCATAGCATAATCAATTTTCATATTTAGTAGACAATCTTTAGAACATCGATACCGACATCCAACTGTGACAAGAGATTATCCTATAAGACCATAGATAGTGCACGAATCTCTAAATTTTGTACATTCCTCGGGTTGACATTTAAAGTAGGCTCTTGGTATAGCTTCCCTCATTGGGAATCCACATTAGGAGCTCACCACCCACCATCGCGGCATCTCATGGGCTTAAAATAGCCCCTTTTATGGCTTTGTCTCCATGCGACGCCTTCCAGCGTTGACATCTGTCCGGCGGGAAAAGCCCATCGCATCGGCTTAATCCTTTTCTTCCTTGCAACTCGGCCATGCGACTATCAACAGGAGCCATTGATATCGTGCTTGCTCCTAATCGACGGTGCCTACCTGCATGGCACTTAACCTCTCCATTATTTACATGCGGACTATAGGATTTAGGGTCTTTTTTGTCCCATTATTCGATTTCACTTGCATATTAATACCCATACTTCGAAATTATCCCATTTTTATTGCATTGGGTCCTCCTAGACCTCTTCCTTTCATGTCTTAGCACCTGGCCATCTAGGATGGAGAGTGCTCCAAGCTTCCATCAGGTAGTTGTCTAACCCTTCACCTTTCACATTCAGTTTTTATGCTGCAAAAAATAAATAGGTGCTAACACTAAGATTAAGAGTTGGGATATAATGGTGGTGAAGTTAAAAGGTAAATTCAGTCCTAAGAATTACCAACTTACTCTATTTAGAGAAATGAAGAATTTTAAATACAAATTAATATTTGTCAAAGAGTATACTAAAGATATTTACAAGATTAATATTAGAACTGGTCATGTAGAAGAAACCCCAGAGAAAGTAGACAGATACATCAATGGATTAATATATGATATCTAGGATGAAGTCATCTTGTTGTCTCTAGTATTAGTTGAAGAGGCATATCAGTTTGCCTTAAGGAAGAAGAGAAGTTTCCTAGTCAACAGAGTGAACAAGGAAGCGGTATAATTCCAAGAGGAAGAGGCCAACAAAGCGGATTAGTAAAAGCACAAGGGAAAAAAGAAGAATCCAACAACTCAAGAAAGAAGGAACACTCAAATAGAGGTAATGAGTCCTTTAGAGGTATACGATATTACTTTATAAGTGGAGGTAGAGATAAAGGTTTTCAAGTGAGATGTTATAAATGCAATAGGCTTGGTCATAGATCATATCAGTGTCCAAAATGTACTTCAATAGGTCAAGAAAGTGCACACATTGCTCTAGGTAGTGAGGGAAGTGTGAATTGACCTTCACATGAAGATATACCAAAATTTGGAGAATCACTTCTTATCAACAAAATTTTGTTGAAGCCTAACAAGGAATTTTGGTTTCCCGCAAAAAGGAAAACATTATTCATAACAATGTGCATACCAAATGGTAAGTCTTGCAAATTTATCATTGATAGTGAAAGGACTAATAATTTGGTGTCTACATAGATGGTTGACAAACTAATCATAAAGAAGACAACACATCCTACTCCCTACAATATGTCTTAGTTGTATAAGGGACATCAAATCTTGGTGAATGAACTCTTAAGTGGATTTTCATATTGGGAGCTATTAGGATAAGGTAATGCATGATGTCATGCCTATGGATGTTTGTCATGTTCTTTTGCGTAGACATTGGCAATTCGGCAAGAATGTAGTTCATGATGGTAGGAGGAATACTTATACCTTTGAGAATGATGGAGAGAAACATACCCTCATACAAATGAAGGATGAAGGATAAGTTGTAGAACATAGTCCTGTTATCACTAGAGTTGGACCTTGATTGCTAGGGTCAAAGCCTAGAGAAATATTAATACTATGGAGAAGTTGGTTGGGTATGAGAGTTCTTAAATAGGTGAATATTACAGAAAAAAGGTAAATATGACAGGGGAAATAGTTGCAGCAGATGCATAAATGTAACAGGCTGTAATATAAAAGCCTACGAGCATGAATTTACAAAAAGAATGGGCTCAATTATGTTCATGTCATCAAAGCAATACTTGTCACTCATAAGAGTTCTGGTATAAAGAATAAGATTATACAAAGACCAAATCATGAAAACATGTAAAATTCATCAATTTATATATTAAAACCAAAACAGGGCTCACTCGATTGCAATCATATCAAAGCACTCCTTCATATGAAGGTAAACATAATACATGCCTCCCTGCAACCAACAGTAGCAGTCTGTTCTAACCCTGCCTCAGCCCTTGGCTGGAACTCTCTCTTCTTCTCTCCTTTACAAATCATAGGATTTATACAAAAATACAAAGTAAACTATACCATCTGTTAGGAAACAAATCATAACAAAAATCTAAAAATAAATACAAATCCTGAACAATTGCAAAAAGAACTCAAGTTGATGGAGTGCTAATCACAATCTTTATCATGAGCCTCAAATGAAAGAGTCTTTGAGATCGGTCTAGCCGATTTTAAGCACACAATTTTGGTGACCAAATCTGAGATTCACTTTTTCAGCTACCCCTTTGACCAAAGTAAATATTTAATTTATCTTTGATCTCCAGCTGCTAACAATCTTTGACAGATATGGGGATGATTAATATGATTTCACAAACCTTCTTGATCCATCCATTAGCTTGAAACATTTTGATTTTAACCAAAATCGTGTTTTTGTAACTACAACTAGGTGCTCTGCTTTTGTGTCAAATTTTCGAAGGCCTTTTACTGCCATATTATTTCTAGCTTCATCCAACGTGAACAACACAATCCTTTTAATAAAAACAATACTCAATGATAGCATTCTTCAAACAAGAATAAATACCCTGTGCTTCATTTGAAGATTTCTCTTTTATCTATCCATCTATATTTTCTGCAGAATTTTCCTTTGCCGATTGCTTCTAATACTGAAGTTGCAAATTCACATACTCTTTTAAAAAATAATTGATACTCTTCCAATGAGAATCAATTCTTCAAGTATTAATCCTCCAAAAATGAATGCTAAAGGTCAAGCCTCTTGACATCAAGCCATCAATGTGTCAATTTAATTGATGAGTACATCCTTTATTCGATGTTGATGTATATGTAACTTTGGAATGTATTTCATCTATGTATTTCATATATATTTATTGTACCCTTATAAGAGATGTGTTATTCCTCTATAAGGAAGTGTCGTCATGTGGATTGACAAGTGTCGCAAGTGTGTGTACTTGCCGATGGGTTATTAAACCACCATGTGTGGGGTCGGCCCTGAAACATATATTATATTGTCGATGTATCTAGATAGACAAGTCAGCCCCATAGTGTAACTGGGCAAACAAGTTAGTATAAATAGAGATCGGGAGATCTCTATTTTGATCATTCAGAAAGTCACACTTCTCTCACTCAGAAAGTGGCGCACTAGTGAGGAGGAGGATCATCTACTACTAGGAGACTATCTCAGTGTATTTTGGTTGTACTTTGGTTGAGCCATTGCTCTCTCTATCTCTAAGGAAGTTGTGGGGTTTTTCACCTTACGGTTTTCCCCATGGAAACTCTGTGTCTCTTGTCTCTCATGCTTTTGATTCTTGTGATGCTTGTCATGCTTATGTTATTGTTATGCATTTATATACTGTATATGTTATTCTCTCAGTGAAGAACCTAGAGTATTGTGAATTAATGCTCAAAATTTAACATGGTATCAGAGCTAACCTGAGAAGAAGACATTTTGTCGTGATGGAAACTTGAGTTTCTTGTTTATTGGGTTTCTCTACATAGATTTTGGAAAAGCAGTATAGTAGATTGACTCTACTCATCAAGGAGAATCCATTTGTCCAATCAAAATTCAATTTTGAGCATTTTCAGATTTGGCCCTAAAAATTAGGGTCTCCACAAAAATAGGAATTTCTGAAATCTGAAGACATAGCTGGAAGCTCCTTGAAAAAATCAAAGTTTAGAGCTTTAGATCGAGATTTTTGGCTGGGCAGATATTCGGGAAACTCAAACCCTAATTCAGGGCTCTCCTAGTGAACTCGGGAGGACAAAAAGGAAAATCTAAAGGGTAAAGCTTTGCTGATCTCAAATTCTGAATACACCAGGCTGATTAACTCATCAAGGCGCATCTTTCTATCCTTTCAGAAAGTTGAAATTCACATTTTGAATTTTTAGGGTTTTTCTGACAAACCCTAATCCGAGACCAAATCCAGTTTTCAGCATTTCAAGTGGTAAGACCTAAATCTTTTCTATTTCCATTTGAAGTACTCTTTAAAATGTCTCACCACACCAAGGTTGAGGATAAGCTTGAAGGGGCTGATAACTTCCGAGCTTGGAAGTATAGGATTACGTTAATCCTGGAAGAGAATGAGATGAACTCATATATAAAAGAAGACATCCCTATCTCAGAGGATGAAGAGGATAAAGTATTGCATAAGACGAACTTGGTCAAGGCAAAGAGAATCATTGCTGATTCTATCAAAGACCATCTCATACCCCATGTGTCTTCTCTAAAGACACCCAAAGAGATGTTTGACTCTTTGACCAAGCTATTTGAAGGGAAGAACATAAATCGGAAGATGACCCTACGGAACCAATTGAAAGGAGTAAAGTTTCAGAATGGAGAAACCATTCAATCTTATTTTTCAAGGGTCTTCCATATCAAGGAACAACTAGAAGTAGTGGATGAAATGGTGGAGAATGGTGAAGTTGTCATGACCACTCTGAATGGCTTACCTAGGTCATGGGACTCCTTCATTCAAGGAATCTGTGCAAGAAAGAAGTTGATTTCTTTCAGTAGACTACAGGAAGAATGCTCTCAAGAAGAAGCAAGGCTTGTGGCGCGAGAAGAAAAGGTGGGGAATGAAGATCAAGCTCTCACAGCTCACACCAAGAAAGGGAATTCCAAGAGAGAGCCATCTCACTCCAAGAAATCTTCACATCACATCAAAGAAAGAAGAATATTCTTCACCTGTAATGAGAAAGGACATATTGCCATAAATTGTCCCAAGAACAAGAAGGACAACAACAACTTCAAGAAGAAGAAGAAGGGTAGAAATAGAAGGTTTCATGCTCATGCTGCCGAGGATGATGACCCATCCAAAAAGAAGGCTAGGACAGAAAGTGACGATAGTAATGATGACTCATCAAGTGAAGAAGAGTATGTTCTTATCTCTGCTCTCATAGGTACTATCTCCCATGGTTGTAATGATTGGTTAATTGACAGTGGGGCTTCAAAACACATGATTGGGTTTGAGGAATCTTTTGTGAACCTATCTGAACATGAATCACCCCATAAGGTGAAACTTGGGGATGATTATCAATACCCAATCAAAGGAAGTGGTGAAGCCTCCTACAACCTAGATTCTGGAAAATCTTTGAATATGAAAGAAGTCCTTTATGTAAGTGGGATCAAGAAGAACTTACTCTCCATCTCTGCATTGGATACAAAAGGTATGAGGGTTGCATTTGTGGATGGCCAAGTCCTAATGTGGCCAAAGGGAAAGACCATAGATGATACAGTAGTGATTGGAGAGCAAGAGGGAGGTTTGTATAAATTGAAGGGACAACCTGAACATGCCATGGTGCATGTATCCATGGAGCCAAGTGAACTTTGGCATAGAATACTTGCTCATATGCACTATAGGGCACTTCCAATTGTAAGCAAGGCTGTAGAGGGTCTTCCTGAAATCAAGACCAAACATGAAGGTGTTTGCAAAGGATGTGCAAAAGGTAAGAACATTAAGAAGGCTTTCCTACGCAGTGAAAGCAAGGCAAATGATATCCTAGAAATCATCCACTCAGATGTATGTGGTCCTATGTCATCCAGTTCTCTAAGGTGGTATGTTTACTATGTCTCATTTATTGATGACTTCTCCAGAAAGACTTGGGTATACTTCTTGAAGAACAAAGATGAGGTGTTTGATAAGTTTAAGGAATTCAAAACCTTGATGGAGAATCAAGCTGAATAGAAGATCAAAACATTCAGATCCGACAATGGTGGAGAATTCACCTCAGGTGACTTCAAGAAGCTTTGCAGTGATTCAGGGATTAAGAGGGAGTTGACTGCTCCTTACAATCCACAATAGAATGGAGTTGCAGAAAGGAAGAACAAAACAATCATGGAAGCAGTAAGAGCAATGCTACATGACCAGGATCTACCTATGCATCTATGGGTAGAAGGAGCTAGAACAGCTGTATATGTGCAGAACAGAACATCCCACAAGATATTGGACAACAAGACACCAGAAGAGGTCTTTTCTATTAAGAAACCTAAAGTCAGCCATCTCAGAATATTTGGTTGTCCAGTATTCACTCATGTCCCAAAGGAAAAGAGGACCAAACTATATCCTTCAGGAAAGAAGGATATATTTGTGGGTTACAGTGAAAGCTCGAAGGCTTACAGAATATACTTTCCAGGGTTCAAGAAGATTGATGTCAGCAGGGATGTGACATTTGATTAAAACTCAGCATTCATCAAATCGAGGAAGGCACCTATCAAAGTTTACGAAGAACCTAAGGAAACTAGATTTCAAGACACTACCATGACTGAAGCAATTCTAGATGTTGTTCATGAGTTTGAAGATCCGCAAGAACCTGTAGATCCACCTTGTGAGGATAACTCTCACAAGAGGAAACTTGCATGGGCTAGAGAGCTCATTCAAGATGCAGAAAGATTTGGCATTCCAGAAGAAGAACACAGAGCAAAGAAGAGAACTAGATCTCATACCAGCTATGTTGCTTTACTCTATGATATTATGAACAAAGAACCTTCCATTTATGAAGAAGCATCGGAAAAGAAAGAATGGAAGGATGCCATGGTTGAGGAATACCAATCAATAATGAAGAATGATGTTTGGGATGTTGTCCCAAGACCTAAAAAGAAATCTGTTGTGACTTCCAAATGGATCTACAAAATCAAGCATGCTGCAGATGGCAATGTAGAGAAATACAAGGCAAGATTCGTAGCTCGTGGCTTCTCTCAGAAAGAGGGAATAGATTCTGAAGAAACTTTTGCACCTGTAGCCAGGTATACTTCCATCAGAATAGTACTTGCCCTGGCTGCAACAATAAAATGGAAAATACACCAGATGGATGTCAAGAATGCCTTCTTGAATGGTGTAGTTGAAGAAGAAGTATATGTGGAGGAGACACTCAGTTTCGAAATACATGACAGGGAGTCATATGTGTGCAGATTGAAGAAAGCCTTGTATGGCTTGAAACAAGCTCCCAGAACTTGGTATGGTAGGATGGACAGTTTCCTATCTAGTTTGGGCTTTACCAAGATTAAAGCAAATTCCAACCTTTACTACAAGGTTGAAGAAGGGAATCCTGTGATTCTACTCCTATATGTGGATGACTTATTTGTAACAGGAGATGACAGACTGATTGCATATACTAAGAGGAAGCTTGCTACTGAGTTCGATATGAAATATTTGGGAATGATGCATTATTTCCTAGGTATGGAGGTGTGGCAGAGTGCAGGTAGGATCTTCCTTGGTCAAGGGAAGTACACAATAGATATCCTAAAGAGATTCGGGATGATGGATTGCAAGGCCATGGCCACACCTATGGCATCGAATCTGAACCTTCTATGTGATGCTTCATCTGAGCCAGTTGATGTCTCTATGTATCGGATTGGGTCCTTGATGTACCTGACGAACACGAGACCGGATATTTTCTTTGCTATGAACACATTGAGCCAGTTCCTGACGGATCTGAGGAGTGTTCACCTAGTTGCAGTAAAGCATGTTCTGAGGTACCTGAAGGGTACAGTGGATTATGGGCTCAAGTATGAAGTGAATCAAAAGTTTAACCTACAGGGTTATGTTGATTCAGATTGGGCTGGCAGTGCTGCAGATAGGAAGAGCACATCTGGATGCTGCTTCAATATGGGATCAGGTGTGATCTCTTGGTTTAGTAGGAAGCAGTCCTGTGTAGCATTGAGTACAGCTGAGGCAGCGTATGTTGTAGCCTGTTCAACTAGTTGTGAGGCAGTATGGCTACGGAAGCTACTGTCTGAGTTATTTGATCTCCCATTGGATGCTACTGGTATATTCTGCGATAACCAGAGTTGTGTGAAGCTGTCTGAGAACCCAATGTTTCATGACAGGTCAAAACACATAGAGATCAAATATCACTATATCAGGGATATGGTGCAGAGAGGAGCTGTGAAGCTCCTGTATGTTGATACGGACGAGCAGATTGCAGATGTGCTCACGAAGCCACTAGCCAGGGTGAAGTTCTATTACTTCAAGGAGAGGCTTGGTGTTCTTCAGATCAAGGACACTTCAAGGAAGAAGTGATGGACACATTTGCTAAAGCCATTCCAAGCATGCTAGAAGAAGGATCCTTCACATGGCTGTGGATGTAAGCACTGGATGATGAGCATTAGGATGATGTTCTAGTTTCTGCTTTGTATGATCAGTTGGATCATTTATATGTATGTACGCATCATGTTGGATGCTGGATATGATCAGTTGGATCATTTATATGTATGTACGCATCATGTTGGATGCTGGATATGATCAGTTGGATCATTTATATGTATGTACGCATCATGTTGGATGCTAGATATGATCGGTTGGATCATTTGTATGTATTTTGTATATGCATCATGTTGGATGCTTGGACCATGTATCTGTATATGTATTAGGTGGATACATTGTATGATCAGGTAGATCATGTGTATTGATATGTATCAGGTATGATCAGGTAGATCATATATGCTGATGGATACATTGTGTGGATCATGTATCTATGTATCATGGGGATACACTATGTATGATTATATGTATCAGGTAGATACTTGGTGTGCATCAGATGGATGCATTGTATGATCAGGGTGATCGTGGATGATGAGCTTCTCCAGATGACATGTAGCAGGATGTTGCAGTGATGATGATCAGGATGATCATGTGTACATTAGGATGATGTATGGTGAGTATCAAATGATACTTTGTGGCCATGGATCAGGTTGTGCAGATGAGCATGTCTGGGAGATCCTATAGGTCGGAGTTGTGTACCCATAATAGCCTGGGATGCTCTTTCGAGACATTGCTCTGGGAGGACATGTAATTTGTTGCCTGGGAGATCTTCAGGTCAGATTTGTGTACCCGTAACATCCTCAGATGCTCTTGTGAGGTTTTGTCCTATGGCATGTAATTTGCTCCTGGGAGATCTGGACAGGATGAAAAAGGCCTCAGATGCTTCAGCGAGGTTTTGTTGTGGACCACATGTAATGTGCTCCTGGGAGATCCGACAGGTAGAGCTGTGTGCTCGTAATAGCCTGGGATGCTGCAGCCAGGTTTTGTGATGTACGTAATAAGTTCTGAGGATTCCACAGTATGGCCAGTGATGATGAAGACCTATAGGTGGTGGGCCTACATCCAGTATGAAAAAGAACTGGCTCTGTAGAACTTCCTATGATGAGTAGAGTTAGAGATTGGTTGAGATAGCAGCAGCAGTGATGATGATGATGACGATGATCCCGAGAAGAAGACTTGTCTAGCAGAACTGTGTCGAGAAATACCTTCCTAGTTAAGAGGGAGTGTTGATGTATATGTAACTTCGGAATGTATTTCATCTATGTATTTCATATATACTTATTGTACCCTTATAAGAGATGTGTTATTCCTCTATAAGGAAGTGTCATCATGTGGATTGACAAGTGTCGCAAGTGTGTGTACTTGTTGATGGGTTATTAGACCACCATTTGTGGGGTTGACCCTGAAACATATATTATATTATGGATGTATCTAGATAGACAAGTCGGCCCCATAGTGTAACTGGGCAAACAGGTTAGTATAAATAGAGATCGGGAGATCTCTATTTTGATCATTCAGAAAGTCACACTTCTCTCACTCAGAAAGTGGCACACTAGTGAGGAGGAGGATCATCTGTTACTAGGAGACTATCTTAGTGTATTTTGGTTGTACTTTGGTTGAGCCATTGCTCTCTCTATCTCTGAGGAAGTTGTGTGGTTTTTCACCTTAGGGTTTTCCCCACGGAAACTTTGTGTCTCTTGTCTCTCATGCTTTTGATTATTGCGATGCTTGTCATGCTTATTGTGATTGTTATGCATTGATATACTGTATATGTTATTCTTTCAGTGAAGATCCTAGAGTATTGTGAATTAATGATCAAAATTTAACAACTGACTGCTATTGGTATTCTTTTTAATAATCATTGGCAGTAGGTAATGGCAGTGATCTCGGTCAGGAGATTTGGAGTCCATGTCTTTGCCATGTGAATTTTCCAACGATAGCACATTGGTAAACCGTTGCATTTTCATCTTTCGGAGATCTCCATGTGAATGCTGCTCACACCTAGACCTTTTGATTATTCTCATTGAAGTTAATATCTAGGTGTTCGTATATTTGGCATTTGCAACTACTTAACACTTGGTTCTTTACTTGGAAATATATGAATACTTTACTTTAACATTTTAATGCATGCATTGGTTCTCGGTTCCTATAGTGTAGTATGACTAGATGCCCTTTCTTGTACAGTGAGTAATATGCCACAAGGATTCGAATTTAAACTCTTAATATTCATGAGTATTCAAGTAAATGTTCAACATGTTGAGCACAAATTTAGACTGTGAACTCTAACATAGACATTTGAGATTTGATTATTCTGGCAACGGAAATTGAAGACGAAACCGAGCATTTTGTAGGACAAACCTGGTGACAACAAGTCCTAATGTGTTGATGGTGAGTAGTAAGAAATATCTGCACCACATTTGAAATGAAGAGGTGAATTTTTCTCTGATTGGTAAGGAAAGAGTAATCTAATCCAATACAAAGCTAATTGATTTCCTTGTATAAATTCAGGAATTGTTAACTAAATTTGCTTATATAGTTGTGGATTATTTACTTGATAACTTTCCACTAATAAGAAACATACATCATCACATAGATATCATCAGTGGAGCTAGTCTACCAAACAAAGCAACCTACAAGAATGAAGAAATTAAAAATTAGGTCCAGGAGTTGCTTGATAAATGTCTTGGAAGAGAGAGATTGAGTCTATGTGATGTTCCTAAATTGCTAAGTATAAAAAAATATGGAAGCTGGAGGATGTGTATAGATTCTAGATCCATCAACAATATCACAATCATGTGCATATGCCATTTTCCTTGTATGGATGATTTGATGGATTGTTTGGTGGGGTGCAAGGTATTTTTCGAAGATATAATTGAAAAGTGGATATCATCATATTAGAGGGTGATGAATTGAAAAATTCATTTAAAACGAATGATGGATTGTATGAATTGTTAGTTATGTTGTTTGGTTTAACAAATGCAATGAGTACGTTTATGAGATTCATGAATTCATTAATTAAGGAATTTAGGGTGAATCCATGAAGATGGGTATCTATTTTGGAGGGTCTTATGAGAAAATAAATCTGATTTTTTCATGTTTTTCAACTTTGGGCGAACAAAAGTTATATGTTTGTTTAGAATTTCACTTTTCAGTAAAAAGAAAAATTTTAGAGAATTATGTTAGCTTTCTATTCATTATTCTTTCAAAAATTTTATTGAGATTTGATATGTCAATTTGGAAAATGTTTGACAGTATATTCTTATAAAATGAAGGGACTAAAAAATAGTCATGTTGTAATGTCCCCTCCTACCATATCAGCGTGATAGGGAGGACGTGGTGCTCAATCCGGGCAATTAGCCCCAAAACGTGTGAATTAAAATCATAGATGCAAAGAACTGCATCTGTGCATGCTATGGAAAAACGACGGTAATCAAATAAACGTTGTTGATCTCTAACACACATTCAGGATTCTGTGACAGCCATGAAATAAAGATTTGTGTAGAATTATAAGGATCATATGGTAATGCATAAACTTTTTAAAAACACAGCAGAAGCAAATTCGTTTAATACCTCCACATACATTCATAACATTCATCAAATGATAATTGCCAATTTACACAAGAGAATACTTATCTTATGCAAAAGTAGTCCCACGCAACTGGCTATGCAACTGCAACGTTCCACCCAACCGTAGGCCAGTGTGCTCCTCAATCTCTCAGCACCACTGCCACCCCCGAGCTGGGCATGTTCTTTACAAGGAACCAGGGAACAGCAGACTCACACATAGCCAAGCATACACCAAGATGAGCCAAGCCAATCTACAATTGGGTTTATCAGGCTGCTAGGAGATGGAAAGGAAGAATTGCTAAGCTAGTGAGCTCAACTACAGAGCTATGGGTACCTCTCCCAGATCTATTTAGCTTGGCACTCACAATGCCTACACACCCAACACCAGGAAGTATTCTCTTCACTGCCACACAGTCCCTCAAGCCATACCTTCCTTTCTAGTGCTCTCAGGGTGTGCATAGAAAAGTAGCCAGCCCTCTTAATCTTCTCGAGAGGATACTCCCTACACTAGGTTTATCAAGCCAATTCTGTCCACTACCATTCCAGTTTCTTGCTCATGGATTCCAAACAAAACAGGGATGCACCTAACAGCAACCTACACTTGTTGAGCATGAGAAAACGTTTCCAACAGTGGGATGCATGAGATGGGGTTTCCTGGACTTCAGAAAAATGTGGGTAGACTCAAAACGTATTGGCACTTTGGAAATTCGACTGGGGAAGAAAAACCCATTCCAGAAAAACACCCCAGGGCAAAAACGCCCTCTCCCTTAGTCCCAATTCGTGTCCCTCCTTCCCCAGTTGTTGCACAAACCAAAAACGAGTTCCTGGGCATGGAAAAACGCAGGGTTATGGTGAAAAACGTGAGGATAACTTCCTGTGAGCTCAATCTGCGTGAGAGGAAGAACGTTATCCATGAGGAATGGCCTTGGGTAGCATTTCGTGGGGGTTTTCTTGCCCAGCAAGCCAAAAATACGATTTTCAGGTTGGTAGCTTGCCCATGCATGAAAATCTGACTGCCATACCTCTCCCATCCCAAGACATTAACTGCCTTAACCAATTTCTTGGAAGAATTAAATGATTGGGTGCATGAGACAAAATGGGTAGTTGGTGGTTTTATGGGTTTCCCATTGACACATGGATTAACACCATTGGCTCAAGGGCTTGAATAATTTCCCTCCCTTTTCCTTGTAGAGTCATGCCCCATCTCTTTTGTTGCATTGCATAGCCGGTTGTGGGTTTTTCATTGAAAATTCATAATTACATGATGTCTTATATACATTGTGCCCATCTCGCACAAGAACCGTAGGCATCTATTTTTAATTGCCGATACATGAAATGCTAAATCAACGGTGGGGCCTTGGCCTTGAGCTCCTCACCATGATTAATTACAATATTTACATCATTTACGATTTAACACGAAGGGGGTCAAAATGGGGACATTACACATGTTTTTTTGGAAGGCTGAAATTATTGTTAAACTTGTTTTTTGTAAAAACAAAATATGTTACGACAATCTACACAAAATGTACTACTGCATGACTATAAATTGGTAACCAATGGATCTATATACTAATTATTATATTTTTTGGAATTCGATCAATGGGGAAAGCTTGCCTATTTTCAACATGCTTTGTTTGACAAGACATTTCTCTCATTTTACACCAAAACTAAAACATCTAAGAATACCCTTTTGAAGTAAACACTCCAATTAACTACACCATATTTTTTTCAATTTTTTTTATGGAGTATTTTTAAAGTTATGGATTGTTCATTTCACCTCATTTTGAAAGCGATGAAACCGAACTGGACACATGTTAACAAAAACAATAATTACAATTATCAGATCCCACCTAAACACAACAAAATCTATACCAACATAGAGTAGATTCAATGAATAAACTAATGGTATCAAGTTTGGCAATCGATTTGCACTGTAACAGATGGCTTTTCCCTTCTGAAAATAGAGAAGCCTGAAAACATTGAAGTTTTTAGGTCTCAGATATTAGTCGGAAAAATAAATATTTTCCGTTAGCAAACCGTTAAAATTAACAACGATTGTTCGATCGAAAAACAAAATGCAAAAAATTTTCATCGGCTAGAAAAAAAAAAAAAAAAAAAAAAAAAAAAAAAAAAAAAAAAAAATAAATAAATAAATATATATATATATATATATATATATATATATATATATATATATATATAAATAAAATAAAATAAAATTGTATAAATAAAACTGAAGGAGTCATTATTTCGCATCTTTTTTTTTTGTAGAGGTCTATATAAAATATTTTTGAAGGGGTTTTTTCAAAGGAGATTTATTTCCAAGGAGTTCTTATTTCTTTCCAAGGGGTTTTTTCAAAGGATATTTGTTTCCAAGGAGTTTTTATTTCTTTCTAAGGAGTTTTTATTTCTTTCCAAGGGGTTTTTTCGAAGGAGATTTATTGCCAAGGAGTTATTATTTCTTTCCAAAGAGTTTTTGTTCAAAGGAGATTTCTTATTTCTTTTCAGGGGGTTTTTTCAAAGGAAATTTCTTTCCAAGGAGTTTTTCTTCAAAGGAATCTTACAAGATTTTTATAAGGTGAAGTAAATTTCAGTTTATGTTTTTATAAATGGTTGAAAGAATAAAAAAACAAATTTAGTAACTGTTTTTAAATCTTAAAATTTTATTTTTTTACTATAAATTGATGATTCTTTAATTTAACCTCTATAGATTAAACAATCACGGGAAGTAAGAGAAACCTCCAAAGAAAAAGTGATCGTAAACGTGATGATGATGCTCATAGGGAAAGAGAAAGACTCAGATATCATGCCAAAAAAGAAAGGGTTGCATAAACAGAAGAGACAATTTTTGAAGATACAAACACAGATTTACATGATAATGTTGATGAAATGGATATTGAAAATAGAGTACAAGAAGAAGAAATTGAAGTTGAAGAGACCGTGGTTGAAGATGTAAATAGGAATTTACATGATAATGTTGATGGAGTCAATATTAAAGATAAAGTTCAAGAACAAGAAATTGGACCTGGTATGTATATATCATGTATTTTTCAAATTCATTTTTTATAATGAATTGTTATTTTGGATATATGTTAAAATAAATTTAAATTAATGTATATGTGCTTTCACCATTGATGATGAAATGTTAGAAGACATTGATTGCAAAAAATATGGAGAAAAAATAGCCACACATGTTGCACGATATTGTTCAATGCAAATTTATGATGATATTCTCAAACAACATTCAATAGCAGGACAATCACAAATTTTGAGATGTTTATTAGTGTCCAAGAAGTTAAGAGGTGATACATCATTATTGGGTATTCACAAGGTGGCAAAAGAGTCCATGGTATGTTAGACCTATTACTATACCTGACACATGTTGTTGTCGTTATCATGTGCAATTTGAATTATATTACAATACTTTTCTTGAATTTGGTAAAATGTTTTGGAAAAATTCACCACTTTCGCCCACAATACGTGAATTCATATCTCAAATTCTATGTGAGAGAGATCACGATGAACTATTTTACAATAACAAATGTTTCAATGGAGAATATTGTCATCATTTTGGAAATCTAGTTTTATTCCGCAATAAATATCCTATTGGTAATGATCAGTCGCTGTCAAATGTAACTATTGATTGGAGAAGATATGAATACATCAATTATGCTAGAAGTTCTAGTGATGCACATTCCAAACAAATTTATTTGCGAAAAAATAAAATATGTGTGACATATTTTATGAAGAAATTTGAAAGTGAAATTTATAAATACACCAAGAATTCACATAGAGAACGATGGAAAGACTTTCAATTCAAACATTCTCGTGAAATTGTTCCACCCGGAACATTTTTGTCTGTGGTTGAATTTGCAGAAAACTACACATTTGTTGCACAAAAGGAGATACAAAGTGAATACTATCATTATGACCAAGTTTCAATATTTGTCCATGTTCTATATATACATTCTCAACACGATGTTGATGGCATTGAAAGCACATGTGACAAATGATATGTGATTAAAGAATATCATTTTTATATCAGTGATGATCGTACACACGATACTCATTTTGTTCAACATTGTATTGAAAATATTTTCTATGAATCATTAAAAAGACATGAAGTTAAATTCAATGAACATTGGATATGGTTGAAAGGATGTGCGGGACAATTTAAATCTTCACGATCATTTTTTTGGTTATGTCGACTTCATAAAGCATCGGAGATTAAATATCGTTGGAATTTCTTTGAAACTGGACATGGAAAATGTGAACATGATGGTGCGGGAACATGTGTAAAAAGAGCACTTCGAATATGGAAACTGAACCATTCTTATGTGCGATTTCATTCAACTGCAGAGGTTTTCCAATGGTTTCAATTACATCTAAGCCATGATTATAATCAACAATCAAAATATGTTCCCAGGTATGTACACGGTTTTTTTAATTTATATTAATTGTCAATTCAAAAAAATGTTATTTGCAAACTTTTATCATTTAAGTATATGTACACTAACATTAAAAGTTTTCCTTTGATATTTGTCATATATTGTGTAGGTTCTTTTGGCTTATTGGAATCCAAGATATATATAGATCAATCCCAGATGATGCTGGCACCATACATGAGACTAGAGATTTACACTCTATTCAAACAAAATCCTTCCAAAACGTGTTTGCATTTGAGAGTAGAAAGCAATCATGCTTTTGTCATATTTGCACTGAAAATGTTGAATCTACAGAAGTTTGTGAAAGCATAACGAACAACTACATACAACATTGGAAACACACAGAGATTAATCCAAAGTGGAAAATGCCACTAGCAAGCTTAGAAGAATTAGAATCAGAAGAAATAACAATATCATCTGATGGCGATAGAATTTCAGATCTTGTTAGAGAAGGTAATGAAATAAACTAAAAACAATGATTCTTCATTTCATATAAATTATGTATATATATATATAACTTACAAATTCTTTGTTGATTGTTCATTGTTATCCATCACCTTATGTGTATATTCAATTTAATTGATTTAAAAACCATGACGTCAATTGTAATTTGCACAGGAGATGTTTTTGCTATGATTGCACCTTTAGACAACAAAGAAAAGGTAAAATATTATTTGAATCAATGCACTAAAGGAAAGATGAAGTTATTGGAGGACTACGATGACAAATGATTTAGATTTACATATGAAAGAGGATCCATCATTTTAAAAGGCTATTTTTTTAACAAACCCATATGAATGAAAATTATGTCTATTTTCAAGATTATGAATGTGATGTTATATGTTGTAAATATAGTCATTTATTATGTGCATCTCGAATAAAATTAGTACAAGTTCCATTCGAAAAAAAATTAAAAACTAGAAAATATAAAATGTCCAAATATGACCATGAACGAATAATTGAGGACAACATTCCATTGCGATGTTTTTAACTATTTCAGAAAAGAATTGATCATGCTTGAATATGGATGATGGCATGATGACTTGGTGTGTTATCTGGTAATGTGTAAGAATATGGCATTGAGGTTGAGATGCCATTAATAAAATGATTGTATTTTAGCATGTTGAAATTGATTCGATAATTATTTGGTAATGAAAACTTTAATAAAAGTTGGGAAAAGTTGGAAAATGTTATCTTTCAACTATGGAATGTTGATTGCAAATGTAATCTTACAAGTAATGTATGAGAACTACAATAAGAGTTTAAACATGATCGTAAAATCATTGTTAATTGTTAAGATTGATTGCTTAAATATTCTTGGACATGATTGAGTACACTTATGTTATGTCATGTTAAAATATGGACATGTGGTGTATGACTAATTGATGTAGGATTAAATTGTTTAATAAATGTTTGAAAATGATGGAGAAATTTATATAACAAGTTGATTGTCTATTATTACCTCTGTAGTGTCCTATCTAGGCACTGGGTCTCTATTCCATTATCATTTAAATACCAAATCCTTGTAATTATGTTCTCTGGAAAAATTCAACCGTCTATGTCTCTGTTATCTAATTGTTTACATGTCTCGGCAATTTAAATAAACATAAACTTAAATCTTCATTACAAATCTGTTCCTTTAACATGCAAAATTTTGAAAATAAAGGAAAAATACCTTTTATTCAAGCTAGCTCAGTAAAATACCTGGACCTGTAGATTTGCAGTGAGGTAAGAAGATTCCTGAAGTGGGTTCTGTAGGTTACCTTAGCAACCCAAAATGATGTGTCCACCCTGCCGACCAGCTATTATCATGCTAACCCTAGGAAATCAACGGATTTCCTAGCCCCCGATCCCACAGACCGATAATCCCGACAGCAGCTTTCCATCGAACCTTTCCATGGTAATCTTTTGTTGAGTTAACCCCCTCCTTAGTCTTTTCATTTGAGTTTCCCACCTCCTCAAAGCTTCGAGTTAACCCCCTCCTTGGCATTCCTCCTTTTTCACAAAATATCCTCACAGTTCTTCCACAATACCCCCCCCCTTACTACTTTGTCAATTCTCCTCTTTATAGGAATCCACCTCCTTCAAAAGTCAAACTTCCTTATCACTCCACCGCCCTAGCTGTCGTGGTCTTGGAAGTACATATCATTAATGCATCCGCTTTTTAAGGTAATAAGGTGGATTATATATTATTTTATATCATCCCAATTTCTCTCTAGTAATGCAATTATTCAATAATTTATTCAAACATATCCTTTTAATTTACTTGGAATGATTCCGTCTGTTAATTAAATTAATAATTTATTTAATAAATTCATTATTATTCAACCCACTATGCTTTATAAAAGGGATTATTATCATTATTATTATTAATTAAATAATAATAATAATATAATAATAATAACAATAATAATTAATAATAATAGTAATTAATTTAAATTGTGAATAGTAATTTAAAATATTTATTTGGTTAATGGATAAGTGTCAACACAGTACCTCTGTGTATAAACGATGAAATATAATTAATGATTTAATTAATCATGATCAACGATTATATACCACAGTCCTCTATTATTAATGTTTAACTTTTATACTTCACATTGAAGACACCTTTACTTGAGGATACTTACAATTAATGACATTTATTTACACATGAGAACTTGATAATCTTTTACTAATTAAGTCATCCACTAAACACTTAATTGAATTATCCATGATAACTTATATCATTGTTAAATCTTGATAAGTAGGTTGTAAACCAATATTACTGCGCATGTGCATAATGTGCATGCGTGGCCAGCGTATGCACAAGACGGACATGTACTATAAACATACGTCATATTCCTACGCATAACAGCTAAGTAATAGTAATAATACTTTATGCAAATTGAACAAGTATACATTCATCATAATATTACTAAAACATCATCGGTTACTTTACCAGTTAACCTTTAAGATTTCATTTCATTATTTTTGGGATTACATTTGTTCAATCATTCAGGTGCAAGGGAAGCTACCTACTACCACTAACTCCGGGTCAAGGAATACCCAACCCTCAACAGTACTAACTATCATATCCTCCCATCCTAACCTACTGCGACATCCTCCCTATCCCTCCTCTGCTAGTACAAAAGTGGATGTCGGACTCATCGACCTGACCACATAGAACTTGAGAGCGATAGGGTCGGCTGAACAGCGGACCTATCCTCTCCTAGCAGGCATCTGACCATCGTCATCACACATACATGGGGAGCGTGTCTCAGCACGGACCTCCCACAATCTCGGGTATCATAGGAACATAGGGTGGGAAACACATCCATCCCTCTCAACATACTGTGCCTACACCCTTATCAAATCCTACTCTGCTGCTCTCGAGATTATCGATCCATGTCATCGTATCATCAGTTTTGGTTGCTAAGGTTCCCTGCATGGATAAGCTCTTATCCATATATCAGATCAAGTATCCGGCTATCCCATAGCCCTCGTGTCCTGTAGGTTAGTATTCCGCAGAATACACATTTTATAACAAGCATTTCCATTCGATCACCAATTGATCCATATCATCAACATCATTTTATTTCACGTCACAATTTTATCACATCACAGGTATGCATGGAATATAATAGTTCTATCAATTTCATCATAGGATGGCATCCACGTACAACGCCATATATTTCACATTTCATCAATGAAAACGCTAAAACATATACTTTCCATTCTATCATTGTCTGATCCATTTTATCAGCATCATTTAATTCATCACATAAAATCATCAAATCGATCATAGCATAATGACCACATCATATATATCACATTTCCTCCAGGACGATTATCAAACATACACTGTCATTATGAAATAAAAGAATCTCATGATAATCATAACTTAATAACTGCATGAATATGGTAACATCGTTAGCACAGTAGCAACATATCATCATGTCTGTAGGGACCCCCGTTTGGGGGGGGGGGGGTCCCTAAAACTAATATGAAACTCATCAACATAATATGACACAGATTAGAACATATCAAAGATAGAAAACTGAATTACAGTAAACAAATTTACCTTAAGAAGATACAGTGGAACCTCATACATGTCATTCATTGGTCGATCCCGCTATCAGAGGAGTAGTTGTCATCAATCCAATCCATCTAGCCCATTTTCGTCCGCATCTTTCATAGTATCCCTCCAGAAAAATCTGATATAACCATAGGCGAAGCAACCGTTAGCTTTGCCACCCAACCATAGGCTCATGCTTTCAGTCGCATGGCCTCCCCCGAGCTTCGGGTCGTAGAGCTCACACATGTTTTTTAGAAATCCAGCTTGGGTATCCCCTCCCCCCCAGGATTTCTTAGCCAAACCCTTTAAATAGCAGCAAGTCTTTGAGGCACTCGAAAATTACGACAATCGTCCAAATTATGGGCCCTTTTCCCTTTCCCAATGTCTTCCTTATAAAGGAAAACCTCCTGCGACACGTCGCTTCATGCACAATTATATAATTATTTTTAAATTTTAAAAGAAAACATTCACCCATCCAAGTGTTAGCTTTTCTAGGAGATGTACCTAAATCCCTAGGTTTCCTCAAGTTTGTCCCCCGGATGCTTTAGTTAACTCCTAGCTTTTAGTTGACTAGGTGTCTACTCTTAGGATTCTATTTTGCTCCTAAATAATGATTTCTATTATTTTAAATGCTCAACAAAAATAACTATTCATGTGCAAATGCCTAAAATATTTTCATGCATTTGCTAAGTAATAATCTAGAGTTAATCTTATAAGTTTTTATGCAGTTAAATTTAACAATCAAACTCACTAGGATCATGGTGTCGCATCGTTGGGCTCCTGGTTCCTTCATTTTAATTCCCTGACATGGCACCACTCCGTCGGGTCCATTCATCCATGGTTTCCATTCCTTGGCATGGTACCGCATCGTTGGGTCCTTGCGTCCATTCTTTCCGTTCTCGACAGGGTACCGCATCGTCGGGCCCTTCTGCCACCATCTTTCCGTTTTGACTTGCGGGAACTCTTGTAGGGATTTTAGGAATCGTTACCATCCATCCTCCGTCTACATGCTATTTAGGGACTAATGGCGCTGAGGAGTGAGTCCATTCTCACTGCATGCCCCTCAACTTGTACGTGACTAGCTCCATCGTGGCCTACCTCGTACGCCCTCACGCATTCCTCTTGAGCAAGCGGATCAGCGCTTATCTGCTCATGCGTGGTATTCTTGTCGGAAGTCGACATCGTCGTCGCTCCCCGTGTGTGTGATTCACCCGTACTCTACGACCCTTCATATTCGTTTGTGTGTCCTTCGGTGAACCGTTTCACCTGTCGCTACACACATGTCTCACAAACATATATCATTATTTTATTGATTTACAATCAATCGTAATCATAAATATACTCAAAATAAAATCAAAGGATTATTTTATTAATATTTCAAACAGTCGGGTCACTAAGCAAGTGCCCTCAATATCTACAGTAGTCTAGGGGCACTACATACACCCCTACTTATTTAGAACTTCGTCCCGAAGTTCAGAATAAATGCAGAAAGCTATGACACATCTCAGTTGTGTCCTCCCAAGTCACAAAGCTAGGGTTGTAGCTGTCCTACTATACTTTGACTTGACCAATCAAGGCTAAGCATTTAAGCAAGAACTGATCAATCAATTATCCCAATCCACACATATAATTCAATTCATTAATTCATTTATCAACTATAGTCATGCACATCATCAGGTGATTCTCCCTTATTAAGACACATCCTAACTAGAAGGGCCACTTTATTGAAGTCTGTTCCGCCGGGTCACTCGACAGGTGCTGTTAAAGTCCATAGTCATTTTAGGGGCATTACATATACCCCCTCTTGTATATAACTTCGTCCCGAAGTTGAGTCTCATGTGTCTCCATGGTGAGTTTTCACTTTCTTTTCACATTCATTTCTTTTGTCGTCATCTTCTAATTCCATTGGTAATTTATGTACTGTACTCTAGTAATAATCTTCCGAATAGTTGTTGCCTCTAAATTCGGTTTTCCATGTCTCTTCAATTATCCTATGGGGTCTATGATATTCAGTTTAAACTATAATCATGATCAATCAACAGTCACACAACTGGTACCCAATCAAATTTTTAAATAAGAATTTCAATCTATTGACTATCCTCTTCCACGAGGTGAAATGTAACACCAGACATCTTTGAGTATGATACTGTGGGTGGTTAGCTACGAGTTACAGGTTCCAGGGAGGCTATCTACCCTAATAAATCAATGTATGAATCATTCAGTATCCTCATCATACTTCTTTCGATTTCGTGATTACTAACATGATTGTTTCTTAATTTGCTATGAAAGTGTCGTCACTTTAAATGTAACACTTGTCGGGGTCGTATATTTTTTTTTTTATATAACTCTTTTCACAATTATGTAGAAGATCTTCGATACATAACCAATGGTCATAGTCTTTTGTAATCAATATGAAATCCCCAATATATATTTTATATTCCTAATCCTTTATACATAAACACAAAGTCCTAAATACATGAATTGTATTCCTATTCTTCCACAAATATATGATTTCTTCAATGCACAACTATACTCATAATCTTCCAAATAATTATGAAATCTTCAGTATATAACTTATAACCATAATCTTTTATTACATGACTTAAAAACTTAAATACATAAATCATAACATCGATTATAACATGGGTCTTTTAATGTAAATATCAGCAGAGTATAATATTTAATCTTCAATACCTAAGGATACAAAATACATAAAATCTAAAGCGATTGGGGATGAGAAATTCTATAACTAAGATTAATTTACATACTAGCCATTCTTTCGTTCTAAGTCATCACTATCTTTCGTTTATACTTTTCTAATGTGAATTGAGCATATCTAAATATTTATAACATTAAAATATCTTGGTCATTTCTACCCATCCATCTAACCATCCATCCAATACATGTATCCCCAATTTCATCTATAGATTCTAATACGGTTTGGGGACACAAATGCACATCTACAATTAAACAATACTAATGTCTTGAATACAAGAATAACAATAGATTTGAACAAAGGTAACCTCCCTTTTTACACATAAATATGTATATTATGTCTTTGATTCTTTTCCAATACTATTAAAGAAATGTCCACATCTTTTGCATAACATATATGTATTCTATATTATTTTAACACTACAATTTTTCTAACCAAGGACTATGCCCTTGTTGACTTTGACCTATCAATCATTTCAAGGGATCGATTTCCGAGCTTCATAGTAATCAAAGTAAAAATTAATCATTCCACAACAAGCTACAAGCATGGGATCGATCTTATCAAGGAAGAGATCAAATGTCCTATGCATAGGTCGCCCTTCACAATGCGATCTTGACACTTTAAAACCTCAAATATGAAAGAAGATATAGATAAGATAATGTGACTATGTTTGATAAAAACTTCCATCGAAATATGAAAGTAGAGATCACTATGAAGGCGATCCCAGCAAGGAATAGATCGCTTGATGTGATCTAAGTCAGGGCTCTATACATAAAAAAAATAAAACAAAAAAAATAAAAATGTGCATTTTTATTTTTATTACAAACAGAGTAATCAAATACAATGGGATCGAGCTCTATAAAAGTCGTCCCTTTCCACCACACCATTTCAACATAATTTCAATATATAAAGAAATGTGCAGCAATAAGATGAGAATGCTCGCCCCCTTGGGAGCTGCACAACAATAAAATGAATGGGAGTTCATGCTCTTTCAAGAGCACTATAACGCCCTATCCATATGAATTCTATCAATATATATATATATATATATATATATATAGCTGCAGAGAATCGCTATGATTCTTTCCAATACAACTCTATCGAACCATAAGTGCAAAGATCTACATAAACTACAAGCAAAACTCAACCTGGAATTGTTCACACAAAAAGGAACATGCACCCGACAGTCTGCCACTCCTCTCAATGTAGTAGTCAATCCCAAAATGAAGCACCATCATTCCTGAGAGATTCGGTTAACATATCAATGGTAAAATACTCCATACTTCTGAAGATGCCAAATGGACATGACAGAGATCAAAGGGTCCTTTGATGGATAAGCCTAGACTTAAACATGCAGGGAATTCACCCGTGAATTCGTTGGTATAGGACGGGGAGTGGATCAGTTCTAGTTCAGTTAAGGAGTCGGCAGAGATCGATCTTACAAATTACAGAGATGAAAAAAAAAATAGTAATCTGTTCTAGTTTACAGAGATTTAAGTTGAACAAGATACACTTCTGGATTTGCTGATCAATGGTTAAATTAAACACAAAAATTATCAAATTGGATCGAATTACTCTCCTGGAAAATTCCGATCAATAATTAAGACAGACACCGAGGTTTTGAATTGGATCAAGTTACTGTTCTGGGAATACCGATCAATAAGTATCTTAAACACAAAGATTGTAAGATGATCCATAAGCCAATATCACTAAGGATCTAGTAATCCTTTCAGCCTTACAAGTGAAACAATTAAATTTTAAAAATAAACAAAAATACAGAGTTTAAATAGAAGCTGCTTCCATTCTTATGGACGAAATTCAATCTCTAAGCAGGTAATATTAAATATCAGCTTGTAGGAAAGAACAGAGAAGAACTAGGGTGGTCCCAATCCATGGTGACGCTTACAAATAGGATATGCACATGGGAACTCAATAGGACTTAACTACAGGGCACCGATATACCCAGATCTACACAAGGTTTCGTGAATACCTTCGGGATTTGCAACATAGTTGTATACAATCTAAAACATGGAGGTCGTGGGAGTGGAGTCATTCAGATTACAGTAATGCGTTGAGATCTTTAACAAGTAAGACATCGAGGTCTTTGATCCAATCTGTTTGACAATCGTTGGTTACAGTTGACAGTTTAAAAGACCAATAATTTCACACTGAGATAGGTCAAATACAACTTATTTGTAAATGCAGGAAGTGCCGAGGTTACATAAACACAACAGAGTTTAGATAGCCGAATAGAGATCGGATTTCTCAATGTGGGGGTGATGGTATTTAATAGAAATTCGATTAATCATTTTGGCACAAAGTTTGAATAGTCGAAAGAGATCAAATTTCTCCTCAGCACAGAGATTGACTGGCTGAGATTGGATTCCAGCAATTCGGAAAAAGAATCAGGCACATATTTTGAATGAGTTATGAATTGTATTCTTCCTAACACAGGGATCGGGTGTTTAGCCAATTCAGAAATTTAACAGAATCTTGCACAGGGTTCAGGCAGATCTCTTAAGAGAATAAAAGAAAGATAATTCTGGAAATGCATACCAACTGAGAATACAATGATTATAAAATGCCAAATGAAATTCCGTGGACTATACAGAGATTTAATAAAGATTTGACATCTCTTAACTGAAATCGCCAATGATTCATAAAATGCAGAGTTTTTAACAGAGTCTCAAATTGAAATCTCTCAACACGGAATCGAACCCTTATTTTTTTTTTCAACAAAAGAAAAATTAAAATTAAATCCGAATTCTCATTCCTATGAAATCAACTCGAACAGAGATGGAATTACAGCTCAAGCGAATTCTTATTCAGATCTGGAATCGAGACAGAGTTTTCAATATCCCTGAAAGAAGAATTAAAGATCTGATTTCTTACTCAATATAAAATCGAACTCAAACAGAGATGGAATTACAGGCTCAAGCGAATTCTTATTCAGATCTGGAATCGAGACAGAGTTTTCAATATCCCCGGGAAATTTATACTTACAGTTATACTAAAACAGAGTTATAAACTTAAACAGAACTAAATCGAAATTCACAATCAAAGCGAGATTATAATACTTTTGCAGATCCAGTTTGAATCCTCAATAGACTCGGGGCGGGATTTTTTTAGTTGGCTTATCCACAAGTTACTCCCAGTTGTTATTCTGAGTAAGAATTACAGATTCGATTCGGTTTAAGACTTGGCTTTTCCTCCACTACTTCAGATCCGGTTTGTATGTAATGCAGGGGCAGAAGAATTTTTTTTTTGTTTTGTTTATCTGAGTCGAAATACGCCTGCAAGGAAGTTCATGCATTAAATTCCAATCAAATTTCGGAATGTCTAATTCTGTCGTATCAACGATCAACTTCATAGTGTGTGCAACTCTGGCATTGGCTCCGGATCCTCTATCGCCTTCTACTCTGCGTTCAGGTTTTCGAGATTTGTCAACACCCTCATTTGAGGGCCTCTCATATCAAGCACTTTCTACACCACCTCAACCCCCTGCTCTGCTTTTGAGCTAAAATATCTTTGGCCGTGACATATTATTTCTTCTTTCTCTCGATTTGATTCGATCACGGCTTCTCTCTTGCGCAAGGATTCAACCCTTTCATCATTTCATCCTGTTCATCAGTCCCAGGCAAGAAGGAAAACCAACGGACAATTCTCTGAAATCATTAAAACCCATACCCATATTATTTGGTCCTTGGCAATGGTAGAGATGCCATATGTGGAGACAGAAAGTGGAAGAGCCTAATACTTGACTTCAGAAAGGGCGATCTGATTTATCACTACATAATGACAAGAGATTCTAGACTAGATGAAGATCTCAGGCTTCCAGCGCACCGATTCACAAACAGTGGCCTGGAAATCAGTTGTGGTAATCTAGAATTTAGGATCCAATCATTCAGATCACACAAATAACACGGTCAAGATTTTACAGGTTCGATGCAATCAAGGCTAACAGTCAAGGAGTTAAACATTAGTTTACACTTATGCCGTGGACATTGTTTTAATGTTTTTAAACTAGAGAGTCTATTTGCTTTAACTACTTTGTCAACCACACTTCTCCAGGATTAAGAACATAAGGCCGATTCACTCTCAAACAAAAAGAAAAAAACATGGCTCACACCCCAAGAAAAGAATACAAAACGAAATGCGATATAGGTTTTTGAAATCCAAGCGAATCTGTTAGTATAAGTAGATGTTTAGACCAATATTATATAAGAATTTATACTTCAACTTACATAGGTCATGTATGAATTTTATCCACAAAAACCAGAAACAAGTTAAATATTCAAATCACATGTATATGTAGTCGTCAAAAGTAAAGGCCAATTTCTTGACTTCAATACTAGATCGATAGACTAAGAGTAAAGAGTTTTTAACAAAAATACGAACTACAGTTCCAGCAGTGTTATTCAAGGAAAATAAAATAAAATAAAACTATGTAAAACTGAATGCCCAGAATGTTAATGGGATCCGAGCCGATTTCAAGATCGATAATTTCCAAACATAACAAAGATCTCAATCGACTTCGTGGGAAGGAATCAAATAATCGCTTTGATTAGATTTTAATCTATGTATAAAGTCATATAAATTTTGAAAATCGTATGATCAGATTTCAGTCAATCTGTATAGGATATTCAGTAGAGAAAAAAAAATAGATTTGACCTGGAGCTAAAAGCTCTGTCAACATTAAGACGCTATGTCCAAATCTTTCCTTATAGCGGAATGGGTCAGATCTATCAATCCCCATTCGTGCTGGTTCATGGGTCGATTATATATATAGATTGATACAATAGCAGAAATCTCCAGATTCTTTTTAATATATATAATTTATACAGAAGGTAAACTTGCGGTTATGTAAAATCAAGAATAAACTTCCATATGTCCAAATCTTTCCTTATAGCGGAATGGGTCAGATCTATCAATCGCCATTCGTGTTGGTTCATGGGTCGATTATATATATATATTGATACAATAGCAGAAATCTCCAGATTCTTTTTAATATATATAATTTATACAGAAAGTAAACTTGCGGTTATGTAAAATCAAGAATAAACTTCAAGATCTTAATCCATGTACATAATTCATATACAGTTTAAATTTTGAGGTAAAATCATTGGTCCTATCTAGGTTCAACCCGCTCTGATACCAAATGTAGGGACCCCCGTTTGGGGGGGGGGTCCCTAAAACTAATATGAAACTCATCAACATAATATGACACAGATTAGAACATATCAAAGATAGAAAACTGAATTACAGTAAACAAATTTACCTTAAGAAGATACAGTGGAACCTCATACCTGTCATTCGTTGGTCGATCCCGCTATCGGAGGAGTAGTCGTCGTCAATCCGATCCATCTAGCCCATTGTCGTTCGCATCTTTCATAGGATCCCTCCAGAAAAAGCTCGTATAACCATAGGAGAAGCAACCGTTAGCTTCGCCACCCAACCATAGGCTCATGCTTTCAGTCGCATGGCCTCCCCCGAGCTTCGGGTCGTAGAGCTCACACACATTTTTCAGAAATCCAGCTTGGGTATCCCCTCCCCCCCAGGATTTCTTAGCCAAACCCTTTAAATAGCAGCAAGTCTTTGAGGCACTCAAAAATTACGACAATCGTCCAAATTATGGGCCCTTTTCCCTTTCCCAATGTCTTCCTTATAAAGGAAAACCTCCTGCGACACATGTCGCTTCATGCACAATTATATAATTATTTTTAAATTTTAAAAGAAAACATTCACCCATCCAAGTGTTAGCTTTTCTAGGAGATGCACCTGAATCCCTAGGTTTCCTCAAGTTTGTCCCCCGGATACTTTAGTTAACTCCTAGCTTTTAGTTGACTAGGTGTCTACTCTTAGGATTCTATTTCGATCCTAAATAATGATTTCTATTATTTTAAATGCTCAACAAAAATAACTATTCATGTGCAAATGCCTAAAATATTTTTATGCATTTGCTAAGTAATAATCTAGAGTTAATCTTATAAGTTTTTATGCAGTTAAATTTAACAATCAAACTCACTAGGATCACGGTGTCGCATCGTTGGGCTCCTGGTTCCTTCATTTTAATTCGCTGACATCGCACCACTCCGTCGGGTCCATTCATCCATGGTTTCCATTCCTTGGCATGGTATCGCATCGTTGGGTCCTTGCGTCCATTCTTTCCGTTCTCGACAGGGTACCGCATCGTCGGGCCCTTCTGCCACCATCTTTCCGTTTTGACTTGCGGTAACTCTTGTAGGGATTTTAGGAATCATTACCATCCATCCTCCGTCTACATGCTATCTAGGGACTAATGGCACTAAGGAGTGAGTCCGTTCTCACTGCGCGCCCCTCAACTCATACGTGACCAGCTCCGTCATGGCCTACCTCGTATGCCCTCACCCATTCCTCTTGAGCAAGAGGATCAGTGCTTATCTGCTCATGTGTGGTATTCTTGTTGGAAGTCGACATCGTCGTCGCTCCCCCTGTGTGTGATTCACCCGTACTCTACGACCCTTCATATTCCTTTGTGTGTCCTTCGGTGAACCGTTTCACCTGTCGCTACACACATTTCTCACAAACATATATCATTATTTTATTGATTTACAATCAATCGTAATCATAAATATACTGAAAATAAAATCAAAGGATTATTTTATTAATGTTTCAAACAGTCGGGTCACTAAGCAAGTGCCCTCAATATCTACAGTAGTCTAGGGGCACTACAATGTCTAACATGCCGAAAATATAGTTCACTCTGTCTAGCTGAGTCCAACAGATAATAAGCAATCAAAGTGAAAGGTGTCTAACTCATAAACATGCCTAGTCAAAATATGGGGCGTTACATACACCCACCCTTCAGGAAACTTCGTCCCGAAGTTATGGTAATAATAATGCAGGGAAAATCTTGATGCCTAACCTCTTCATTCTTGCAAGTCGCAGGTGTTTCCCAGAATTGTCTTACTAGTTTTGACTTGACAGAATATGCCGATAACATCATATGGCTTTGCTTCTTTTATCCCCTTATGTGTATTCTAATAATTAAAGGAACATTTAGATTAATCTTTCTATTGGATTTCTAGAATCCGTAAGGTTATAATCAAGTGCCATCCACCTCAGTATCCTACTTCTTACCATTTAGCAACATCCTTCAAGTTACAACATCCATAGAGGTTTACTCCTCACCAATAGCTTATATTGATCCAACTTAGCATGAAACAATCAACGATTTTTTATTTTTATTTTTGATGGAGAGCTAAGAGTTCATAATCTTTAATTATTCAACAAGCGACTACAAGGATTCTTTAGGATTTGCATACCTCTCCTAGGAGATGAAGATCCTAAAGAATCCTTGTAGTCGCTTGTTGAATAATTAAATATTATGAACTCTCAACTCTCCATCAAAAAAAAAAAAAATCGTTGATTGTTTCATGCTAAGTTGGATCAATATAAGCTATTGGTGAGGAGTAAACCTCTCTGGATGTTGTAACTTGAAGGATGTTGCTAAACGGTAAGAAGTAGGATACTGAGGTGGATGGCACTTGATTATAACCTTACGGATTCTAGAAATCCAATAGAAAGATTAATCTAAATGTTCCTTTAATTATTAGAATACACATCAGGGGATAAAAGAATCAAAGCCATAGGATGATATCGGCATATTCTGTCAAGTCAAAACTAAGTAAGACAATTCTGGCCAACACCTGGGACTTGCAAGAATGAAGAGGTTAGGCATCAAGATTTTCCCTGCATTATTATGACCATAACTTCGGGACGAAGTTTCCTGAAGGGTGGGTGTATGTAACGCCCCATATTTTGACTAGGCATGTTTATGAGTTAGACACCTTTCACTTTGATTGCTTATTATCTGTTGGACTCAGCTAGACAGAGTGAACTATATTTTCGGCATGTTAGACATGATGATATGTTACTACTGTGCTAATGATGTTACCATATTCATGCAGTTATTAAGTTATGATTATCATGAGATTCTTTTATTATTACATGAGATCATCACTATATTAGGTATGATTACTCCGAAATTTTCTCAAGACCTTTCGCACCATCACACCAATATTTAACTTAATTAGTCTGAGCCATCTTTCCCCTTAATAAAATAGTATTTTAATAAGCTTTATATGCAATCCCCCGGTTTAAGCACGTGGTGTTTTTCATAATGTGGTTCAAAAGGATACCTATCCTTGTATCCAACAATTTATTTCCTTCCATTATCTTATCTAAATAATATGTAATGTATTTTTTTTTCACTACTCTATATAACATTTATCTTGTTATTTTTTTTTCAAATGGAAATTTCATTCGTGAATATAATTATGAGAGATTCACGAGTTTTCACTTTAATTTGTGCCTTGTACTAAATTATCTATGCACACATATTAATGTCGTGTAATTTGTTGTGGGGAAGGAGCAGCTCAAACACCACTCCATGTTTATTTAACCAAGTTCTCTTATTAACACAAGCAAAGTGTAGATGTGGTTGTCCTAACAAATCACACATTCACATAACCCTTAAACATGTTAATTACCCAACATGTAAAACCTATTCAATAGAACTAGATGAAGTTACGTGGCATTACAACTAATGCAATCTAGGAATTTAATTAATAGATTAAAACACAACCTTTCCCCTCTTAGTTGATATATAAAAATTTCATTCTTTGTAGTACTTAAGGAAGAAATATAAGAAAATAAAGGGATTCGTTTCTACCCTGTCATTTTACCTCACGAGGAAAACCTAATGCGGTGCTCCTTAAAATGCCTACATTTATACTTATGTGCAAGGAACAGTTTGTTAGGATCAACGTGTTGGAATCTATGGTCATTTTCATTAATGATTTTGTCCTGTAGTGAAATTAGCGTCTTAGCGTTCAGCTGGCCATGCTCGTTTTAGCGGTTCCTTGTTTTCAGATTAAGTGTTTGTTTCGTCTCTTCAACTATACGTTGAAGTCTCGGCAAAGTGTTTCAGTTTAAGTGTTTTTTTCTTTTTTCTTTTTTTTTTATGCACATTTCATCCTACTCATCTCATCCTTTGATGGAGAGAAATATTAAGTTATGCATGATTTGGACAACATGCTCACATATTCCAATTCACTCTCTTTAAATAAGCTATATAAATATATGCGAAAGTTAATTAATATTTAATTAAAATACCACTAACACCTTATAATTATGTATGAAATTTGTCGAAACCTTTTTTTTGGCCTGGTGAGCGAAGGTTATCCTAAGTGGAGGTGAGTTACATTTCAGCGCTAGCCAATTCATTATGGTCTTTACGTTCTTAGTGTACATAGAGATTCCCCTCTCTCGAATTAAAATGACCTAGATTGTGAGTATCAGTTTGAAAGAAGAGACCTTCAATAAATTACCAAAATTTTATCTTGTCTTAACCATGACATCACTATTTCCTTTCGTTTATGGAATAGATGGATCTCATCTATGGTGGCTTGCACAAAGAAGTCTAAGTATTTTTTGGCATACATTGTTCATAAGGTTCATGACCACTACTGGCACATTGGTACAACCAAATGGTACCACTATAAACTCATAGTGGTAGAATCGTGTTCACAAGGTGGTTTAAGGAATGCCACCTTAATTCTTAGCTTTATATAAAATTTCATTACACGCCGATTCTTGATTTGGTCCATTCAAGGTATTGGGCACCTATATTTTTTTTTTTTATAAATGTGTTAATAAAATATCTAAATAATATTTTATTATATTGCTATATTTATTTATTTAGCGTAAACATTTTGTTTACAATAAAAAAAAAATCAATTTAAGATAAATGTTTTAAATATTTTTTTTTTATAATTTTGGATAATAAAAAAAAATGTCTCAATCTATAATCCACTGTTTAACCTTGTTTTAAATTATCTATTGTTTGAAAGTCTTATTTATTTTTTTAATTTTTTTTTTAAATATGTTAATAATCAACATTTATATTTCTTTTGTAAATTCCAGTTATGAATATGTTTATCAAATTTTAATAGCTAACCTTGAATAATATGTAAAAAGTTGTTAATTTGGAGTTTCAAGAAGTTACAGGGTTGAACCCTTTTACACGCTAAAGATACTGTCAAAATTGGATTTAGTAATTGTGATTATACAGCGCATAATATAGTTCTCAGAACTAAGTTTCAGTTTGGTCTTTTTATATATTATCCTGTAGGATGCAATTTAATCCTGCTAGGGTTTTGAAATAAACTTTGAACATAATATGTATTAGTTTCCTAAGCAGTTATATTTCTGTTATGCTTTGTAATTACATGGGAAGGGTTCCTCATGTTATCTCCCTTCTGTTGCAACCATCCTATGTGTTTGTTATTTTCTAGTAAATTTCACTATAATTCCAGGTGCAGTTAGGCCCTAAGGTCTCAGTGGTTTAGCCTCGGCTCTGATACCAAATGTAGTACCCTATCTAGGCACTGGGTCTCTATTCCATTATCATTTAAATACCAAATCCTTGTAATTATGTTCTCTGGAAAAATTCAACCGTCTATGTCTCTGTTATCTAATTGTTTACATGTCTCGGCAATTTAAATAAACATAAACTTAAATCTTCATTACAACTCTATTCCTTTAACATGCAAAATTTTGAAAATAATGGAAAAATACCTTTTATTCAAGCTAGCTCAGTAAAATACCTGGACCCGTAGATTTGCAGTGAGGTAAGAAGATTCCTGAAGTGGGTTCTGTAGGTTACCTTAGCAACCCAAAATGATGTGTCCACCCTGCCGATCAGCTATTATCATGCTGACCCTAGGAAATCAATGGATTTCCTAGCCCCCGAGCCCACAGACCGATAATCCCAACAGCAGCTTTCCATCGAACCTTTCCATGGTAATCTTTTGCTAAGTTAACCCCCTCCTCAGTCTTTTCATTTGAGTTTCCCACCTCCTCAAAGATTTGAGTTAACCCCCTCCTCGGCATTCCTCCTTTTTCACAAAATATCCTCACAGTTCCTCCACAATACCCCCCCCCTTACTACTTTGTCAATTCTCCTCTTTATAGGAATCCACCTCCTTCAAAAGTCAAACTTCCTTATCACTCCACCACCCTAGCTGTCGTGGTCTTGGAAGTACATATCATTAATACATCCGCTTTTTAAGGTAATAAGGTGGATTATATATTATTTTATATCATCCCAATTTCTCTCTAGTAATGGAATTATTCAATAATTTATTCAAACATATCCTTTTAATTTACTTGGAATGATTCCGTCCGTTAATTAAATTAATAATTTATTTAATAAATTCATTATTATTCAACCCACTATGCTTTATAAAAGGGATTATTATCATTATTATTATTAATTAAATAATAATAATAATATAATAATAATAACAATAATAATTAATAATAATAGTAATTAATTTAAATTGTGAATAGTAATTTAAAATATTTATTTGGTTAATGGATAAGTGTCAACACAGTACCTCTGTGTATAAACGATGAAATATAATTAATGATTTAATTAATCATGATCAACGATTATATACCACAGTCCTCTATTATTAATGTTTAACTTTTATACTTCACATTGAAGACACCTTTACTTGAGGATACTTACAATTAATGACATTTATATACACATGAGAACTTGATAATCTTTTACTAATTAAGTCATCGACTAAACACTTAATTGACTTATCCATGATAACTTATATCATTGTTAAATCTTGATAAGTAGGTTGTAAACCAATATTATTGCGCATGTGCATAATGTGCATGCGTGGCCAGCGTATGCACAAGATGGACATGTGCTATAAACATACGTCATATTCCTACGCATAATAACTAACTAATAGTAATAATACTTTATGAAAATTGAACAAGTATACATTCATCATAATATTACTAAAACATCATCGGTTACTTTACCAGTTAACCTTTAAGATTTCATTTCATTATTTTTGGGATTACATTTGTTCAATCATTCAAGTGCAAGGGAAGCTACCTACTACCACTAACTCTGGGTCAAGGAATACCCAACCCTCAACAGTACTAACTATCATATCCTCCCATCCTAACCTACTGCCACATCCTCCCTATCCCTCCTCTGCTAGTACAAAAGTGGATGTCGGACTCATCGACCTGACCACATAGAACTTGAGAGCGATGGCGTCGGCTGAACAGCATATCTATCCTCTCCTAGCAGGCATCCGACCATCGTCATCACACATACATGGGGAGCGTGTCTCAGCACGGCCCTCCCACGATCTCGGGTATCATAGGAACATAGGGTGGGAAACACATCCATCCCTCTCAACATACTGGGCCTACGCCCTTATCAAATCCTACTCTGCTGCTCTCGAGATTATCGATCCATGTCATCGTATCATCAATTTCGGTTGCTAAGGTTCCCTGCATGGATAACCTCTTATCCATATATCAGATCAAGTATCCGGCTATCCCATAGCCCTCGTGTCCTGTAGGTTAGTATTCCACAGAATACACATTTTATAACAAGCATTTCCATTCGATCACCAATTGATCCATATCATCAACATCATTTTATTTCACATCACAATTTTATCACATCACAGGTATGCATGGAATATAATAGTTCTATCAATTTCATCATAGGATGGCATCCACGTACAACGCCATATATTTCACATTTCATCAATGAAAACGCTAAAACATATACTTTCCATTCTATCATTGTCTGATCCATTTTATCAGCATCATTTATTTCATCACATAAAATCATCAAATCGATCACAGCATAATGACCACATCATATATATCACATTTCCTCCAGGACGATTATCAAACATACACTGTCATTATGAAATAAAAGAATATCATGATAATCATAACTTAATAACTGCATGAATATGGTAACATCGTTAGCACAGTAGCAACATATCATCATGTCTAACATGCCGAAAATATAGTTCACTCTATCTAGTTGAGTCCAACAGATAATAAGCAATCAAAGTGAAAGGTGTCTAACTCATAAACATGCCTAGTCAAAATATGGGGCGTTACATACACCCACCCTTCAGGAAACTTCATCCCGAAGTTATGGTCATAATAATGCAGGGAAAATCTTGATGCCTAACCTCTTCATTCTTGCAAGTCGTAGGTGTTGCCCAGAATTGTCTTACTTAGTTTTGACTTGATAGAATATGCCGATATCATCCTATGGCTTTGCTTCTTTTATCCCCTTATGTGTATTCTAATAATTAAAGGAACATTTAGATTAATCTTTCTATTGGATTTCTAGAATCCATAAGGTTATAATCAAGTGCCATCCACCTCGGTATCCTACTTCTTACCGTTTAGCAACATCCTTCAAGTTACAACATCCAGAGAGGTTTGCTCCTCACCAATAGCTTATATTGATCCAACTTAGCATGAAACAATCAACGATTTTTTTTTTTGATGGAGAGCTGAGAGTTCATAATCTTTAAATATTCAACAAGCGACTACAAGGATTCTTTATTATTTGCATACCTCTCCTAGGAGATGAAGATCCTAAAGAATCCTTGTAGTCGCTTGTTGAATAATTAAAGATTATGAACTCTCAGCTCTCCATCAAAAAAAAAAAAATCGTTGATTGTTTCATGCTAAGTTGGAGTCCTTATCAATTTTGATATGTGGTTGTATAGTTGAAATCATTTGACCTTGATTGAATTTGAAGGATTTTAGGGTAATAGTGTGGTCTTTAATGTGTAATTTCATGAAAAGATTTGGATTGTGATGAATCCATTTCATGTTTCTCTAATGTATTATTAATAGACAATTCTAGAATACTAATTGTATGATGAATGAAATTCTCATTATATAAATGAGAAATTATTATTCTTGATCTTGTATGTAGTACAAAAACTTTATTGCCTCTCTTGGTTAAATCCTACTATTATTTTTATTCTTGTGGGGGTAGTGCCCAATCTGGAGATGGGATATTATTCATTTGTTGCTTGAATAATTAACTATCCATAAAAATGGCTAAGCTTTATATTTTCTTAATTATTTAGATAAATTATGAATATGATCCATGAAATTTTTGGAACTTTGCTAACCTATGGTTTTTAAATAAATGCTACATGCACAAGGATAATATCACTTGTGTCAATAGAATTTAATTCCATTTGAATCTATATTATATAAAGATATGATTTTGAATTCTTGTTAACTTACTTAGAGTATTAATTATATGTGCATATTTTATCTAGATAACATATTGTTTCTTGTGCAAAAGGTTGCTTGTAGGAGATACCAAGCAGATACCAGTGTCTTTGCATATGGACCATGAATTGGTCCCACTGAAGGGACCAATTACATCATTGGTTATTATTGGTTATTAATATTCCATCATTAACTATTTTTACTTAATTTATACAATGAATAATAATTTGGTTGATCTTCATGGAGCTAATCATAATATATATGCTTGCAATCAAAGTGTACAATTAATAGTTGTGATTCAAACACACACAATTAATAGTTGTTTATATGATGGAATTGAACAAAATTATTTAAGTTCACATAACTGAAATCATGGAAAATGGAGATAACGATCATTTGACTTTTAATCACAAACAAGGACTGCAAGATTGTGAAGCTTATGCTAAATTAGAGCAATGGTTATTTACAACAAACCAATGAAAATTCATCAAATTGTTGTCTAAAATCATTGCTCTAATTTAGAATAAGATTCACAATCCTGAAATCCTTGCTTATCATTAAAAACAAAAAATTGTTAAATCCTCATTTGCCATGATTTCAGCAACATCTATAGTTCACCAACTACAAAAGTGTTGTACATGAACATTCAACATATGAATCATTAGTTAAAAATTGAAAGTATGAATCATTTATATAAGATTCAAGTTTATTGTACATACAATCTACAACACACTTCCAAACAAAGTTGAATTGAATTATCAAACTTGATCTTTTCAATTTAAGCATAGTTATGATGAGGTCATATTTTACGAAACATGTGTATTTGTAACATACATGTACAGAAATTGCATGTGGAAAACTGAGAAGTAAAATATTGACGTATATAAATTGCAAAGGGACAAGGGTGATTCAAAGGAAGAACTAGCAAGGAAATATAGAGAAATAAAAGGTTGCATAATCATAATCTATCCCTTCTTAGCAAAGTGAAGAGTGCAAAAATGATGCCTAAAGGAGGAAGAATCAAAGATCATATACTAAAAGACAACCAAGAGGGTTGAAACCTACACTCAAATATTTTTACATCTACACTCAAATTTTTTTATATCTGCACTCATATAAATTTTTACATCTGCACCCAAAAATTCAAATATGTAGTAAAAAATTGTCAATACTTCAAATCCGCACTCAAGTATTAAATCTTGCAGGTCTTAAAACTTGTAACTTTAGATTGCACCTATCAAAACTTAAGGCTAGCATATACTGAAATTCAGTTTAGAAAGATTTAGGAGTGCAAACTGCAAACACTATATTCTATGAACTAATTTAAAACAACAAATAGTTAATGTCTACTTTACATAAAATTTGCAATCTGGAAATTACGAAAACAAGGTACATCAGCTAAATAGTGTTGTTCTACATCACACAGTGATCTCAAATATTCCAGTTTGAGAGGACAGGCTCCAACAATAATCACATAGAATTTATATTATTCATAAAATAAAGTACTTTAAACATTAAAACATGTGTACTAATATCCTTTAAAACCATTTCAAGATTGAACATTAAACTAGATATAAGATTGAATATCATTATGAAAGAAAATTTTAACTTGTACATACAAATTTAATAACACATACATTTATGAACATCATGCAAAATCATATTCTAAGCCTGTACCACACAAAGTATGATATGTAATTACCCCCCCCCAAAAAAAAACAGTTAGATCATTCAAAGCAAATACAGAATATGTAAGTTCAATGTACATGTTTATAATCCAAAAATAAAGTTCCTGAATATGTGAGTTCAATGTATATATATAATCCAAAAATAAAGTTCTTGGATGTCCAAAACAGCTACAATATATGTATCAACATGCAGATATGTGCAATATGGTAGCATGGGAAAACAAAAAAAGACCAATAAAAATCATTCTCTAAATCAAAGTCCACCACTTTCCTCCATTGTGGTCTTCCCTTTGTCTCAAAGAGTCCCAACCTACAACATGTATAAAAGAAAATTATAAAAATATAAACTAAATTCAAAAGTTAAAATATTAAACTTATAAAAATAAAATTGAAAAGAATAGTTCAATTATAAACAAAATTACCTTAGTCCCAATGTCCACATCTATCAAAGAACCAATATCCTCACCACCAATGTCCATATTTTCCCGTGTTCCCTAAAATTTAAAGTTTGTTAATAAATACAACATTGTGAAAGCAAAATAAACTAAAATTAAGCAATTCACTTAAAACCAAAACAAAAAAATTGAAAACATGAGCTCTCAAGAGATGAAAAATCATCAAAAAAGTTGGAACCTAAATGAACGTGCATGGATAAGTCACATTAAAAATAAGATGCATAGATTACTTAAAATTCAAAAAAAGCACACAATATCTTTCAAACATAAATATAAATATGTAAATAATAAATATACCTCTCTAAGATGCTCTTCTACATTTTCACTAGTGGGGAGTCTAAAATCATGTTCATTCAACATTCTAGAAAACTGCAATCAATAAAAATTTACGTAATGTATTTATTACTATATATCAAAAAATACATAATGGCATAGATATAATGTAACAAAAAGTTCAATTCAAAATGAATAAAACAATTAAATAGATTGTTTGTACATAACCAACAGACCTCTCCTATACTCGATGTGTCATGGGATAGGACATATGAAGCTGTATCACGACACACCTTAGCATAAGCCCTAAGATATTCAATGCTCATTGCATATACCTCATCATTCATTTTGTAAACAAACTTTTGATGAATAGTGGCTCGATCCCTCTCTCGAACCAATCCCACATCAACTCCTACAACCGTCGACGTTAAAACTTTGACAACAGAATCCCTTGTAGCTGTCCCAAGTTGGGATGTGGGCTCCATCTCTGATTTTAAATCCACAAGCATGGTTGGGAGAGATATCTGTGGTGGAGGTGGAAGAGTTATGGGATCTCTAAGGGCACATTTTCGATCATATATTTTCCCCTTTCCAACTCCATAAAAGCTAGAATGGATATCGATATAGTCTGGCTTCATATTTAAAAAAAATCTACATAAAAAAATCTAGCAAAATAATTAGGAAACTTATCATTCCATGGCCACCTACCATAGGTTTCAAGAAACCTATCATATAATAGATGTGCAAGTTCAGGGTGCTTGAAATATTGCAGTTTCAACATTTTTCCCTTTAGGCCTTCTTTGAAGTTAAACATTTAAATGGACTGTTCTTTGGTCACTGTCTCCTTCAAAACAACCCACTTGTCCGGACCCATCACTTGTGCCCTTCTCCTCCGCATCAAGTCAACAAAACCATCTGTAGTTGGTCCAAGACCCTCATACACCTCAATGAATTTTTCCAATGACTGAAAAAACAATATCTAGACTTTGTTTTCTCTCTGGAGGGAGAACCAAACTAGAATGATAATTTTGCAACTTATCATAGTGAGATCTACAGCTTTCAACGGTCATTTGTTGAACACCACTTTCCCATGGAATCTCCTCAGGTATATCAAATGGATAAGTTGTTATGGGTGTACAACCCACATCTAGTTCAACATATTCCCTCCTTGCTAGACCTTCGCACCTCTATGTAGAATTATGAGCCTCTTCTAAATTCTCTACACCCACATCTCGTTCAACATATGTTCTCCTTGCTCGAACTTCATCCCTTTGTGTAGAATTACGAGCCTCTTTTGAACCTTAAAGAAGGTCGAGATCGATGTTCTCCCATAGAAGATACGGGGGAATCGTTTGTGCCCCTTTGTCCTAACTGGTGATCAGATGAATGTGATCTATACAACAAGCTTGAATCTCGAGGTGTAGCCGAAAACCTTTGATTATCAGTCGTGACACCAATTCCTGATGACCGTGATGACCTCCCCTTAGTAGATGTAATTGTACTAGTAGACCTTATACGCTTTTGCCTCAAAGACCCCTCTCTTTCCATTTGATAAAATGTCTAGATTTACACAATTATCAACTCATAACATATTCAAATTTTACATGTTTTGATATTTAAACATTCAAAACATTTAACCTAATCTCCGATAGAAAGATGCTATGTTATATAAGACAATATAAATATTGTGAGTAAGTGTTGTTATGATTTCCCAAGTAAAAATACTCTGATCAAATTAAAATAAAGGTAGGAGGTTTTATCTTTTTAAATTCTCCTTTTATCTCAACTTCATATTTTCTCTTCTTTCTTCATCTCTACCCTCCGAGCTACTATCAGAATCTTCTGATTCACTAGCTACATGGCTTCCATCCGAAGAAGAATATTCAAGGGACGTGTCATCTCGTTTATGTTTCTTTTTAAACCTATCCTTAGACACTTCATTTAGTTTAAATAGTAAGGCCTCATTAAAATCTTCCTAATTTCTCATTACCCTCTCATGTTCTGTTTTAAAGTGACGAAGTTTTGTTTGTAAGTCTCTCACATTTTGTAAAATCTAATTTGAGAAACACATTGTAACAAACCCCAAAAGTCATAAAATTAAAAAAAAAACTCATAAAAGTATCACCCTACTTAAGCTAGTTTACTAGGTTTGTTTGTAAAACTAGCTAGAAAGTACATTATACAATTGGTTGACCCTAAATTCATGAAAATACGTGTTGTATGACCAATTAGCATAATTTTCCCAATCGTCACAAAATTTCATTATTATATTTCATTAGACAATCTATTACAATGTTTTAAGATCTTGCGACCACCCTAAGAGCAAGGATTATCAATGAAAAAGAAAGGTCATTGATAACAAATACAATAATCATTCATATTCTTTAACCATCACTTTAACATGTTTGTGTAAACTCCTCATACACATCTATAGAAATAATTCCTTGCATTAAACAAGAAAATATATACTTCTATGTATTTATACACATTCTAATATTGTTATCCATATAAAATCATTTACCATCAATGGTTGCCTATACTAAGCCTCATATATTTACTTTTTCCCACTCTAGGTATACTATTATTCATAAAGGAATTAAACATAATTCTTTTTTATTATCATTATAAAATATGATCTGCTCTAATATACATTTAGTAAGAGTTTAACAATAAAGATATACGTAAATGTAAAGACAAAAGTAACCTTTAACCTTAACCCACTTAAGTTTCCCCCATTTCATGAATCAATCTTCATATCATACACTTTGACAAAGATCCATATGCATGTACTCTAAAATTTAACCATTAATTCCTCTCTCTCTCGCTCTCTCTCTCTCTCTCTCTCTCTCTCTCTCTCTTTCTCTGTGTGTGTATATATAAATATATATATATATATATATATACCTTTGGAACTTATGATAAACATAAAATGGATAGATCTACATGCTTACAACAGTAGAAGTTAAAACATATGATAAACATATATAAAATACACCTATCCACATGCTTCAATGATTATATATAATATAAAATTCCGATAACCACCGTGGGAGGATCGAAACCTCGATCACTGATATTTTATAATAACTTGTTCGTAGTGGATGATGCAAAAGCATAATCTCAAATGGTGAAGTCACTTGTGACTTCACAAAGTCAAATTGACCTTTCTAGACGAGACTTGGAGTCTCACTTGTAATTTCTGTTTTTTATTAAAATAGAAGATTGAATAAATGGAAAAGGATTTTCAATCCTTTCCAAGTGTAATAGATAGGATAGGAACAATTAGAGTGTTGAGCCTTTTTAGCATTAGGTATAGGAAACATAAATATGAGTCATAAGTTTGTTTGGCCCTTGATCCTATTTTCATGGACCTATCCTATTTTCATGGACCTAAGAATATAATTCTCTTTGTATTTAAAATACAATAGAAATCAATTGTAAGGAAGCTTGAAAAGCTCGAGATAGCTCAATAGCTTGAGTATATTGGAGAGCTTGGGAGGCTCAAACAACTTGACGGAATCAAAAGAAGAGGGCCCAATCAAATGTATATATTGGCCAAAGGGAAATATCTATGTATTCAGAACTAGTTATTGAATGAATTTTATGAGTAATATCTCTGTTTATGGTCTGATGTCGAATTGTGTGTATAAGCTTGGTTATAGATGAATTGTATTAAACTTGTAGATAAGTGTGTCATCTGTTTTCGATTACAGTGATTATGTATGCTTGAATATCTATCGATCAAAGGCAGAGTGTTGAAGAAAAAGTGGTCTTTGAAGAGAAATAAGATATGAGGAAATTGTTTGAGATAGTCAACCCTTATTTAGATTCAGTCGATGTAAGTGTTTAACAAATGATAGATAAAGATTCATTGAATGGTGGAAATTTTGCATTGAATGATTTAGACTTTGCAGCATTCAAAGAATCTAATGGATCTGATATGATTTTGTAGCATTCAATGAATCTCTATCGATCATTGAATGATTTAGAGGAGAATCTAAACTTGGTTTTTATAAATTTTGTATATAATTTTTTTATAGTTTTTTATTGATCCGGTGGCATCTAGATCAACCCTTGAGCTATGCAATGATCTATTTGGAAGAAATTCGGCGCACAAATTTGGAATCTCTGGTTCTCGTGGCACTAGAGTATTGCAAGGTGAATTTCACCAACCGTTTCATGGGTAATTTCTATCTAAGTTTGCAGCATTCAATGAATCTCTATCTATCATTGAATGACATAGAGGAGAATCTAGACTTTGTTTCTAGACTTTACTTTTTATAAAGTTTGTATATAATTTTTTGTAGTTTTTTATTGATCCAGCAGCATCTAGATCCTTGAATCCATCCACTAAAGGGGAAACCCATTACAGAAAACAACAAAAAATATGTTCGATTCTTTCACTAAACTAAAACATACAAATTTAAGCCCAAAATACACCAGAAACTTTCAGAATCAGGAGTAATCAATCTCAAAAATAGCTATTTACAGAATGTAACCAAAAAAAGTGCATAAAAATCGACATGCATAATATTGACGGGAAAATAATTACCGATATCTAAGGATACATACCAAGATATAAAAATTTTCTAACCGACACCACTAATTGTAGTTATCTTCAATCTAAAATACACAGAGCGAATTTCGGGTATCTGGATTTAACTTGTAGAAATGGAGGTTGTTGAACTTGCAGAAGCTGGCGAAAGAATGTTCGACGGGGGTGGCAGCAATAGGTGGGGTTGGGGTCATAGCAGCGCTAGGTCACAGCAGCTCCAAAATCGTAGCAGCTGGCAGAAGAATGTTTGAAGGGGTGGCACCAATAGGCAGCGTCGATGTTTGAGCAGCACCAGGTCACAACAACTCTGAACCCATAGCATCTGGCGGAGGAATGTTTTCCACAGTCACAGAAACAGGAAGGGTCACCATGCTCATAGCAATTGGAAGAAGAATGTTCTCCATGGTCGCCACAGTCACAGCAGCTGGAGGAAGAATGTTCGCCACGGTCACAGCAACTAGCGGAAGAATGTTTGCCACAATCGCCACTGTCACAACAACTGGCAGAAGAATGTTCGCCATAGTTAAAGCATCACCAACAGGCGGAAGAATGTTTGCCAATAGTCATAGTAGCAGGGCCATACGGCTAGGCGTTCGACAGAAAAATGAACGAAAAGGACCGCAGCCCTTCTTATATGTAAAAAGGTATTCGGTTGAATAATTATTCATCCGAATAAAATTTTGGCTGAATAATTATTCAGCCGAATAATTATTTGGCCGAATAAACTCCGAAAAAAATCACTCGACACATTTCCCGGCCGACAGAGCCTCGCACGCAATTCTAGGTTGTCATTACGTTTAACGGCCAACCCTTAATGGTTGTTCGATGAAATAAATTTAATGTTATTCGACCGAATAGCTTCCGCTATGCTTCTCCACCCCACAATTCTCATGAAATAGACACCCATCTTCATGGATTCACCCTTTACTGGAAAATGTGTATTTGTCTATCTTGATAATATTATGATTTATACTTAGTCAATTGAAGAGCACCTTAGACACCTCACATTGGTTTTGAGTAAGTTGGAACAAGAAAAACTCTTAATCAATCTGAATAAATGTTCATTTCTGAAAACAAATTTAGTGTATTTAAGTTTTATTATGTCTCAATATGGCTTGAAAATGGATGAGGAGAAGGTCAAATCCATAACAAAATGGCCTACTCTTAAGAGTGTTTTTGAGCTAAGGATATTTCATAAATTGGTTAGTTTGGATAGGAAATTTATCAAAAAATTGAGTGGGATTTGTGCTCCAGTCATGGAGACAAGTAATTGATAGAAACATTTATTCCAATAGGAAAAGAAGCTTAGGAAGGATTTAAAATACTTAAAAACAAAATAAAATAGAAAACATTTCTATCATTATGCACTACTACAAAAGGGCCCACTTTACGACACTTGGTCAACAACCTGTCCGGCGTCCCAATGTCGAAAAACAATGGATTAGGAACTTTGCAAATTTCTGGTTGGAAATCTAACTTTCACCTACAACATCGTTATTATGACAGTGTTACAACACTCTTTCCAACTATGCAGTAGTTGAAGATCATCTTGTGGATGTCGGTCTTTCGACGCGGAATAGACACTACTATGGCATGCTTCCAATGAGGGCTTCCGACCAGGGATCAAATTTGAAGGGTGGGGTCCCATTTCACTTGGAAGGGCTATGAGATATTGAACCTTTCAATGCTGCTATGTAAAAATAAGTCGTTCTTTTCATTTGAAAATGTACTAGTACATCAAAATTTCAATGTTTACTTACGTAGTAAAGTCGAGAGGCTTTATTTTGCAGTGGATATAGCAGCACTGAACATTATATATGTCATATAACAGAACCATACTTTGCCCCTATCTAGCGGTTGGGTCTCTAGGCCACTATGCCACCTTTTCCATCTTAGCAGTTTCCCAAATTGATCTTGCCTCTTATACTCTTAACGAGTATAATAATACAGTTAACTTGCTAACCCCATTCCAATCCAACTTTCATCCTTACTTCCAAAATTAATACTATTTTATTCTTTAATGATCTGCTTAAACATGAGGAATTTATTAGTGAAACATAACTTAGCAGCCACATAGAAAATCCACTTTCCAATTTTCAGTGTGATTTGCCATAACTAAATTCATAAATCTTTTTTTGGATCAGCTACAGTTAGCTTGCTAGCCCAATTCCAATCCAACTTTTAAGCAGTATAATAATATTTAATACCTCTTAAAATGGGTTCCTAGGCTGCTTCAAACACTACAAGCTCGATGAAGAATTGGGTTATTCAACTCTTCTAAAAGCAACATGATGCTTATTCTTGGAAAAGTTCCATCTTTGTGAATCAGTATGTTCTTCAAACTAATATAAATTCTAGCCTACTTAACAATGGAAAAAATGATAATGTAAGAAAAAAAGGAAGAAATTGTTTTATAAGCCAAACACATTGGACGTTGAGTTTGGTCTCTATCTGTTACTAAATTAGTGAACAATAGAGATGTATGCAGAAAGGCCGTAAAAAAGGTGAAGGGAAATAATCTGAATGGTAACTTTTTTTTACTTTGTTGAATTGAGGACCATAATTCACTTTCATGCACCTCTATCAAACAACTTCGTTTCCATTTATAATCCTCCTTCACACAAGTGTATTAGAGAGAACAGTTCAACAAAGAATTTGGATTGGATTGAAAACTAATAGCAAGTTTATTTGTCACTCTAATTGTGTGCCCTACGGCAGAATTGAATGCAATGACAACAATATATGTTTTAATTTTTCATTCAACACTATGAATGCGTACTTGGGATAAAATAAGTTTAAGCACTCCTTACATGTTACATGCTATGTTATGGTTTGAGCAAAGAGAACTATCCAACTCCAGGAAAATTTTGTTCTCAATAGCTGATTAAGGACCCTGGATGCTTCTTCTCTATAGCCCTCCCCCTAGATCTTGTTATACATACTAAATCTATGGTATGATGGAGTAGAGGATGGGTTGTAACTTGTGAAGCATAAGTAAAACATAGGTAGACCAAGTAGAGAGGAGATGCATATATGGTTGAAGTTCTTGTTATATGGTTGAAGCTCTTGTTTTATTCCAGACCAACTGATAAGGGTAACAAAATCAAAGATTACAAAAACACTTTTGTCCCAGTTCATACAGTCAAACGTAGATTGTAAGTGTAGTAGCATCGGTGGTAGTCATATTAATAAATACCAAGAATATTAAACCGTCTACTGGAGGAAGGTGTCGATTCAATGACTGAGCAATTAGGGAAAATAACTCATGTAATACAGTTTTAGATACAAAGTCTGGATTCTTGATCAAACTCATTAACTAGATGCATGGAGGTTGGCATAGTGGGAACTTCCCCAAATCCCCAGGATTTTTGGTAAAGCTGGGGGGTGCAATGCGAACACCTGTTTCCCGTAGGGATGCAACAGTGACCAGTGGAAGATGAACAGGGAAGAACTCGGTTTCAAAGTGAAAACAATGGTCTTCCTTGTCCCCTCCATTTCAGGAAAGTTAAAGGGAAACTAAATTCTCAAGAGCTTTGATCGAGCGACAATGGAAAATAGGGCAAGGCAAGGAGCACGTGAAATCATATGCGTATACACAAGACATATGAAGAAAGAATCAATTGTTGTTGTTGCTACAGTTGGGAATTGATAAATGTCATTCTAAACAACCTTTGACGGATATTTGTGGCAAACCCACTCTCGAGTAACAAAATTTCAGTCAAATAATAATATTGTGTTTGAACTTTGAAGTTACAGAATTTTAATCAAATAACAAATTTTTTAAATAATTGATGGGAACATGAGTGGATAAAATGATGTACATACCTTTAAATTCATAGGATGTTGGCAATCTAGTCATCCTTGAAGTTGAGCTCCTCAAAGAAAACGAATTTCTTTATATATGTTTATGGAAGGCTGTCATCGGTAGCTTCACTCCGCAAACTCTCCTGGAGGACTCGAGGAGATAGGGTAGGTGGAACTTGGAAGTAGCTCGACCACAGTGGAGTAGGGGTATAAGAAAAAACTTGTTTGTATTCATGTAATATTATATATTGATGGTCGGAGCCATGGAAGCATGGAATTTGAGCATTGACTTGATACAACAAAGAAAACACAAGGTGGGACTCGGGAGCCGTAGGATTGACTTGATACAACAAAGAAAACACAGGGTGTGAGGATGGGAGCCGTAGACGGTAGGATTAAATTGATACAACAAATCAAACGTAGGGATGTGGGTAGGGGCCACGGGCAAGAGCAACAACCTGCAACATTACAAGAAGTTTTTGGATTGTGGATTTTGTCTGAAATGCCAAATTCGAGGCACATTAACATAATATATTATACATTGAATACTCAATTAACTCACTGAGTCAGAATTCACGAATTGGTATGTGATAACTGGTAACTTGGTAATCCCAGTGCCAACAACACGTATGATCCACCAACCAGGTTTAAAAAATTTGTTGCTTCCATTAAATGTGTTAAACATGTAAGCGCTCACGGCAAACACGAGAACTTAGAAGCGTTCAAGCCATGGGCTGCTCAGTGTAAGCCTGTCCACGTAAGTTGGTCAATGATATTATTAGAGGCCCAATGGTCCATGGTCCATGGATGATCGAACATGTGGATATTGGAGAGTAACCGAGTCCCACTCCCAAGTCACCTAGCTAGTAGCCACATTCCCAATTTCCCACTGAAAACTATCGATGGGTGAAATTTGAAGCTACCCTTACCACGAAATTGAATTTTTTTTGCATGGTAAAATTTGAAGTGGCCTTCTATGACGTGTAAAATGGCCTCTGAAGGGCCCTGAAGGCTTCAAATTTGAAGCCTGCTTCCGACGACGTATACACATTATTATGACATTACTTCCATCTACGTGATAGTTCAATATTATCTCATGGATGTCAATATTCCAACAAGGCTAGACATTATCACAACATACTACTGGCGACCCAACATTAGCATAAAGTCCCGGTTGTAATAATTCATGCTGCAAATAGTTCAAAAGCGCTTCTAACATTAAAGATTTATTCAAAATATAAATTTATAAATGACATAGTTGGCTATCAAGGTCAGCAGATTGCTCAGATATCGATGCTATTTGACTTTAAATCTGCCAGTTTTAAACTAAAATGGTCGCCACAACATATCAAACAGAAATCGAATCCAGAGCGACCTCTGAGTCTAGCAGCAAACCGTATATAAGCACCAGTCCTTGAGTGTACCATATTTCCAAACTGTACAATGACATTGTAGAATTAAACAACACACAATAGAACACATCAAAACAATATAAGCTGCTATGAAAAATTCCAGACATATTTCATATAATCTATTGCATGGATGACAGTGTAGATAATCTATCTACAAAAGATAAAAAAAAGGCATACGTTAGCATAAAAGCCGAAGCTACAGTTAACTTGAAGTAGGCCCAGAGTCCTGTGAAGGCCTTTGAGGAAAAGCCAGTCCATGTCTGCTTGCAAGACGGGCTGTAGAATATATATAACGCACTAGCAATAACCAGAATCCACCAAGACAGACTAAGTGTTAGGGCTGCCCCTAACAGGCTGTAATTCAGTATGTCTACTGCAACCCAACTGAGCAAAATGTGGAGTAGAAATGTAGCAACAGAAATATAGGCCAGAGGGGTTACTATGTTCTAAGCCTGCAAAAACCTCTGCATTGGACAATTGATGGCAAAGGCAAATAACTGCGGAATAAGGCCTCTTGAAAAAGTAGCTCCAGCAGCAGCAATTTATTTATTCTGTCCTATGGCAACCAGTACAGGATCTGCATATAAGTAGAGGACGGCCAAAAGTATTGCAGTTACAGTCATTATTATCATCGACCGTTGGCAGGTGACTCCAATCATATTGTACTGTTTAGCACCGTAGGCTTGTCCGGACACAGTCTGTACAGCGCTTGCCATTCCCGGCTGCATCACGAAATTAGTTCATGGAAAACACTTAGAAAGTATTTTTTGTGGTAATTTGTTGAAAATGTCTCAACTTCCAATATAGTCCTTTGGGTGATGCTTTAAAATGTTCTTGTGGGAAACCAACTATATAAACGATTAATGAAAAACAAAAAACAAAGATACTCACCATAATTCCATAGGCCAATCCTTGAATTCCCAAACTAGCTATGGATGCTCCTGCAAGTTCCAACTCCCCAAGATGACCAGCAAACATCTGAGATATGGCACTAAGCAAAAAATTGAAGATGCTAACAACTATAAAAGGGCCTGAAAGAATCCAAAGTTTCTTGGATTCTATGAGGGCCGCCTTGGCAATTCTGCCCCAAGGAATGTTTTCCCGAGATAACATGACCTCTAGGAGGGCTGACTCCTCCTCGGATTTATGAAGAGTATCATTATCCTTGTGTTGAATCAATGAGTCGACAAGATGATCCGCGCCATCGTGCTCCATTGCAAAATTCGAAATTACTACAGAGCTCCAGGAAGCACCTTCACGCCCAGGATCACTTGGGAGCGTGATGCTCAGCATCGCGCAGCGCGTGAGGGGCTTCCCTTTGGCGCGCAAGTGAGCGGAGCTCCGCTGACTTGGGAGCCAAATCGCAACCCCTCACGGGCTGAGCGATGTTGAGCATCGCGCTCCCAAGTGAGCGGAGGCAGCCCCTTCATGCCCAGGCTCCCAAGTGATTGCAAGTGTCACGCAGGCGATACCCAGGACCTGAGTATAGGAATATGTTCTGCCGTGATACATTGGGCACGCAAATATAACTTGAAAGAAATAATCTTTTGAAATTTATACCAATTCGTAGGTTGATTCTCTTCACTTCTGATTGCAAGTGTCATGTAGGCGATACCCAAGACCTGTATATGAGTATTGTTTGTAAAAGTCCCTCTAGACAAGAATCTGTCCATTAAATTTGTGCTTAAGAAGAGTTTTTCCCAGTGAAGCTGATACGAGGCTGTGTACTGCACCACAACAGAAGTTAGGAATTAATTATTGAAACATCTACAGACTTTTTCAAAATTCCAATTCAATTTAAATCTTGCAAAATTCTTGCCTCCATAATCCAGTTAACCATCGGAAGACGTTGTTTTCCTATGGCATTGTAGGTCAACTACAGTCCAACAGATGACTTTGCAACGGAGGTTTCTTACGTTCTCTTGCTTTAAATTTCTGAAATGTATCCTCCCATCCTCAGTGCACATATCAAACCTCTGTCTGAAATTGAATTTATAATTTCTGAAAGGAGGTTTCTTACACTCTATTGGTTTAAATTGAATTTCAAGATTATGAATTGAAATTTCAAACCTATAATGAGTCTTGGCTTTCTCATTTTGTTTTATTGCAAACTCATTACCAATCTCCTTTAAAATTAATAATAATTTAATCTTCCCCAAAGATAAATATTAGACTGGCAAGAGATCAATGAACAACTTGATTTGGTAGTTATTTTAATTTATTCTAACAAAAAATAGAAATTGTCTCTGCCATAAATGAAAATAAAGCCTAATGATCAATGATTTAAGCTTTACGAGCTCCTGATTCTAGTTTTTTAGTGTCGACAAGAGAATTTATTAACATAAACATAAATTTCCTCAACTAACTTTACTTGCAAATAGTTCGAAAATGTTTCATTACCACGATGCGATTCTGTAAATTCTCGGCATGCCAGATCAGTTATACTATCGGCCTGTCCCTTTTCATTTTATACATTGAATTCAAGTTTACAAAACACTCGTAAACTTTGAATTCTTAAATGTGGTGTATTTTAGTTTCATTTGTCAAATACACGGAAATAAAATTATTGTAGATATATAAATATGTGTAGAAGAAGTTTATGGATTTAGTTGTTAATGTTGTTGGATTGTAAATCATTTAATTATTTGAAGAAATTAAAATATCATTTTGATGTTTAAAATCTAAGAAAAATACAATATGATAATTTATCTTCTATCTAATCAATTATTTTTTATAAATTCAATTATTGATCATAATGATGTTTACCATATTTTAATATGAAGAAGAAAGTTTATTGGGAAGATAAAGAGAAACATGTTATATATTTACTATTAAAAAAAAAATATTAGCCTAATGATGATGATGACGACTTTTCTTTAATATCAATAAGAGGATTTAATGCATAGATAAAGAGAAAAATGCTAAAAAAAAATTAAAATGCAAGTTTAAAATAAAAGTACCAAAATTATTAATGTGAAATTAGTTAAAGTCTTGTAATATACATTTTAAAAGGACAACTTGTTCAACCTCAACCCCCTCTATATAATTCCTATTGCAACATTTTTTATTAAATAATTATGGTTGATGTTACTTTGGTTAATAATTGTGAATCTATTTTGCCCATATAAAATGCTTACCATAGTGAGAAAGGTATGTTCTTGTTGATTGTGTGTAGGTGTTAGGAGGAGCTTTGTGTTGAAGATCCAACTAACTCATTGGTGAGTGAGACCAAGAAGTAGGACTACAATTACTAAGTATTCTCCTTCTCTTTCTCATCATTTAATTTATAAAGTGTTAACTAGGAAATATGATATAAAAGACTACCTCGCAAGTTGTCAACTAGGTACCAACCCCTTACAAGGAATTTAAATATCTTCCCTAGTGATATTCCCTAACAATGGAATGAGTGAGGGCTAACCTATCAATCATAATGGGATTTGTAACATTGTCTCATGGCCTTGTTGTTATGTAAGGTAATGCTAGTATTGAATCAAAGTTAACCCTAGAAAGGACAAAGATACAAATTTAACAAATTTGTTTATTGTAAAGATGTTTTTGGCATATTTCAACATTTTGTCTTATTATAAAATTTATGGCAGTGATTTTTTATTTTGATTTGAGTGATATTTATTTTGTTTTTAAACTTGTAATATTGAAACAATAATTTTGATTAACTATAAAATTTAGTATTTTAACTTTTTTTAATTGATAATTTTCTTGTCATTTCAAATCTTATATTTAAAATTTATAAAAATATAAAATGAGTTTTAACCTCTAAATGAGTTTTTGAATATTTATATGAATTTATTTGTTCTTGTATGGTCTAATATATTATTTCATTATGAATCGCATCAGAATTTCTTTGTTTTTATATGGTTAGAGTGGTGAAATTATTTATGATTTTTTTCTGTTTGTTTAATATAAGTTTCAAAAAAGTTGTAATTTATCTCTTGAAGAAAAAAGAAGTTCCGATTTAGGGGCTGATTTTAAAGTTTTTGTAAACAACAGTATGGGATGTTTAGGCCATGGCTCTATTTTTTACCAAAAAAGAATTCGTGTATACTAGTATCAACACTTTTCTATTTGGTGGGTGTTTTTGGTGTTTTTTTTTGCAAAAATCATAATTTTTATGTCTAGAGTTCTCGTTCATAGTATAAAGTTGTCGTTTTATAGTATAAGTGGTTTCTACAGAAACTTTTCCCAGCATGAACTCTATTCGATAGGAACTTTGCCTCAATATGGACTCTACCTTGATATGAAATATGCCCCAATAGGAACTCTACCTGGTGGAAACTTTGCTCTGCAAGAACTTAGCCTCGATATATTTATCCCTAAACCTTTAAAAATTCTTCAAAAAGCCCCATAAAAGACCTTAGAAAACCCTAAAAAAAAGAGCTAAACCCTAACTATAATCTATCTTTGCTAACTTAAAGTCACCCTTCCTTCTCCTCTCTTCCCTTCGTTCTTCCTTCTATCCTATTCTCCCTCACTCCCTAACCTTTCTGAGGTTTCCTTGGGTTGTGCTAAAGTTTATGATGCACAAAATCGATTTGATTGGATGCAATTGATGTCTCTTCAGTAAGTGCTTATAGTAGTGATGATATTTTATGTTTGGTTTAAGGCAACTTAAAAGATTTGGTATTGACTAAAAAAATTTGGTGTTATTTAGGGGAAAGACAACATTATTTGAGAAAAGGGTGGCAGAGTATCAAAAGGATTCTATTATGTCCAACTTGAGTGGCAACCAAATTCATGTATTTAGTTTAGATGAAGAATTTTGAAGGCACACTTCCAAGTTGAAGAGATGGGATATCCATCTAATCCCATTGAAGTACTTGACATTTTTTTTAAAGTAGTACATGGGTTCTTTGTCTCTTAATGATTTCATGTTGAAGGGGCCTTCATCCATTGGCTGATAATGTATATTGTAAATGTATGTTAAAATGGTTGTCTTTGAGGGTTGGAATCATTTGTCTCAATTAAAATATCCTTATATTCATTTGTTACTTTCTATGACGGAAGTTGGAACTAGGAATTGTTGGACAAGTGGCACACATTGGAATCTCTTCCCAACTTGAGTTGGAATGAGTCTTTTGGAAGGAATTAGACCCATGGAGGACTTGAGAAGTTTATAGAGGACAAGAACAAAGAAGGAGAGTAGCTTTTGATCATTTTTTATTTGCATCTTTGTAATTTTGAGAGCTTCTAGCTTGTCCAATTTCAAGGGTGAAAGATTCCCATCCTAATTGGAAATTGGAGAGGCCATTCATACCTTTAATTTGGAGCTACAATGGAGTTATTATTTGCAGGTTGAAGCTACAGGGAAACTCGTAGTTGTTTCTTCTACAACTTGTTCTAATCTCTATCACACATTTCCTTTCATATTATGGTTCTTGGAGGAATTGCGCCTTTGGTGAGATGTTGATATCTTTGTGAGAGTCCAAGAATATCCATTTATTTGAATTATGATAGATATACTCTGTAATTGATGCTCAAAAAACTCTGAGGTTGAAATAGCAAGTGAAACTATGTACAAATACCAAACAATGCATAAATGGTGCCATTTTCCCTATATCTTGTTGTTGGAGCTTGAAGAGGATTTATTTCGATTTGTATCAGTCAATATTTGTGATTTTGTTGGTGTATGGAGTGTCATTAATGTTCTGAATAGCTTTAATTAAAATTTCACAAGTCCTTGGAACCTAAATTTCGAATTTCATAACTAGTAGTGAAGTTTACTATCATTTCCCCCTATGTGAAGACATGTATACAAACCTCGGATTTATGGGTGTTGCAGAAGCCTATAGAAACTAATTGATGATGCATTGGGGAGTCCATTGATGTCCTTTATTAGTTACATGTCTACGTTCTGAAATTTGGGAATGTCTTACAGCATTTGGGAATCCATCTTCGTCCCCTACCCTTGGGGGTTCAACCTCGAATTCACTAGTAAAATTCCCCAACTTCTCCTGAATTTAAATGAATGTTTCAGAAGTCTTCTGATAGTTTCTAAGCACCCATGAGGTTCATTTTTATGTATTAATACCATTCATATACCTTCATACCCAATTCAAAATCCTCATGAGTCTTTTGGAGCCATCTACCCTTGGGGGTTTCAACATAGATTTTCCTAGTAATTTTTCCTTTCATCTTCTAATTGTAAATGAAAGTGGATGAAGTATTTAGAAAGTGTCCAAGCCTATAATAGCTACATTAATGTGTCTTATTACACCTCAATCCACTCTAGACACAGTTTGAAACCATTTGGGATCATTTGGAACAGTTTGGGGCTTCACTAGCCCAAGTTTCGAAAATTGACTAAATTGGGAAAATTTTCAAATTGGGGACATTAAATTATTACTTCTTATTTCCATTATGGAATGGGTAAAGTTTGAAGTAAACCACCTGGATGTTGATGTTCAGTTTTAACTTGTTGACATTAAAGACATCTTGCCAAATAATTAGCAGTATCACTTTTCATATTACGCCAATAATAATCTTTTCTTAGCATTGTTATCATTTTTTGATATCCCAGATGTCCAGAATATGATTTCTTATGTAATTCATTTAGGATTAAGTGTTTGAATTATTCAGATTTAGGTACATATAACTTGTTTTTGTATGTTAACAAGTCTTTTGATCCCATAAAAAAATTTGTGTCCATTCACATACATTTAGATTTTCCTCCACCTTTATATATTCTTCATCATTTTTAGATACATCGTTAATTAAAATATCTAGATCTGTCTTATAGATACTAATAGCAGCTATAAAATTTTGAATTGTGTTTCTAGTTAAGGCATCTTCCACCCTATTTTCCTTGCCTTTTATATGCTTGATCTCAAAATCGTACTCTTCCAAGAAGCCTAACAACCTTGCTATTGGTTGTGGAGCCTGATCTCCAGATTCAGAGATATTATTATTCGGCCATGTCCATATCCCAGGTTTGGTTATGATCCCGGCACAATCCCTAGGGGGTCCGAGGGAGTGCATAATGTTTTGGGGTTGTTTTCGCCACTAGTTTTTGGGCCCATGGTTTTCGGTAACCCATGGTATTTTCCCATTGTATTTCCCCTATAAAATAAATACATTGTAATATGGCTAGAGTTGATGTATTAGTTTTTATGCATTGTAAAGATCTTTGAGATCAGGAAGAGAGACTATGAGACAATGAAGAGGAAGTGGAGCGGTTGTGCTGCAGGTTGTATCCCTTCACTTTGTTGGACAGAATAATAATAAGGCCTGGAAATTTCAGTGTAGACGTAGCTTATCTTGGGGTGAATTGTGATATATCTATGTCTCTCTTGTAATGTGTTTGTGTGATTATATTTGCATTTTTGTTTAATGTTATTGCTCTGCGATGCTATTTTTCTAACACTTGCTTGATGAGCATTCAGATTTTGTTGATCAAACAAATAGTTTAGCCTTTATGTTATCAAACAAATACTTTATCCTTTATGTATCCATATTTTTAAAGCATGAATTATTAAAGTCCATTCTAAGTCATGCGTTGCATAATTTATTTCATGTTCCTTAAGTTTCCCTGATTCATAACTTATTACATAATTATCTTGTAATAACACGCCACCTAGTGCATCTAAGCAAGAATCCGTACATACGACAAAGTCTTTGTATGGATTCGCTATCCTTAGAATAGGTGTTGTAGTGAGTAAATGTTTAATTTTTTCAAAACTTTCTTGGCATTTATTAGACAAAAAAAATTTTGTTCCTTTCTTTTGTAATGAAGTTATTGGATCTAGGAAATCCTTGAAGACCCTTCAATGAACCTATGATGGTAAACCGTGATCCCCATAAAGGATTTAACTCTGGTTACATCTTTAGGAACTGGACAATTTATGATTGCCTTAATCTTATTAGGGTCTAAAGAGATTCCTTCTTTAGAGATTACATGTCTCAAATACTGGATTTTATCTTGATAAAAGTCACATTTATTGAATTTTGCATATAGTTTATGTTCCCTTAAAGTTTGTAAAACCTTTTTTAAGTGCTCTTCATGTTCTTTTTAATTGTTAGAGTAGATCAGTATATCATCAATAAACAAAAACACAAATTTATCCAAATATTTATGATGGAAACTATTCATTAGGCACATTAACATGGCCGGAGCATTAGTTAAACCGAATGGTACAACCATAAATTCATAATTCCCATACTGTGTTTGAAATGGCATTTTGTTAAGGTCTCTATAATCTATGCATAGTATTAAGGTACCCTATCTCTTTTTAGCAAAAAGTATCCGTGCTCCCCATGGGGACACACTTGGTTTTATGTACTTTTTATCTAGCAATTCTTGTAATTGCATATTTAGTTCTAATAGTTCGAGTGTGTTCATTCTATATGGATATTTAGAAGCAGGAACTGTTCTAGGTACCAATTCAATAGTAAAATCAATCTTCCTCCTTGGAGGTAATCTAGGTATTTCCTATCGAAAGACATCTTTAAATTCTTGCAAAATGGGATAGTATTCTGCTCTAGGTTTGAAGTTTTATCAGAAATTTTTGTTATATAAACAACAAACATTTGAAATCCTTTTCGAGCTTATTTATTTAACTGCCAATCATATATTTTTTGAGTAAAGACTTTCCTAGGAATACCTTTAACAAGCCTACTACTAGCGTGTTCCTCAATGCAAGTAAAATTCTTCTCAAAACAGTTTAATATCACTTTGTGTTTTTCTAACCAAGCCATACCAATCAACATGCCGTATGATGTTAGTTTTTCATCATTTAATTCAATATGATCTAGGATCTTAACTGAGAGAACAACATGTACAACATATCAAACATAAGAGACAAGAGACATAAAGCATTTCATCGGGGAAAACCAAGAAGGTGAAAAACCCCGCAACTTCCTCAAAGATAGAATGAGCACCAATACAAATATCACAAAGATCAAACCCAAAAGATAGATGTCTCCTACAACTACTCCTCCTCCACTTGTGTGCACTCCTCTCTCTCAATTATGCGAGTTGGATGAGTGAGTGAATGAATAGAATGAGAGAGACACACTCTCTATTTATACGATGACTTGACTTCCCTTTTACTCTAACTGGGCCGACCTCCCTTAGGAGATTCTAATAACCCATCACCGTTGTCACTGGGTCGACCCCACTAGGGTGGTCTAATGACCCTTCGACCCACACTGGGTCACCCTTCTAAGGCGGTCTAATAACCCATCAAATATAAGTTACGACACTTACAATATAACTTGTGACACTTGCAAATACAAATGACGACACTTCCAACTGGAGGAGTAATACATCTCCGTTGGTAATACAATAAAGTACAAATGCAATATACAAGTGAATATCTTCCGAAGATACAAATACATCAACATATAAACCCAAAGGAAAAATATTCAAATCTTCTTTTGTAACTAAATCATTCATTAAAAACTCACAATTATGAATAAAACTAGTTACTTTTCATTTTGTCCCTATAGCTAACTGTAGTAGGCTGCCATGACTTTTCAAACTCATGTTTTTTCGTCTTACACGTCTCTACTAATTTAGGAAATATATAACTCAAAGTAGAACCCGAATCAATCAAAATAGAGATGGGTTTATAAAAAATCTTACCTTCAACTTCTATCATAGAAGTTTGATAGTCAGCTTGATGGTTATCCAATGTTGCACTTATATTTGGAATATTTCGAGCAACTTCTCCAACTATGGCATCTTCTTTCACCGTTTGAATGCTTCAACCATCCCTTTTATGAGGACAATCTCGATAGAAGTGAATTTCCCCAAAACCCCAACATTTCAAGTTCTCTCTTTTGACTTCTTCAGTTTCCTTATTAACAAAATTATCTTTAAATTCATATATGATTGGTGTCCTTTTATCTTTAAAATTGTTCTTTTGATAACTCTTGTATTTATTAAAGGGCTTAAACTCTCTTCTTTTAAAATTGTACCCTTCTTTTTTCTTAAATTTCTTTGGGTTTTCATGTTTATTCTTAGTTTAATCATAGGCCAACTTAGTTTTATAATTGCTTCATAAAGTGTCTTTGGATTATCAAATTCTAGTCTATCTTTATAAAAAATTGGTAAACAACTTAGAAATCTTTGTATCTTTGGCCTTTCTTTAGTAAGGTAGGGTACATACCTTAGTAATGATAGAAACCTGGTACAGAAGTCGTGAGGCGATATTTGGCCCATCTTTTTCTTTCCCTTCATAATAATATTCTAAAATATATTCTTTCTTAAATTCTTTTTAAACCATTTCCAGCTTACTTTTTGTTCGTTAATTCCTTTAGCCTTCTTTAAATCTTTCCACAAAATCTCATCTTTTCCAACTAGATTAAATATGGTCATTTTTGCTTTCATTGACTTAGAATAATTATACATTGTAAAATATTTTTTCATTCCTAACAACCAAGCCTCGGATTCCTCTCCATTTTTTACTTCACTGTCAAATATGGGAGGTTTAATTTTCTTAAATTCACCAGTTATTTCATCCTTATACTTTTTCTTCTTCCCTTGTTTACATTCAATGTTATTGCTCGAATCATCTAACTCACTATGAAGAGAGCTATCATTAGAAGAAAAAGGTTCATAAGAGGAATCAATTCTTTTACGTTTGTTTTTGCTACATGCATGGATATCTTAGTTAATTTAAATAAAATAGCTTCATTCAAATCTTCTTGAGTTCTCATTACTCGTTCATGTTCAATTTTAAAATTTTAGAGTTCTTCCTGTAAATTCCTTAATCTTTGCAAAATCTCATCTTGGTTGTTGTGAATGTTATTATTATTATTATGTTGTTCTTCCTCATTAAGTTCTACCCAGATAGGTGGGGTAGGGGGTCGTCCTTCAACCATTTTCATGTAGTTTTAATAACACAACTTTATTCTATACAAAATAAGAACAACAAAATAACACACATAGTTAGTTTTCTCATACTATAAATGGACACCACGAGGTCGAGTGTTGTTACCTATGCTCTCATACCACACTGTATCAACCCAAACGTAGTAAGTTTTGGAAAATGTATATAAAGAAAGTTACAATACTTGAAGTAGCTAGAAATTATGTAAGTTTACAACCCAATTCCTAATTTCCATTTCTCCCAATATAAATAAAGAATATACAAATGACAATATTTTTCAAGAGTAATAAAATTCATTTCTAGGTACACAAGCAAAAGTAACTATATAAATTATTCAATACCTAAACGCAAAGGTATATCAAAATATCTAAAGTGTCAACTACTAATGCATATACTAAACCTTTTCAATATATGTGTACAAGATACATAAAATGCAATTTCTATATATATATTAAGTATATACACAAAGCTAAACATAACTTTAAAATATCTTACACATACTAATCCTTTTCAATATATATAAAATGCATACTCCATATATATATATATATATATATATAACCATATGTATCTTTTCATAGTCCATTTTATATGTTCAGACTTGTCAATTTACATATAAAATACATAAAATGCACTTCTAATAAAGTATTTATATACATAAAATTAAATGTAACTTCGAGAAATATTCCCTATACTAAACCATTGGTTTGTTGGCAAGTGGGTAAGGTGACATATGTTAGACACCAAGGATTTCTAAAGGACACAACTGCAATGATTGGGGAACAACGAGTAGAATCGGTTAGACGCTAAAGGACACAACTGCGATTACTGCAGTAACAATGAGCATAATTAGTTAGACACTAAAGGACACAACTGCGATGAATGCGAGAACAACGAGAATAATCGGTTATATGCTAAAGTACACAACTACGATGACTTTGGAACAACGAGCAAACAAAGCGATATTAAGGAGTGGTGACTGCAGTTTTCTGCGTTCCAAGATTCATCGCCAACGCTCGATGGGATCCTCCTGTACGGTGTCACAAGAGAATTGTATCTGTAAGCGGTTCTCTCTCTCGAGGAGGATTCACAATAGAGCTACTAAGTATGGAAACATTTTGGTGATGGTCATCGAGTCAACCCTAGGTTACAAAGAAGAGATGTGTATTAAACACAACACCTTTATTAGTGCACCGATATCCAGAACCCATGCAAATTCCAACCACAGTTCTTCAATTTCTGAGAACCTCGGGCTTCGTCACAGACGTAACCAATCCATTTGATCATAGTGGAGAAAAGGGATATGCACCTATGATAGGTAAAGATCCGTTTCACTTAAGGATTTTACAAAAAAATGGGTGAATCGTTAAGTCTGATGAGGACAATGGGAGAGTTTAAGTAAAATAAGATATCACCTACCAGTCAACAACAACATTATAATGCCGACGGATTTGGGTAATCACTAAGCAAATAGTAGATGGTCGCAATCCGGTTTCAAAAATCACAACAGTTCATAAACTACCAAACCGATCGATTAACAATTCTATGCAGATAATTCTATCCTTTAAAATGCATGTCGATTAACATGATTCCATTCCAAACGGTTCGATTAATAGGCTATCTTTTTAAAATACATATCGATTAATGTGATTCAATTCCAAACGGTTCAACTAATAGGCTATCTTTTAAAATGCATATCAATTAACGTGATTCAATTCCAAACGGTTCGGTTAACAGGTTTCACTTCCATGAGAGAATTTCTAATGTGCATGGTTTCGAGGTCATGCTCTCTACGATCCGCTTGGTTTCCTTAACCCGGGATTTAATATGGTGCAACTGAACCACGATACTAAAGCTTGATGGCATTCATTTCTATATTCGAGACTAATCTCATTTACTGACTATCAAACATCAAAAGAAAGGCATAAACCCACAATACGCAACTCAATCGCTTCAAATAGAATAGGGAAATATTCATGTCATACCTATACGATCAGTACCCAACTCCGGATAATCATTCACATCAATCGAATGTTATAAGGCATATATTCAAACATAAAACTTTAAAAAATGAACAATAAGTGTGCATTCACTCGATTGAGAAACCAGAATAAAATCAAATGCATTCGATCTATTCAATACAAAGTTAACATTATACACGGTGTTCATTTTGATTTCCCTATAACAAAATCTAATACATCTAATCAACTAAAGTAACATTTCTTGTCAATCGATTAATTCAAGACAATAATCATTTCTCATAATTAACATAAAATATCCACTTATACTACTATAAATAACTGAATAACTCTATACTAATCCAATTCATGAAATGATACGATACAACATAATCCACAATAATAATTTTTAAAGATCCATAACCAGTTTACAAGTTAATCCAATGGTAACAAACAACCATAGAAGAGTTTAGAAGTACCTACTTGAAAACAATAATGGAAAAACACTTGGAGCCCATAGACCAATGGAATTAGCTAAGCCAATCTGAATGAAAACGTTTCCCAAGAGTATGTAGCAAATTCAAAGGATGGACTTTCAAACAGAGAGAGAGAGAGTGTACTGGGCAGCTTGCCATCAACATAACAATAATTTTCTTCCATGCACCACACAACGTCTCGTGTCTTCTCAGTGCACCATTATATAATTTATTTGTCCATGTCTTGTGTCATCTCAACCAACTCTCAAGCCAATATCTTGATCCCTATAATTGTGGATTCGGTCGACAAGTTGGTATTTTGACTTGGGTTTGATTGATATCAAGTATCTTTCTAATAAAATAATATTTCTTGTTCATAATATTCACCCACATGAACACGTGACTATAAAGTTTTATAACTCTTTTACAAAATAATTGTTTAGAAAACATTTATCAAATAAAAATATTTAATCAAATAATTCAAAAATATTGGAGTATTACATAAATAATGATTTATTGATTATGTGGTTTATCATAAATTATTTTCTTTTAGTATCGAATATTTGATCCAAGAAAATTAGACTATGTTTGATCCAAGAAAATTAGACTTTATTTCACCGATAGTCAAAAGGTTATGGTGAAAGGATGGTACTTTATAAATTTATAAATATTGAGAAAAATAATTGATTATTTACTATTAATAATTTATTATTAAGAGCATAATATTTGAATATAAATATTAAGATTAAATATGGAGAAATATGTCATAATTTATTGTGATTAATTTTATCTTTTGTTTATAATTATTGGAAAATATTTAAACCTAGCTTTTATGTTTAATGAAAAATTGAAAAATATAAACTAAAATATTTTTTTTTCAAAAATTTAAATATATAGTTAAATTATATTTAAAATAAAATTCAAAATCATATAAAATTTGTTGGTATACAATTAGTATTTAAGATTTTGGTATGTCCAACCTTATTGTGCAATGGCTTGTTACTAGTGGTATTTGTGTTTTTTTTTTAATATTTGAAGTGCTCTCACCTTTGTGGTTTTGATAGTGTATTTTTTTCATTTATTTTGAATAATTAGAATAACTACATTAATATTTTTATGGACAAGTTTGTAGCAATTCAATTTAGATTGTGCACTCTCTTATGGTTAGTGGTATAGTTGTATTTTTATTTTCTAATTGTTTAAATTTTAATAATTAATTATAATGTGTCTAATATACTTAAATAAACTTAAAGTTATTTTTAATATATTAATAATATTTTTTTAATTTAAAATGTACTAAATATTAATTTATTCACTTCTACCAAACACATTATTATTAATATAGTTTTACTAGTTATATAAAATTTATAAATAATATTTATCACACATTTTCGATGAGGTCCAGACTCCCGAAGAAGGCCATGAAATAGATTGAAAATTATGCATGATTATTTTAATGAATAACATGAAGAATAAAGAAAAAATGAGAAATAAGGAACATCGAGAAGATAAATCATCCTCAAAGTAGATTTTAGGTTTGTTGACAAGCATGATATCCTTTCCATATTGATGACCATCAAATTTGAATGATGCGCAAAAGGGTCAAGTGGTACTGGAAAACTAGGGAAAATGGAAACGAAGCATCGCAATCATAATCAGGGGCAAAGAAATCTACGGAAAATACACAGTGAAAATGTTTGTTGATTTGTTCAGATCCATATGCAGAAAGTGAGTTACAACACGTCATGAATGTAAGATTGTTCTATTATGCACTATGGCAACATAATTCATTTATTTGAAACAATACCTGAGAATATAAAAAAAACAAGTTTTCTTTTCAACAGATATCAGACCAAAGGATGTATTTTCATTGGCTGGATCAACTTCTATAGCTGGCATTGAAAAGAGATAGAAAAATTCGATGGAAAACAAGCATCAACTGTGACTATAGAACTTACCAAAGAAATTTTAACAATGGAATATTTTTCAACAATGAATCAAAACATGTATTTGTTTACCCTCACTGATTTTCAAAGATTCAAAAGGTGTACGGAATTTAAAGGGAACTTTAAAAAGCTATTCAATTTCAAAACTTCACAGGCATAGAAATGGCCAAAAAAAAAATAAAGTGCCTTCACGAACATTTAAATAAAGTCTATAAATATCTTGAACTCTTTTACTATAATAAAAGATTTACAATTTTCACATCCTAAGCTTCAGACAAGAGACACATAGACGAGCACGCTCTAGTATGTGCATTTGCATAATCTTACAAAAAATAGGGCATTTTTAATAAATGAAAATTCAAAGTGACAACTATCAACCACTCAGTTATAAAGCAATGTATGGAAAACCGATAGCACCCTCAACATTTAACAATGAGTTTGATTGAGGCAAGATCTTTATGGACATGGAAAATTGATTTAGTGGCATAGCTTGGTGGAAATTAATTTAAATGTTCACCTCTCTGGTCTTTACTCTTTGTATACCTAGATATAGAGAAGGGGAGTTCGGCTATGACCACTCTCCTAAGGGTCTGCACTTTAACACATAAAAATCAAGTGATGGTTTTTTTGAACAATCTCCAACGACAACATCATAGAGTTTCCTGTTGCATTAATGAAAGAAATCATTAAAGAAGCCAAGAACTTGAAACCAATAAGCACAAGAACATCCATGGGAGCAAACCTATAGCCACTGTAAGAGGCCATAGGAGAAACATCTATGTTTCTATATGTTTCTCCTGAAGAAATGGAGATGGCAAATGAATGAAAAATAAAAGACACACAAAAGACAAACACTTCATTGAACGGAGCCTCCTCAAGGAATTGCTGCCAAGTTACCCTTCTTCTTCAAAACCCTATTTCATTGAGATGCCTTGCAACAACCATTAAAGATGAATGAGGGACCAAACAAGCATGCGCAACCATAAAGGCTTGATCAACCAAAAATTTTAACATCCAAAAGCACAACAATATGCAACAGCAGGAATTCCAAACCATCAACCACACAATGACTTTGAATAGAATTCCAAACCATAAACCACATAATGAATTTGAAAGGAACACCTCAACCATATAATAAGAAATCAATACAGAAACGAACATATTTGCAGTAATAATAAAAACCAACATATAGAGCCCTTATCTCATTTTTAACACAACCCTGCACAATTTCACAATAGTCCAGAGACACAACCTAGGCTTCTCTTCGCAATAACAGGATAACGTATGAATCGAGAAAAGAGAAAACAACAGTTGTATTGATTGTAACCTCGACCAAGGACGTCATTCATGAAGCTGGTTGTCAACTTCTCTCACCGATGTCCTAAGTAGTGTTTGGTTTGTTAATTTATTTCTTTTTAACTTCAAAACTTCTTGGATTTCGGTTTGTATCATTTTAGCAGACCATATTTCGAAACTCCTAACTATGGCAATTTCATTTTGCCAATAGCCCGCGTTGACAGCCATATATCTTTCTTTAACAGAGACAAAATATCTAATTACATTAAACTCAAAGAAGCGTTTCCAACGAGTTTCTCCCGGTTTAAATATTGAAATCCCTTCAAAGCACGAGCCGACTACACGCGCCTGTTGATTGCACATTAAATCAGATAACCGAAGACTTTCAGTCTCTCCGGCTTAAAACCCAAGGCAATATAAAAACCTAGCACACATTTCAGTTAAAAAAATGTACAAACTTCTATCTTTGTTTATGGTGAACTAGGTAATGCCATTTGGTATTGCAGGTATGTCTATAACTTTTCTCATCTTACGATATTTTAAAATCGCTGATGATATTTTCCATCGAACTCTTACGGCCCTGGAATTAATCCTTTTCATAAGAAATTTGAATTACATCAAGAAGTTTTGAAAGGCCCTGAATACCCATGTACATATTCATGTACATATTTCAAGCACAATTCATAATGCCTATTCGGCAGAATTAATCACTCTCCAGTGTAACATGAATTTAGAGTATTAGACATAGAAGTAAATCAAGACAAGAAGAAATGCAAGAACATCTGCTTATGATGCCAAATTTTATATTAATACTGGGTACTGATCATCTAGGTCACAAACTCATAAAATTTGTAACACTTCCATAGATCTGAGATATTAATACAACTAACAAAATTTTCTGCAAAGATATGAAATACATGATTAAAGTGTTGATAATTGATGTTGTGCAAAATTTGATAGTGTCTATTTTAGGTTGCAGGCGTTTATTAAATAAATTTGCAGCAAACTTCAGTGCATGCTAATGCATGTGAATAATTAAATAATTTGCAGAATTATACAGCAACCTATAGCTGATTTTACGGCATGTAAATAATGCCTTTATTTCTATGCAATGTAATCTATAGAAGTAAGTAGCCCTAAGTCTAAAGATCAATGGGAAATAAACAATTAGGTTTTCTTTTCCTGTGTTTGATTAAAAGCTTCTCTCTTGTTTTCTGTGTTGTTTCATTTCATTGTGCTATTTTAAACTAGGCTCTTTTATAATCTTTATTTGGTATCAGAGTAGGTATTTTGTTTAAAGTTCATAATGTCAAATTCTAACTCTTTGCCAATTCCTGAATTTGATGGAAGTGATTATGATTATTGGTGCATCAAGATGATGACCTTTTTGACACGAAAAGATTTGTGGGAGATTGTACAATCAGGTTATGAAGAGCCAGCTGATTGGAACACACTTACAGCCAATGATAAAACAACTAAGAGAGAAGGCAAGAAGAAGAATGCCCAGGCTTTATTTCATATTCAAATAGCTCTAGATAAGAGCTTATTTCTGAGAATTGCAGGAGCAAAGTCGGCTCAGAATGCCTGGGAGACTCTACACGAAGCTTACCAAGGCAGTGATCAAGTTACACACACTGAGGACAGAATTCGAGAATTTGAAGATGCAAGAAGGTGAGAAGGTGAGTGATTATTGTGCAAGAGTAAATGATGTTGTCAATAAATTGGCTACTCTAGGAGAAACTATTGATAAAGAAGTTGTGATTAAAAAGGTGTTGAGGTCTCTAACACCAAGATGGAACCATGTTATTATAGTCATTGAAGAAAGCAAGGATTTGACTAACCTTCACTTTGATCACTTAGTTCGATCTCTTATTTCTCATGAAGACAGAGTGAGAGATTCATTTGGAGAAAGTGACGAGAAAGCTTTTTCCACAAAGCTATAGATTACAAAGAATGAAGATGTTTGTTCTACCTCTAGAAGAAACCAAGCCCAAGGTAAAGATCACTATCAATTTTTTCCAAGAGGAGATAGAGGAAGAAGAGGTGGTTTCAGAGGAAGAGGTCGAGGCATATTTGATAAGAGAAACATCCAGTGTTATCATTGTCAAAGGTATGGTCATTTTGAAAGGGATTGTAGATTAAAAGAAAACAAAAGTGTTAATTATGCTCAAGAGGGTGATGATGCTTCTCCAAACAATTTGTTTTTATCTTATGGAAAAACTGAAAATACAGTTAAAGATGTTTGGTATTTAGATTCAAGTTGTTCTAACCACATGACAGGAAATTGCAAGCTTTTCTCTACAATGGATGAAAGTTTCAAATGTAATAACAAACTTGGTGATGAAAAAACCTTAGAGGTTTCTGCAAAAGGAGATATGGCAGTCCATACAAAAGAAGGTATGAAAAGTGTTAAAGATGTTTATTACACTCCACATTTAAAGCATAATTTATTAAGTGTTCGGCAACTGTGTGAAAACAATTACAGAGTAGTGTTTGATGATAGACAATGCACTATTTATGATAAGAATCAAAGCAATAGGGTGGTTACAGTTGTGCCTATGTCAAAGAATAGGACGTTCCCATTGAAGTTTGGAGAAACTAGCATCAACCTTGCTAATATGGCATATGAGGACAAAGGTTTGTTGTGGCATCTTAGGTATGGTCATTTGAATTTTCATAGTTTGAAGCTTCTAACATCAAAAGAGTTAGTTTATGGTTTGCCTAAGGTTGAAGAACACAAGGAGGTTTGTGAAGGATGTGCTAAAGGAAAACATGCAAGAGAGAAATTTCCTAGAGGCAAGGCATGGAGGGCCCATTATCCACTTCAGCTAGTTCATTCTGATATTTGTGGTCATATGCAGACAAAAAGTTTGGGTAAGTCATTATATTTCATTAGTTTTATTGATGATTACTCAAGAATGTGTTGGGTTTATTTTTTGAAGAGCAATGGTAAAACATTTGATATATTCAAAAGGTTTAAAGCCCTTGTAGAAAATGAAAGTGGTTACAAATTAAAATGCTTAAGGACTGATCGTGGAGGAGAATTTTGTTCAAGAGGTTTTCAGAATTTTTGTGATATGAATGGCATTAGAAGACAACTCACCACTACTTACACACCTCAACAAAATGGGGTAGCTGAAAGAAAGAACCGTACAGTGGTGGAAATGGCAAGGAGTATGTTACATACCAAAGGATTAAGCAATTCCTTTTGGGGTGATGCAGTTGCTACAGCAGTGTATATTCTCAATAGAAGTCCCACTAGGGCACTTCACATGATGACTCCTTATGAAGCTTGGTATGAGAAAAAGCATAATGTTAATCATTTCAAAGTTTTTGGTTGTTTAGCCTTTGTTCATGTAGCTGATCAAAAGAGCCAAAAGTTAGATCCAAAAAGTGAAGCATGCATTTTTGTTGGATATAGTGAGCAAAGTAAGGCTTATAGGTTGTATAATCCTCTCACCAATCGCATTGTTGTGTCAAGAGATGTAATTTTTTATGAAGGGGGAGTTTATGGTCATCAAAAAGACCATGTTGAGAAATCAAAATCTTGTTTGGATGGTGATATTATTGATGATATTAATAATGAGAATCCCACTAATGTTTCAGTTCCAAATGCTACAAATCCACCAAGTAGCCCCTCATCTAGTTCTCCATATTCAAGTCCAAGTACCGCAAGAAAGGTGAGAAGCTTGAATGAAATTTATCACAGAAGTACAAGTCTGGCACATGAAGAAAATCCAAGAGGTGAGACGGTAAATTTTGCTTTATTTTCACAAGTTGATTTTGAACCATCAAGTTTTGAAGAAGCTTCTACTAATGAGGTTTGGGTGCAAGCTATGCAACAAGAGATAGATTCAATTCATAGGAATGACACTTGGGAGCTTATAGATCTTCCACATGATAAGAAAAAAATTGGTACTAAATGGGTCTACAAGACAAAGTATAACAGTGATGGGACTGTTGAAAGACACAAAGCAAGGTTAGTTGCTAAGGGATTCACACAGAAGTATGGCATTGATTATGAAGAAACCTTTGCACCTTTAGCAAGGCAAGAGACTATCAGAATGTTGATTTCACTGGCACCACAAAAGAAATGGAGCATTCATCACATGGATGTGAAAAGTGCCTTCTTGAATGGGTACTTAGAAGAGGAAGTCTATGTGGAACAGCCACAGGGTTTTGAAGTGCAAGGAAAAGAACATCAAGTCTACAAGTTGAAGAAGTCTTTGTATGGCCTAAAGCAAGCACCAAGAGCCTGGTATGCCAGGATTGATGGATATTTTCAAGAGAATGGCTTCAAAAGAAGTAAGAGTGAACCTACCCTTTACTATAAACAAGAAGGTAATGATATTCTTATTGTGAGTTTATATGTTGATGATTTGTTGTATATGGGTAATAGTTCTAAGATGAAGGATGAATTCAAATTTGCTATGATGCATGACTTTGAGATGAAATATTTAAACCTCATGCAATATTTTCTTGGAATGGAAGTTTATCAAAGTGAAGAAGAAATTTTTATTTGTCAGACAAAGTATGCAAAGGATATGTTGAAGAAATTTGATATGGCTGATTGCAAACCATCTCCTACTCCAAATGCTCATGGAGTTGTGTTGTGTAGAGATGATGGTGCTGAAATGGCTGATGAGACAGTTTACAGAAGTATTGTTGGAAGCTTAATGTTTCTAACACACACAAGGCCTGATATTGCTTATTTAGTTTCACTTGTTTCTAGGTATATGACAATGCCATCTGAAATGCATATGAATGTAGCTAAAAGAATTCTGAGGTATGTGAAAGGAACTCTACATTTTGGAATTCATTACTATACTTCTAAGAGTTTTGAATTGGTTGGCTTCAGTGATTCCGATTGGGGAAGTAATTTGGATGATAGAAAGTCTATATCTGGTAACTGTTTTTCTTTTGGTTCTGGTTTGATCACTTTGAGCTCAAAGAAACAAAGTATAGTTTCTCTTTCTTCTACAGAAGCAGAATATGTTGTAGTCACCTCAGCAGGCACACAAGCATTGTTGCTTAGAAAAGTTCTTGAAGAAATTCAAGAAAAACAAATTCAACCTACAGTAATTTTTTGTGATAATATGAGTGCCATCAAATTGGCCAAGAATCGAGTACATCATAGCAGGACAAAACATTTTGACTTGAAGTATCATTTTATTCGAGATTTGGTCCAAAAGAAGCAAGTTGAATTGAAATACATCAACACTCAAAAACAACTAGCAGACATCTTCACTAAGGCAGTCTCAAAGGCCCAGTTTTTTATTCTCACACATCTTATTGTGAGCCCTCTCAGCATCAAGGGGGAGTATGTTGATAATTGATGCTGTGCAGAATTTGAGAGTGCCTATTTTAGGTTGCAGGTGTTTATTAAATAAATTTGCAGCAAACTTCACTGCATGCTAATGCATGTGAATAATTAAATAATTTGCAGAATTATACATAAACCTACAGCTCATTTTACAGCATGTAAATAATGCCTTTATTTCTATGCAATGTAATCTATATAACAATGTAGCCGTGAAGTCTAAAGATCAATGGGAAATAAACAATTAGGTTTTCTTTTCGTGTGTTTGATTAAAAGATTCTCTCTTGTTTTCTGTGTTGTTTCATTTCATTGTGCTTTTTCAAACTAGGCTCTTTTATAATCTTCATAAAGAAAATAATGCCTAACCTTCCGTGGATGCCTCGTACTTATATGTGTCTTGTTTTTTGCTTCTGAATAATCCAAACCAAACCTTCAAGAAAATGTATCTATAGAGCATAAAAAAAAAATGCATTACAGTTACGGTTTCCTTGTTCGAAATTCCTTCCAAGAAACCTTGAAATCGAACGCCATTGTGTTCGAAGTTTGAACTGTTCACTGCATGTTGCTCTCAGCCAAGGAAAGAGCAATCCCTGCAAGGAGGTTTCATGTATTCTCTACTCTCAGGCCTCTTGATAATGCATTTCGTAGGTACGAACCCTACCGATCTTAAAATAATGAATCTGACTAAGAACCCTAGCGCTGTAACCCTAAACTGAGCTGGCAGCTTGCTGATCAAGATCTGCAACAGAATTAATGTCGACACGAGGGGCAAAAAAAAGCAGAATCTGTAGGTTCTCAATGTCGATTACAGATCCCTCAACAACCTACGACGATAGTGAATCGGGGATAAATTGCCGAAGATGGAAAAATATATTCATTATGCTTTGTGGAATCCTCCTGACAATAGATCTTGGCAAGATTATTATGTACAACATGAATTTTATGACAGATTATGATTCACTTTTCAAACTAGTATTGTTTTCTACCTTATAGAACAAAAACGTTCTACATAGAAGCCCAAAATTAAGTCAATTGGTAAGACTATCTTCTTTGCCATACATGCAAAACATAAACATTGAAGGGCACTATGAAGGACGTAGTCGGAAGAGGCGCACACAAAATAAATAAATTATAGCCCCTTTGAAACAAGTCCTGCACACAGAAATAACTAGTCCCAATTGATGTCCTGCATAACTAGTCCGGATTTCAAAATTTAAAATTTTTGCAGCAGCACACATAGCTTAACAGGCAAATTACTAAATTAAGATCTCTCCTCTTAAGCTTGATTATGGCTAAAACCATCTCGATCTCCCTTTGCTTTCGGCTGTCGAAAATACCGAGCAATCACAACAATGGCTAAATAACTCCCATGTTCTTTAACCAAAACTAAACTGACCTGCAAATTCTTTTATCATTTGAACACTTAAACAAATCAAAAGATGCAAAACAAACACTCGATCAAAGAAGGTCGAACAAAATATCTGAATCAAGGTCTTCAAGAATATCTGCATCTTTAAATACGAAACCTGCAGAATCAAGGGGCATAAGTGTTGAATACAATGCATCTGCATCTTCCGCCATGAATTTTGGTGCACATCTCCACAGTGTTGAATACAACAGCATGAGCCCGCTTTGGGCTATGGCACTGATGGCTCATGCTCAAGCAGTTCCAGCTACGCGGTGCTCACATTCAAATCCAAATCTAAATGAATGGAATGGGTGGGCGTTGATCAATCATGCTCAATTTCAAATTATTCAAATCCAAATCTAAATGAATGGAATGGGTGGGCGTTGATCAATCATGCTCAATTTCAAATTCAAATAAATGGAACCGCCTTAACCCTCTAAAATTCAAATTCAAATCCTTTCGCCCTGATGTTTTCCTCCTCTATGCTGCAGTAGTTTTGTGATGACGTTTACCTGGCCAGCCGTATATACTGTCAAGGGGATTGGACATCAATTTTTTCCGGTCGCCAGAGCCTGTGGATGCCATGAACATCTACACCTCATGTCATGGATGGTTGCGGTTGGGTATGACACTTGACAGGCTCGCCTTAAAGACGAGCCTATCTGTTCAATAAGGCTCGCCGTCACCAGCGCAGCTTTCTCTGCAAGCGTCCTGGAAACTGGATATGACTGCAGCATTAAAAACACACGGTTTATTTAGTCAGAAAGGAACCAGAACCGCTAAATCTTGGATTGCTCTAAATTTCAACTCACTTAATACATGAATTGATCAACCGCCAGGTCATAATATATTATCATGATTTGTTATCGTATATTTCATCTACGGAATGTCAAGGCGAACAATGAAGCTAGTAGCTATACGCAAAGGATTAAGTTGAAGTTCGACGTGATAGAAGTTATTTTTGGTGGGACGTTTGTAAGAATAATAATAATTATAAAAAACATATTATAATGTTTTCAAGATGGCAATTAACGGCTCCTTGACATTTACAAGAACGGCTCCTCGAAAACCTAGAGCATTGTTTTAGGTTTAGGTCTATTTTTGTAATTAAAAATGTTGTTACACTAATTTTCAATTGCTAAAACGATAACACAAAGTTCTAGAAATACTTAGATTGTAGCGCGTTAAAAATTCAGTATCAGTGCTGTCATGATCTGTGACGATAACGTTGAAAGTTCTTCCGAGTGATAGTAAGTAGAAATCGATGACAGCAACCGGACTGCAGTTCAAATACTCGAAAGGGCAGATATGGTTCTTAAACCGCTTCCACCACGCCGCATACATTACTAACTGCCGAATATAGTTCTGTGCAAGTCGAATATAGTTATATAAGTCTGGTAGAGATTTCAGAGGCAGATACACATTACATTGAAACACATTTGGGAGAGTTTTAACAAGAGAGCAGTGACGATGGAAGCCTGTGGAGAAGAAAGACAAGTGAAGCTGTTAGGAACTAGTCGCAGTCCCTTTGTGGTGCGAGTTCGCATAGCCCTTGCTATTAAAGGGATTGATTACGAGTTCATCCAAGAAGACATGCAAAATAAGAGCCAGTTACTACTACAATCAAACCCTGTTCACAAGAAAATTCCGGTGCTCATTGACAACGGAAAGCCTGTTTGCTAATCGATGATTGTTGTGCAGTACATCGAGGACGCATGGAACACTAAGGAGCCAAATCTTATTCCTAAAGATCCATATGACCAAGCCAAGGCTCGCTTCTGGGTTTTCTTCATAGAAGATAAGGTAATTCAGCCATTCATTATCTGAAATTAAGGTTTTTTCAATGTTTCATCTAGTTTTTTGTATTATGTCTCTAATACTGAATATGGGTGGCCGCAGCTCTTTCCAAGTGTTTTAAGAGTTATCAAAGGGCAGGGTGAGCAGCAACAGAAAGCGGTCGAGGAATGGTGGCAAACTTTCTTTTGTTAGAGGAAGCTCTGAAAACTAGAAGCTTCTTATCCAGAAAAGCGTATTTTGGAGGAGACTACATAGGGTTGGTAGACATCTAATTGGGCGGGGTATTGGTATTCATCAAAACGGTCGAGAAGGTTACCAATATACTTTTAATAGATACATGAAAGATGCCGTTGTTAAGTGCATGGGTGGACCAATTTTCTAAAGCCGATGGAGTGAAAGAAGTTTTGCCCGAACCGGTCGAGTTATTTGAATTTCTATCGGCCAGGAGAATCAAGTTTACATCACCACCTGCTACTAGAGATTAGAGAAAGTTAAGGCAGACCTTACAAAACGAGGACGGATAGACAGATAGCTAAAAAATATTTAGCTGGGTGTGATACTCGGTTTTGTATTGTTTCAATCTTTTGAGTATCAACGTTGGATTTATGTATCATGTGAAAATTCGTGTTGGTGCATGAATGGGTGGGCTATATAGCTGCCGGTCTGGTGACTGCCATGATATTATTATATTGTTCACTTTGTTCCTTTTGATGGCGGAGTTATGTTTCATGTGATTTTGTATTCTATCTAGCTGTGGTGAGAGCTAGGAGGTTTTTATCTTTATAATTAGTTTGTCATAAAGTCTTTATATTGTGAACAAGTATAAGTTGTTTATATCGTGAATAATTAATTCTTAAATTTTTGTTCAATCATTAATTTCACCTCATAAGCAACTAGTGTGTCTACAAATTATGCATTTATCATATTAAATTTTCCAATACTTTTCCAGGGTATTGCTGTTAAATTTTCAAATACTTTTCCAAGGTATTGCTATTGTGACAACCATAATTTCCTTTTTTCCCTGTCATGTATAATTTGCATTGTCAAAATTCGCCCTTGCTGGTCTTAAATTTTTCATTGCAAAGTATTGTTTATTTCTTCTTTTAACTTGTTAATCATCAACTTATATTTTCTAAAATCAACATATATTTTCTAAAATCAACATGCCATCAATATATAATAATAATTTGCATTGTCAAAATTAGCTTTGCTGGTACTAAATTTTTGATTAGAAAGTATTGTTTATTTCTTCTTTAATCATCAACTTATATTTTCTAAAATCAACATGCCATCAACATACAATAATAATTTCTAAAATCAACATGCCATCAACATATAATAACAATTTCTAAAATCAACATGCCATCAACATATAATAACAAGAAAGTAATAGTAATTTCTAAAATCAACATGCCATCAACATATAATAACAAGAAAGTAAAATTACTCTTTTCTTCTATTTTAATGTATACACAATGATCTACATTTATCCTTTTAAAACCATAATCAAGCATAAAATAGTCAAATTCCTTATACCATTGATGAGGGGCTTGTTTTATCTCATAGATACTCTTCTTCAATCTAGAAACCAAATTTTCTCTACCCTTTTTAACAAATCCTTCTAGGTAGTGCACATATATTTCTTCTCGAGATCTTACCCTTTATAACAAATCCTTCTAGGTACTGCATATATATTTCTTCTCCAAATCTTACCCTTTTTAACAAATCCTTCTAGGGTATTGCATATATATTTCTTCTCCTAAATCTTCATGTAGGAAGGCTCTTATAGCATCTAATTGCTCTAATTCTAAAGCTAGAGCAGCTAAGGACATTTTGACTACCGAGGAAAAAATTTCTATAAAGTCAATACATTTTTCTTGCTTAAATAATTTCACCACTAGCCTTGCTTTAAACCTTTGATTATTTTACTTGCCTTCATGTTTTATTGTGTACACCCATTTGTTCTTTAAAACCTTTCTCTCTTTTGGTCATTTAACCAAATCCCATGTCTTATTATCATGTAGGTATTTTAACTTTTCTTGCATCTCCTTTCTCCTTTTGATACATTTTCTCCTTCACATGCTTATTCAAAACAAATAGGTTTGCCTTCATCACTCAATAAAATATATTGTAAGGGAGAATACCTTTGTGAAGGCCTGTGTGGCCTAGAAAACTTCTAAATTGTTAAATTTTGTAGTGGAATTTCTCCTAACGGTGGTTGATATTGTTGTTCCTCATTTTCATTTTGATGTTTAGTGTTTTTTTGTAATGGTGGATGTTTTTCCTATTGTCATTTAATTTCAACAAGTTTATGTTTCTCCATATCTTCTCATCATTTTTAAACATATTTCATTTATTAAAAATGACATCCATGTTGGTTGTGGAGCTTGATCTTCTTAATTCAGAGATGTTGTTTTTCAGTTGTGTTTGTACCCCAGTTTTATATGATATGCACGTGGATTGTACACTCATCCTAGCGGGGGGGTGGTGCATCCCTGCCCCTATGAATTTTTTTGTTGGCCAACCATTTACAGACCCATGGTATTGGGTAGCCCGTAGTATTTTCCCATGGTAATTCCCTTTAAAATGAATATATTTTAATATGGCTCTGTAATGTATGGTAGCATTGTAAAGATCTCTGTGATTGTGTAAGATAGACTGAGGGAGTTTGAGGAATAAGTTGCAACGAATGTGCTGCAGGTTGTATCCCTTCATTTGTTAGATTGTATTATAATAAAAGGATTGGCAATTTCTCCGTGGACGTAGCCCAGATTGGGTGAACCACGTTATATTGGTGTCTCTCTTGTATTGTGTTTATGTGATTTATATTTGCATCTTGTTTATTGTTATTGCTCTACGATCCTGTTTTTCTAACAATTGGTGTCAAAGCCAAAGGTCTATTTGGCACATAACTCGTAGAAAAGAAGGGTTCTTGGTTTGAGTGGGAGCAATGGAAGAAGAAGTAAAGTTTAAGGTCAAGAAATTTAATGGCCAAAACTACCAATTATGGAAGATGCAAATGGAGGAATATCTTTATAAGAAGGATCTATTCCTACCATTGGGAGGAAAAAAAAAAGAGTCGATGACTATGAAGGAAGAAGAATGTGAGGTTCTTGATAGAAAAGCACTGGGAACAATACGGCTATTCCTGGCTTCGTCCGTGGCTTTCAATATCTCAAAAGAAAAGACAAAGGAGGGTCTGATGAATGCATTGGGTAAGCTGTATGAAAAACCCTTGGCTTGCAACAAGCTATTTCTAATGAAGCGTTTATTTAATATGAAGATGTCAGAAGGTGGATCTGTTGCTGAACATTTAAATGAATTTAATATGATTACAAATCTGTTAATTTCTGTAAAAGTGAACTTTGATGATGAGGTTAGGGCTCTTATAATCTTGTGTTCATTGACATAAAACTGGAATAGTTTGGTCATGGTTGTAAGTAACTCTCTCTAGTTCAAACATTTTGAAATTTGATAATGTTGTGTGTGTTATTCTTAGCGAAGAAATGAGAAGGAAAAGCACGGGTGAGACATCAGGTAATGCATTGACCATGGAGAGTAGGGGAAGACAAAGGGATAGAGGAAAGAGTCCAGGTAATTGCAGCGATTTTAGGAAGGGAAGATCCAAGTCCAGAGTAAGAAAAACAAGAGTGTTGGAACTGTGGAAAGAGAGGACATCGGAAGAAACAATGCAAATCCCTAAAGAAGAAAGGCGATTGAGAGAAAGAGACTACTCTGGAAGCAAATGTAGAAGGTGATGTGTTACAAGATTCCTCGATTCTTACATTAGATAACACTAGTGACTACTGGGTAGTACATTTAAGGGCTTCATGTCATGCTACACCCCATAAGAAATTTTTTCATGATTATGTTCGAGGCGATTTTGGATATGTTTTATTGGGTGATGATGAGCCATGTAAAATTGTAGAAATGGGTAACGTACAAATAAAATTAAAAAATGGAACTAAATGATTGTTGAAAGATGTAAGACATATTCCTTCTATGAAAAAAATATGATATCAACAGGGTAGTTGGGAGATGGTGGTTGTTTATCTATGTTTGGGGAAATGTGGTGGAAGATCACTAAAGGATCGATGGTGATAGAAAAATGAGACATGATAGGTACATTGTATTTATGTCCTCATAAAACTTATTGTTTTATCTCTTTAGCTTCCATAGGAATAGATACACCATTGTGGTATCATAGGCTTGGCCACATGAGTGAGAAGGGGATTTTGATTCTCCACTTAAGGAAGTTGCTACCAAATCTAAAGCAGGTAAGTTTGGAATTCTATGAGAACTGTGTTTATGGAAAACATAAGAGAGTCATATTTCTCAAGGTTGGGAAATAGAATAATAGTGAAAAGTTAGAGCTTGTACATACAGATGTATAGGGACAGGCTCATGTACAATCTCTTGGTGTCTCTCATTATTATGTTACTTTTATTGATGATGCAACTAGAAAAACTTGGGTTTATTTCATTAGACAAAAATATGATGTGTTTTCTACTTTTAAGAAATGGAAATCTTTGGATGAGAATGAGACAGGAAAAAAATTGAAGTGTCTTAGATCAGATAACGGAGGTGAGTATTGCGGAAGGAGGTTGATAGTTACTATTCAAACCATGGGATTTATAGAGAGAATACAGTCCTAGGAACACCACAAGAAAATGGTGTGTCAAAATGGATGAATAAGATGATCATTGAGCATGCAAGGTGTATGAGATTGCATGCAGGGTTTCCTTTATAGTTTTGGGTAGATGTTGTAGACACTGTTGTTTACTTAATAAACAAAGGGCCTTCAAGTACATTGGATGTTGGGTTTCCAAAGGAGGCATGGAAAGGTAAAAAGGTAGACTACTCATTTCTGAGAACTTTTGGCTGTGAAGCATTTGTCCATATTGATAAAAAAATTAGAACAAAGCTTGAGGCTAAATCCAAGAAATGTACCTTTATTGGATATGGGGTTGATGATTTTCATTATCGCTTATGGGATTATCAAAGTAACAAAATCATTAGGAGTAGAGATGTGGCATTCAATGAAAAGGTCATGTATAAAGATTAGTTGCATGGAATAAAAGGTCATGGGATTACATAGTGCTTGATGAAATAAAAGAAAATGAAGCTCCAAAGGTGCAAAAAAATCAAGAACAACAGGTACCTCAAACTCCTGCAAGTGTTAGAAGATCTACTAGGTTAAGTAGACCTCCTGAATGATACTCTCCTTTAATGCATTATTTATTGATGACTAATTATGGTGAACCAGAATGTTATGAAGAACCAATGCAGGTGGAAGCTACAAAGAAGTGGGAGCAAGGAATGAATTAGGAGATGGACTCATTGGTAAGAAACCATACTTGGGATTTGGTTGAAATTTTTGCAGGTAAAAGAACATTATAGAACAAATGGGTTTACAGGTTGAACGAAGAATATGGATGCAAGAAGCGATATAAGGACAAACTTGTTGTAAAGGAATTTGAACAAAAGAAATGTATAGATTTCAATGAAATATGTTCTCTTGTTGTTAAAGTGACTTCAATTAAAACTATTTTAAGTTTAGTGGCAGTAGAAGATTTGCACCTTGAACAATTAGATGTAAAAATAACTTTTCTCTATGGATATTTGTAGGAATATATTTATATGCAACAACCACAAGGGTATGAGGTCAAAGGGAAGGAGAATTTAGTATGCAGGTTGAAGAAGAGCTTGTATGGCTTGAAGCAAGATCCAAGGCAGTTGTATTTGAAACTTGATAGGTTTATGATAGAACAAGGTTATAGTAGATGTCATTCTAACCACTGTGTTTATTTCAAGAGGCTAGATAATGGAAGATATATTATCTTGTTATTGTATGTGGATGACATGCTTATTGCAGGGTCCAACATGTAGGATATAAATGTGCTCAAGAGGAAGTTAGCTAATTCATTTGCGATGAAGGATTTGGGTGCTACAAAGCAAATCCTTGGTATGAGTATACCAAGAGATAGGAAAAATCACAAATTGACATTGTCTCACGGTGAGTACATAGAAAAGGTGTTGGAGAGGTTTAGAATGCAGAATGCAAAACCAGTTAGTACACCTTTGGCCATTCATTTCAAACTAAGTAAGGAGATGTGTCCCAAGACATAGTAAGATATAGATTAAATGTCCAAGGTTCCCTATTCCTCAACAATTGGTATCTTGTTGTATGCCATGGTGTACACAAGACTAGATATTCCACATGCAGTGGGAGTTGTGAGCAAGTATATGAACAATTCAGGTAAAGAACATTGAAAGGAAGTACAATGAATTCTCAAGTATTCGAGAGGTACTACCACTCATGCATTATGTTTTGGAGGTTCATACACTGTTCTACAAGGATATGTTGATTCAGTTATGGCAAATGATAAAAATAGTAGGAGGAGCACCACAAGGTATGTTTGTTATGGGTGGAACAACAGTAAGTTGGAGTTTGAAGTTGCAAAAGGTTGTTGCACTTTCAATAACAAAAGTAGAGTATCTTGCTTCTATAGAGACTAGTAAAGAGATGATTTGGTTGCAAAGGTTCATAGAGGAATTGGGTAAGAAGTAGAAGGATAGAAGGATGTATAGTGACAACCAGAGTGTCATTCATCTTGCAAAGAACTCAGAATTCCATTCTACGACTAAACATATACAACTGAAATACCATTTCATACGGTTTGTTCTAGAAGATGAACGATTGAAGCTGGAAAAGATACACACTAGCCAAAATCTTGCAGACATGTTGACAAAGCTAGTAACTAGAGAGAAACTGAGTTCTTGCTCTATTTTAGTTAGCCCTCTGGCATGAAGGTTAATATGATAAATTTTCCAGATCAAAGTTTTAGAGCACAGTCCAGCAAGTGCAACAGCGGTGGAATTGCTGTGATCAGTTTCCAAGTGGGAGAGACTGTTGGTTATGGAGCCTGATCTTCTTAATTCAATGATGTTGTTTTCAGCTGTGTTTGTACCCCATTTTTATATGGTATGCAGATGGATTTTACACTCATCCCAGCGGGGGGGTGTAGGGGGGTGTGGGGGGTTTGTGGGGGGGCATTGCCCCCCACGGGGGGTTCGGGGACTAACGTGCCCCAGACAAGGCTTCACGGGAAAATCACTTGAAAGAAATTTATGGGTTGTATACAAAATCCAGAAGCACAATTAAAAAGTGTATAGACAATGTTTCAACTCTAGTCAATACACCTATATGAGAAATCTATTTGTATATCCCTACTACGGTGCATTCTTTTTGAATCGCTACTTCGATGCTATGAACTATAAGGAAAGAAGGTTTGAATAGAGTTTTTAATTTGATATAAAAGACTCAAGGTGGAGTATTAATGATACGTTTGAAGTATCCAATGGGCATGTAGCAAAATCAATTGTTGATTTATCTAAGTGCTAATGGATGCCTAAGCTTATAAAGCTAGGTGCCGAGGTGCCTAGACTCTATCCCTAGTTGTATTAAAGGACATGGAGTTCATATTATACACCCTACCACTATAATCCTTTCATTCACGTTGACTTCTATTAACATTCAGTCACTTATTCAAAATCAAACACATAGTATACACTTTCTCATTTACTTGGGATACTTTGAGGGAGTTTAGATAAAAGTTATCTTTCTAAAGGCAAAATTTTAATGCACCACTTTTGTGCTTTCTCTTTAAATATATTCTACAAGATATTTTGAAAATGATGAGAATGCGCTATCTTACCATCGATTTTTTTTTTTGTTTCAACATCAAACCATAATAATTTTTTATATATTAATTTAGGGCGTTCATCCTCGTCTTTCTTAACAATATTCAAAATAATTGACATTCTCATTGGAACCATCCTTTGGATGGAGTTTTAAGAGGCATCTAAAATATTGATTAAATGAGGTGTGGAGACCTTGATTTTTCGATTGAGGGAGATGCTAATTGGAGTAGTATTAAGACTTTGCATAGTAAGGATGAGTCAGATTATGAAAATTTTCTTACTCATCAACGATCGGTAACATATAGATATATATATGTTCACATTGTTCTTTTATGTACAATAAATCTTCTTACACTGTATCAGATCAAAGATTGTTAGTATATATATTTATGTGTGCTTACTTTCTCTTTTATTAAAATAATGAAAAATATATGTTGTCTTGAAAAATTATATAATATAAGAAATAGTATTTTTATTTATAAGAAATAGTATTTTTATTTATAAGAAATAGTATACATTTTCTTAGGGTTAATTTTGACTTCGGAATGAGCAAGGATGTAAGTGGTTTTGAGCACACGGTTTTGATATCCCGTGGTTTCTTTCTAGTTGCATTTGCATGTAAATAACCATATTTATAGGGCTGGATTCCTCCATTGTAAGGTGTCAATTTGAGCAAGAGAGATGCTCTTGGCGGCCTTGGCCTAGTTTGGCTAGGGACCGATAATAGATCTATTATTGATGGTTGTTTTTTCCCTATGGGGTTTTCCACGATGATTCTTGTGTTGCTAGTGTCATTGCGTTTCTTTATATTTATTTCTCTCTCGCCTATTTTATTGCCTAACAGTGGTATTACATGTGTGGAATATTGGAGATTCAGATAGTGGGGGATTCTAAATTTATGATAGACTAGATAAATGGTTTCTCTACTATTTAGAATTTATGTTTGGAACATTGGATTTACAGAGTTAATTCGATGGCTCATCAATTTGCTTGCATCACTTTCAACCATGTATATTTCATTTTTAATAGGGAGGTTGATGTTCTTTCAAAGTGAGCTATTGGGGATATGGACGGACAACTGCTTTTTGAGGAATTTTATGAGGATTTCCTCATAGAGTCTCGTTCTTATTGTATTTTTCGATGGTCATTTGGACTCTGTGTTCAGTTATTTTAGTTTTGTATATGGTCTGGAATTATATGCACATTAGGCTTGTGGGCATGGGTTTAGAAAGTTTTATTGTTTTGATCGTGGGATTAGTTGACAATTTTTTGGTGATTTTTTTTGGATAGTATGGAGCAAGGACAAACTCTTGTTTTTCTCATACTTGAATGTTTTTATGTAACTTTGATTCTTTGGAATAACAAATTACATTTTTTTGCTTGAAAAACATTAAAAATTAAAAATATATTTTCCAAATTAATTGATTTAATTAGTTTTATACATCATAAATATCTCAAATTTAATTATTTATTTTGACTAAAAAATAAAATAATAAAAAGTAACAAAAATAAATTAGATATACAAAAAATTAAATCAATCAAAATTAGCATACTTTATAAGTATTTGATATTAGGAAATAGATTAAAAATGTCACCAGGAGATTCATGTGAAAATTAAAAATTAAAACTTTACGAGTGGAATATTAAACTAGATATAATATATAATATCAATCAAGATTATCATACTTTAGAACAGTACCAAATTAGTTGCTAAACAAACTCTATAGAGAACTCAATCACAACATGGAGAACCAAAGTGTTGCTCTAATCAATTAAAAAAAAAACTAGGGTAGAGGACAAGCATAGAAAGAATTGAAAATACTCCAACATAATGTTTTGGTGTCATTTCGCAACCATGGACCCGCATTTCATATATGTAAGGAGTTGTAACAATCATTTAGGAATGAAGTCAGACAAATGCAAGTGTCGGACTTCCGTGAAATCCACTTGGGGTGCATGCATTATGCAAAAGTTTCACTTTTTCAAGGTAGTGCACTCATGGGTTTATATCATGCAAAAGGTGGGTTGATCGCAATTTTAATTAAAGAAAACCATGAGAAACTGCTAGAGGAGACTGTAAAAACCTTGGAATTGTTCCATCAACGTTGGAATAGGGCATGGAAGTGGCCTTACTCAATTGAATTGATTGATGGTAATTAAATATATGTATAACATGAGGATTACTCTTTTATGATGAGGACCCAATCACCATTATTAGAAAGGATATTAGAAGGGTCAATTGAATCAATTGAGGGTAATTAAATATAAGTATCACATGAATTACTCTTTCATGATGAGGACCCAATCACCTTTATTAGAAGGGATAGTAGACGGGTCGATAATGAATACATATTTTTATTCTTAGTAAAGGTAAAGTTATGAATAAGAAAAACTTTTAAATTAATAATGAAACTTTTAAATTGATTTATTGTATTTTTTTTTTCATTTTGATTTACTTTAAAAGATATTTTCGTTTATGGAATACATAAGATCACCTAATCATGGAATACATAAGATCACATAATCCCCCTTAGGTTGGTGTTGGTAGTAGAAATGCACCACTTCCATCACATCCACCCACTACTCACACACCCACTTGAGTATTTACCTCTCGGTGTCATGTTTACTCTACCTCAGCTCCTTCCTTTACCTTTTGTCTACCTGCCTCGCCTCCCCATACTTCTATGGGTAACATGACACACCAATGCATATCATGCCACACCAATGCATATCATGCCACACCATGCACCTATTGGTGTATAAATACCTAGTGTCAACAGTATTGCTACATTTGAAATCTTTCTTGGAGAAACATGACTTACTAGCATTGGTACCTTATTGTCGCCTAAGATTGTGGTGGATTGTAGCATAACTTATAGAAGCAACCAAAATTTCCTAGTAACTACTAATGTCTTTATTTATGATAACATAATATGAATGCATTTTTTTTCTTTCTATTAACGATAATAAATTACGGAATAACATTTTTTCTATTTTTGTATATGAGAAGGGATTAGATCATTTCTAGCCCAACATGAAGACATTATATAACAACCAACCTTCTCATTTGAAGAATGAATTAACATAATGCATGTTATATCTTTTAGTAATATATTCAACCAAACTAAAGTAACCTCAATAGAAGGTACTTATTTGAAGATCATGAGGGACACGTAAAGGGTAAACCTACAAAATCTCATAGCTATGAGCATCGTATAGTAATTACCAAGAGGGAGGTGGAGGAACTAGTGGATGAAACAAGGAAGGAGAAAATGAAAAATGAAGGAATATTATAGAGGGACGAAGGTATATAATACTAATTGAAGATGCCAATATTTTCGGTTCTAATAAAAATTGTAATATTAGACCTTGAAACATTTTGTAGACTAAAATATTTCTAAAATGCTACTTAGGTGAGATTAGAAACAAATGAGTAGAGAAATCTTGTCCAAGGTGGGTACCCTAAATTTTAGGCCAAATATGTAAGTATCAAATGATTAAATCATTTCATTACTAAGATATTCCAAATTTCATATAACAGTAACTAACATAAAATTGCAATGCTATGGTACACAGGAGAATAGATATGAAACCACACCCAATGAAGAAAAACAAAATATAACAATCAAGTTAAGATTTAAAGCCATGGTTGAATGCAAGGAAGGTGGGGAACAAACTCCCATGGTGAATGTTTAGGTAGATAATAATTAGGGACTATGAACATTGATTTTTTTAAGGAAGGTGAGGAACAAACTCCCATGGTGAATGTTTAGGTAGATAATAATTAGGGACTATGAACATTGATTTTTTTAAACCATTTTTTCATGGTTGACTATTTCTTATAAATTAATGTCTTCATGTTTTTAATGTAGGAGAACACCAACAACAATGTATCCAATAGTGGAGAGCAAACTTATGATGGTATTATGAGGATACAACTCAATGCGTTATGGTTTTCATTGTTTATTTTGGTTTTGGTAAACTTATAAAGTTATGTTATTTCAAGGGAAAGGCTAATTAATGAGTATACTAGAAGGGAATAAGAAGCGATTATCTAAACCAAACCACGGTGGCTACTCAAATGGGTAATTATAATGGTTATTATAATCAGATGGAACTATTAAAAATATCTTTCATCACTAATGAGCTAGAATTTATCTGTTCATAATCCACTAATTATATCACTTTTACCTGTTTTATTATTTCTAGTCGATGTTGGTTCAACTTAGTGCATAGATAGGGTAGACTTGTAATGTATTCCAATAGATCATGTGAGTTAATAGAATAAAATCCAACTTATGAAGACATGGATGATATTCTACCACCTAAAATTGATTTATTTTTTAAATAAGAAGCATAGGAGATGATTAAATATAACAAAAGACACTATTCAAAAAGAAACAATTATGTTGATCAAATCTATTAGTATTTTTTACTATGATTTATGTGTTTATGCGCTTTTCCATTTGAATATATGTTTTATGTTATTATGTTAAATTGATTTTTTTTTCCACTAGCTATATTGGATATGGGGTTTTGAGAATGATTCGGGGGGAGGGGTTAGATGAGGTTCCTTCTTCACGTGGTTGTCATTGTCTAGTAGATAATACATTATTCTCTAAATGAAGAGAAGTATGAGTATGAAATTTTGGTAAGTGGATATGGAAAGGATTAAAAAACCTAGCACGGTAAAAGATCCTAACAGAAAATTCATTGTAAAATCACTCTACATAATTTCACTTCCCCCCTTTTCTTTACAATACAAGGTATGAAGAAATACAGTGGTTTCCTTGGTTTTATTCAATGCCATATGTGAATGGTTTTACTATGAGTTTTCTGCTAGGATCTTTTACTATGTAAGGGTTTTCGATCCTTTCCATATATCTTGTAGAATATTTTTAAAGAGAAAGTGCAAAGATGGTGTGGAATTCTAAATTTAGAGAGATAAATTTTATCTAAACTTCCTCCAAGTATCATGAGTCAATGAGAAAGTGCATAATATATGTGTTTTATTTTGAACAAGTGATTGGATCCATATAGAACTCCATGCAAATGAAAGGATTGAGGTTGTAGGTTGTATAGTATGGGTTTCATGTCCTCTCCTACAAATAGTGGATAAAGTCTAGGAGCCTAGTTCTCTCAGGAACGTCAACCACATAGTAGGCCATGATCATGAGAATCAAACTTATCTCATTTATATGCTCTAGGAATCCATGGGCATGGAGAAAAGTTACAACAATTGACTTTTCTCCATGCCCATTAGATGCCTCAAACCTAGCATCTAGATAAGGATTCCCCACCTTGAATCCTTCATGTTAATTCAAAACCCTATTTAAACCTTCTCCATCCTTCCTTGTAGTGCATGGGGACAAAGTATCTTTCTACACACTTCTAATCATAATTCATTTAGTGAAAATAAACATAATTTGGGTTACTAACAAGTAGAGATATACAAATAGCTTCCTCATTGAAGTGTATTGAATACAAATGATCACGTTGAAACATTATCTATACAAATTTTCCTTATGCTTTTGGATTTTGTATACAACCACATGATTGATTTTGGATTTCTCTTTAATTTCACTTATCATTTAGATTTTTTACGATACAAGGTATGAAGGTATACAATGGTTTCCTTGGTTTTCTTCGATACTATATGTGACTAATTTTAGTATGAATTTTCCACTAGGATCTTTTACCATTCTAGGTTTTTTCGAGCCTTTCTATATGCATTGAGGTTGGTATCAGTCAAGGACAATAACTCTGTCACGTAGTGAACCCTTTAGGAAATATTTAGAAGTCAACATGGTGTCATTTTGTGTATGAAAAAAATCTAATAGTTTATTCTAAGGTAAACCATATGAGAACAATGACAACAAGAAGGCCCATCTTGAGAAGAAGGAAAGAAAAGTGATTCTCTCTGAATACAAAATCCTAAGAAATTGAAATTTATATTACAAAGTCATTTCCATAAAGAATCCTACAAGTGAAGAGACAACAAACATATGAAATAAGTAGAGAACAAATGTTAGCAACTCCCTCTAGCACTTCCATTATGGCCATGGAAAGCTTGAAAAACCATAGCATGGTAAAATATCATAGCACAAAATTTATAGTAAAATCATTCAAATATGGTATTGAAGAAAACCAAGGAAACCACTTGATACCTTCATATATTGTATCATAAAAAATCTAAATGGAAGATAAGATTAAAGAGAAATCCAAAATCAATCATGTAATTGTATATATAATCCGAAAGCATAATGAAAATTTGCATAGATAATGTTTCAAGGTGATCATTTGTATTCAATACACTTGTTAATAACCCAAATATATCCGTACTTGTATATAACCCAAATTATGGTTGTTCTTCAATGAATGAATTGTGATTACAAGTGTGTGGAAAGATACTTTGTCACAATACACTACACGAAAGGATGAGGAAGGTTTGAATAGGGTCTTGAATTGATCTCTAATTGTGTATTTAAACAGCATCATGGCATTGTAATCAGGGAAATTGGGAGCAGTTGAATCGGTGAATGAATGAAGTGAGTTTGCAATCTATTTATGTTAATTTTCACTCTCCTCTTTCCATGAAAATTTATGTTTAAGAACCTTTCGTGACAACCTTAATGTGCATGTTGAGACCATCTTTTTTTCGAGCATCGGTCCATAGCTAACTAGTGGCGTAGATCTAACGGTTACCATAAATTTGGGTGCGTAGGATATCAAATGGTATTAAAATTTCATTGTGTGAGTTTGACGATTAAGATTGACCTTATAGTATCCGGGACTGGGCCTTATAGTTGTGTTTAATATTCAGAAAATCTAGTTCCCCAGATCCCAGATTAGAGGAAAATTTATAGTGTTAAAGCACGGGAAAGTGGTTATCTTGGCTTCCACTCTTGGAGATCCAACACAACTGAATATTGTTCCATTGTCAACCAAAACGCCCTTTTGAAAGCTAGATTCCTGACCCCAGACATCTAGACCACCTGGATCTGGTTCCGCACAACGAGGTTTCTACTTTGAATTTATAGACTCTACATTCCCCAGATCATTGGTTTAAAGCTGTAGAGAGAGGCCGAGGCAAGTTCAAAATGAATAAAGGGAAGAGGCCAGTTGCATACGCGAAGGATCTTCCTTTTGCCTACACCAATTTTTGGTATACGAGCAAATTATGCTCCTAAAGGTATTAAAATACTTTTTATCTGTCAATAGATGGGGTTTAGAGTCAGAAGAAGAGGACTAGTTTCTAAAGCCTAATTGCTTTAGGAAATGAGGAACCTTCAAGCTTGGATAGAAGCCATGGAAACAAGTACACAATGTAGAGACGCTGACATAGGAAATGTTAGTGAAAAAGAAGAAGAACTTGACGAGGAAATAGATCCTACAAGAGCAGATGCAAAAGTGAGATTGCTCATATCAATCATGGGAGTAAGTACCAGAGAAGGATGGAGGTGCTCATTAATGAAGGAAACTTGAATGTTGAGGAATTGATCTACTAGATCAATGATATGGATAAGTATTTTGACTATGAGAATGTTGATGAAGAAAAGATAGTTAAATTTGTTGTGACTAGATTGAGGGGTCATGCATCTTTTTGGTGGGATGGACTATAGGCTAAAAGAAAAAATAGAGGAAAAACTAAGTGTTAACACCCAAATTAACCCCCAAGGTTGTGAGAGAAGGAAATTCAGGGTAACCACTAACCAATCTTTAGCTTGTGCTATTGACCCAACACAAACAGAGAGGGCTCTCTCTATAAACTCATGAAAAAATGGAATAATCAAAGGTGTCAACAATGAAAACGTACACCAGTATTCATCATTAAAACATATTCAATTACAACATACACAAAAGATCATATTTCTGTTGGAAAAAATGATTTAAATGTCGTTTGGCTGAAACATATGAATCTCTATTTGGGCAATGGAGTCACATTAAACAAACCTTAAAAATTATTCACAAAGTCTCTGTGGATGCATTCACACAGGGGTGAGGTAGTAAGCAGCTAATAGTCAAAGAGATTTTAATTGGTGAAACAAAAGAGAAAAGAACAATCCATTGATGTAAGGCATACAATGATGAATCCTACACCAACTTTAGCAGAGAATAATGGTGAAATACTTGGAATGAGATTAAGCAGAGCATAATTTCTATGAATTCCACTTAACTATTATACTGCACCAAGTATGAAGAAATGTTACAGACATGGAATAACGATGAAAGAAGCACAATTAACATAGGAAAAGGAAAGACAAACTATCAGACCAATTACACAAGAATCCCTGAAAAACGTAGGCTCGGCTCTGCAAACTTTATTAAACAGCTCAAAATGTCTTACAGTCTGATTCTCAAATTTCCAAAAGTTTTCCAATAAGATTTTCAACCCTTTTTCATTTGATTACATCACATATATAGATGACCCGAGCCTTATGCTCGATCCATCAAAACTGAAAACTGTTTCAACTGATTGACACCTCATCAGGATTTATTTGTTACTTATCTCTACAAAACAGAAACAGGTAGAACCATTCTAATTGCTTTTCATCTCTAATGGTATTTTTACCACATGATATTTACTCTCAACTACAAAGATAAAAGATAACGAAATAATTGTTCCAGCTGACTATTTTCATAGTCGCCTCAAAAAATATTACAAATTGCATTTTAAAAATAAAAGTATCTTAGAAGTCTTTGATTCTCAAATAAACAACAACTATTAAAAATCCAACAATTATTGTGGAGGGTGGAGAGTGTATTTCATTTTTTTGTATCTTTCCACGGTAGTCCATAGCTCAGCAGAAAGGAGGTCATAATCCGTCATCTCCTTTGCCATAAACCGGATCTCAATGTGCTCTGCAAGGGAAGCTGGAGGGAGACTTTCACCAATGTTGACCAACCGGTTCAGGATTTCAAAGTCTTCCAAGATCTTTTCCATCAAAGTTCTGCCTATAAGCAGTTGGTTTAGATTTTTTAACTTGGTGTGATCCATCCTTATGCTCCAGACCAAGTTTTTATAACCGATTTGGGAGATTAATTCTTGATTATTATCCTAGAATGATGGCAACCCCATCTCAACCAGCTTTACAATCACTTAATTCTTTAGACAAGGCTTCCTTTTGCATTTCAAAGTTTGTTTCTTCGGGAGCCTCGATTAGCTGGATATTAGGAAGTTTCTCCTTCTTCTGCAGTTTCAGAATCAGCTTATCTTTCTCAGCCAATAGCTTGTTCAAGGTTTTTCCTCCACCGTCTCTTATAACTAGGTTAGATTGTATCTTCTTGACCTGTTGTTGAAGAGCTTGGTTTTCACTTTTTTCTTGCTTCAATTGGCTCTCTAACTTTCTCACAATAACTTCCAAGTTGTCCCCCTTCAATGTCGCTTTTACAAAATCTTCATACACAAAATCCCCAATCTACTTGTTGAACTGGATTTTATCCGGCACCGGTATCTTCTCCCAATTGACCCTTATTTCAGTCACTTTGTCCGCTGTCAATACTGCCATGTTCAAAGTGTTATCCCTCATATCTCTGCTGGTCATTAAGGAAGTTTCGGTATTAGACAAATTCCTAGCCCTTGGCATCAAATCAAACAGCCTTTGGGCCGAGGCCTATTTATTCTGTCCATATTTTTTGCACAGGTCGGATTTGGACGAAAACTTATTGGTTTCATCACCCTCTTTAACATCCTGAAAATTATACTCTTAAATTTGGACCTCAAGAGCTGAAAGCCCCTCATTATCTTCTCTCTCACCATCCATCGGAACAATCAATTCTTCTTGAGCCACTGCAACGACTAACTCTTCTTTAGTGGGAGAAACAACTGACTCATCTTGGGTGGTTGCAACAAGTACTTGAACTTGTGCTTCCACTTTAAGCCATTTGTCCCCACTTCCTACTTCAGTATCCATATCTCGAACTTCCTCCAAGTCTCTTTTTCGGCCCACTTCCACAGTGTCCGACACCTGATCTATGTCCATTATAAAATTTGACAGCATTAGATCTCCTTCCTGTAACTCCGCAACCTCCTCTGCCTTGGGTTCCCAATGCAACAAATTTCGCCCCTTTAATACCCCTTCTGGCTCCTTATGTTCAAAAGCACTTAGATTACAAATTTTCCTTCTCTTAGAAATAATGTGCAAGGTGTCGTATTCAACTGCCACATCTTTCTTGAACCCCAGAGGTTTCAATAACTCTTCTACCTCCTGCAAAGCTTCCTTGTTTCTTACTATGAAAGAACCCACCTTCCAAGGGTATTTTACATAAGTTCCGTTCTTAAATTTTTGGAACTGCTCCTCTTCCAGGATCAGTTTTGTCTGATAAACTCAAGAGCGAAGATTCCAAATGTCAGGAAAGCAAGAAAAACATAGGGATCTTGTACAAAATCATATAGCCTAATGACTGTAGCATCCTTCAATAGAAACCAGTCACCGATAGCCAGTTCGTCCTTCAACTGCATCATTGTTTTCATCTCGAGATATACCCTAGGCAATTCTTCCCCAATGATGACTTTTTAAACAAGCGGAAAGACATAGTTTAAATAGTTAAAGACATTATCCATCAAAGCATCTGCTTCAAGCAGTGGGGAAAAATGTGGGCTTTCTGCGCTGCTGTACATAATCATCTTCATAAGTTGTGTTTGGTACTTGAAAAACCTAGCATTTGGGAACTTGCTCAACTGTACATGTATTTTGTTGGCCAAAAATTCATCGAACTTAAGGGATGGGATGAGCCCATTCTCAGACCTTGCCAAACTAATGCTAATCCTGAAAAGTAAACTCAACTGGACTTCAGTTACCCAAAGATCTGTATCTAATCCTAAGAAATGAGCCACTAAAGAAAAAACCAACTAGGAATTGTCATAAAAAAGGCTGACATTTAAGGGGTATGGCTTTTCTTCAATTTTTGAGTCAGGTTTTAGGCATGTAGCTAAAAAAACTTGACGACTTTCGGGGCTAATTTGGCGAAATAGGGAAACCACAGACTCTTCCGAAAAACCTTCCGACTCAAGGTTCTGTGACTCGAAGATGAAAAAAGAATTCCTAACAACCGACACATCGATATCACAGACGACTCTAGGCTGATGAGCATCCATAATACCTTTTGGGGTTCTGAGTAATTCGAGGAACACCGTGATACAAATTTAGCGAAAGATGGTACCTGGTCAAGGCAAAAGGAAACAAAAGATGACCTGAAAACCCCATGTATATCCAGACCTCATTCATGTAAGGCCTCCAATCTCATCTTGATCTCTGGTATAGGGAGCCGAATGTATGTGTCAAACACGTCGACGTCTCTGTCTTCGAGGGAAACCTTAACCCTAGAACTGGTAGAAGCTTGCTCTTCCCCCATCTTATGACTATTAAAAACTTAAATTTTTAGAGAATGGTGGTTATACGGTCCTACCTGTCACTTTGAAAGCCCTGCACGAACCCTGTCAAAGGTTTTCTCGCCTTCGTCGTCTGCCACATGCCGAGAGACTTTTTGACTTCGACAGGCTTCGAAACAAATGTTAATTTTTATGGGCGTCCTTATATATATAACCATGTTTCTATAACCTCCGGCTTCCTTGGCCAACTGTCTTTCAATCTCAACCATCGATCTCCCATATGCTCACTTCCCGCCGTCGGATCTAGCTTCCCTTTACCTATTGATTTGACAAATTATTTATCTCCATCATCGGATCATCTTGCTATTTCTCATCTGGCCCATTTATATTATCCGCATGCATTAATGAGGTGACATCGCATACACCCTCAATGGTTTCCTATACCTCCTTTTCTCCGTCCGACAAGTTCTAGAGTTGACACCTATCTGGCAGGAAAATTCCATCGCATCTGCCATGCCGCTATCCAGCATGCTACTTCTTGATGCGACTATCTATGAGAATCGTTGATCTCCTCTCAAACGTGCATCCATGGTGAGGATTTGCGCTCCCTTTAAGTCTTAAATCATCCGCCTGTTGGTGGGGTCCCTCCTATCATCTTCTATGCACTTCCAACCTCCACTAGCCATTGATGTGGCATCTCCTTGTCATCTGAACCGTTGATCTATGGGGACCCATATATTGGCGAACCACTTATGTCACGCATCGTTTGATTGGGCGTGAGGGAATCTCCACCGTAGATCTTTTAATGTCCTGTCCCATTGATGAGTCAAGCTTTCAGGTATTTGATAACCTTTTTTCGAGCGGCCAAACTCAAGCAATGGTGATGAAACATACTCATTTGTGGGGGAAAATCTTTTACTTTAATTATTTAATATAATTGTTTTATGATTATTCTTGGATGTTAGAATGCGTATCAAATAAATTAATTATATGGAAACCAAGCGTGATTGAGCAGGTTTAGGGTCATTCAAGGATGGACGTGTATAAGACTAAAGGATCACCAAGCTCAGCGCCCTGTTTCCTGATTTATAGAGGATGCACTCCCACTTTCAAGAAGTATCAACATTTTTACAATGAGTTAGGATCATCATTAAATCATATAAATATGGACCTCTCGAGTAGCGAGAGGCCCCTGCTATTATTTTTGGGAAAGACGTTATTTTTAACGTTTTCTGCACTATTGAGATACTGAGAAGTACAAAATTCTATTTTCACATGGATTTTATATCTTAATGAAAGATTGATGATTAATTCTAGCTAGCGTTTCTAAGTTTTTATTCTCTCATGAGTACGAGTTGGGGAGGGCCCCTCCAACACGCCGGTCAGGAGATTCCTATTTGCAAGTATTTTTCCAAATATGCATTTTACATTGATGAACAGTTCTATGACATATGGGAGCGTTTGAATGATTCATTAATTCTGTAGTAGTTTATAATACATTATGTATTACAGCAGAATAGTTTCGATAGTCCTGTAGGTTCTTTCTTCCAACGCATATTTTTATCAACGATTATATGTGTAATAGCTTTGCTTTCAATATCATGGTTTAGATCTGGAGTTCACTACAGTTTCTCATCGTGATTAGTTTCTTTTGACTTCTTAGTAATATATGGGTAAGCATAGAATGATCGTACTTCAATTCTAGATTGGTAAAATAAGTTAGATCAAGACTCCAATTTTGTGCGCAGATAGTAGTTACAGACTTTGTTTCCCCAATAGTAGAATAGTGCTATTATGATATTTTCATTCTCAGCATTTAATTATTTCAAATAGATTCACTATTTTATTTCTTAGAACATATTTACTGCTTTTGGTACCTTTATTTCTTAGAACAGATTTATTGCTTTCAACACTTTAATTCTTTTAATTAGATTTATTGCTTTCTAGTGTTTAATTCCATAGCATAATCAGTTTTCATATTTAGTAGACAATCTTTAGAACATCGATACCGACATCCAACTGTGACAAGAGATTATCCTATAAGAACACAGATAGTGCATGTATCTATAAAGTTTGTACGTTCCCTGGGTTGACATTTAAATAGGCTCTTTGTATAGCTTCCCTCATTAGGCATCCACATTAGGAGCTCACCACTTTTTGGCGTCGTTGTCGGGGGGGTGCTAAATCTCTTAGGAGACATCACCTAAAAACCAAAAAAAGAAAACAAAAATTACATAAAACAAAAACATAAATATCTTCTACCAATGAATGCCTCGTCGGAAAAGGGATAGGTTTGGCCGCTTTTTGCCCAAGCATTCCATGAGCAACACTGGTAATAACAGTTCTAACCATTCTCAGTTTGAATTTCTACAATCTAAAAATGAAACTGACTCCACATACGATCCAAACAGGAGCAACTTCATTACCAGTTCCAGCTCAAACACCTCAATGGCAAATGAAGAGGAAGAACGTAGGGAGATTTTCACTTTTCCCATTAGCGTACCTCTCGGAGATGCCAGAATGAAGAACATCAATCCTAATAATCTGCCAAACTTTCATGGGTTGACTTAAGAAGATCCTGACACACTCCTGTTTATATTTGAGGTAGTTTGCAGATCATTTGATTACACTACTGATGCACCAAAGCTTAGGATTTTTCCTTCCACATTGAAAGACCTATCACTTCGGTGGTTTATGAGCCTTGAAGGAAATAGTATCTTTAGCTGGGATCAAATGAAACAGTCATTCATAGAAAAATATAGGCACTACCGCAAGGACAAATATACTAGGGATGAAATCTTTAGGATGCAACAAGGAGATAGAGAGTCATTAGAAGATTATGCCCAAAGATTTCAACTCAACTACAAACGAGCCAGCCATTGCACATTGGATCTTGAATCACTAAAGCTTGTCCTTCTCAGATGTGTAAAAGAGGATAATTTTGAATTCTTAAATCTCCTTGTAGATGGAGATATATTCCAAAAATCTTTTGACCAGATCCTGCAAATCTTCAAAAACTACTCAAGATCTAGGAAAACTAAGAATGGGACGAGGGATACACATACAACCACTAGTGGATCATCATCCTAACACCAACACTTACAAAATATGATTTAGGAAACCTACTAGATAACATGAAAACTGACATACTGCAATCCCTAGCCATGCAACTTGATTCTCTTCAAATAAAAAAGAAACAGGATGAAATTAACCAAGCCTTGGCAGTATTTTGTCCTCGTTGTAGGAAGAAGCATGAGAAGGGGAAGTGCACCTTAAACACAATAGAAGTATGTGGTCTCTGCATCGATGACCATTCCACTGATAAATGTCCCCTCCTACCCTCATGTAAGGAATCTATTCAAGATCCAGAAGCTAAAGGACCTGTAGAACAACTCTGTTTTATAAATCAGAGGAGGAATAATTTTGTTAGGCCATATCAACAAAGCAATCAAACTTACTATAATCAAGGACAACCAAATTGGAACTTTGCACCAACTCCATGGCAAGCACAACCAAATCAAAACCAATGGAAACAAAACCAACAAGCATATCAACCATCCTATCAACAACCATATTATCCACCGTCTTATCCTCAATACCCCCCACCATTTCCATCCACCACAAATTATGCAAACCAGTACCCCCATCCATCAAATTGGAGGGCGCCATTACAACAACCACTCATTATTCCACAGCAACAAACTCAACCACCCCCCATACCTGCACCTATTCCACCCCAACCAATTCCAAATCCTAATAATAATAGACCCCCACAACAGCAACATGCTTATAACACTGATATCACACAATTCCCAACTTATGTTGTAGACACCATAGAAATAAATGAAATAAACCTATGATCTAGAAAAACGTTGCAGAATACATCCCCACACAACATCCAACAACCTGTACCTGAAGTTCAAGACCAAACATCAGAACCCTATGTTCAGCATCCTGATGAACTAGAACCTCTTGAGGAAGAAATTATACCACTCACATGAACTAGAAACCCTCCATTTCCAGAAAAAACTTGTCCAGATTACAAAAGAAGAGGAAGAGAATATAATATTAAACGAATTCAAACACTTAAACATCCAAATCCCAATCTTACAAGCCATAAGGGATGTGCCCATCTGCAACAAATTCATTAGAGAAAATTGCTAAAGAAGCCAGGAAGGAGGAAGCGTGACCCACCAACTATTAATGTAGTGGGACAATTGGCCGATTTGATGCTAGGTGTCATAATAAATCCTAAATATCTTGATCCTGGTAGTCCTGTAGTAAGCGTCACCATAAATAACAAGCAAATAAATAAAAGCTTAATCAATTTAGGAGCTGCGATCAATGTCATGACTAAAGAAACCATGTTATACCTAGGACTCCAATCAATGGTAAGACCAACCACAACAGTACTCCAACTAGCAGACACGTCCACTGTGAAGCCCGAAGGAATGCTAGAAGACATTATGATCAATATCGAGTCCTGGGAATACCTAGGTGATTTTATAATAATCGAAATCAAAAGCAAACTTAGTGGCTATCCAATTATCCTAGGTAGAACTTGGTTAGCAACTGCGGACGCTTACATAGGTTGTCGATCAGGAAATATGACAATCACCAGTGGACATGCCAGGAAGAAAATAACAATCTACCCACCAGCAATGAAATCCTCAGAGTTAGAATATCAAAATTGGACTGATGATTACCATAACACATCAAATCACAACCTCTGACCTATCTTAACAATTGATGTTGCAATATATTTAAAGGGCAGTAGATGAAGATGGCCATATAGATAGATTTATGCAAAATATATCTCCTAACAATCATGTTATTCAAGAATTTTTTTCTACAGAAACAAGTGAAAGTTCAAAACAGAACATGGATGACTTATGGACAGAAGTGCTGCCAGAACAGATTGAGAAGATAAAAGTCGTGGAAATTAACCCTGGCAAAACAGTCACCATAAATTCCAATTTAGAACCGGAGCAAGAATAGAAATTGATGAAGATACTAACACAACAAAGTAAAGCATTTGCATGGACATATACAGATATGAAAGGAATACATCCTGATATCTGCAAACACTATATTTACATCAAACAAGATTCTACTCCCATCAGGAAACCACAAAGAAGGCTGAACCCTGCACTAAAAGACATAGTCAAAGTGGAATTACAAAAGTTATTAGACACAGGGTTCATCTATCCAATATCTGATAGTGAGTGGGTCTCACCACTAGTCATAGCGCCCAAAAAAGGAGGCAAATGGAGAATTTGTGTGGACTATAGGGAGCTCAATAAAGCATCAAAGAAAGATCATTTTCCACTTCCATTTATAGATCAGGTGCTGGATACATTATCTGGAAACAAGTACTTTTCATTCCTAGACGGTTTCAGTGATTACAACCAAATTTTAATACACCTAGCTGATCAAGATAAGATGACCTTCACATGCCCATCGGGAACTTATGCCTATAGGGTCCTACCCTTTGGTCTATGTAACGCCCCAACAACATTTCAAAGATCCATACTGAGTATTTTCTCTGATTTTCTCAATAACAAAATGGAAGTATTCATGGATGATTTCACACCTTATGGAAAGAGCTTTGAGCAGGCATTGAAAAATCTTTAATTAGTATTAGAAAAATGGATTGAGATGAGCTTGTGCCTAAGCAATGACAAATGCAGGATGTTAATGGAAGAAGGAATTGTTCTAGGACATCATATATCACAGAGATGTATAGAGGTGGATCAAGCCAAAGTATCAGTAATCAAGACACTTCCCCCACCTGTCAAACAAAGAGATGTGAGAAGCTTCCCTGGACAGACAGGGTACTACAGAAGGTTTATTGAGAATTATAGTAGAATTGTTTCCCCCATGTTTGCACTTCTCACAAAAGACAATGAGTTCATATGGACAAGCAACTACATGTCAGCCTTTGAAAGTCTTAAACAGAAAACCATCACAACACCAATACTTCAAGGACCAAACTGGGAAATTCCATTTCACATTCACACCGATGCATCAGACAAAGCAATCGGATCTGTGCTTGGGCAAGAACAAGACAAGAAACCCTATGCCATATACTATATAAGCAAAAATTTGGCTGGGGCAGAACTCAACTACATAGTCACAGAGAAGGAATTTCTGGCAGTCATACATGCAATCAACAAATTCAGGCATTACATTACAGGATACCAAATTTTTATCCATACTGACCACTCAGTGATCAGATATCTTATGAACAAGCCTAATATCAGTGCAAGAATTATTCAATGGATGCTACTTCTACAGGAATTTGACATCACTATAATAGATAAAACAGGCAAGCATAATGTCATATCAGACTTTTTGTCAAGAGTAACACATGGGAAAGATAATGAATTGGTCCAAGACAACTTCCCTGATGAGCACCTTTTTGCTATATCAATAAAAATCCCATTGTTTGCTGACATAGCAAACTATTTGGTATCCGGGAAGTTTCCAGAACATTACAGTTATAAAGAAAGGACAAAAGTAATAATATAAAGTGCCACATATACATGGATAGAGGGCATGCTTTTTAAACATGGACCAGATTAAGTACTTAGAAGGTGCATTGGGGAAGATGAGGTACATGACATAATGCATGCCACCCACAATGAACCTCGTGGAGGACACTACGCTGCAAAAAGGACAGCCTACAAGATCTTGCAAACAGGGTATTATTGGCCAACACTCCATAGAGATGCTTATGAGTATGTGTCCCATTGTGATGATTGACAGAGAATGGGAAAGCCAACACAAAAACAAGAAATGCCACTACATCCACAAATCTCTTTAGAGGCATTAAATAAGTGGGGATTCGATTTTGTTGGCCCATTCAACCCACAGTCCAATCAAAAGAGCTACATCCTTGTATGCACTGATTACCTTACAAAATGGACAAAGGTAGCAGCACTGGCTGCTGCAAATGAAACCAGTGTGGCCAAATTCTTTACTGAGTAGATTATTCACAGATTTGGGGTGCCAAGAGAAGTAGTTTCTGATCAAGGACCACAATTCACATCAAATTTAATTGAAGACTTGATGAAAAGAAACAATGTAAAACACAGACAGTCAAGTTGAGGTAACCAACAGGGAATTAGAGAGAATCTTGACAAAAACTGTCCAACTTCACAAAAGGGATTGGGTTGATAGACTTAGTGAAGCAGTCTGGGCTTACAATACTACATGGAAAACAACAGCAGGATTCACACCTTATGAACTGGTCTATGGGAAAAAGGTCATGCTACCAATCGAATTTGAAGTAAAAACATTAAGAATTGCAGCCGATCTAAATATGAACCTATCAGACATTAAAAAAGAACGCATATTACAGCTAAATCAACTGGATGAACACCGCCAACAAGCACTTACACGTACTGAAATCATCCAACATCAAAGGAAGAAATGGCATGACCAACATTTGAACGATAAGAAGTTCAACGAAGGTGATTGGGAAATACTCTATGACTCCAGATTTCACACATTCAAAGGAAAGCTAACCACTAGATGGCTTGGACCTTACAGTATACAGAAAATTTATGACAATGGGGCCCTGAGAATTATTACAATTGATGATGATGAGTTCCCCATGATAGTGAATGGGCATCGCCTAAAACTCTACTAAAAACCAAAGTCCAAAGAAGAATTTACACAAGTACTCTACCAGCAACAATTGATGCTGATAGAGCATGCTACAAATTAGTAAACTTCAACACATATCATGAAAAAAAAACAACAAAAAAAAAGAGAAAAAAAAGAAGAAAAAAAAAAACCAAAACAAAAAAGGGGTAATAGGTAGTTTATAGGGCATCAACCTATTCAAGCGAGCCTACACAATGATTCAAGTGAGGCTGCCATCAATTCAAGCGAGCCTGCAAAATGTATCAAGTGAGGCTGCCATTTCTTCAAGTGAGCCTGAAATCAATTCAAGTGAGCCAGCCACGTCTACATGCATACATCAGTCTTCATCTACTATGGATTTCTTCAAGACACACCATGCCAACCTTTTTCAAACATATTCAAGCGAGCCTGCAAGTTATTCAAGGGAGCCAATCACATTCAACCATGCAAACATCCAAATATAAAGAACGATCGCCCGAGTCGTATCAACAATTGCCACAATTTTCAAAAGCACATATTCAGCAAATTCAAAACGCGCAAAACAGAAAAAGCAGCCTACGCACGTAACTACTGACATGCAGAAATCAACTACATACACCGCCAAAATATACTACAGAATCCACCATGCGTGAAAAATGCACCAGATCATCAATGCAGGTACGCATACATACCAAGGTAATCTCTAAAACGATTTTATTTGATTTTTAAGGTAAAGCATTTTCCCACAATACATTCATTTCTAGTCAACTGAGGATAGCTTCCATTTCAAATCGGCGGTATGGTGGATTGACCTCCATAACTCATGATTGCTACCAAAGCACTGTCACCCTCAGCAAATCATGATCGCAAAATTCACCACATGAAGTACATAGGTCAATCGTGAGAAGGCAGATATCGATCATGAAAAATAGGGGATTAAAAGTGGCAATTACAGGTATGATGGAAAGAATAGGTGCAGAAAGGCAGTGAATAAGGGTGCAAAATATTCCACGATTTTGCATATAAGTAACCACCCGGAATTCCCGAGAAGCAGCCACCATTGTATTCCTTGAGCCTGTAGGCAGAGCCCGACCAAGTTAAAAGTATAAAACTGCATTCCAAAAGCCCTGGTTTTTCTGGTTATAAAGAAGATTCGAAAAATGACAAAGGGTTTTAAAAAGAGTGAACCGGAAGATCACAGTGCCATTTATCAAAGCCCGAGAGTCCTGTGGATCATTCGCAACTCAGGCTAGATGCCATTTATCCTTGGACTGAGAGGATACCATACAGGGGCAGCCTAGGACTTCACAAGAAACTTCAACCATATTAAGGATGAACAGTACGTCACCCGGGTGAAGGGGTTACACATAAAAGTGGATGAGGACATGATAGCCAAAGACAATGGTCTTCCAATGGGCTTGCATTGGAGCAACAACGACCAGGAAGCAAACCACACAGCAAAAGCAACATTCTTTGAGCGTGGAGAAGTTTATGATGAAGACAAAAATGGAGTCAAAAGACCCTCCATGCTAGCACCATGGGATGAAATGGCTGCAATTGTCCTGAGGTATATTACATGCACTGGAAAATTAAGCTATGTTCCCATTTTCCATTTTCGTATTTTAGAGCTTCTCATGCACATAAGTCACATTTCATCAAACAACAATATTAGGATTCGATTTTACCTGCTCCAATCCCTAACGGATATGAGCAGGAAGGTGGCTAAGGGGAAAGAAGATGATTTGGCCCATCATGGGCTGATCAAACTAATAGTTGGTGACGAGCTAAAAGCTCAGAATACAGAGCTCTCCTAGGAGGAGTTCATCGTGGTGTCTGCTGAGGATGTTCATAGAATGAGGACTACGCCCTTGCCACCCGAATCGAAAAGTAAGACCACCTCTATATCAGGGGAAAAAATAAAAATTTACTTGGACGATGTGGCCGACACCTTGGTCAAAATAAAACACTCCAAAGAGGACTCCCCCAAATCAGACCCAGATATTCCTACCAGTAGTCAGGGGTCGAAGAGGCACAGCAAGAGATTCACACAGGTATCTAAAATCCGAGTCTCCAAGGAGAAAGAAAGTGAACCCAGCCCCCTGATTACGAATGTGTCTGATGATGAAATTGATCCTTTTATAGATCAAAAGGATCCCACTACAGATGAAAAAGAGGATGAAGAAGAAAAAGAAGAAGATGATGAAGAAGATGAAAGGAATGAAGAGGAAAAACATGATAGAGAGGAAGAAATGGATAAAGAAGAAGAGCAGAGCTTACAGGAGCAAGGCAATTTTCAGGAAAAATCTCTAGAACGTAATGAAGACCCCAAGGTCGTTTCCCAGGTCGCTAAAGCACGAGAAGAATTGGAAAGGATCAGAAATGAGTTGGCAACATTAAGAATTCGGTCAGGAATCCAGGCCACACCTCCCTCATTCTCAGCCGAGAAGACACAAATCCTAAAGATGCATCATGCAGAAGAGCTCCGGTTGGCCGAGCAAAAGAATTTAGCGCTGCAAGAAAAGTTGGTTGAAGCACAGAGCGAATTAGCAAGGAAGGACCAGGAGATTATCAAAATTAAGGATGTTTTTGCCACTACTATCGGCATATATGAAAGACTACGTGACCTCAGACAACCGTCGGCGGTATATGCAGTTTATTTACAAGAGAAATGGGGTGAATTCCAGCTCCAGAGGTTGAAGAAAGGTCTCCCTATAGAGGTAAGCACTCCAAAAGAATTTTTTGATGCATCTTTGAACTCTATAGAGCTGGAGAAAGACCAATTGAGTGAGTTCTTCTTGCACAATTTCGTAGTTTCTATCTCTCCCAACTGGTCGCAAACCCATATGTGGGCGATTTCTAGTTAAGGGCATTGTGTTTGTGGATGAACCATGAAATTGAGTGAGCATAGGACTACCATCTCTATGTTGCATCAAAATGGGAATCCCCATTGATGATCAGACCTAAGCCACCTCACCCCGAGGGAATAATCTATAACCACAGGATCCTCACTCAGGAAGAGGAACTGATACCCATTCTCCTTGTAAAACAACAGGAGGCCGTGACTCATTTTGACATTACACTCTGCAGCACACAAAATGAAGTTAATGAGTCCATTAAGGAAAGATGGAGCAAAGTGGCAAATGATTTGAAGAGGAGAGAACTCCACTCTCCCCTCAGGCTTGATAATGCCCTTTTCAAAGCCACACTCTACAAAGAATCCCTGGCAAGGAACCAAATCAGATGGATCGGGATGAGACTGAATCCCCCATTCTTTCTTTCCCCAGTCATCAAGGAACAGATAAATGAAGAGGAAGAAAAGAGGACATGGACCAGGGAGGATCAGAACTTTGGGTATCACAGGCAGGCAAGGATCCCTAGAGTGGTAGCATGGGACATCACGAAGGTCATCGATGAATCGAATAAGTCACCCAAGGATGGGTGAATCCTTCAAGTATGGGAGAGAATGATGAGTCAAGTTTTTAGGGATTTGATAACATTTTTTCCAGCGGCCAAACTCAAGCAATGGTGATGAAACATACTCATTTGTGGGGAAAATGTTTTACTTTAATTATTTAATAGAATTGTTTTATGATTATTCTTGTATGTTAGAATGCGTATCAAATAAACTAATTATATGGAAACCAAGCATGATTGAGAAGATTCAGGGTCATTCAAGGGTGGACATGTAGAAGACTAAAGGATCACCAAGCTCGGTGCCCTGTTTCCCGATTTATAGAGGACGCACTCCCACTTTCAAGAAGAATCGGCATTTTGACAATCAGTTAGGATCAGCATTAAATCGTAAAAATATGGACCTCTCGAGTAGCGAGAGGCCCCTGCTGTTATTTTTGGGAAAGACATTATTTTTAACGTTTTCTACACTATTGAGATACTGAGAAGTACAGACTTCTATTTTGACATGGATTTTATATCTTAATGAAATATTGATGATTAATTCTAGCCAGCGTTTCTAAGTTTTTATTCTCTCCTGAGTACAGGTTGGGGAGGGCCCCTCCAACACGTAGGTCAGGAGATTCCTATTTGCAGTTATTTTTCCAAATATGCATTTTACATTGATGGACAGTTCTATGACATATGGGAGCGTTTGAATGATTCATTATTTCTGTAGTAGTTTATAATACATTCCGTAGTACAGCAGAACAGTTTCAGTAGTCTTGTAGGTTCTGTCTTTCAACGCATATTTTTATCAACGATTACATGTGTAATAGCTTTACTTTCAATATCATGGTTTAGATCTAGAGTTCACTGCAGTTTCTCATCGTGATTAGTTTCTTTTGAATTCTTAGTAATAGATGGGTAAGCATAGAATGATCATACTTCAATTCTAGATTGGTAAAACAAGTTAGATCAAGACTCCAATTTTGTGCACAGATAGTAGTTATAGACTTTGTTTCCCCAATAGTAGAATAGCTCTGTTATGATATTTTCATTCTCAACATTTAATTATTTCACCATTTTAATTATTTCAAATAGATTCACTGTTTTATTTCTTAGAACATATTTACTACTTTTGGTACCTTTATTTCTTAGAACGGATTTACCGCTTTTGGTACCTTTATTTCTTAGAACAGATTTACTACTTTCAACACTTTAATTCTTTTAATTATATTTATTGCTTTCTAGTATTTAATTCCATAGCATAATAAGTTTTCATATTTAGTAGACAATCTTTAGAACATCGATACCGACATCCAACTGTGACAAGAGATTATCCTATAAGAGCACAGATAGTGCATGAATCTCTAAAGTTTGTACATTCCTCGGGTTGACATTTAAAGTAGGCTCTTGGTATAGCTGCCCTCATTAGGCATCCACATTAGGAGCTCACCACCCACCATCGCGGCATCTCATGGGCTTGAAATAGCCCCTTTTACGGCTTTGTCTCCCTCCGACGCCTTCCAGCGTTGACATCTGTCCGGTGGGAAAAGCCCATCGCATCGGCTTAATCCTTTTCTTCCTTGCAACTTGGCCATGCGACTATCAACATGAGCCATTGATCTCGTGCTTGCTCCCAATCGACGGTGCCTACTTGCATGGCACTTAACCTCTCCATTATTTACATGCAGACTATATGATTTAGGGTCTTTTTCGTCCCATTACTCGATTTCACTTGCATATCAATACCCATACTTCGAAATTATCCCATTTTTATTGCATTGGGTCCTCCTAGACCTCTTCCATTCATGTCTTAGCACCTGGCCATCTAGGATGGAGAGTGCTCCAAGCTTCCATCAAGTAGTTGTCTAACCCTTCACCTTTCACATTCAGTTTTTATGCTGCAAAAAATAAATAGGTACTAACACTAAGATTAAGAGTTGGGATATAATGGTGGCAAAGTTAAAAGGTAAATTCAGGCCTAAGAATTACCAACTTACTCTATTTAGAGAAATGAAGAATTTTAAATACAAATTAATGTTTGTCAAAGAGTATACTGAAGATATTTACAAGATTAATATTAGAACTGGTCATGTAGAAGAAACCCCAGAGAAAGTAGACAGATACATCAATGGATTAATATATGATATCCAGGATGAAGTCATCTTGTTGTCTCTAGTATTAGTTGAAGAGGCATATCATTTTTCCTTTAGGAAGAAGAGAAGTTGGCTAGTCAACAGAGTGAACAAGGAAGGGGTATAATTCCAAGAGGAAGAGGCCAACAAAATGGATTAGGAAAAGCACAAGGGAAAAAAGAAGAATCCAACAACTCAAGAAAGTAGGAACACTCAAATAGAGGTAACGAGTCCTTTAGAGGTATACAATATTACTTTATAAGTGGAGGTAGAGATAAAGGTTTTCAAGTGAGATGTTATAAATGCAATAGTCTTGGTCATAGATCATATCAGTGTCAAAAAATTACTTCAATAGGTCAAGAAATTGCACAGATTGCTCTAGCTAGTGAGGGAAGTGTGAATTCACCTTCACATGAAGATACAACAAAAGTTGGAGAAACACTTCTTATCAACAAAATTTTGTTGAAGCCTAACAAGGAAGTTCGGTGTCCTGCACAAAGGAAAACAGTATTCATAATAATGTGCATACCAAATGGTAAGTCTTGCAAATTTATCATTGATAGTGAAAGAACTAATAATTTGGTGTCTACATAGATGGTTGACAAACTAATCGTAAGAAAACACATCCCACTCCCTACAATATGTCTTAGTTGTATAAGGGACATCAAGTCTTGGTGAATGAACTGTTCCAAGTGGATTTTCAGATTGGGAGCTATTAGGATAAGGTAATGCATGATGTCATGCCTATGGATGTTTGTCATGTTCTTTTGCATAGACATTGGCAATTTGACAGGAATGTAGTTCATGATGGTAGAAGGAATACTTATACCTTTGAGAATGATGGAGAGAAACATACCCTCATACAAATGAAGGATGAAGGATAAGTTGTAGAAGATAGTCCTGTTATCACTAGAGTTGGACCCTGACTGCTAGGGTCAAAGCCTAGAGAAATCTTAATACTATGGAAAAGTTGGTTGGGTATGAGAGTTCTTAAATAGGTAAATATTACAGAAAGCAGGTAAATATGATAGGGGAAATAGTTGCAGCAGATGCATAAATGTAACAGGCTGTAATATAAAATTCTATGAGCATGAATTTACAAAAAGAATGGGCTCAATTATGTTTAGGTCATCAAAGAAATACATGTCACTCATAAGAGTTCTGGTATAAAGAATAAGATTATACAAAGAACAAATCATGAAAACATGTAAAATTCATCAATTTATATATTAAAACCAAAACAGGGCTCACTCGATTGCAATCATATCAAAGCACTCCTTCATATGAAGGTAAACATAATACATGCCTGCCTGCAACCAACAGTAGCAGTCTGTTCTAACCTTGCCTCAGCCCTTGGCTGGAACTCTCTCTTCTTCTCTCCTTTACAAATCATAGGATTTATACAAAAATACAAAGTAAACTATACCATTTTTTAGGAAACAAATCATAACAAAAATCTAAAAATAAATACAAATACTAAACAATTGCAAAAAAAACTCGAATTGATGGAATGCTAATCACAATCTTTATCATGAGCCTCGAATGAAAGAGTCTTTGAGCTCGGTCTAGCTGATTTTAAGCACACAATTTTTGTGACCAAATCTGAGATTCACTTTTTCTGCTACCCCTTTGACCAAAGAAAATCTTTAATTTATCTTTGATCTCCAGCTGCTGACTATCTTTGACAGATATGGGGATGATTAATATGATTTCACAAACCTTCTTGATCCATCCATTAGCTTGAAACATTTTGATTTTAAGCAAAATCGTGTTTTTGTAACTACAGCTAGGAGCTCTGCTTTTGTGTCAAATTTTCGGAGGCCTTTTACTGCCATATTATTTCGAGCTTCATCCAACGTGAACAACACAATCCTTTCAATAAAAACAATACTCAATGATAGCATTCTTCAAACAAGAATAAATACCCTATGCTTCATTTGAAGATTTCTCTTTTATCTATCCATCTATATTTTCTGCAGAATTTTCTATTGTCGATTGCTTCTAATACTGAAGTTGCAAATTCACATAGTCTTTCAAAAATAATTGATACTCTTCCACTGAGAATCGATTCTTCAAGTATTAATCCTCCAAAACTGAATGCTAAATGTCAAGCCTCTTGACATCAAGCCATCAACGTGTCAATTTAATTGATGAATACATCTTTTATTCGATGTTGATGTATATGTAACTTCGGAATGTATTTCATCTATGTATTTTATATATATTTATTGTACCCTTATAAGAGATGTGTTATTCCTCTATAAGTGTCGTCATGTGGATTGACAAGTGTCGCAAGTGTGTGTACTTGCTGATGGGTTATTAGACCACCATGTGTGGGGTCGGCCCTGAAACATATAATATATTGTGGATGTGTCTAGATAGACAAGTCAACCCCATAGTGTAACTGGGAAAAACAGGTTTGTATAAATAGAGATCGGGAGATCTCTATTTTGATCCTTCAGAAAGTCACACTTCTCTCACTCAGAAAGCGGCGCACTATTGAGGAGGAGGATCATCTGCTACTAGGAGACTATCTCAGTGTATTTTGGTTGTACTTTGGTTAAGCCATTGCTCTCTCTATCTCTGAGGAAGTTTTGGGGTTTTTCACCTTAGGGTTTTCCCCACGGAAACTCTGTGTCTCTTGTCTCTCATGCTTTTGATTCTTGTGATGATTGTCATGCTTACTGTGATTGTTCGGCATTGATATACTATATATGTTATTCTCTCAATGAAGATCCTAGAGTATTGTGAATTAATGCTCAAAACTTAACATGGTATCAAAGCTAACCTGAGAAGAAGACATTTTGCAGTGACGAAAACTTGAGTTTCTTTTTTATTGGGTTTCTCTCCACAGATTTTGCAAAAGCAGTATAGTAGATTGACTCTACTCATCAAGGAGAATCCATCTGTCCAATCAGAATTCAATTCTAAGCATTTTCAGATTTGGCCCTAAAAGTTAGGGTTTCCACAAAAATAGAAATTTCTGAAATCTGAAGACATAGCTGGAAGCTCCTTGTAAAAATCAAAGTTAAGAGCTTTAGATCAAGATTTTTGGCTGGACAGATATCCGGGAAACTCAAACCTTAATTCAGGGCTCTCCCACTGAACCCGGGAGGACAAAAATAAAATCTGAAGGGTAAAGCTTTGTTGATCTCAAATTTTGAATACACCAGGCTAATCAACTCATCAAGGCGCATCTTTCTATACTTTCAGAAAGTTGAAATTCACATTTTGAATTTTTAGGGTTTTTCTGACAAACCCTAATCCGGGACGAGATCCAGTTTTCAGCATTTCAAGTGGTAAGACCTAAATATTTTCTATTTCCATTTGAAGTACTCTTTAAAATGTCTCACCACACCAAGCTTGAGGATAAGCTTGAAGGGGCTGATAACTTCCGAGCTTGGAAGTATAGGATTGGGTTAATCCTAGAAGAGAATGAGATGGACTCATATATAAAAGAAGACATCCCTATCCCAGAGGATGAAGAGGATAAAGTATTGCATAAGAAGAACTTGGTCAAGGCAAAGAGAATCATTGTTGATTCTATCAAAGACCATCTCATACCCCATGTGTCTTCTCTAAAGACACCCAAAGAGATGTTTGACTCTTTGACCAAGCTATTTGAAGGGAAGAACATAAATCGGAAGATGACCCTGTGGAACCAATTGAAAGGAGTAAAGTTTTAGAATGGAGAAACTATTCAATCTTATTTTTCAAGGTTCTCCCAGATCAAGGAACAACTAGAAGTAGTGGATGAAATGGTGGAGAATGGTGAAGTTGTCATGACCACTCTGAATGGCTTACCTAGGTCATGGGACTCCTTCATTCAAGGAATTTGTGCAAGAAAGAAGTTGATTTCCTTCAGTAGACTACGGGAAGAATGCTCTCAAGAAGAAGCAAGGCTTGTGGCATGAGAAGAAAAGATGGGGAATGAAGATCAAGCTCTCACAGCTCACACCAAGAAAGGGAAGTCCAAGAGAGAGCCATCTCAATCCAATTAATCTTCACATCACATCAAAGAAAGAAGAATATGCTTCACCTGTAATGAGAAAGGACATATTGCCATAAATTTTCCCAAGAACAAGAAGGACAACAACAACTTCAACAAGAAGAAGAAGGGTAGTAAAAGAACGTCTCATGCTCATGCTGCCGAGGATGATGAACCACCCAAGAAGAAGGCTAGGACAGAAAGTGATGATAGTAATGATGACTCATCAAGTGAAGAAGAGTATGTTCTGATCTCTTCTCTCATAGGTACTATCTCCCATGGTTGTAATGATTGGTTAATTGACAGTGGGGCTTCCAAACACATGACTGGGTTTAAGGAATCTTTTGTGAACCTATCTGAACATGAATCACCCCAAAAGGTGAAACATGGGGATGATTATCAATACCCAATCAATGGAAGTGGTGAAGCCTCCTAGATTCTGGAAAATATTTGAAGATGAAAGAAGTCCTTTATGTACCTGGTCTCAAGAAGAACTTACTCTCCATCTCTGCATTGGATACAAAAGGTATGAGGGTTGCATTTGTGGATGGCCAAGTCCTAATGTGGCCAAAGGGAAAGACCATAGATGATACAGTAGTGATTGGAGAGCAAGAGGGAGGTTTGTATAAATTGAAGGGACAACCTGAACATGCCATGGTGCATGAATCCATGGAGCCAAGTGAACTTTGGCATAGAAGACTTGCTCATATGCACTATAGGGAACTTCCAATTGCAAGCAAGGCTGTAGAGGATCTTCTTGAAATCAAGACCAAACATGAAGGTGTTTGCAAAGGATGTGCAAAAGGTAAGAACATTAAGAAGGATTTCCCAAGTAGTGAAAGCAAGGCAAAGGATATCCTGGAAATCATCCACTCAGATGTATGTGGTCCTATGTCATCCAGTTCTCTAAGATGGTATGTTTACTATGTCTCATTTATTGATGACTTCTCCAGGAAGACTTGGGTATACTTCTTGAAGAACAAAGATGAGGTGTTTGATAAGTTTAAGGAATTCAAAACCATGGTGGAGAATCAAGCTGACAAGAAGATCAAAACATTCAGATCCGACAATGGTGGAGAATTCACCTCAGGTGACTTTAAGAAGCTTTGCAGTGATTCAGGGATTAAGCGAGATTTGACTGCTCCTAACAATCCACAACAGAATGGAGTTGTAGAAAGGAAGAACAAAACAATCATTGAAGAAGCAAGAGCAATGCTACATGACCAGGATCTACCAATGCATCTATGGGAAGAAGGAGCTAGAATAGCTGTATATGTGCAGAACAGAACATCCCACAATATATTGGACAACAAGACACCAGAAGAGGTCTTTTCTGGTAAGAAACCTGAAGTCATCCATCTTAGAATATTTGGTTGTCCAGTATTCACTCATGTCCCAAAGGAAAAGAGGACCAAACTAGATCCTTCACGAAAGAAGGGTATCTTTGTGGGTTACAGTGAAAGCTCGAAGGCTTACAGAATATACTTTCCAGGGTTCAAGAAGATTGATGTCAGCAGGGATGTGACATTTGATGAAAACTCAGCATTCATCAAATCAAGGAAGGAACCTATCGAAGTTTATGAAGAACCTAAGTAAACTAGATTTCAAGAAACTACCATGACTGAAGCAATTCCAGAAGTTGTTCGTGAGTTTGAAGATCCGCAAGAACCTGTAGATCCACCCCGTGAGGATAACTCTCACAAGAGGAAACCTGCACGGGCTAGAGAGCTCATTCAAGATGCAGAAAGATTTGGTATTCCAGAAGAAGAACACATGGCAAAGAAAAGAACCAGATCTCATACCAGCTATGTTGCTTTACTCTATGATATTATGAACAAAGAACCTTCCAGTTATGAAGAAGCGGCGGAAAAGAAAGAATGGAAGGATGCCATGGTTGAGGAATACCAATCAATAATGAAGAATGATGTTTGGGATGTTGTCCCAAGACCTAAAAAGAAGTCTGTTGTGACTTCCAAATGGATCTACAAAATCAAGCATGCTGCAGATGGCAATGTAGAGAAATACAAGGCAAGATTCGTAGCTCGTGGCTTCTCTCAGAAAGAGGGAATAGATTATGAAGAAACTTTTGTACCTGTAGCTAGGTATATCTCCATCAGAACAGTACTTGCCCTGGCTGCAGCAATGAAATGGAAAATAAACAAGATGGATGACAAGACTCCCTTCTTGAATGGTGTAGTTGACGAAGAAGTATATGTGGAGAAGCCACTCGGTTTTGAAATACATGACAGGGAGTCATATGTGTGCAGATTGAAGAAAGCCTTCTATGGCTTGAAACAAGCTCCCAAAACATGGTATGGTAGGATGGACAGTTTCCTATCTAGTTTGGGATTTACCAAGAGTAAAGCGAATTCCAACCTTTACTACAAGGTTGAAGAAGGGAATCCTGTGATTCTACTCCTGTATGTGGATGACTTATTTGTAACAGGAGATGATAGATTGATTGCAGATACTAAAAGGAAGCTTGCTGCTGAGTTCGATATGAAAGATTTGGGAATGATGCATTATTTTCTAGGTATGGAGGTGTGGTAGAGTGCAGGTGGGATCTTCCTTGGTCAAGGGAAGTACACAGTAGATATCCTGAAGAGATTCGGGATGATGGATTGCAAGGCCTTGGCCACACCTATGGCATCAAATCTAAAGCTTCTATGTGATGCTTCATCTGAGCCGGTTGATGTCTCTATGTATCGTGAGATGATTGGGTCCTTGATGTACCTGACGAACACAAGACCGGATATTTGCTTTGCTGTGAACACATTGAGCCAGTTCCTGATGGATCCGAGGAGTGTTCACCTAGTTGCAGTAGAGCATGTTCTGAGGTACCTGAAGGGTACAGTGGATTATGGGCTCAAGTATGAAGCGAATCAAAAGTTTAACCTGTAGGGTTATGTTCATTCAGATTGGGTTGGCAGTGCTGCAGATAGGAAGAGCACATCTGGATGCTACTTCAGTATGGGATTCGGTGTGATCTCTTGGTTTAGCAGGAAGCAATCATGTGTAGCATTGAGTACAACTGAGGCAGAGTATGTTGTAGCCTGTACAACTAGTTGTGAGGAAGTATGGCTACGGAAGCTACTATCTGAGTTATTTGATCTCCCATTGGATGCTACTGGTATATTCTGCGATAACCAGAGTTGTGTGAAGCTGTTTGAGAACCCAGTGTTTCATGACAAGTCAAAACACATAGATATCAAATATCACTATATCAGGGATATGGTGTAGAGAGGAGCTGTGAAGCTCCTGTATGTTGCGACAGACGAGCAGATTGCAGATGTGCTGACGAAGCCACTAGCCAGGGTGATGTTCGAGTACTTCAGGGAGAGGCTTGGTGTTCCTCAGATCGTGGACACTTCGAGGAAGAAGTGATGGACACATTTTCTAAATCCATTCCAAGCATGTTGGAAGGAGGATACTTCACATGGATGTGGATTTAGCGCTGGATGATGAGCATCAGGATGATGTTCTAGTTTATGCTTTGTATGATCAGTTGGATCATTTATATGTATGTACGCATCATGTTGGATGCTGGATATGATCAGTTGGATCATTTATATGTATGTATGCATCATGTTGGATGCTGGATATGATCATTTGGACCATTTATATTTATGTACGCATCATGTTGGATGGTGGATATGATTGGTTGGATCATTTGTATGTATTTTGTATATGCATCATGTTGGATGCTTGGACCATGTATCTGTATATGTATCAGGTGGATACATTGTATGATCAGGTAGATCATGTATATTGATATGTATCAAGTATGATCAGTTAGATCATGTATGTTGATGGATACATTGTGTGGATCATGTATCTATGTATCATGGGGACACACTATGTATGATGATATGTATCAGGTAGATACTTGGTGTGCACTAGATGGATGCATTGTATGATCAGGGTGATCATGGATGACAAGCTTCTCCAGATGACATGCAGCAGGATGCTGCAGTGATGATGATCAGGATGATCATGTGTACATCAGCATGATGTATGGTGAGTATCAGATGATACTTTGTGGCCATGGATTAGGTTGTGCAGATGAGCATGTCTGGGAGATCCTATAGGTCGGAGTTGTGTACCCATAACATCCTGGGATGCTCTTTCGAGACATTGCTCTGGGAGGACATGTAATTTGTGCCCTGGGAGATCTTTAGGTCAGAGTTGTGTACCAGTAACATCCTGAGATGCTCTTGTGAGGTTTTGTCCTATGGCATGTAATTTGGTCCTGAGAGATTTGCACAGGATGAAAAAGGCCTCAGATGCTTCAACCAGGTTTTTCCATGACCACATGTAATTTGCTCCTGGGAGATCTGGACAGGATGAAAAAGGCCTCAGATGCTTCAGCCAGGTTTTGTGGTGGACCACATGTAATGTGCTCCTGGGAGATCCGACAGGTAGAGATATGTGCTCTTAACAGCCTGGGATGCTTCAGCCAGGTTTTGTGGTGAGATCACATGTAATGTGCTCCTGGGAGATCCGACTGGCAGAGCTATGTGATCGTAACAGCCTGGGATGCTTCAACCAGGTTTTGTGATGGGTCACATGTAATGTGCTCCTCGGAGATCTGACAGGTAGAGCTGTGTGCTCGTAATAGCCTGGGATGCTGCAGCTGTGACATCCCCAAGAGCTTTGACTTAGTAATTTAGTGAATTTGAAACTTAAAACTGTAATAGCATTAGAGATCGTCATAATAAAATCCATTGGCGGAAACAACCAAGAAATTTACGTAATTCTTCCAGCAATCGAATTGGAATTGATTAAATCGAAAAATGTACATAAGCATTTACCTCTTACTTATTCAATACCCATTAACTATATAAATGCATAGATCATCTACAATCAAGTAATACCATTCTTACCTTTTAAAAATATATGGAACATATTCGTGAAATTATTACTCAGCAATAGAAATCGTGAATTCAAACAATACATGTGTCTATGTGGTCATTACAAGAACAACATGAACAAAAGGAAAAACACATTCCAGAAAATATACAATAGTCTTCATAAGCAACAAGGCCATTAGCATAATACACATAAAAAGACATATGTAGGTGTTCACCCCTCTCCTTGGGCTACGTCCACAAAGTAAGTCATATTATTAATCGTCAATCCCAAAGGATTCTGCAAGGTAGTTGTTACAACATCAAGTTTCCACTTCCTCGAGGTATTCTATTGACCGGATTTAAAAGCAGCTTCAACACGGATGAACTACCACATCTTGTCCTTCCTAAGCATTCTAATTTACATGATATTTTCTTTACAACATCCAAACAGAATTAATATGGGCTTCAACTTTTACACTATACCATAAGAAAAAATACTCTACTCTCAAAAATAGCAACACCGATCTACAAGTTTTCAGCAGGTAATCATGGTATTCTACATAACAGAGATCCATGGCATTCGACATAATTAGAGGATCGTGGTATTCAACTTGTGTAGATATCCATGGTGTTCAATGTAAACGTCTTCAGCTCAACAATACAATTATAACAAAAACAACGAGCAACGAATCTTATAGCTAGATTTTTAACTGATTGATAGCTCTATCTAAATAAGATATGCCAAGATCTTTGTAAAAATCTGTAAGTGAACTTTAGTTAGTGTGTGCGGAGGTCAGAAACAAATAGATAGATACCAACGTTCAGCCAGAGAACATGACTCTCTGTCAAACAAAGGTTTATGGAAAGGATCGTGTTGCAGCTTCATAAAGTATTTAACTTAGATTAGGGTTCAAGAAGCAGATCCACAAAGCGATCGACACCACCAAGAGATCTAAGAAACAGACTTAAAGTGCATAACACATTCACTAGATTGCATATCTAAGAGACGGATTCATAATTCATTTAGCAAGGAAAATATCAGAAGACGATCCATAAGATAATCATCCAGAAATATTAATTCTAAGAAAAATACCGTATGTCCATAATTCTGGGTTCCAGCGCCGTCAAGGATAAATATACTGCCTATTGTATGCAAGGTACACCCATACATTGAACTCTGAGATAAACAACCAGTATTACGAGAGAGGATTTTCCCTTTCTCGCCTTCCAACAGATCTGCCTCTCAATTAAATAACTACTTTCTTAGATCAGATGCTAGGATTCTCTATTAAATGGTATCATATAGAATGTAGTAAACATCCATTACAGAACTCCAAATCTGATAGGAAAAAGGCACATGCAGAGATCCACACCGTGAGACATCTTACGACTAAACTTGTATTGCAAGACTACAAGCTCGACAGGACAAATAAGATCCTCTTAGGGATCTATCCTCCACAACAAGCGTGGAATCTCTAATTCAACGGGGTTCATAAAGTAATTAGCTCTATAAGGAAAAACACTTTAGACCCGCCATCTGAATCACACAGGTTTGATTTAAATAAACATAAAGGATTTATAATACTCAACCGGGCTCTATGAAGTACTCGCAGGAGACAAAGATGAACTACCAGAACCCCAATCACTCACCAGCGATTTCATATAAATGTGCAAAGTATCATTACACAATATGGATACAAAAATGAAATCTTAGGATACATACCCGAGCTCTTTCATTACTACACTCACCAGCAAGATCGCAACCATCTTTAAAACCGAGCTCCGTCATTGCTGCGCCTGTAGCAGAGATCGTATCCTATGTCCACGCATATCTTCCTCTCTTATCTTGGTCTTCCTATCGCAAAAACCCTCCAAAAGAATCCCCCTTCCCATCATCCTTCATCACCAAGATGCGATATTTCCTTGCAGCATCCTGTGATCACCATTGAAAAACTTCCTATGCTCCCAGAACAGAGATCATTCTCTCCCCCTTCTCATTAGCTATCACCTAATATAAATATGCGGTCGTCTCAGCTCGTCACCTCCCCCCGAAGATACAACTGGTAGTTCTTAAAACAACAAGTGGTTCTCACTAAGTTCCAAGTGGCGCTAAGCTAAGTTTGAGTTAACTGTTTGTGTTAACTTCATGAGACATATTTCCTATTCTCTCGCTAAGTGCTTCTCCACTACAACCACTCGATATCCTTCCAAAATCTTCTCAAAAATACTCTTCCTTAGAACTAGGGAGTGCGCCATCTTAACATGGGGTAGGTTTATCGATTAATACGTCAAGAATATATATATATAAATAAAATAATTCAAATGTTATTGGCAAGGCTTCTGCTTAATATGTTAGCATATATGAATTAATATTTGCCTAGCTTATCCTTAGTTTTTAGGATGTCACCTAATATCTTCAGATCGTTATATCCTACATGTATATAATATATATAAATGATCTTTCTTAGAGTTACTTAGGTTTATATTGTCATAGCCATCTCTATACCAAAGGATAAACCCTATAGCTATTCAGAAAGTTGAGACGAGTAATCGCTTCCTCCATCTATGACGACGATAGTTATAACCTTTTAAGGTCAACTCGTAAATTGCTTACCCTTATTCAAGTGCTTGAGGCATTACGATGATTCCCACCATCTATCGTTACATTCCGATGGCTACATTTATTATCACTTCTCCCTCCTAGTGAAATCAACTACCTGTCGTTCAACTATGTCACCGTCTTTAGCATTTATGTTTACAATCTATGGCCTAAAAATTAATCACATAGTTTTTCAAGGTTTACTGGTGGGGCCTTGGCCTTGAGCTCCTCACCAGTAACTGGTACAATAATCCTTTACAATTACACAATAATAGGATAAAAATTAGGGATATTACATCCTCCTCCCCTTAAGAATAACACTGTCCTCAGTGTTCATGCTTTTTCAACAGTCCATCTTTTACTCTTGCATCGTAATTTCATGAAATTTTGCACATCGTTATTGATCACACCTGTCTTTTCGACTACAAAAATGGGATTTAAGGAAAATTTGTTTAGTCAAATCTTATGATTAATTTCATAATCAAACTGAGGAACATAACAATGAGCCCCTTTATTGCAATATAAAATTTTGCAATTCATGGAATATCTTTTTGTCTTTGTTTGTGCTTCTATTATCACAAGCATGCATAAATCTCGCTCTCCAATAATGTAGACTGTTAACTTAATATAAACACATCTTTCACTTAATCCAAGAAATTCTTGCCTAACACCTTAGTGCTCACATAGCAATCATTTCTCTCATGTATTGCCTAACACCTTAGTGCTCACGCAGCAAACATTTGTCTCATGTCTTGCCTAACACCTTAGTGCTCACGCAGCAACCATTTCTCTCATGTATTGCCTAACACCTTAGTGCTCACGCAGCAAACATTTGTCTCATGTATTGCCTAACACCTTAGTGCTCACGCAGCAAACATTTCTCTCATGCATACTAAGCAGCGTCCTGCCTCCCGCATATGCATCTTCTTTATAGTTTGCCTAGGTCTTTATAGCTTGTCGATTCTCTTGAGAATGCCGGTGGCTGTCAAATCCCTGACTTCTAGGGACTACTTCAGTGCCTTTAATGCACTCTTACACTCTTCCCCTCAAGCCTTCTCGCTTGAGTCCAGGAATTTATTTCGATAACCATCACTTATTAATTCTTACAATTTTTGTAAATACAATATGTCATGTAATAACGGTAAGTAGATACACTCATTTGCTTATGATTCATGATATCTAGCACACATATTTCACCAAATCAAGTTTTGTGCCATACTGTAATCCATGCTATAATGAAATGTAAGCACTTACTCTTGAGTGATTTTGTTTCATGCACCTTCACCAATGGATTTATAATCCACGTTCCTTTTTGGTTTATCACATTGGTCGTAATTATGATAACATCCTGAAATGTTAGTAACTAAACAACATAATCCAATGTTAATCCATGGTTATAAGCATCTCGAAATAAGACCAGTAAATAAGATGCATTAAGTGAATCATCACTTACTCTTGAGCGGTTAACTCAGCTATTTATCCGCGTGAATAATCACTTTCCATTTTGATTGGTTATATTCATAGCGAAATCCTGCAATGTTAGTTCATAACCACTATACAACATCTATTTATAGGAATATTAATAGCACTGACACATCTTTCACTTGTCTATCTTTTATCGACTCCTACTAAGGAAAAATCATTCGAGTTTTACACAATGCTCATGAGTGATAAGCTAGATATGTATGGACTCAAGTTGTGATTCTACTTATAGTGTCATCAATGAAACAATATAATTTAACCACCCAATATTTATAACCTGCGTCGAGGTCTTGTTGACCAAGCGACATATACCCGCATAATATATTACGCTCTTCCACAAGTTCAACTGAGTTTTGACCATCTGCCACAATAACAGAACCAAATATTGTGAGGTTTTTATAAAATAAGAAAGTCATCCTACAATCTCCACATGTGGTCATCTAAAATAAAAATTATTTTCACACTAAGCATAACCAATCAATTAATAGGACTACGTAATGTCTTACACATCAAATAACACTCTTCCTATGATGATCCATGAACATTATGATTGCTTAATCTCGAATGTTAGCTTTCACCATTCCAAATACCACTCCTATTGATGCAATTTTTATTTGTATTCACTAACTTCATATAGGCTCACTCAAATGTCCAAAAATCATATTCACATACCTTATAAAGATAACCATATACCTTTGTAGGGGCGACCACGTATCTCCTTATTATAAGACCCTTCTATGTCGAGGTACCAGTTTACTTGTATTATCACATAACAGTTTTACTAAACATCCCATGGATCTTACCTTTATCGATTTCATTGTTGTTCCACAGTGATGTGTGGGAAATAACATTTGCTTGATCACAACATTTCTAGTTTTAGTTCAATAGCAATTATGTACATAAACAAGGTTCCACCAACAACATAGCAGTATAACAACAATCATGGTGATTACACGAATCTGGTGACCACTTTACTAAACGGCGTACACACAAACAAAATCATGTAAGCAAAGATAAAACCCCGACCAAGACTACAACAATTGTTGTCATAAATTTACTACCGAGATCAAGGTTGGATTTTAGCAAAACTTATAGAACAATACACATAGTGGATTTCACGCTGGAATGCACCAGGCGAAGGAAACGCTAGTTCTGTCATCTACAGGTTATAGAAGATGCATAAATCTAAAGTTAACATGCCTCAGTAGTAACTAAAGATACATCTAGCCAAGGTGAAGAATCATGGCGATTTCTATCTTGCACTCAGTTTAAGTGAAAATAGAAGTTGGGATCATACTCTCATCAGGAGAAGACACCTATATACTAACACCACGGCTTAATCTAAGACTTTGATATCAAAGCAGTATCAAAACAGGTAACAAATAAAGAAAAACAGAGATCGTGTACTACACAAATCATACCCGGGTTCCAGGTTCCATCCAGAGACCCAACAAGAAGATTACGTTCCTGGTTTCATTCACCCATATGGGATTCTCCCAGCTTCAAAGATAGCATGGAATAATTTGTCACGCCGAGTTGGTTTAACTACAGAGGTTTAAGCAACAACAGAGATCCTCTATTGTAGAGCTCGTTCATCCTTTTCTAAGCGGTAATCATTTACCTGAGATTAGCATTGAATTTTAGAAGACTAGCCTATATATATGGAAAATCGAAGAGCAACATAATCCAACAAAATGACAAATTTTTAATAATGAAAGATCATTCGACATATACTCTAATCAACTAAGCATCATCATCAAAGCACATTTTAATCATTCACCTATGATTAGTATTGAACAATTAGAAGATTAGTATGGAGAATTAGAAGTACTAGTGACCCTTAAACAAGGCTTTGAAAAACAAGTTCATGACTATCAGTCATGACCGAGTACATGCAAATCACCATACCCAAATACACACAAGCACCATTAGAATGTTCAATTAAACCAATTAAATTGAATTCCTTTAATTCATAACTATACCTTTAATATTTCATATGAAAATGACTTTTTCTATGCATTTATTCCACCATGCAATACTAATACAATCTCATACAATCCAATAAACTTTCTATGTCCTACAATCCAATAAACTTTCTATTTTTCAGCATGTAACCTACTACAAAATACAAGACAAAAAATGAAGTATAATTTTCTATACTTACTGTTTAACCCGATGAGTAATGGAATTCCATTTGTTCCCGGCATTCAAAACAACAATTTGTTTGTTAGTTTCAAAACCTACATACCTCTTTACCGTATGTTGAGCCCCTATTGGCCCGAGTGCCGAAACCTCAGCTCTGATACCATATGTGACATCCCCAAGAGCTTTGACTTAGTAATTTAGTGAATTTGAAACTTAAAACTGTAATAGCATTAGAGATCTTCATAATAAAATCCATTTGCGGAAACAACCAAGAAATTTACGTAATTCTTCCAGCAATCGAATTGGAATTGATTAAATCAAAAAATGTACATAAGCATTTACCTCTTACTTATTCAATACCCATTAACTATATAAATGCATAGATCATCTACAATCAAGTAATACCATTCTTACCTTTTAAAAATATATGGAACATATTCGTGAAATTATTACCCAGCAATAGAAATCGTGAATTCAAACAATACATGTGTCTATGTGGTCATTACAAGAACAACATGAACAAAAGGAACAACACATTCGACAAAATATACAATAGTCTTCATAAGCAACAAGGCCATTAGCATAATACACATAAAAAGACATATGTAGGTGGTTCACCCCTCTCCTTGGGCTACATCCACAAAGTAAGTCATATTATTAATAGTCAATCCCAAAGGATTCTGCAAGGTAGTTGTTACAACATCAAGTTTCCACTTCCTCGAGGTATTCTATTGACCGGATTTAAAAGCAGCTTCAACACAGATGAACTACGACATCCTGTCCTTCCTAAGCATTCCAATTTACATGATATTTTCTTTACAACATCCAAACAGAATTAATATGGGCTTCAACTTTTACACTATACCATAAGAAAAAATACTCTACTCTCAAAAATAGCAACACCGATCTACAAGTTTTCAGCAGGCAATCATGGTATTCTACATAACAGAGATCCATGGCATTCAACATAATCAGAGGATCGTGGTATTCAACTTGTGTAGATATCCATGGTGTTCAACGTAAATGTCTTCAGCTCAACAATACAATTATAACAAAGACAACGAGCAACGAATCTTATAGCTAGATTTTTAATTGATTGATAGCTCTATCTAAATAAGATATGCCAAGATCTTAGTAAAAATCTGTAAGTGAACTTTAGTTAGTGTGTGTGGAGGTCAGAAACAAACAGATAGATACCAACGTTCAGCCAGAGAAAACGGCTCTCTGTCAAACAAAGGTTTATGGAAAGGATCGTGTTGCAGCTTCATAAAGTATTTAACTTAGATTAGGGTTCAAGAAGCAGATCCACAAAGCGATCGACACCACCAAGAGATCTAAGAAACAGACTTAAAGTGCATAACACATTCACTAGATTGCAGATCTAAGAGACGGATTCATAATGCATTTAGCAAGGAAAATATCAGAAGACGATCCATAAGATAATCATCCAGAAATATTAATTCTAAGAAAAATACCGTATGTGCATAATCCTGTGTTCCCGCGCCGTCAAGGATAAATATACTGCCTATTGTATGCAAGCTACACCCATACATTGAACTCTGAGATAAACAACCAGTATTACGAGAGATGATTTTCCCTTTCTCGCCTTCCAACAGATCTGCCTCTCAATTAAATAACTACTTTCTTAGATCAGATGCTAGGATTCTCTATTAAATGGTATCGTATAGACTGTAGTAAACATCCATTACAGAACTCCAAATCTGACAGGAAAAAGGCACATGCAGAGATCCACACCGTGAGACATCTTATGACTAAACTTGTATTGCAAGACTACAAGCTCGACAGGACAAATAAGATCCTCTCAGGGATCTATCCTCCACAAAAAGTGTGGAATCTCTAATTCAATGGGGTTCATAAAGTACTTAGCTCTATAAGGAAAAACACTTTAGACCCGCCATCTGAATCACACAGGTTTGATTTAAATAAACATAAAGGATTTATAGTACTCGAACGAGATCTATGAAGTACTCGCAGGAGACAGAGATGAACTACCAGAACCCCAATCACTCACCAGCGATTTCATATAAATGTGCAGAGTATCATTACACAATATGGATACAAAAATGAAATCTTAGGATACATACCCGAGCTCTTTCATTACTACACTCACCAGCAAGATCGCAGCCATCTTTAAAACCGAGCTCCGTCATTGCTGTGCCTGTAGCAGAGATCATAGCCTATGTCCACATAGATCTTCCTCTCTTCTCTTGGTCTTCCCATCGCAAAAACCCTCCAAAAGAATCCCCTTTCCCGTCATCCTTCATCACCAAGATGCGATATTTCCACGCAGCATCCTGTGATCACCATTGAAAAACTTCCTATGCTCCCAAAACAAAGATCGTTCTCTCCCCTTTCTCATTAGCTATCACCTAATATAAATATACGGTCGTCTCAGCTCATCACCTCCCCCCAAAGATACAACTGGCAGTTCTTAAAACAAGAAGTGGTTCTCACTAAGTTCCAAGTGGTGCTAAGCTAAGTTTGAGTTAACTGTTTGTGTTAACTTCATGAGACATATTTCCTATTCTCTCGCTAAGTGCTTCTCCACTACAACCACTCGATATCCTTCCAAAATCTTCTCAAAAATACTCTTCCTTAGAACTAGGGAGTGCACCATCTTAACATGGGGTCGGTTTATTGATTAATACGTCAAGAATATTTATATATAAATAAAATAATTCAAATGTTATTGGAAAGGCTTCCGCTTAAATTGTTAGCATATATGAATTAATATTTGCCTAGCTTATCCTTAGTTTTTAGGATGTCACCTAATATCTTCAGATCGTTATATCATACATTTATATAATATATATAAATGATCTTTCTTAGAGTTTCTTAGGTTTATACTGTCATAGCCATCTTTATACCAAAGGATAAACCCTATAGCTATTCAGAAAGTTGAGACGAGTAATCGCTTCCTCCATCTATGACGACGATAGTTATAATCTTTTAAGGTCAACTCGTAAACTGCTTACCCTTATTCAAGTGCTGTAGGCATTACGATGATTCCCACCATCTATCGTTACATTCCGATGGCTACATTTATTATCACTTCTCCCTCCTAGTGAAATCAACTGCCTGTCGTTCAGCTATGTCACCGTCTTTAGCATTTATGTTTACAATCTATGGCCTAGGAATTAATCACATAGTTTTTCAAGGTTTACTAGTGGGGCCTGGCCTTGAGCTCCTCACCAGTAACTGGTACAATAATCCTTTACAATTACACAATAATAGGATAAAAATTAGGGATATTACAGCAGCCAGGTTTTGTGATGTACGTAATAAGTCTTGATGATTCCATAGTAGGTACAATGATGATGAAGACCTGCAGGTGGTGGGCCTACATCCAGTATGAAAAAGGAATGGCTCTGTAGAACTTCCTATGACGAGTAGATTCAGAGATTGGTTGAGATAGCAGCAGCAGTGACGATGATCCCGAGAAGAAGACTTGTCTAGCAGAACTGTGTAGATAAATACCTTCCTAGTTAAGAGGGAGTGTTGATATATATGTAACTTTGGAATGTATTTCATCTATGTATTTCATATATATTTATTGTACCCTTATAAGAGATGTGTTATTCCTCTATAAGGAAGTGTCATCATGTGGATTGACAAGTGGTGCAAGTGTGTGTGGTTATCGATGGGTTATTAGACCACCATGTGTGGGGTCGGCCCTGAAACATATATTATATTGTGGATGTATCTAGATAGACAAGTCGGCCCCATAGTGTAATTGGGAAAACAGGTTAGTATAAATAGAGATCGGGAGATCTCTATTTTGATCATTTAGAAAGTCACACTTTTCTCACTCAGAAAGTGGCGCACTAGTGAGGAGGAGGATCATCTGCTACTAGGAGACTATCTCAGTGTATTTTGGTTGTACTTTGGTTGAGCCATTGCTCTCTCTATCTCTGAGGAAGTTGTGGGGTTTTTCACCTTAGGGTTTTCCCCACGGAAACTCTGTGTCTCTTGTCTCTCATGCTTTTGATTCTTGTGATGCTTGTCATGCTTATTGTGATTATTATGCATTGATATACTATATATGTTATCCTCTCAGTGAATATCCTAGAGTATTGTGAATTAATGCTCAAAATTTAACAACTGACAGCTATTGGTATTCTTTTTAATAATAATTGGCAGTAGGTAATGGCAGTGATCTCAGTTAGGAGATTTGGAGTCCGTGTCTTTGCCATGTGAATTTTCCAACGATAGCACATTGGTAAACCCTTGTATTTTCATCTTTCAGAGATCTCCATGCGAATGCTGCTCACACCTGGACCCTTTGATTATTCTCATTGAATTTGATATCTTGGTGTTCGTATATTTGGCATTTGCAACTGCTTAACACTTGGTTCTTTACTTGGAAATATATGAATACTTTACTTTAACATTTTAATGCATGCATTGGTTCTCGGTTCCTATAGTGTAGTATGACTAGATGCCCTTTCTTGTGCAGTGAGTAATATGCCACAAGGATTCGAATTTAAACTCTTAATATTCATGAGTATTCAAGTGAATTTTCAACATGTTGAGCACAAATTAGGACCATGAACTCTAACATAGACATTTGAGATTTGGTTATTCTGGCAACCGAAATTGAAGATGAAACCGAGCATTTTGTAGGAAAAACCTGGTGACAACAGGTCCTAATGTGTTGATGGTGAGTAGTAAGAAATACCTGCACCACATTTGAAATGAAGAGGTGAATTTTTCTCTGATTGGTAAGGAAAGAGTAATCTAAGAGAATAAAAAGCTGATTGATTTCCTTGTGGAAATTCAGGAATTGTTAACTAAATTTTCTTATATAGTTGTGGATTATTTACCTGATAAGTTTCCACTAATAAGAAACATACATCATCACATAGATATCATCAGTGGAGCTAGTCTACCAAACAAAGCAACCTACAAGAATGAAGAAATTAAAAATTAGGTGCAGGAGTTGCTTGATAAAGGTCTTGGAAGAGAGAGATTTAGTCTATGTGATGTTCCTAAATTGATAAGTATAAAAAAATATGGAAGCTAGAGGATGTGTATAGATTCTAGAGCCATCAACAAGATCACAATCACGTGCATATGCCATTTTCCTTGTATGAATGATTTGATGGATTGTTTGGTGGGGTGCAAGGTATTTTTCTAAGATATAATTGAAAAGTGGATATCATCATATTAGAGGGTGATGAATTGAAAAATTCATTTAAAACGAATGATGGATTGTATGAATTGTTAGTTATGTTGTTTGGTTTAACAAATGCAATGAGTACATTTATGAGATTCATAAATTCATTAATTAAGGAATTCAGGGTGAATCCATGAAGATGGGTATCTATTTTGGGGTGTCTTATGAGAAAATAAATCTGATTTTTTCATGTTTTTCAACTTTGGGCAAACAAAAGATATATGTTTGTTTAGAATTTCGCTTTTCAGTAAAAATAAAACTTTTAGAGAATTATGTTAGCTTTATATTCATTATTCTTTCAAAAATTTTATTGAGATTTGATATGTCAATTTGGAAAATGTTTGACAGTATATTCTTATAAAATGAAGGGACTAAAAAATAGTCATGTTTTTTTGGGAAGTTGAAATCATTGTTAAACTTGTTTTTTGTAAAAAACAAAATATGTTACGACAATCTACACAAAATGTACTACTACATGACTATAAATTGGTAACCAATGGATCTATATACTAATTATTATATTTTTTTGAATTCGATCAATGGGGAAAGGTTGTCTATTTTCAACATGTTTTGTTTGACGAGACATTTCTCTCAATTTACACTAAAACTAAAACACCTAAGAATACCATTTTGAAGTAAACACTCCAATTAACTACACCATATTTTTTTCAATTTTTTTATGGAGTATTTTAAAAGTTATGGATTGTTGCATAAACAGAAGAGACAATTGCCAAAAAAGCAAGTGTTGCATAAACAGAAGAGACAATTGTTGAAGATACAAATATAGATTTACATGATAATGTTGATGAAATGGACATTGAAAATAGAGTACAAGAAGAAGAAATTGAAGCTGAAGAGACCGTGGTTGAAAATGTAAATAGGGATTTACATGTTAATGTTGATGAAGTCAATATTAAAGATCAAGTTCAAGAACAAGAAATTGGACCTGGTATGTATATATCATGTATTTTCCAAATTCATTTTTTATAATGAATTGTTATTTTGGATATATGTTAAAATAAATTTAACTTAATGTATACGTGCTTTCACCATTGATGATGAAATGTTAGAAGACATTGATTCCGAAAAATATGGAGAAAAAATAGCCACACATGTTGCACAATATTGTTCAATGCAAATTTATGATGATATTCTCAAACAATATTCAATAGCAGGACAATCACAAATTTTGAGATGTTTATTAGTGTCCAAGAAGTTAAGAGGTGATACATCATTATTGGGTATTCACAAGGTGGCAAAAGAGTCGAAATTGAAACATAATGTGATAGAAAATATAAGTGATGCAATAATATTTTTGGAAAATCCAGGAACAAAGATACCAAAGCTGCACGTAAAGCAATTCAGACAACAATTATTTCAGCTGGTACTAGACAAAATCATTTGACAATACAACAAGCAAAAACAATAGGAACCTCAAGAAAGACATTATACAAACATAACAAATTCAGAATGCAATTAGATGAAAATGATGAACTTGCTTGTTGGGAAATTATTTGTAGACATCCTTACAAAGATAGAATGAGAGAAGGTGTTAAATATATTGTACATAAATATTGGTTGCAACATGCTCGAGTTTCACCAAATTCAAGGGCTGTGATATCACAAAGAGTATCACAAAATGAATAGAAATCCATGCAAAACCTATAATGGAAATGACACAAGTACAATTGTTCAATAAATTCAAGGAGGATCATCATGCAATTAATATGTCAATTACTACATTTGCGCAACAAAAACCATGGTATGTTAGACCTATTACTATACCTGACACATGTTGTTGTCGTTATCATGTGCAATTTGAATTATATTACAATACTTTTCTTAAATTTGGTAAAATGTTTTGGAAAAATTCACCACTTTCGCCCACAATACGTGAATTCATATCTCAAATTCTATGTGAGAGAGATCACGATGAACTATTTTACAATAACAAATGTGTCAATGGAGAACATTGTCATCATTTTGGAAATCTAGTTTTATTCTGCAATAAATATCCCATTGATAATGATCAGTCGATGTCAAATGTAACTGTTGATTAGAGAAGATATGAATACATCAATTATGCTACAAGTTCTAGTGATGCACATTCGAAACAAATTTATTTGCGAGAAGATAAAATATGTGTGACATATTTTATGAAGAAATTTGAAAGTAAAATTTATAAATACACCAAGAATTCACATAGAGAACAATGGAAAGACCTTCAATTCAAACATTCTCGTGAAATTGTTCCACCCGGAACATTTTTGTCTGTGGTTGATTTTGCAGAAAACTACACTTTTGTTGCACAAAAGGAGATACAAAGTGAATACTATCATTATGACCAAGTTTCAATATTTGTCCATGTTCTATATTATACATTCTCAACATGATGTTGATGGCATTGAAAGCACATGTGACAACCGATATGTGATTAAAGAATATCATTTTTATATCAGTGATGATCGTACACACGATACACATTTTGTTCAACATTGTATTGAAAATATTTTCTATGGATCATTTAAAAGACATGAAGTTAAATTCAATCAACATTGGATATGGTCGAATGGATGTGCCGGACAATTTAAATCTTCACGATCATTTTTATGGTTATGTCAACTTCATAAAGCATCGGAGATTAAACATCGTTGGATTTTCTTTGAAACTGGACATGGAAAAGGTGAACATGATGGTGCGGGAACATGTGTAAAAAGAGCACTTCGAAGATGGAAACTGAACCATTCTTACGCACGATTTCATTCAACTGCAGAGGTTGTCCAATGGTTTCAATTACATCTAAGCCATGATTATAATCAACAATCAAAATATGTTCCCAGGTATGTACACGATTTTTTTAATTTATATTAATTGTCAATTCAAAAAAATGTTATTTGCAAACTTCTATCATTTAAGTATATGTACACTAACATTAAAAGTTGTCCTTTGATATTTGTCATATATTGTGTAGGTTCTTTTGGCTTATTGGAATCCAAGATATATATAGATCAATCCCAGATGAGGCTGGCACCATAAATGAGACTAGAGATTTACACTCTATTCAAACAAAATCCTTCCAAAACGTGTTTGCATTTGAAAGTAGAAAGCAATATGCTTTTGTCATAATTGCACTGAAAATGTTGAATCTACAGAAGTTTGTGAAAGCATAACGAACAACAACATACAACATTGGAAACACACAGAGATTAATCCAAAGGGGAAAATGCCACTAGCAAGCTGAGAAGAATTATAATCAAAAGAAATAACAATATCATTTGATGGCGATAGAATTTCAGATCTTGTTAGAGAAGGTAATGAAATAAACTAAAAACAATGATTGTTCATTTCATATAAATTATGTATATATATATATAACTTACAAATTCTTTGTTGATTGTTCATTGTTATCCATCACCTTATGTGTATAGTCAATTTAATTGATTTAAAAACCATGACGTCAATTGTAATTTGCACATGAGATGTTTTCGTTGTGATTGCACCTTTAGACAACAAAGAAAAGGTAAAATATTATTTGATGCGATGCACTGAAGGAAAGATGAAGTTATTGGAGGACTACGATGACAAAGGATTTAGATTTACATATGAGAGAGGATCCATCATTTTAAAAGGCTATTTTTTTTAACAAACCCATATGAATGAAAATTATGTCTACTTTCAAGATTATGAACGTGATGTTATATGTTGTAAATATAGTCATTTAGTATGTGCATCTCGAATAAAATTTGTACAAGTTCCATCGAAAAAAAATTAAAAACTAGAAAATAGAAAATGTCCAAATATGACCATGAACAAATAATTGAGGACACCATTCCATTGCGATGTTTTTAACTATATCAGAAATGAATTGATCATGCTTGAATATGGATGATGGCATGATGACTTGGTGTGTTATCTGGTAATGTGTAAGAATACGGCATTGAGGTTGAGATGCCATTAATAAAATGATTGTATTTTAGCATTTTGAAATTGATTCGATAATTATTTGGTAATGAAAACTTTAATAAAAGTTGGGAAAAGTTGGAAAATGTTATCTTTCAACTATGGAATGTTGATTGGAAATGTAATTTTACAAGTAATGTATGGGAACTAAAATAAGAGTTTAAACATGATCGTAAAAACATTGTTAATTGTTAAGAATGATTGCTTAAAGATTCTTGGACATGATTGAGTACACTTAAATTATGTCATGTTAAAATATGGACATGTGTTGTATGACTTATTGATGTAGGATTAAATTGTTTAAGAAATGTTTGAAAATGATGGAGAAATCTCTATAACAGGTTGATTGTCTACTATTAGTCTATTAGATTAAGCTAATTGAGTCCATTATATTGGGGGATCTATGGTATTTGAGTATGTGAAGGAAATCCTAAGTTTGAGTCCTTATCAATTTTGATATGTGGTTGTATAGTTGAAATCATTTGACCTTGATTGAATTTGAAGGATTTTAGGGTAATAGTGTGGTCTTTAATGTGTAATTTCATGAAAATATTTGGATTGTGATGAATCCATTTCATGTTTCTCTATTGTATTATTAATAGACAATTCTAGAATACTAATTTTATGATGAAATTATTATTATTATATAAATGAGAAATTATTATTCTTGATCTTGTATGTAGTACAAAAAATTTATTGCCTCTCTTGGTTAAATCCTACTATTATTTTTATTCTTGTCGGGGTAGTGCCCAATGTGGAGATGGGATCTTATTCATTTGTTGCTTGAATAATTAACTATCCATAAAAATGGCTAAGATTTATATTTTCTTAATTATTTAGATAAATTATGAATATGATCCATGAAATTTTTGGAACTTTGCTAACCTATGGTTTTTAAATAAATGCTACATGCACAAGGATAATATCACTTGTGTCGATAGAATTTAATTCCATTTAAATCTATATTATATGAAGATATGATTTTGAATTCTTGTTAACTTTCTTAGAGTATTAATTATATGTGCATATTTTATCTAGATAACATATTGTTTCTTATGCAAAAGGTTGCTTGTAGGAGATACCAAGGAGATACCAGGGTCTTTACATATGGACCATGAATTAGTCCCAATGAAGGGACCAAAAATTATTGGTTATTAATATTCCATCACTAATTATTTTTACTTAATTTATACAATAAATAATAATTTGGTTGATCTTCATGGAGCTAATCATAATATATATGCTTGCAATCAAAGTGTACAATTAATAGTTGTGATTCAAGCACACACAATTAATAGTTGTTTATATGATGGAATTGAACAAAATTATTTAAGTTCACATAACTGAAATCATGGCAAATAGAAATAACAATCATTTGATTTTTAATCACAAACAAGGACTGCAGGATTGTGAAGCTTATGCTAAATTAGAGTAATGGTTATTTACAACAAACCGATGAAAATTCATCAAATTGTTGTCTAAAATCATTGCTCTAATTTAGAATAAGATTCACAGTCCTGAAATCCTTGCTTATGATTAAAAACAAAAAATTGTTAAATCCTCATTTGCCATGATTTCAGCAACATCTATAGTTCACCAACTACAAAAGTGTTGTACATGAACATTCAACATATCAATCATTAGTTAAAAATTGAAAGTATGAATCATTTATATAAGATTCAAGGTTATTGTACATACAATCTACGACACACTTCCAAACAAAGTTGAATTGAATTATCAAACTTGATCTTTTCAATTTAAGCATAGTTATGATGAGCTCATATTTTACGAAACATGTGTATATGTAACATACATGTACAGAAATTGCATGTGGAAAACTGAGAAGTAAAATATTGACGTATATAAATTGCAAAGGGACAAGGGTGATTCAAAGGAAGAACTAGCAAGGAAATATAGAGAAATAAAAGGTTGCATAATCATAATCTATCCCTTCTTAGCAATGTGAAGAGTGCAAAAATGATGCCTATAGGAGGAAGAATCAAATACCATATATTAAAAGACAACCAAGAAGGTTGAAACCTGCACTCAAATATTTTTACATCTACACTCAATTTTTTTTATATTTGCACTCATATAAATTTTTACATCTGCACCCAAATATTCAAATATGTAGTAAAAAATTGTCAATACTTCAAATCCGCACTCAAGGATTAAATACTGCAGGTCTTAAAACTTGTAACTTTAGATTGCACCTATCAAAACTTAAGGCTAGCATATACTGAAATTCAGTAAAGAAAGATTTAGGAGTGCAAATTGCAAACACTATATTCTATGAACTAATTTAAAACAACAAATAGTTAATGTCTGCTTTACATAAAATTTGCAATCTCGAAATTACAAAAACAAGGTACATCAGCTAAATAGTGTTGTTCTACATCGCACAGTGATCTCAAATATTCCAGTTTGCGAGAACAAGATCCAACAACAATCACATGGAATTTATATTATTCATAAAATAAAGTACTTTAAACATTTAAACATGTGTACTAATATCCTTTAAAACCATTTCAAGATTGAACATTAAACTAGATATAAGATTGAATATCATTATGAAAGAAAATTGTAACTTGTACATACAAATTTAATAACACATACGTTTATGAACATCATGCAAAATCATATTCTAAGCATTTACCACACAAAGTATGCTATGTAATTACCCCCCCCCCACCAAAAAAAAAAAAACCAGTTAGATCATTCAAAGCAAATACAGAATATGTAAGTTCAATGTACATGTATATAATCCAAAAATAAAGTTCATGAATATGTGAGTTCAATGTATATATATAATCCAAAAATAAAGTTCCTGGATGTCCAAAACGGCTACAATATATGTATTAACATACAGATATGTGCAATATGGTAGCATGGGAAAACAAAAAAAGACCAATAAAAATCATTCTCTAAATCAAAGTCCACCACTTTCCTCCATTGTGGTCTTCCCTTTGTCTCGAAGAGTCCCAACTTACAACATGTATAAATAAAATTATAAAAATATAAACTAAATTCAAAAGTTAAAATATTAAACTTATAAAAATAAAATTGAAAAGAATAGTTCAATTATAAACAAAATTACCTTAGTCCCAATGTCCACGTCTATCAAAGAACCAATATCCTCACCACCAATGTCCATATTTTCCCGTGTTTCCTAAAATTTAAAGTTTGTTAATAAATAAAACATTGTGCAAGAAAAATAAACTAAATTTAAGCAATTCACTTAAAACCAAAACAAAAAAAATTGAAAACATGAGCTCACAAGAGAAGGAAAATCATCAAAAAAGTTGGAACCTAAATGAACCTGCATGGATAAGTCACATTAACAACAAGATGCATAGATTACTTAAAATTAAAAAAAAGCACACAATATCTTTCAAACATAAATATAAATATGTAAATAATAAATATACCTCTCTAAGATGCTCTTCTACATTTTCACTAGTGGGGAGTCTAAAATCATGTTCATTCAACATTCTAGAAAACTGCAATCAATAAAAATTTATGTAATGTATTTATTACTATATATCAAAAAATACATAATGGCATAGATATAATGTAACAAAAAGTTCAATTCAAAATGAATAAAACAATTAAATAGATTGTTTGTACATAACCAACAGACCTCTCCTATACTTGATGTGTCATGGGATAGGACATATGAAGCTGTATCACAACACACCTTATCATAAGCCCTAAGATATTCAATGCTCATTGCATATACCTCATCATTCGTTTTGTAAACAAAATTTTGATGAATAGTGGCTCGATCCCTCTCTCGAACCAATCCCACGGCAACTCCTACAACTACCGACGTTAAAACTTCGACAATAGAATCCCTTGCAGTTGTCCCAAATTGGGATGTGGGCTCCATCTCCGATTTAAAATCCACAAGCATGGTTGGGAGAGATATATGTGGTGGAGGTGGAAGAGTTATGGGATCTTTAAGAGCACATTTTCGATCATATATTTGCCCCTTTCCAACTCCATAAAAGCTAGAATGGATATCGATATAGTCTGGCTTCATATTTAAAAAAAATCTACATAAAAAAATCTAGCGAAATAATGAGGAAACTTATCATTCCATGGCAACCTACCATAGGCTGCAAGAAACCTATCATATAATAGATGTGCAAGTTCGGGGTGCTTGAAATATTGCAGTTTCAACATTTTTCGCTTTAGGCCTTCTTTGAAGTTAAACATTAAAATGGACTGTTCTTTGGTCACTCTCTCCTTCAAAACAATCCACTTGTCCGGACCCATCACTTGTGCCCTTCTCCTCCGCATCAAGTCAACAAAACCATCTGTAGTTGGTCCAAGACCCTCATACACCTTAATGAATTTTTTCAATGACTGAAAAAACAATATCTAGACTTTGTTTTCTCTCTGGAGGGAGAACAAAACTAGAAAGATCATTTTGCAACTTGTCATAGTGAGATCTACAGCTTTCAAGGGTCATTTGTTAAACACCACTTTCCTATGGAATCTCCTCAGGTATATCAAATGGATAAGTTGTTATGGGTGTACAACCCACATCTAGTTCAACATATGCCCTCCTTGCTAGACCTTCGCCCCTCTGTGTAGAATTATGAGCCTCTTCTAAACCTTTCTCTACACCCACATCTGGTTAAACATATGTCCTCCTTGCTCGACCTTCATCCCTCTGTGTAGAATTACGAGTGTTAGCACTCAGATTTTCCTTGGGCTGTATCAAAGAAACCCGAGGTAACCTATTTCAAACCAATCTTTAGACTGAAAGTTGGCCTCCTTCAGCCAGAGAGGGCTCTCTCGGCAAATCTGCCATCCAATGTCACCACGACAGCAGTTCGACAATGAAACTCAAGGGCCAATTTGTAAAATAAATAAAACTTAAGGATTTTTAATGAGGTGGCTAGATCAACATGAACAGGATACCATTGGGCAATGGAGTCGAGAAAACAGAAAAATATGGACCAGCAGTTAAACAAATATTTTCATACAAAGGCAAGATAGCTGTCTTGTTACAGTCAATGAGATTTTTGCAGGTGATGGGGAAAGAAATAAAGACATTCCATTAACAACGGGCATCAGTTTTTAGATGAATCCACTGCTAATTTTAGAGAAATAAATGAATGCTCAGAAGCGAATAAATTGAGGCATAGAAACATGAATCTCAATCTATTATGAACGTTCATCCAAGCATAGAAGAAAACGACATAATGAAAGAAATAACCCAGAAAGTAAACTTGCACAAGTAGAGAAAGGAAATGGTACAGACTGCAATTTTTAAACAACACATGAATCTTTGAAGAAAAATCTGTTCAATTCTGAGATCTTTATTAACTTCTGAAGCCCTTCAAAACACCCGAAATGGGTCTCTGCTTACTGAAAAATCCAACCCTTTCCATGTTGTAAAATGTATAATTTATACAAAAAAAAACTCTCCCAGAGCAAACCCTAACCGCTTTGTTTTAAAGATAACTTTCTTTTAAATAAATTCTTTAAAACTTGAAACTAATAATTAAACAAAGTTTTACAATAATAATAGACAAGACTCGTATTATGAAAATCGAGATTGGCGGCAAAGAATCTTCGGCTGTTGAAAAAACTTCAAAAATTCCTCAATTATGTCTCTCTTTCGATTGCCACATGTTTTGCCATTTAATCCTTGAACTGCAGGTGGCTTTTTTTTCTTTCATTCATGTTTGCATTTGTTAAACTGAGTAACATTCAATCTGGACGCTTCACATCAGTTTTCCCAAAAATTCATAGAACCATAACTTCTCCTACCAACCACAAAATCTTTAACTCGGAGGCAATAACCTAGCTCTGCATGTTCTTTGGCGACCAATTCCTGTATCTTTAGTTCTGTGTAGTAACCTGAATGCCAAATTTTTAGGCGTAGGGGTTTGAATATCTGCACCATGCTCATATACTATAGCAGCTTCTCCAACTCTATGGCCAATAGACATCTGAGGCATTGCCGGAAGAATTCCAAATGGATTCGTTACAGGTTGAGGTGTTGTAATTATTATTTCTGTTGAGTGTGTTGCTCAAGAGCTGGAATCGATATGCCACTAAAACCATTAGAAATGGATAATGAAATGCGGAAAAGATACATATCTCACATCAAATCTTGTAACCTAGATGCGATTAGCCAAATTCATCAAATTAGATGACCTTCCGGGACCTTTTGAAAGCTTTTTGTACTTTATCAAGCTGCACAGAGGCTTTAAGATTATTGCACATTGATTGCAGATGGTCGTAGAAGTTGTGAAATAAGTTTACAAGATATGGCAGATAGGTCTTGGATTTGAGCGATAATTTGGGAGATCCAGTCCTTATCGGTGGTTGATTTCTGGCTCGACTCATTCATGAGTAGCATAAAATGACCCATTATGGCTGAAATCCCAACTTTCTCCTGCTTGTAACCATATGGCGCCAAAAAACTTCGATAGCCTGTGAATGTGATCCCAGCAATGATGAACAAGAATTTTGACCCATGAGCATCTGCATCGTGGTCTCTGTAGGCAAAGTGAGCAGATCGGAGTAAAGGAAGAAATGGAGTTATCGTCTGTCTAGAACAGGGTGAGGTTATCGAGTTCAAGATCGATGGACGCATGACAACAGCAAAAATAATATAACATTTGTCTCTTATCACTATCAGTGCTCTTTCCTTTTCTGTATGTCGTCCTCTTCGTTCTTACTAGCTGTTCTTCCAACACTTTCCACAGCAAATGTACATCCATAAAATCTACAGGAGAAGTATGCAATCTTGGACTATCGAGCAAATCTTTCTTCAGACATTGGCGGTAGAGTCTGGGAACTTGACGTTTCGGCTATCAAAAGAAAAATGCCACCGAAATAGAATCGCCTTCTTTCAATACCTCCTGGCGTTAGGGTTTTGGAGTTTATACTCCGGTTAAAAATAACAAATTGCTAAAAATGGGCAACTTTACCTTTTTATAACCTTTCCAATGGATGGTATCGCGCGGGCATTGGATGGTTTGCGATACAACTTTTCACATATCCGGACGCATCAGAAATGGACACGTTGCATGTTGGTTTTTTTCCGCTTCCACCAACCGTCATTATCTTTCGAACATGTGAACGACGCGGGATGGATTAGGGACCGTAGATCCTCCTCTCTGACTTTTGGCAAACATCCCATACGATACATCTTGACAGACTTGACGCCCTTGCTATGTCTCCACCTATCGTATCAATTTCCTCGGCAACATTATTTCTGTCACAAACATTTGAATGTAGAATTTAACAGCTTCCAACTTGATATTTTCCATCTCAATTGTAAAAAGGACGTAGTCAAATGGAGGATGGCACATTCGTTGTAAGTCGACGACCTCTTGGAGTGAACTCATGGTGGCAAACTTCAAGCATGTCTGACTGTATTGCAGGTAGTAGATGATCCGTGGTTGACCATACTTAGTCGATACTCAGCAGCTAAAGGCGTTTCGTTTTTAGAAAACATCTGAAACCTACATCTGGACTTATGTCAACGCTTCCTTGGTTTGATCTTACAACCGTCGAAGTCATAGCCAATATGTTGTTTATTTTAATATGAATGGAGGAAAACATCTCCTACAATTTTTCTGAGAAGAAAATCGTATATTTGTATCTTGAAAACCCAGACTCTTTGACTCTATGAGAATTTTCCTCTTTATCGCCATCAAGACCTCGTCAATTTCTTCAATGTAGTTCAAACAATCATTTTGGGAACAAAAGCCAGCGATCTTCTTTCCATTATGAGCATCTCATGCCCTCGCTAGCTCCATCTCATCAATGTCGTAAAGGTGGAGAATCTTCAGAAGAACCCCCATAGCACTATTTTTGTGTGATCTGTCATTTAACATCAAAACGTTGGCTGGAATATTCGTCCACCACTTACATTCTCCATTTTTAATTCTTGGGAATTTATCCCACATGCCCAACAGAAAGTTTCTTTTTATCCTTTATATACCCCAATGCCTTCATTCTATGCCAAGCAACAAAGGAATGGGAGACTTTAAGCCGCGGCGCTAGAGTGATGGAGGATACATGTGGTCTTCTCGGCTTGGCACGTGGTCCTGTGGTGAGCCCTCGATGTTGGGTGGAAGCATAATTTTTACTCAATTTTGCTTTGTCATTTCATATAAATACAATCCTCCTCCACTTAGGTCAAAATTAATGCCCTTTCTTCATAAAAATCAAAGCTTCCATATTTTGGCATTAATATATAAAAAAATTTAAAAAATCTTTTCCCAATTTTTATTTATTTTGGTCTTTGCTATATTTATAAAAAGATTTTGTTGAAATTTGAAAACTTCTTTCAACCATTTTTATTTTGCAACTTTTATGCCCACACTTGAGGACAAGTGCTTTTTCTTGACCAAGTTTGAGATCCCCGCCATGAAATTGTTCTATTGTTGCATTGCCAATGTCGGCAGAAGATAATTAACCAAAAAATTTATTGAGTGTCAACAACGAGCCTCTTTTGAACCTTGCTCTGCATCAAAGAAAAACACAGTTGTGTGTAAACATGTACAAACTTTTTGAACACGCCCAAAATTTCAATTAATACATGTATTAAAACATAAATTTTCATACCAAAAGAAGGTTGAGATCGACGTTCTCCCATAGAAGATACGGGGGAATCATTTGTGCCCCTTTGTCCTAACTGGTGATCAAATGAATGTCATCTATACAACAAGCTTGAATCTCGAGGTGAACCCGAAAACCTTTGATTATTAGTCGTGACACGAATTCCTGATGACCGTGATTACCTCCCCTTAGTAGATATTGTTGTACCAGTAGACCCTATACGATTTTGCCTCAAATACCCCTCTCTTTCCATTTGATAAAATGTCTAGATTTACACAACTATCAACTCATAACATATTCAAATTTTACATGTTTTGATATTTAAACATTCAAAACATTTAACCTAATCTCTGAGAGAAAGATGCTATGTTATATAAGACAATATAAATATTGTGAGTAAGTGTTGTTATGATTTCCCAAGTAAAAATACTCTGATCAAATTAAAATAAAGGTAGGAGGTTTTATCTTTTTAAATTCTCCTTTTATCTCAGCTTCATATTTTATTTTCTTTCTTCGTCTCTACCCTCCGAGCTACTATCAGAATCTTCTGATTCACTAGCTACATGGCTTCCATCTGAAGAAGAATATTCAAGGGACGTGTCATCTCGTTTACGTTTCTTTTTAAACCTATCCTTAGACACTTCATTTAGTTTAAATAGTAAGGCCTCATTAAAATCTTCCTAATTTCTCATTACCCTCTCATGTTCTGTTTTAAAGTGATGAAGTTTTGTTTGTAAGTCTCTCACATTTTGTAAAATCTAATTTGAGAAACACATTGTAACAAACCCCAAAAGTCATAAAATTAAAAAGAAACCTTCATAAAAGTATCACCCTACTTAAGCTAGTTTACTACGTTTGTTTGTAAAACTAGCTAGAAAGTACATTATACAATTGGTTGACCCTAAATTCATGAAAATACGTGTTGTATGACCAATTAGCATAATTTTCCCAATCGTCACAAAATTTCATTATTCTATTTCATTAGACAATCTATTACAATGTTTTAAGATCTTGCGACCACCCTAAGAGCAAGGATTATCAATGAAAAAGAAAGGTCATTGATAACAAATACAATAATCATTCATATTCTTTAACCATCACTTTAACATGTTTGTGTAAACTCCTCATACACATCTATAGAAATAATTCCTTGCATTAAACAAGAAAATATATACTTCTATGTATTTATACACATTCTAATATTGTTATCCATATAAAATAATTTACCATCAATGGTTGCCTATACTAAGCCTCATATATTTACTTTTTCCCACTCTAGGTATACTATATTCATAAAGGAATTAAACATAATTCCTTTTTATTATTATTATAAAATATGATCTGCTATAATATACATTTAGTAAGAGTTTAACAATAAAGGTATACATAAATGTAAAGACAAAAGTAACCTTTAACCTTAACCCACTTAAGTTTCCCCCATTTCATGAATCAATCTTCATATCATACACTTTGACAAACATCCATATGCATGTACTCTAAAATTTAACCATTAATTTTTCTCTCTCTCTCTCTCTCTCTGTATATATATATATATATATATACCTTTGGAACTTATGATAAACATAAAATGGATAGATCTACATGCTTACAATAGTAGAAGTTAAAACATATGATAAACATATATAAAATACACCTATCCACATGCTTCAACGATTATATATAATATAAAATTCTGATAACCACCATGGGAGGATCGAAACCTCAATCACTGATATTTTATAATAACTTGTTCGTAGTGGATGATGCAAGAGCATAAGCTCAAATGGTGAAGTCACTTGTGACTTCACAAAGTCAAATTGACCTTTCTAGAAGAGACTTGGAGTCTCACTTGTAATTTCTGTTTTTTATTAAAATAGAAGATTGAATAAATGGAAAAGGACTCTCAATCCTTTCCAAGTGTAATAGATAGGATAGGAACAATTAGAGTGTTGAGCCTTTTTAGAATTAGGTATAGGAAACATAAATATGAGTCATAAGTTTGTTCGGCCCTTGATCCTATTTTCATGGACCTAAGAATATAATTCTCTTTGTATTTAAAATACAATAGAAATCAATTGTAAGGAAGCTTGAAAAGTTCGAGATAGCTCAATAGCTTGAGTACATTGGAGAGCTTGGGAGGCTCGAAAAACTTGATGGAATCAAAAGAAGAGGGCCCAATCGAATGTATATTTGGCCAAAGGGAAATATCTCTGTATTTGGAACTAGTTATTGAATGAATTTTATGAGTAATATCTCTGTTTATGGTTCAAGATGTCGAATTGTGTGTGTAAGCTTGGTTATAGATGAATTGTATTGAACTTGTGGATAAGTGTGTCTTCTATTTTCGATTACAGTGATTATGTATGCTTGAATATCTATCGATCAAAGGCAGAGTGTTAAAGAAATAGTGGTCTTTGAAGAGCATAAGAGATGAGGAAATTGTTTGAGATAGTCAATCCTTATTTAGATTCAGTCGATGTAAGTGTTTAACAAATGATAGATAAAGATTCATTGAATGCTGGAAATTGTGCATTGAATGATTTAGACTTTGCAGCATTCAAAGAATCTAATGGATCTGATCTGATTTTGCAGCATTCAATGAATCTCTATCTATCATTGAATGATTTAGAGGAGAATCTAGACTTGTTTTTTATAAATTTTGTATATAATTTTTTTATAGTTTTTTATTGATCCGGTGGCATCTAGATCAACCCTTGAGCTATGCAATGATTTATTTGGAAGAAAGCTGGGGCACACATTTGGAATCTCTGGTTCTCGTGGCACTAGAGTATTGAAAGGTGAATTTCATCAACTGTTTCATGGGTAATTTCTATCTGAGTTTGCAGCATTCAATGAATCTCTATATATCACTGAATGACTTAGAGGAGAATCTAGACATTATTTTTTATAAAGTTTGTATATAATTTTTTATAGTTTTTTATTGATCCAGCAGCATCTAGATCAACCCTTGAGCTATGCAATGAGCTATTTGGTAGAAATTTGGGGCACAAATTTGGAATCTCTGGTGCTCGCAACACTAGAGTATTGCAAGGCGAATTTCACCAACTATTTCATGGGTAATTTCTGGTGGGAACCAACTTTATTACAGACCTTCCAAGGAAGAAAACCATGCTTACTTCAACACAGGTGTTATGGTGATAGATCCTGAAAATGGAGGGTAGGGGAATTCAATTGATGTACATGCAGAAGGAACATAGTATCTGTGAGCATGGTGTGTTCAAAAAATAATTTCTTTTCTGTGTGAGATTTTTCTTTTTGGTTTTCTATGGGATTCCTGTATTTCTCAAATTAATTCAACATTTAATGTAACTTAAGATGTATACTACCGAAGAAATGCAGATCACAAGCCGCCAGTAAACAGTATGTAAAACAATGTATATTATTAATATATAACGGTGGGTATTATTCAAATGATAATGCATAGACTGATGTGTTCTATATAAACTGGTTCGGCTTCATTATAAGTAAAATCCACTAAGAAGTAGAGTCAGGAAGATCCTTGAATCCATCCACTAAAGGGGAAACCCATAATAGAAAACAACAAAAATATATGTTCGATTCTTTCACTAAACTAAAACATATAAATTTAAGCCCAAAATACACCAGAAACTTTCAGAATCAACAACAATTAATCTCAAAAATAGCTATTTACATAATGTAACCAAAAAAAGTGCATAAAAATCGACATAAATAATATTGACGGGAAAATAATTACCGATATCTACGGATACATACCAAGATATAAATTTTGCTAACCGACAGCACTAATTATAGTTATCTTAAATCTAAAATACACAGATCTGGCGGAAGAATGTTCGACGGCGTCGTAGCAATAGGTGGGGTTGGGGTCATAGCAGCACTAGGTCACAATAGGTCCAAAATTGCAGCAGCTGGCAGAAGAAGGTTCGAAGAGGTGGCACCAATAGGCAGCGTCGATGTCGCAGCAGCACCAGGTCACAATAGCTCCGAACCCGTAGCATCTGGCGGAGGAATGTTTTCCACAGTCACAGAAACAGGAGGGGTCACCACGCTCACAGCAGCTGGAAGAAGAATGTTCTCCATGGTCGCCACAGTCACAGCAGCTGGAGGAAGAATGTTCGCCACGGTTGCAGCAACAACCGGGGTCACCACGGTCACAGCAGCTAGCGGAAGAATGTTTGCCACAATCGCCACAGTCACAACAGCTGGCAGAAGAATGTTCACCATAGTTGCAACATCACCAACAAGCGGAAGAATGTTCACCAACAGTCATAGTAGCAGGGCCATACGGCTGGGCATTCGACAGAAAAATGAACGAAAATGACCGCAGCCCTCCTTATATGTAAAAAAGTATTCGGTTGAATAATTATTCATTCGAATAACATTTTCGCTGAATAATTATTCGGCCGAATAATTATTTGGCCGAATAAACTCCGAAAAAAATCACCAGACACATTTACCGGTCGATAGAGCCTCGCACGCAATTCTAGGTTGTCATTACGTTTAACGACCAACCGTTAATGGTTGTTCGACAAAATAAATTTAAAGTTATTCGACCGAATAGCTTCTGCTATGATTCTCCACCCCACAATTCTCATGAAATAAACACCCATCTTCATGGATTCACCCTTTACTGGAAAATGTGTCTTTGTCTATCTTGATGATATTATGATTTATACTTAGTCAATTGAAGAGCACCTTAGACACCTCAGATTGGTTTTGAGTAAGTTGGAACAAGAAAAACTCTTAATCAATCTGAATAAATGTTCATTTCTAAAAACAAATTTAGTGTATTTAAGTTTTATTATGTCTCAATATGGCTTGAAAATGGATCAGCAGAAGGTCAAATCCATAACAAAATGGCCTACTCTTAAGAGTGTTTTTGAGCTAAGGATATTTCATAAATTGGTTAGTTTCTATAGGAAATTTATCAAAAAATTGAGTGGGATTTGTGCTCCATTCATGGAGACAAGTAATTGATAGAAACATCTATTCCAATAGGAAAAAGAATCTTAGGAAGGATTTAAAATACTTAAAAACAAAATAAAATAGAAAACATTTCTATCATTATGCACTACTACAAAAGGGCCCAATTTACAACACTTGGTCAAGAACCTGTTCGGTGTCCCAATGTCAAAAAACAATGGATTAGGAACTTTGCAAATTTCTCATTGGAAATCTAACTTTCACCTACAACATCGTTATTATGACAGTGTTACAACACTCTTTCCATCTATGCAGTAGTTGAAGATCATCTTCTGGATGTCGGTCTTTCGACGACGTATAGACACTACTACGAAATACTTCTAATGAGGGCTTCCAATGACGTATACACATTATTATGACATTACTTCCATCTACGTGATAGTTCAATACTATCTCATGGATGTCAATATTCCAACAAGGCTAGGCATTATTACAACATACTACTAGCGACCTTTCGATAAGATTGTTCATCGATAAGGTTGCATGTATGTCTCTAGGATGTCATAAGATTGACGAGGGACCGGAAACATAGTTTATAGATACAATTCCAAGTATGTTGGTAGGACGTCATAATGGATGTGACCAATCAATAAAATAGATCATCGATGTACTTGCAGTTATGTCTCTAAGACATTGATATTTCGATGTTTTCCCAATGATCAAATATTGATTACTAATGACTTCCCCTCGTAAGCATCAACATTTTATTTATTGCTCAAGTCGCACCATCCTTTGGAAGCTTAGTGTCCAATATGATACATCATTTATCCATGGTTGGAATTTAGAGGACATGGAACTTGCAAAGGTGATCAATGTATAATCATTGGGGGAATTGCATGCATGCTAAGAGAAGTTGCAGGATATTGCTTGATATGTAACGACAACTAAAGTCTAAGTAATGAGAATGGGACACCTGTCATTCTCATTACTTACACCTAAATTTCTGCTACATGTCCAATAACTTATTTGCAAGTAACGAGAATGATAGGTGATCATGTTATCATTACGTATACATTAGTTGTTGGTGCATATCCAATAGTATCCTGCAACTTCTCTTATCATGCATGCACTTTCCCACAAGGATGATATATTGATCACCTTTTCAATTTCCATGTCCTCTAACTAATACCCTTGGATATATGATCATATTGAACACTAAGATTCCAAAGGACATGTGCAACTTGAGCAATAAATCCAATCTTGATGTTTATGAGGGGTAGTCAAAAGTAGTCAATATTTGACCATAATATTGTACAAGCTAGTAAAAAAGAAGAATCCCATCCCTACAAATATATGAACTAGTAAGTGGAAAAACATTTTCCGTCAACAAGTTATACATGTTGGGTTGATTTTTCTGTGAATTAAGAAGAAACCAAAATGTAAGACTTTTAAAGATACCAAATGTAATACTTTCACAGATAGAAGAGTGATTGCTACAATTTCATAAGTAAAAATGCTAAAATTTTATCTAGCAACCAAATAATACTAGAGAACAAATAGAGATTCAAGTCGTTCATTACAGAGCCAAGACATTTGTAGAATTCCTATATATGATGTTCATGATTTATAGGTTACAATTCTAATTTACATACCAATGTTTAGACATAATACTATTGACACTGTGTTAGATTCAAGACCAAAGTTAACTCAAAGTACAAACACAACCCAAACTTTAGGAAAATGCTATTGCTAAATGAAATTTTGGAAGATGGCAGTTACCGGGACAAAACTATAGTTTCTTGCAAAAACAAGTAAGAATAAAAGGATTTATACCCTATAGTTTCCAAGCAGTTATTCATGAAAAAATTAATACATGTAGAAAACTTCAAGACCAAAGATTTGTTTTTTGCAACTTTTCCAAAAACAAGGGAAATGTAACTCGACATGACTAGGAAATAAATTTGGTAAGAAAATGATATTGTGATGTGTCATAGTAGAGTTTACTTAGTATCCAACATTATCATGATCTACTTTCACAACTATTGAGAAATATAGGTGTTTCCTTGGTCCTTAATGGAAACCATTGTCACCTATGTTCTATTTGAACACATAAATAATAGAGAAAATCAACTAATTTTGGTTAGAATACATGCAATATTGGCTTTAAAAGTAATGAGAGAAGGAAAATATCTATAAAGACATAAACCACACATAGATGAAACAACCCAAGCAGAGAAGCAAAATGCATAGTGGATTGATTTAAACATTGAATCGACAAAGTCTTAAACTATTTGTCACTTAAAAATTCCTTTGCCCCTAAATAAAATATATTCACACAATGAGTAGTAGAAATAGAGGTATGTACATTATATATGTGTGTTCTCTTCCTCCAATATGGCATGGGTTGGCCCTACCTTTATGGGATGTCCATTTTTTTATGTGCCCTATTGTGTTCTTAACATAGGTTGATCTAAGTTATTAATAGTGCCTTGATCAAGATGATATGAATAAGGACTAGTGTTAATGTATCAAGGTTTGTTAGTGTTGTTTATAAATCAATTCCACAACAATATAACAATATCACTTCATACATACATGAAATCATATGCTCTTGTATAAAATCCAATTCCATTACATTGAAAAAGGTGATGACCACGCATTCAACATTTTCTTACAGGCAAGGTGTGAGAATCATAAATATTTTTTGGAGGGTGTTCCTTTTAGTCTAGGTCAGATAAGGAGGAAAGCGTCTCCTTCAAAGCTAAAATCAATTCTTACATGATAATCTTACATGGTATAAATATAAGCATATGGATTAGAGTCAACATATCCTTTAATCAAAATGAGGAAAATCAATTAGTCAAGAATGAATGTGCAAACTACTTGTTGTAATGAGGATAGGTTAGCTCAGTTTACATGAGAAAGAATCTGGTTTCAAAGCATTGGGTTTCTTTTCTTGACATCTCTTATGGTCCAAAGATTCAACCTTGATGTTCCTTCAACTCTTACATCCATGATTTAGACTACATGATTCTAATTAAATATTGTTGGTGCGATCATTGAGGGAGTTATACCTACTAGTTTGAGGTAGTTGTTAATAGCTAGAGGTTTGTTGTTGTTATGAAGGAAAATAGTTACATTTTTCATTAAAATTCACAACTATTCGATAGTAATTTCAATCTTGTATACAATCATTCATGGTTCACTACTTGAAAAGTTAAATATCCAAGAATTAAAGTGCTAGATTGATTCTTATGTGCTTCTATAATGATTTTTCTCAACTACCACATGGGAATTTTCTTAGTGTGATTTGTGCCTATCATTAGTCAAGAGATCATCAATAAGAATGTGTAGACTTGGCGAGTACCTTCAAACTCTCTCTAATGCAATATTTAGTAAAAGGAAGTGCTCCACCTACAAGATATTCTAGTCCTTTCACACAAGTTATTTTTAGAACATGAGACTGCCCAGATTGGAGGAGTTATATTGGAGGCATTGATGTCTATTTTCAACACATTTTATTTACTAATTGTATCTCATTGATGCACCTCACTTGGAGTGTCTTATATTGGAAAATTTTGTCTATCCTTATTTTAGTATTCACAAATAAGGACACCTTCATTCTAATCTTATCATTTGCACTCATTAAATTGTAATAAATTATCTATGTACACTCCCATGATAACTACATGAGAAATGGAGAGGTGAGAGATGCTTATTTTATTGGCATTCTTTAGTCTTCTGATTCTTGATTTGTCTCCATTCCTCCTTCCAATTTTTTTCATGACAAGTTATTGAAGAAAGTTCCTAATTGAGCATTGGAGGTCACTCTCATGGAATTAACTTGAATTTTCCATGAAGCATTATGTAAGTAAAGAAATTGAGAAGTGATAGTTCATTTTCTTGTCTCCTTCTGGTGCAAAGCTAAAATCTTCAGATTATGAACTTATAACATCTATAGAATAATGTTGAAACACTTTTGGTATAATTTTTTTGCACTCTCTAGATGGAAAATAAAGCATAAAAATCTAAACTAGAAACATAATATTCAATTTAAAATAAAGAAAAAACAAAATTCAATGAGAAAATATTCAATAAAAAATATCAATACTTGTATCATCCAAACATCCATAGAGCTAGTGACCATAGTTCATAAGGTCTACAACATTGTTGGAACAACAAATGTATCATTTGCACAAGGGCACATAATAAGTATATTCTGCTAAAATTCTATAGTAGATACATATATTTAGTTAAAAATAAACAAATAACTAAATTTTTGAATGAGAAAATATTCCGTAGAAATTCTCAATAATCGAACCATCCAACAATGTGTAGATTTGGTGACTGCAATACATAAGGTATGCAGCATTGTCGGAACATAGAAATTTATCATCTGCACATTGGAACATAATATGTATAGTCAACAAAAAATTTATAATAGATACATAAAATTTGGTTAAAAATAAAGAAAGAGCTAAGTTTTTATCTTATCAATAAAATTAAAATCAGAAGATGCAAATATCGTAATTGCTTGAGCTTCGCTTGGTTTTGAGAATAATTAATTCTCTACTAAATGAGTCCAACCATGTTAAGGTGGAAGCTCATTTTCCTCCTCTACCCCATCACATATATCTCAATTCACCATAGCCCATCTATTTACTAGCGGAAATAAAGTAAATTAACATCAAATAATTAAATATGTAGATTCCATAAGAAAGATCATTTACAAAATACTACCAAATATATTATATCAACAACGTTCATTATACAAAAGTCAAAGTACATAATGTATTATGTCAGGAATGTTAATTGTAAATCACTTTCTACAGGATATCTTATTCTAAAACAAATTCATAAGAGGAATTTCATCCTTTTTTGTGTTTGGTGGTCATAGTTGGTGCTGCTCTGTTGATTCCTATTTCCTAACATGGGAACACAACATATGTCTATGGTCACGTACAAGTTGAGTTGGACCAACATCCACTATAAAAAGTTAGAAGATATATAATTAATATTCATAATAAATGTTTAGTATTATTATTAAATCAAAATTTAATCATTGTTTAGTGTTAATATATATTAAATCAATTTTTATTACTTTACTATTGTGGAGAGGCTATGGTATGAGGTGCATTCACCTCTTCTTCTATACTACTTTTCTCACCTACATCCTCTACCCATAAATCAAAATGAAAGTTGTAATATACAAAATGTAATCTTAATATCTCATAAATATGATAATTATACAATAATAGTACCATCACGAGTGTAATGTACCTAAGGCAGTATAGGCACACTAACTCAGAAACTTTCAGGCTTTGACTAACCAAAGAGGGATTTGACACAAGACTGACAGCTTGGGCTCAGTGATGATGGATTAGACACATTGAAATGCTGATTTCAATGCTGAATCAAGGTTATAAATTCAATAGCTACACTTTCGGGAGTACCTCACACCTGGGTAGACTCCTTTGGTTAGGTCAAAGGCTTTAAGGCACTGACCCGAGGACTTCTGTGGAAGCTCCACTACCTTTGGTGCAATATAGAAGATACTAAACCTTCAGGGTACTGATCAAACTATTATAAACCTATTTCATACCTGATATATTGATTTTATTGAGATCTAATTGAAGAAAAATAAACTAGGTGTAAAATCCTTCACTTGGACTAGTGGAGGAGGACATTTCCAGATGACTTTGAATATATCTAAATCATCCCAAATTTATGATATGAGGGAATATATGGCTTCATATAGTCATTATTTATCTTCATGGACCTTCATAATATAAATTAGAATTACATGGGTTCATTAAATGCTCAAAAATGGAAAACTAGTCAAATTAGACCCTTAAATGCGCTAGCCTAGTTAACTGACCACCTAGATGACTGAGTAAATTATCTAATTCTGAAATAATGGATAGTAATAGGTTTGATAAAATATAAAATTATAGAATAAATATAAAACCACACATTTTTAGGTGACATCGTTGGTTTATTACATTCAAACTGCCAGAAACCCCAAGATATTGAGGATGTTACAAAGAAGAAGGAAAAGTGGAGAATTGGAGAGAAAGAAAAGGAATTTTTCATCACTGTAGCTGGTTCATGAACTGAAGAAGTTCATCATAGAAAACCCTGGGGAACACCACAGTCACTAGAAGTCTCATAGTGCACACTGCTTGAAGATAACTCTTGACTAGTTGAGGCTCTTGGTATTGGAGCACTGCTTCATTGTCTTCTTCTTCTTCTCCATGATGAATTGAGAAATATGAACTGGATTTCATATCAGGCCTGCAAATTCACTTCATTTGCTGCAATTAATTCATTGAATAGGATTGGATATCCTCTTCCTCAATCCCCAATAGATAGATATCACAATCCTTCAACTAGTTTACTGGATACAATGGGGCACATCACCCAATGCAACCTAGGGGCACATCACCCAAGATACAGAGGAACAAAGCTCTCAAGTTTCAATTCAAAAAGTAGAAAATATGGAAAATTGGGTGCTCAAACCCCTTTTGTAAACATCTTTCATCAAATTAATGAAATAATAATAATTAAATTATTATTCCAAGAGATAATGCCTTTGGCCTATGATTGGCTCATGTGGACCCCATCTCTAAACAAGTGCACCCTTATTGGATAAATTTAGCCTCGAGTTATTTTCTTGATCCTTTTTCTTGCTTTCCTACCTTTTAAAAATCTCTCTTATCTTTAGAAAATCAAGAAACTCCCGCTTTCTTGATTTTTTGTTGCTTTCCTACTTTTCCTGCTTTTGGGCTGCTTTTGGTTGCTTTTCCTGCTTTTCCTGTTGTTTTTTATTTTGGGGTTGCTTTCATTCTATATTTTATGAGGATGGAAACCCATAGGATATATCCTCATCCAATGTTCCCCCCCCTTAATCCACCTATCCATTACAACTCATAAATATCTATTAATATTAATAAATAAAATGAAACTATGACCCACCATCATTTATTTAATTTACAATTGTGACTAAACCAAAATTTACCCCCCTTTAATTAATTAATTCCAAATTGTCTCTAGGACCCATAGGGTTGAATGGGTTAGTGATTTTATCATGGTTTCCTCAGTGTAGTGACATGACACCTTGTCACACTACTTAGGAGTTGCTTTTCCATGGATTTTTCCAGCCATAGGAAACCATCCTTAGTACTTTCTCAATAATTTTGGATCGCAAGGAGACTTGTCTTATTTAATGATTCAACCAAGGTTTCCCATCCACTTAATGTAGTTTTCCTATTCCACATACATTATGGTGGCATTGTTTCCCCCCTTGGACCTTAGGATCAATAATTAATCAACCCAAATAACCAGCTAGGTGAATAAACATGAACCATTCTACGTGACTTAGGACATTGTGGTCCAGGGCCTGATTTGGGGACATTACAATTCCTCCCCTCCCAAGTTTGCTTGTCTTAGAGAAAATACATCAACTCCATATAAAATTTGAAACCAATTGATGACTTCTTACCATCGAGATTTTGCTGCAGATCTAACATAGCATTGGAATTCATATGGTCCATCATGCTTCATCTGTGCCACTCTGAGCATAACTATCTCCCCATTGAGTGAATCAACTATCTCTACAAATAAAAAATGCATGTTCCTTCCAATTGAAACAACTAAGAAGAATGCTAGGATCCCAATTTAATATGATGAATGCAATGTAAATATGACAACCACCACTGCAATCCAACAACATCAATGACATCCAAGACAATCCATCATGCCAAGGAATTCCTTGATCCCAGTGCCTCAGCTACACCCTCCAAAACATCAATGGTGTCTGAAACTAACCATCAACGCCTGGATCTCATGGTCCTTGATGCATACCATCCATCATCACCACTGCTTGTGGAAACCTGTCACTCCATGGTATGCCAGGATCCATCCACCACCATTTTGGAAGTTCATCACTCCCAAGGATGATCACTATCTTTGTGAGATTATTGAATAAGACATGAGACTCCTCAAGTGTAGAAAACACTTTAATCCCATGGCTCACACCATCATCACTTGTTCCACTCAAAGTACTCTAGTGGAACTCCCATGCACTACTTTGCATGAAACAAATATCAAGTGGCACAAGTAGATGCCATTGCTACTCACCATACTGAACGAGAACCAAGGTCGTGTCCAAGTGGTCAAAATCAAGTTGAGAAGCAGACACCTATGTCTCTTTCTTCTCATGAAGAACCAATAGAAATGGTCCCTCTATCAACTCAACATTTCCTTCCACATCCTCAAGTGCTAGGAGTGAAACAATGTAAGCTAGCTACAACTTTACCAAGTTCATCCACTAAAACAATAGATGCATGGTCTCCTTTGTGGGCTAGTCCGACAAGAATTTGCTGGTATACCTCATCTCAAGATAGGTATTTCCTCCATAGAGGCAATCTGAGTCCTCCCTTGTGTAGGGAAAATTCCTCAACAAGCTATATGCAAATATCCTCATGGCAGCTTGCTTGCACAATTGTCTTCCACCACACATGAGAAGAACTCTTTCTACAAGTTATCTCCATGTGTTCCATATACCCTTCCACCCAATCCATATGTGGATGAATGGCATCAAATGGAATCCAAATGTACATGGGTTGTTTCTCATCTAACTGGCCACTGTGATAGATGTTAATGGACCCATAAGATGTGCTCTCACCTCCTTGAGTCATTAGCTCTGTAATGCACCTATCCATAGATGGACATATCTCTCTACTGCTTGATCCCAAGAAGATGATCTTAGGATCTCTACTACTGAGGACAGGTGGAATAAACTCAAGTACATCCTCCACCATTGGACCTTCCTCACATAGATAAAGTTCATAATCCTCCTGGTGTGAAACAATTTCTTTACCATCATCGTGAAAGTCAATTCTTCCTTCAAGCACTTGTAAATCTGAAAACTCCTCATGCTCACCTTGCACATGAGGCTGCTCCAATATATCATGTGTGCAATCAACCACACATATCTGATCACATGTAGTTTTGGTAAATGACCGTGACTCTCCCAATGCCATGTAGAGTTGCTCTACTTCTACTATATTTTATTTTGCAACTTTAAGAGAAATATCTCAATCCATAAAAAACTACAAGTAATCTGCTTCCATCATCTCTATCTCTCTTTTAATGATGCTTAGTTTGTAAGTAGAGAGTCTTTCTACCATTCCCTCTTGTCCCTCATCTATAATATTGTCAATGACTTTTTTTTGCACCATCATTTTAAGACAAGGATCGCAATAGCTTTTCTTCCGTGACTAAGAGTTCGCTCTCTAAGTCACTCAATGGATCCTTAAGAGCATTATGTGGGCCGCCACAAGTGTTTTCATGCAACTCTTGATAGTCATGAAAACTCTCCTCTGACATTTCATCCTTCTCAAAATTTTGATTCTCAACACTAGAAATCTCTACCATGCCAATCTTCTCACCAAAAGTGGCTGCAAACTCATTATGACACAAAGGGATACATAAATATGAATTGTGATCATATATGTTAATCATATATTCCTCCTCATGAGGTATAGCTATGGTGGCCTATTCTTCCACCAAATTTTCTAGTTCACACCCAACTGGTGTGTGCTTGTATTCTTCTTCACTATGAAGCTCAAGTGGTGACTAGAAATATAATTTATGTTCTTATTTTGGATCTTATCCAAAATATGTCTCGCCACCATCAACAAAATCAATCTCCTTTGTAGTGATCTTGAAATCACCAACAAAGAAGTTGGAAGTGAATTCACCTCCCACACGGCTAACAACCTGATGATGGGATGTTGGGTATTCATATCCACATGGTGCCTCTTCATATTCTTCTTGAATTATACTGGTGCAAGCATGCTCTTCCTCATTGGAGTCCACAGTAAGACTCACATCTGCCACTTGTGGTTCCTCTGCTTCATTTCTTCATTAGATTGGAGCAAATATATGCAAAGGAATACACTATTTTCTTCAATCACTTCTACTTACATGCTTTCCTCCTTTAGTTAACTTGATGCTTCTTCATTATTGATTGCATTAGGATCAATTATTTTGGAGACTTTGCTTCAAGAAGAACCAAATAATCTCATAAAACTCCCATAAAGGGGTGTTTTTGGTGTAGCTTCATCTCTTGTCTTCTTATCTTCTTCTTTGCTTTGAGTGGTGGAGAAACTTTGTTCCTTGATGGTCTATTGTTCTTGAGAAAATCCTCATATATACTCTTAGGTTCAAATCCAAACCTGCAATAAAAATAATCTTTGAAAGGGATGGATTGAAAAAACTCTTCCCCCAAGCCAAGATACTCCTAGTAGTGGTGGGGCAATTCTTCACATACTTATATCACCTTTTCCAAATATTTATTAACCATTGGAGGACCAACCCTTATGCCTTATTTATATGTTTTGTCACAAAAGTAACCATATTCATCTCTTGACACATGCAAACCTCCATCTACATAGATCACCTTTGCTTCTTCATATTGTTCAAGGTCTTCTTCACCAACTGGTATGAGCCTCTTAGCTACAAACTTGAAGATGTGCTATAAAATATTCATTCAAATAAGAGTTTAAGGAGCCTAGTCTAGATGCTTAGAGGTGCAGAGGAATATGCTCTGATACCATTGTAATGTACCTAAGGAAATCTAGGGACACTAACTCAACAAATTTCAGGCTTGGACTCACTAGAGAGGGATTGGACACAAGACTAATAGCTTGGGATCAGTGAGGATGGATTAGACACATTGAAAGGTTGATGTGAATGCTGAATCAATTTTCTAATTTCGACAACTGTACTTTCGGGAGTATGTCACACCTGGGTAGACTCCTTTGGCTGTCCCAAAGGCTTCAAAGCACTGGACCTAGGACTTCTGTGGAAAATCCATTGCTTTTGGTGCAATATGGAAGCTACTAAGCCTTCAGAGGACCGATCATACTTTTATCAACCTATTTTAGACCTGAAATACTTATTTGGCTGAGATCTAATTGACAGAAAATAAACTAGGTGTAAAATCCTTCACATGGACTAGTGAAGGAGGCAATTTCCATATGAGTTCAAATTGGTTTAAATCCTCCCAAGTTTCTGATATGAGGACATAGATGGGTTAATTTAATCATTAATTAGCTACACATACCTTCAGAAGATAAATTCCAAATCCAGGGGTTAATTAAATGCTCAAAACTAGAAAACTAGTCAAATTAGACCCTTAAGTGTGGTAGTCTAGTTAACTAACCACCCAACTGAGTCAATAAATTCTCTAATTCTACAATAATGGATAGTAAAAGGTCTAAGAGAATATAAAATGACAAAATCAAGCTAAAACTACACATTTTTAGGTTCCATCATTTTTTTATTAGATTTAGACTTGCAGAAACCCCAATATATTGAGGATTTTACAAAGAATAAGGAAAAGTGAAGAAATGGAGAGCAAGAAGGGGCATTTTTCATCGCTGTAGCTGATTCATGAACTGAATAAGGTCATCCTAGAAAACTTTGGGGTGGACCACAATCATTGTAAGTATCATAGTTCACACTTCTTGAAGATAACTCTTCCCTAGCTAAGGATCTTGGTATTGGAGCACTGCTTCACTGTCTTCTTCTTCTTCTTTAGGATAACTTTGGCAAGCTGCACTAGATTGCATATAAGGCCTGCAAATTCACCTCATTTTCTACAATTAACTCACTGAAGAGGAATGGATATCCTTTTCCTCAATCCCCATTAGAGAGATCTCACAATCCTTCAACTGGTTTGCTGGATGCAATGGGGCACATCACTCAAGCTATAGAGAGGCACATAGCTCTCAAGATTCAATTCAAAAACTAGAAAAAGATGGAAAATGGAGTGCTCAAACCCCTTTTGTAAACATCTCTCGTGAAATTAATGAAATAATAATAAAAAACAAATTACTATTCCAAGAGATAATACCTTTGGCATGTGATTGGCTCATGTGGACCCCTCTCTCAAGAAGTGCATCCTCCTTGGCTAAATTTAGACTCTAATGCTTTCCTTGAGCCTTTTTCTTGATTTCCTGCTTTTTTCACATCTCTCTTGTCTTCAGAAAATCAAGAAACTCTTGCTTTCTTGATTTTCTGTTGCTTTCCTGCTTTTGGGCTACTTTTGGCTGCTTTTCCTACTTTTCCTATTGTTGTTGCTTTTGGGGCTGCTTTCCTTCTAGTGTTTCCGATGATGACAACCCATAGGATGTATCTTCATCCATCACACACCCCCCTTGAGCCACATAATCATTACTAGTCATAAATATCTATTAATATTAATAAATAAGATGAAACTATAACCCACCGTCATTTATTTAATTTTACATGGGTGAGTAAACAAAAATTGACCCCCTTTAATTAATTAATGCAAAATTATCACTAGGACCCATGGGGTTGAATGGATTAAGGATCTTATCATGGTGTCCTCAGTGTGGTGACATGACACCTTGTCACACTGCTTAGGAGTTGCTCTTCCTTGGATTTTTTCATCAATGATTTTTCCAAACTTAGGAAACCAACCTTAGGATTTTCTCAATAATTTTGGACCACAAGGAGACTTGGCTTATTTAATGATCCAACCAAGGTTCCTCATCCCATTAATGTACTTGTCCTAGTCCACATAAAATATGGTGGCAGTATTTCCCCCGTTGGAACTTAGGATCAACAATTAATCAACCCAAATCACCACCTAGGTGAATAAACATGAACCGTTCTAGGTGACTTAGGTAATTGTGGTCCAAGTCCTTATTTGGGGACATTACAACGAGATTGTGGATCTCCTCCAGCATAAATACCTACTCGATCTCTCCTACATTATTAAAATGAAAACATTGAATTATAGGTTTTTGATTGTGTAGAAAAAATCATTCTCTTTTTGGAAATGATGCTAGACATCAATATAATTTGCAAAACTAACATTTGTTGGGTCTTCAGGCTGCTCCCCATCTTGGACACATTCAATCACAGATTGAAACACGCATTTGGACACGATTTTCCTTTATTCTTATGTGGGTGCTCATTTCATGACACCCCCTTAAAATTCCTATTGGGCGTAGTATATTTTGGGTACTATTTTTGGAAAGGTAGTTTTGGTGTGGACAAAGACAAAGTAAACGTGGCTCTTGACAAAGTGGTCAACTTCGACGAAGTGGCTATGAAACTAGGAAAATGGTTATGTTGATTGTGTCAAAGGGTGGAGTTGAGTCAATTAGTTAGCATTTGTCCACTTATATTAATGAGTTGAGTAGTCGATTAGTGGGTTAGTGGGAGCGGGGAAAGCTAAGTGTGCCCTATAAATATGTAATAAGAGGGAAATTTTGGAGTTGTTAGCTAGTTGAAGAGAGAATAGTATGATGTTCAAAGATATTTTGTGTCTATATTGAAGAACTCCTCTATCTATGTCAAAGCTGTTTTGAAGATCCAAGTCGCATGATTTGCAGGATGTGTGCGTGGGTATTTTGTAAGTCAAGGAAGAATATCTAAGTCATAAACATGAAGTGCTTATTTATTGGTTGCGACAAATAATAAAAACAAGTGCTTTCATGGTTTTTCTTAGATTGGGTTTCCACGTTAAAACATGGTGTTCTTATGTGATCTGTTATTTGTTTCATTCCTTTGCGCATGAGTTACATGAATGAATGAATGCATTTGCTTAATTGAGAATCCCATGAATGTGAAGTATAATGAATGTTATATAATTTTTGGTTAACTTATGGGTTATGTCAAGGTGAATGGCATGTCGAAGATATAGATCTATCGATGTTGTAGATTTGTCAATGTAATTGGTTGTTTGTTAAATGAATGGTCTTTTGAGCTATTCCCCTTCTGCACTACAAAATGCTGGTTCTTGTAGTCTTCATAGTTTCTTTGGGTGGGACCTCATCTACTCTGCAAGTGTTGTTGAAAGGGATAAAACCCTTTCGGGATGGTATCTGTGGTGTTTACTGGTGTTAGATGTTTGAACCCTGGTCGAAGTAAAAGTGCTCCAAAAAATGGTTCTGTTGTCGAGACCGGGATTTGTGCCAAAGAGAATGTGGCTTATGTGGCATCTGACTAAGCCAAATATCGAGGACTAGGTAGATTAACATCTAAAAGAATTTTCTAAGGAACAAAACAAGCACCTCTGATTGGACAACAAAGCATGGTTAGGTAAATATGTTTTTTTTTATATCCATGCGTTCTTCTTTGGTGAATTTCTTATGATATTGCATGAGTGGTTAGCAATATTGACTGAGAAGAAGACAAATTTCCAAGGAGGTGATCCTAGGGGTTGGACACTTGAGTTGATATAGTGACTGAAAGGTGTGAATAACAAGATTTCACACGTAGTGGATTACTGGTTGGACAATATACTGGAGGGGTATATTACCTAATTTTTTGTTGACACTATTAAATCATATAGTGCAGCGAAATTAGAGTTATTTGAAGAACCATGCGGTAAATACCTTAGATTGTTAAATCTATCGATCAAGAAGCTACTTTGTGAAAAAGGAGTGATGCAAATGGAATATGAAGAGTAAAATATTTGTGCACGGTGGGAATGGGTACCAATGGAGGATGGTCTGGGAAAATGTGTGGAATGAGCTGAAATGATCAGGGGAGAAGAGAGTGAGATAGATGAAGAGTGTGGTCATCTATGAAGTGGGAAGATATTTTGGTCGAATAAGAGGAGGAGAATTGTGAAAGAGAGAGAGGGTTGCAATGCGACTGAATGAAGAGACTACGAACCAATACCACAGCTCAACGAAGATTCTTATGACGAAGAGGAAGAGTACCAGCTCATTTTAGAGGGGGAAGAGGAACTTACAGATCCATCTCAAACCCGATATTGTGACATGCCCACGACCCCAGGTACATCTACAGAAACTGAGGTAAGAAACAGTAACTCATCACAGTTTTTCCAAGCTATCCAAAGTAGTGGCAATAGTCAAAGTAGTACTCCTCCAAGTGGAAAAGCTCCAAGTAGTGGTCCATTAGTAGTAATTTAACCAAAACCCTAGAGGGAAAAAATAGCTGGGGATGACATGGTTTTACCTAGTTTCACTGGGAATGGGTTAGAGGACCCAAAACAACACAGGTTCTTATGTAACGCAGTATGGACTATCAAACAAGTACAAAACGACAACGTCAAATTGGCGTTGTTAATTATGACCTTTAGGGGTCGCGCCCAAGACTGGTTTATGATGTTTTCAGAGGTTACTGGTACTTAAGCATTGAAGACCTTAGCAGAGGTTAATATTGGACTAAAAGATAAATTTAATAAACCAAAGTATGAATCACAATGTATCAATGAGATGAAGGATATTAAACAAGCACCAAATGAGTCTGTTTGGGATTTCGACCAAAGGTTTAAAAATTTGATGGCCCATGCAAGATTTCTGATGAATGATGTTTAACATAAGGAGTGGTTTATAGATGCTTTACTACCTCACATTATACTTCCATTAATGTAGCAGGAAATTATGTCCCAGAATGAAGCTCTTGAGTTGGCCATGAAATTGGAAGGATCACATGTTGGATAGACTGGAGTTGGTATGGCTCAAATCCAGTCAGAGTTGGAAAACTTGTGAATTCATATTCAAGAAATAAATAAAGGTAAGGAAAGAGAGAAAATGTGTGGTGCACTAGATGCAAGGAAGAAGGTTAATCTAAATATCAATGTACGTCTTTTTCATGATTATCTTAATGCTGGGAATCCTAGTCCATTAAATCCTGGGATGGTTGTATGGTGTCGAATCTTCTAGAATAAAGGAAATCTACCAGAAGAGTGATATTTGTTACAGAAAATGGTGAGTACTCCTTAGAACCTATGGTGTACGTTCTGTCGATCTGTCAGACATGATGAGAAGAATTGTCAAGCATACCAGTTGCTCACAGAGTGCACTGCAGACACTTTTCTCATGAAGGGAGAAGATCAAGATGAAATAAGTAATGTGTAGTTCAATCAACCGTGAGGCCGATTCAGAGGGCGTGGATGAGGATGTTTTGGTCATGGAAGAGGACAACTAATGTGTTATAATTGTGGCTCTCCCAGACATTATGCTAGAGACTTCCTGAATCCTACTTCAACCTGCATGTATTGTACGGAATTATACCATACCATAGAATATTTTCCACAACTTATAGAAAAATGGAAGGCGAAGGAGAACCATAATCAAAACTAGAATCTGTAGAAGATTTCAGTAGAACTGTGACCGAAGCGGCCTATTGTTTCTATAGTAACAAGAGGTGGAGATACGAAAGGTGTGGATAAAGAAAGTCATAGTAACCAGTGGGACCCAAGGGTGAGACCAAAAGTTTAGAAGCCACCATAATTTGATGTGAAAAAATAAAAGGTGTTTTTCTTCGAATCTCATTATGAAATTATGAAGCGTGCATCAATATCCTCCCTGCTACCAGTATTTGAGGAACAATCTGTATATGATATGCCACCTCGCTTCGACCAATCTGTATCAAAGAAGACTTCATGGTAGGTAAGTTCTCTACATAGCTTTTTGAAAATTTGTTTGGATTTGATTAAGGATGAAAATGCATTGAGGAAATTGCACAAGTTAATTGGAGAAAATAAAGGGGAGTTAAGGCAAGAAATATTTGTAAATCATATTTAGAAGAGAACAAAGAATGGCTGGGAACTGCAACTTAATGCACACATTGGTGACTACGACATGGATTTTGTTATTTTAGATTTGGTTTCAGATGTAAATATCCTGACCAAACAAACATGGGAAAATATGGCGAAACCAAAGTTAGTATGGTCACTTATTCAACTGTGGTTTGCCAATCAACAAAAATTTTTACCATTTATTAGGATGGTTGGTGTCCCTATCGAAGTGGAGGGACTACTTAATTTTGCAGAGTGAAGTTATAGAGATCGTCGATGATACTAATCTCTATCTTGCACTTTTGGGATGTGACTGGGCCATTCAGAATCAAACTATCCTTAACTTCAAAAAGAGGATGTTGTCATTCAATAATGATGAAATAAGAGTTGTTGCACCTTTGGACCTGTTGAAAGGACAGAGGTATGTTGAAACCCTCAAGGAAGATTATGATGCTTGTTATTTAAATAATATATACAATGTATCCTCCAAATAAATGATTATATTAATCCTACAACAGATGGTATGCTAAGATGGAGAAGTGTTAGATCTTGCTCATCAAATTTTGGTGAAGTTGTGGAGAACTGGAAGAACAGGTTACATATAGTTTCAATGAGAATATGTGATCATGTTACTAAGTCACTGCACTGGGTTGGTAAAGAGGTATGTGACCTCCCCACTTATGAAGGTTTTCCTAACTTGGATAAGTTTTTCATTGAATTTGAAATTAAGGTACCAGAACAGTAGTGATTATTAGCATTGGATGTGGCCTTGAAAGTAAGACCAGCGAGATGGTGGGATGTTCATAATCATTCTATAACCAGTTGGTCGCAATGCAGAAGATTTTTAGAAATCTAGTTTGGCAAGGGACTTCCATATTTCAGAGAGAAGTACACTGGGTTAACTAGTCTTGCTGATCATCTAGCTACCTGTAGTGTAATCTGACAAAACATACCCAAGCAAGAGTGGGCACACATGTTCATTCATACAATTGATACTATACCAAGAAATTGTTATATGTCATTGGAGCATTGACAAGGAAATGCAGAGTGGTACAACCTAGCTATGGGATTCAAGAAGACATTGAATTATGAGGATGAAAGTCAACCAATAGATGTGGCTCTAGAGGTTATTAAAGCAAGTATTTTTAAGTAAATTCCTGAACCAATGCCTATTCTGCCGAAGTGGAATGTAATAGTTGAAAACATGATGGAGTGTTATAATATTACCGGAGGGTGGAAGGATGATGATCCTATAAATATTCATATTCCACAAAATGAAGAGAGTCATGATCTGAAGGGACCATAGATCTCTTCTAATAGATTTTTGAAGCCACTAAAGATTAAAAAGGTAAATATTGGGTCCTCTAAAAATCGTAAGTGTGCAAATATTGGAGATTACTAGGATGATGAAACGGTGGATAAGATTACTGATCTGTTGCATAAATTTCAAGATTTGTTTCCTACTAATTTTTCAGAGATGAAGGGGATTGTTGGTGACCTAGGAGAAATGAAAATCCCACTCAAACTAGGTACCAAGCCAATTAAGCAAATGTCGTACAGATTGAATCTTCGGTACAAGGAAAAAGTCAGAGCAGAGCTTGACAAAATGCTTGATGCAGGAATTATTGAGCCTGTCGAAGAGTCATAGTGGATCAACCCCATGGTGGTTCAAGATAAGAAGATTGGTGATATTTATATTTGTGTAGACTTAAGAAAATTAAATTATGCCTGTTTGCATGATCCCTTTCCAACACCATTTACAGATGAAGCGCTTGAAAGCATTGGAGGTCAAGAAGTGTACTCCTTCATCGATGGATTTTCTAGATATTATCAAATAAATATTGCCAAGGAATATCGACATAAGACAACATTTGTGATAGAATGGGGTTACTTCTAGTATACAGTAATTCCCTTTGTCTTAAAGAATGCTCCTACAATTTTTTCAAGGATAGTTGTCACAGCATTTAAAGAATCCATTCATAAGTGTATGGAAATTTACTTTTATGATTGGAAATTGTATGGATTTCTTAAGAATCGTATTGAAAGCATGAGGTTGATGTTAAAGCACTATATATAGTACCATATTTATTTGAATTTGAAGAAATGTATATTTTTTGCTCCATTTTGTGTATTGTTGGGTCATGTAGAATGCAAGAAAGGTTTGTTGGTGGATGCAGAAAGATTTTGATTATAGTAGATTTACCCCCACCTACTTCAGTTCGATAGTTAAGGACAACCCTAGGTCATACGGGCTATTATAGGAATTTTATTAAAGGTTATGTTCAGATTACAGCACCGAAGGAAAAGATGCTCAAGAAATATATGGAGTTCCAGTAAAATGAGGAGTGTCAACATATCCTCGACACATTGAAGGAGAAAATGGTTACAGTGCCTACTTTGGTATTTCTAAATTGGCAAAAATAGTTTCATGTGCATTTTGATGCATCTTCGGTCACACTAGGAGCGATACTTGCTTATCCAGGTGACGGTTCTATTGACTATCCTATTACATTTGCTAGTAGAAATTTTTCCACTGCAGAGAGAAATTATACTACAACAGAAAGGGAAGAGATAGCTATGGTATATGTTGTGCAAAAGTTTTGGCATTAGCTATTAGGAGGAAACTTTAAAATGTTTACAGACCATTCTACATTTAAGTACCTCGTCAACAAGCCATTGTTGGGGGGGCATATCTATCGGTGGTTACTACTATTTCAGGAATATGATTTTGATATTTTCATCAAGATGAGAAGGTTGAATGCGGGGCCTGACCATCTGTCCAGTTTGGAAATAGGAGAAGAATAGACTAGATTAGAAGATAACATCCTAGATGTGTATCTCTTTACAGTAAGAATGGTTGATGGGTGCTTTCAAGATATCGTAACATTTTGGTCTACAGGTGTGGCACGAGAAGGATATACAAAAGTGAAAAAGAAGCAGTTAGTTGTTAACTCTGCAGACTATTATTTGATAGTCAGTTAATTGTACAAGTTAGGACTGGATGAGGTATTGTGTCGCTATGTTTTGGAGCATGAGATACCAATCAACTTAGTTAAGGCTTATCATGGATTTGCAGGAGACCATTATTCAGGAAAACCTACTACTCAGAAGATCTTAAGAGCTAGGTTGTGGTGGCCTACCCTTCATCAAGATGCTAAGGAGTACTGCGAGAACTGTGACGTATGTTAGAGAATCTAGAAATCGTCGAGGAGGCATGAAATTCCATTAGTGCCAAAGTTACATTGCATTCCTTCGAAAAGTGGGATAATGACTTTGTGGGTCCCATCAAACCACCAGGAAAAAGGATTGGTGTGAGGTATATTATTACTGTTACTGATTATCTTACAAGATGGGATGAAGCTACACTAGTACGAGATTGCAGTGTTGTAACTGCTGCAAAGTTTCTCTTTGAAAATGTAACCACGAGGTTTGGTTTTCCTTGAGTTTTATTTAGTGATCAAGCTGCACATTTTGTTAATAATACCATAGAAGCACTTGCAGAAGAATTTCAGGTCTACCATAAAAAGAGTACTCCATACCACCCAAAAAAATGGGACTTTCGAAGCATTCAGTAAGATTTTGGAACATGCACTAACAAAATTTTGCAATGCGAACTGCGATGACTCGGACTTGAGATTTCCTGCAGTTTTGTGGGCTTATAAAACAATATGTAAGAATTTGAAGGGTCAGACACCATTCAAATTGGTGTATCGGCAAGAGGTTGTGATTCCCATGGAGTACATTATGCCAAGTTTAAAAATTGTTGCTTTCACCGGTATGTCTGAGACTAGTGTTGTTGAAGAAAGGTTGTTGCAGTTACTTAAGTTAAAATAAGACATATTTATTGACGGATTCCATTAGCAAATGCAGAAATACCAGGAAAAGGAATGGCATGATCACCACATCATCAAGAAGCACTTTTAGTGAGGAGACTTTGTTCTTCTCTATGATAGTAAGCTTTTCAAACATGCTAGCAAGTTAAGAATGCATTGGCTAGGTACTTATTTCATTAACTTTGTGATAGAAGGAGGTGCAATACAATTGCATAAGTTAAATGGTGTAATTCGAAATGGATTGGTTAATTGGAGCCGGATAAATATCTATAGGGACAGTCATGGCTTGTCGCAGTAAAGAGATTTGAGTCAATGTTTGTATAGAAAATATAAAAACATAAGTGCTTCTTAATGTATAGCAAAAAAAAGGGAAACATCCAAAAAAACATAGAACACAATATATAAATTAGCTACTACCCAATCATGTAATCTCCAACCCTATATATTGAATAGGCCTATCGATTCCGATGCCATTTGATAATGTTTGGATAAGAATAATGATTTTAACATACACTAGACATCGCAAATTATATGATCCTCTGTCAATGATGGTTTGCTATGCCGGTGAAAGTTAGACACTACTATTGCTTCCCCCACTAGGGTTTCAATGTTCCCAATGACACATTCCTATTTTTGCTCATGTGTGTATGTGCCAGTGTTTGCAAAGCGCAGATAGGGCCTTGTGCAAGTCCCAAGAGACTTTGGTAGAATATACATCCCCATTTGTGGCCTTTTGGGTGAAGAGATGCCAGTGAAAGCGAGACACTGCTATTGCTGCCTCCACCAGGGTTCTAGTGTTGCCAATGACACATTCCTACTTCTACTCGTGTGTGCTTGATTCCCACTACTTCATTATTTGGCCAAGGAACATCATTGTTCTAGACAACTTGTACTTCATCGTTCAAGCTCACTACTAACTTGTAAGTTTATATTTTAAACCAGCACAATGGAGTGTTGGTTGTTTTCAAAAAAAAATTGTTCATTTTTTGTTACAGATTTTGTAGTTTCATAATGTATTTAATATGTGTAGGCTGCAACTGTAGCGTCTCGACTAGTATGCATCCTGTTCCAATTTCGTGAATCATAAGAGGAAAACAAACCAATCTTACAAAATGACATACATATTCTAAACCATGATTTACATTAACAAAAAATGCAGAAACTTTTGCTATGGCACCTCCAAAATCAACAACATTTGCAAATATGCTGAGAAAATTGATAGACCTCTGAAGCATCCAAAATGAAAATTATGTGACAATGAACTTGTTGGGACTTTAATTCACTACATTATCATAGAGTTGTTCATAGAGTTGTTGTGAGTAGTCATACGGATATATCTATGAGCACAAATTGTAGATAGTTCTTTAATAAAATTTAAGGCTTATTCATTCCAGAAAGTTAGAAGTTTAAAAATTTAAATATTGGGATTACAACAAAGAATAAGCTAAAGAGGGTATAGAGATTTTTTCCAAAGGAGACGTATAAATCAATGAATACTGATCTGAATTGAATGGCTACTCTGGAACCCCTTCCAAGATGTTCTTTAACTTTGCAATACCCCTGCCCACATGATTCCATCCTTGCTCCAAATCTATAATATTGCAATCACCCATTGTCACAAAGAAAATTCTTCTAAGAAAAGATGTTGTGGTGGGGGCACTGAAAATAGTAATTTTGAGTAATGTTCACTTGTGATGTTTGTGCCCGGTTTGAAAGTAGTAATTTTGTGTAAAATCTTTAGATAGTTTCAGTTTTGATGAGCATGCCTAGAATTAATGAGAATAATTACAAAATCTTTAGATAGAAGGATAAAGTGACTATATAGAGATAGTTTGTAAGAAAATTTGTGAGAATGTTATAGAGATTTGTGCTTCGTTAGGAGGATGCACGAGGTGAATGAAATGAAGACCGACAAGAACATAAAATAATATTTTTGATGGAATTTGGGGGTCTAGGAAAAGACCAGCAGAATAGAGGGAAACACAAAATAGCGTTCACTTTTAAGATATTTTTTGTTTGTTAATTTGACAGGAAAAAATAATTTTATATTGTGTTAAAGCCCACTATTCTCTGTTGCCGAACTATTGGATTTCTACTACAGAAACACTTAGCAGCTGCATTATCCTCTCCCTTAAGCCTCATTAGATGACAATATGTAAAAGTACCCCCACATAAAAGTAAGAACTGTCAAAAGTGTTATACTGCCAAATCCACAAAAGCTTGAGGGAAAAAAGTATAAGCAAATGTTAATGAGCTAAAATAATAACTCAAATGTTCTACAAGTCTTCATGGGAGAATTAAAGCTACACCCTACAAGCATCATGATTCATGAGACAGTGTGGGTGTGCGCTACTGCTCACTATTAAAATCTGGTTGCAAGCTAGAGTCTAAACAGAACTTCTAAGTACTTGAATTTATTACATTTGGAGCCTAGACTCTGGAGGTGAACCGTAGAAGAAAATGAAAGGATATAATTGCCTAGTCACGGCCCAGAACGACACATTACACCGCCAGTATTATCTCCTGGAAAATCACTTGTATTTATTGGAAAGTTGGTGAAGTTGGGCATTGAAATACCGTCTTAGTCATGGTGTGACGCACCCAGAAAGAGGGTATAGTGGAGTAGTTCAACGGTAAAGAAGTAGCGTTACTAAGAAAGAATACTACCGTCCACCCTCCAGGTTTCCCTCCAACCAAAATCAATTGTATTATTATATCTTTGGTCCAATCTGACAACTCGTGGATTATTCCTTTCCAAAATAATAACTCTAATTAATGCAAGTATTTATTGGATATCATTGACTATTATACCATTCCATAGCTGTGTGAGGACAATGAAACTTCTTCTTCATGCCCAGCGCCATGCGATGAAACAAATCTAAAACATTTGAATATACATACATATATATTGTTGAAAAGTAAACATCCAGACTGTTGTCCTTCAGTTAAACATTTGATCACGGCAGCTTCTCCATTTGATCGCGGAATTTGAATAATATATATGGGATTCTTCCATTCAATGCTCTCAGTTAAACCATGAAAATGATACCCTGTTATTGTATCTTAAAAGACGATGTCACATTGAGATTAAAATTGAATTGAAGTAGACGTTTGTTAAAAGGTGAATAGTTCATGGTAAACTCCAGCAAAATTTTTGGGAATCTGATCTTTCTTGGTTTAGTTAGATTCCAACTAAAATAGTTTTTCAACGCTTCCCATCACATTCCAACTAAATAGATTTTTCAACGATTTGATAATTTACCAAAATCCACTCTTATTTTCATTTTCTCTCTGTTTATTAATTTGTTAATGTGAAACAATCTGATGTGGAAGAGTCGAGAATTTATTTTAATACTAGGTGTTATTGGCGAACTCTTCATAAAAATGTTTTAGATTATGTCAATATGTGACTATTGTTAAAGAAGGGGTGAATTATGTATAAGCAGATGAAATGATTCCCGAAGTATATGACTCTACAACCTTAATGTGAAAGGGATCAAAAGCAAGATAATAGTGGTAAGACTCATTACTTAAATGCAAATTGAAATAATTGAAATATTAATAGCTTGGTTTTCCATTAGCTTAGCTCTTCTATACCTTCTTGTATCTTGAATTTCAAAGAGTTTTTCTATTTGCTAATCAAAATCTAGGAGAATGCTAGAGAACCTAGTGCTGCATATTAACCAAGCAATATTAAAATGGAGAACTAAACAACTATTGAATGTTGGTTTCTTATTTAGATTTCAAAGGCAATTAGGTAAAATCACTATCTTCATTATGTTATTGGTTTTGTTACAATACAAAACTAAACAACTATTGAAAGTTGGTTTCCATTTGAATCCATTTAGGTAAAATCACTATATTCATTGGTTTTGTTACAATACAAATCTTTACTTTAATTTTGAAGATGTTATGTATTTATTGTTGCCTCGGCTTAGGTTAATGGTGCACCAAAATCCATGATATGTTTATTTTCCTAGTTTCAATTTTTAAGTAAATGGAGAACACCAACAACTCTCATGTCCCCACCCTCAATATATTCAATGATTTCCGTCTAAAAACTGTACGTCCATAAGGAGTTGCTAAATTGATTTTATTGTGAATTATAAACTGTTGCACGTCCATAAGCAGTTTCTAAACTGATTTTATTGCGAACTATTGAATGTTGGGGAATTTTTTCTTGGGCATTTTGGTTGTTTCCCTTGGGCCGTACACATCTCTATGTTGCCGAATTACCTATTTCTTGTTTGATTTATTTTTTGGTTTGTTGGCTGATTTATTTGGTACAATGTCAACTGTATTGGAAAATCACTTGTATTTAAGAATTTAAGTTCAGAACGCACAATCACTTAAGAAAAAACAATTAAATTCTTTTTAATTGCGATCTGACAATTAACCATATATTTATAGGTTTTTAAATGGATTTTTGTGCCTTTAAATCATTTAGTTTGGGAATTTTTTTAGCAGTATTTGGGTTTATTTTGGGATTTTCATAATACATAACTCCATACTACATGTGAACTCCAAATATCTGCTGAAATCCATACTACCTGTGAATTCCCCATGTTATTCCCAAAATTGGTGGTTTCTGTTTTTTTCTGTTGCTGGTAACTTCTTTACTTTTTTTCCTGTTTGCTAAACCAGTTCTTCAGCGGCAGACAGGGCGATGGCGATGGGAGGGAGGAGAGATGACAGGGAGGGCGCAGCAGGGGAGCAAGTTGCAATACTGGTGATGAATACAGGTGAATAAACTACCTAGGATCGGGAAACCTAGTCTCGCAACTTACAACACACTACAGATGGATGGATTGGTCGAGCAGAGTGGGAACGAGCTGTGCAATTCCAGCCATCGCAGAATGTAGTGGGAGTGGTACATGTGTTGACATGGAATCTGACGTGCCAGCTCCCCCAACTGAAACTCCTCTTTGCAGATGGCACATTCCGAAGGGAGATGGTATCGAGAAACAGTGATGGTGGGCATGGCTTCCACTTCCGTTTTGGAAGCTCGGGGCGTGCCTTATCCACTCCGTCGATCCTTTGTATAAATCCGCTGGATAGGTATGTCAACCCCCGGTCCTATGAAATTGGGTCCCATAGCTCGCCTTCGTGGGCTCCCTGCTAAAATATAAGGGGGAGAAAAATGATTCGCAGCAACAATGCCACCGAATGCCAGCGACGGGCGAACCCATAGAACTACTTATTGAAGGGATTGGGGAATGAGAGAAAACCCTCTTCAACCAAAAAATGAAAACTCTAAGAAAACTGCTGAAAGAACAACTTTTCTGTGGTATAATCCATCTTTAACCCATATTTCCATAACCCTGTAGAATATAAAACCCCTCTTCAACTTAAAAAATGAAAACCCTAAGAAAACTCTACAAATGTTGAAAGAAAAAATGGTGAAATTGGGTTAATGACTGAAAACCTTGATGAGCAGATCACGATCCATTCTCCAACTAGTTTAGGAGAACCCCAACCAAATTTTTCATTGATATACCCCTCCCTCTAATTTCCATCCATTCCCGTTTCATTGTGTTTGTTTTGCTTTTTATTTTTTTTGTCAATCCATTCTTGTTCGTCGTGTTTCTTTTGCTTTTTATTTAGTTATTTGTTAATATAACATATATTATAATATTGAGTTATAATATGTTATTATTATTTATACATTGTTTTTTTATTATATTATATATTGTTATATTATATTGCATATTGTTTAATTTGTATTAATTTGTATTTTTTGCATGTTAAATGTTTTAATAATATAGTTTTTATGTTTTTATATATAGGAATTGTATGTAGTAATATATTGTATGTTGAGTTATATATATTGTAATATAAAAACTATATATATATTTTCAAGTATTTTTTTTTATTTTTTGGGTAAGTTTATAAAGATACTAGGTATAAATATGAAAAGCAATCACATTCTGTAGTTTTCACTGAAAAATTACTGCTATGCATGCTTACCATCAACACAAGTGAGGAAAACAAAATGCAAATCCGCACTAACACTAATATCAAGAGTCAACAGGTAGTCTCAGGTTTTCTTTTTGAGTCTCCTCTGCTTTAGGGGCTGCTAAGTCATGTAATCTGGTCCATAGTTTGAACATCTCTGGCTTTTTTTACCATACTTTGTATCGCACGAGCTGTGGGTCGCTCGTTTGTATTCGTATCTTGTATCACTACTTTGGTTTCAGTAATAGAATGGTCCTATTCTTACTTACAAAAAAAAAAGATCAAGAGTCGACAAAGTAGTAACAAATTTTAAGTCCTTGATCTTGCAAGTAGATGGG